>OX388264.1:11200000-12400000 GCA_947579855.1 Anticlea derivata
GAGGATGTCTCTGTTGGAGGAAAGGGAGGCTTAGAGATACTAGTTTTATAGTTTCAGTACCCACTAGACTCGCCCGGGTGCCACTCTGCTATAAAAGCAGCGGCCCTCTGAACAGGTATATATAAGAAAGTGTCATAAGTATGGTCTTGATGCACGGTGGGTGTCATTGAATTTTAGACTCTACTTACCCAGTCCAGAGCACAAACTCCAGTGTGTCGGGGTGCCGTTCTGCCATAAAGGCAGCGGCGCTCTGTATCAGGGGCCAGGAGGTGTCACAAGTGTGGTCCCTATGCCTTCCATTGCGATGTGTGTGCTCATTGCGATGGCTGTGTTCGTTGTTCCCGCGGTTGTGCTTGCAGCCTAGTGAAAAAATTTGATTGAGTTACGCAATACTTTGTTAGCTGAGCGAAAGTGAATTGATCGTTAACAAAGATTATGGAATTCTAAATCTTTGATAATAATACATTTCTATTGCCACATATTCTTTTAACTGTCAACTAAAATAGCCATTGTTTACCTCTGTACCTATATGTTATTTGACCAAGGCCATTAAGGGTCTACGTCGTGTTTTATGTTCATGTCAATCGATAATGATACTTCAATGTAATAATAAGGCCAAGGATAGAAACTAATAAATAACATGTTCTCTGTTATTTATAAAAAGCTGGTGCCAGTTCTGAAAGGGTAAGATGTCTTTGATTTCAGATTTATCTCTTTATAAATGACATGCACCACACTGAAGCTTTAATTACCAATTCGGCAATGCTAGATATATTTTATGCGTGTAATACTTCATCCAAAATATATTTTAAATTCATAATAAAATGACTTAGATACGTGTAATGAATGAGTTTGGTATTTGAGCCTGCGATATCGTAAGTCCCTAAAAGTCAAACTCAAAATCGAGTCATTCTGAAAACGAATTTCTAGTGACATAGATATCGCCCGCCATTTGAGCACGGCTCAACGGTTTTAGTTTATTTTCATGACATTTGACAGTTCAATTAACTTGTAAAATGTAGCTGACTCTTGGTGTATTTATATGAACAAGGCAGGCCCTAGGCGATCAATAATATTGCACAATATCATGTATTGCGCAATATTATTGACCGTTTAGGGTTGGTGATGATGTGAGTTTAGTATTTATTGCTCTATATTTTTCCATTGCAACGTTTATGGTTAGTATTGCGCAATATCTTTTACTCTATGCGTGGGTAACTTTGACGAGGACTCACGAAATTTTTAATTTTTATTATCTGTCAATGTTCTTGCGTCAATATAATTGATCGTTTCAGACCAAGGGGTGATTCAATCATCGATAAAAATATTGGCAAAACTTATTGTAGGTCTAAGCCCCGCCTAAAAAGGCTTGTAAAAACCAACAACATCGCGTGACTTTGCTTCTTTAATAAGAAAACAACGGTACGCAAATAACATAATTAACAATCCTCGGCGTAGATAACTTTACCTTTATGAAACTCCGGGGAGTTGTGGAAGGGGTCATAATGAAGATCTGTGATGTGCCAGAAATATCCTGGAATGAAACAAAACAGGTTAACATTCAGGTACCTCAAAATGGTACGATGTGGAATAAAAATATTAAAAGCACAAATTCAAAGTGCAATACCTAGTATACGATCTCGAAAGGAGCTTAATATATTAACAAAACAAAATATATAAGCGGAAAAATTTCTTAAACTGTTTTTTTTTAACAGCTTATTTTGGTCTTCTTATCGTCAACATAACTTATTATATTATTTTACACTAGCTTCCACCCGCAGCTTGGCCCGCGTGGTACCTACATAAAAAGTAGCCTATATGCCATTCCAGACTATTATCAATCTCTGTACCAAATTTCATCCAAATCCGTTCGGCCGTTTAGCCGTGATTGAACTATAAACATCCAAACATCCTCACTATTATAAAACTTTCGCATTTATAATATTAGTAGGATAGTAGGAAGTAGGATACTAGAAGTTTGACATCTAAATTGGTAGCCAAAATAGCTAAATAAATTAGGTTGTACTGATTTAAACCCAAATGAGCTCATTTAATGTCGAATTTCCAAAAGCCGTAGAAAAAATGTATTGCCTTGGGTGTAGAATAAGCTCTTTTCGGTATAGTTAGTACCAAGCTAGGGGATAAAAGTCGAGAGCCTATTTTTTGTCTGATAAAACAATAATGTTGTGTCAAAGCATTGTCTCTAGTAAACTCAGTAGTAGTATATGTTCAAAAGGCACGCTCTGCGCTATGTTTACTCTGCGGTAACCACCCACAGCTGGACCGGAATCGCTAAGGCGTAGTTATGTGAATTAATAATAGTTTTGGGGTAGGTAAGCATGTTATGAAAATGTTGAGCCCACTCAATTTCATAACATTTATAAAGGTTATACTAGTTTAATATTGTTAGGTTAAAATTGTAGAGTTTTATTTTTGTAATTTGGAACAACCAGCTTCCGCCAGCGGCTTCGCTCGCGTGGTACCTAAATAAAAAGTAGCCTATAAAATATGCTATTTAGGATTAGAACTATGTATATTCCAATTTTCAACGAAGTCCGTATTCAAACGGCATGCAATATTTCCTTGATATTTTCTGATCATATAAAAATAGTTTCAAAATGATCCTTCAGTCAATTTTGATTTTGATATTTGGGAGTGTGCGATATATCGCAATGAAATCGCAAGCCCCTCGACTTTTAAGTCAAACTCAAAATTAAGTTTATTCAGAAGATCATTATAAAATATATTTTTTAGTTGACATGTCGCACCCTGTTTGAACACGGCTTTAAGCTTACTTCATTTTTAATCTGATGTTTTTACTATGCTCCATACTTTCTTACTGTCCCAACCACTTAAAATATCTAAGAGGAATATTTTGTTTAAAAAGTACTTCACTTTGACAGAGTATTTAAATATAAAGAACTCGAGTATCGAAATTGATTAGCAAAGGTTTCAGGAGAACTTAAATATTTAATTGGAGTGGTCCTGTGTACCCTCTTAACCATCAAAAAGGAACAAGGTAGGTACTTGGGGCGTGTACACCATGAAGCCTTATTGCGATTTTAATGAAGGCCTGAACCAAATTCTTAGCACTATTATACACGATTTTAAACCTAAATGACTTTGATAAACGCGGAGGTTATCAATTCGGGGCTTTGTATTTTTTTACCGACATAGCTTTCAGAATTAGTTGAAGTGGAAGTGGGCAGGCCATATAGCTCGGGGAACATAAAATCATTTGGGAGTAATGGTTCTCGAATGGCGACTAGGGTTAGACACGACACACGACACGATGGACCTACGACATTGTTAAAGTTGCGGGAAGTCGGTAGATGGAGAAGGCTCAAGACCGTTCATCATGGAACAGTTTGTTTGAGGCCTTTTTCCAGCAGTGGACTTCTACAGGCCGATAATGATGATGATGACAGAGATTATTCCGTAACAGCTTGTCCGATTATAATGTTTATTTTTACTATATTCAGATCTGCTAAGTATCAGCTTAGACTCTAGAATCAAAGGAGCGGCGTGCTTGAGGCTCATTGGTAACGTCGAGTTGTTCGACTCTAAGCTTTAAAGCCTTGATCATAGTGGACCTGCGATGAATAATGTCGTGAAAAAGTGTACGCAGGAATATTAAAAATCCGATTCTCCCTTCATTTCACCACTGGACTTAGGTGCAAGGATAGGTACCATTTCATGATACCTATCTCACAAAGCGCTTTGCTACATCCACTTTTTTTTTGCGAACTGCCAAAGAGTGGGATATTTTGTCAAGAACGAATAAGTGGATTATAGCCAACCGTGTTCCGCCTTAGGGCAGTTAGGCTGTATCTTCAATTTATAACAGGTGTGATGGAGTTCAAGCACTTGACTAACTACAATGAAAAAAAAATGTTTAGGACCTACACAATATTAGGAAAACCATATAAATCGGTCAGGATTAAATCTAACTCTATACTAACACTTAAGAGTCTCCAAGGTGGTTACATTATTTAGTTTAGGTGAGATTAATATATGCAATGGCCGCTAGACGCCCTCGCCGTCGGTGCTAAACTGATGCTAAGATCTCGAATTAATGAACACCAACTCAATTTACTTTTTTCTAAAAAAATAATCCATTAAGGGCTTTAAAAGACATGATTTTACTTCAAATTAGCGTTGAATTGGACCCATTAATTTCAATGAATGGTAAGTAATTTGAATCTTAAGAAATTAGACCCTTTTAATTCTGTATTTTATAAAAATTACGACATGACGATGATTTAAGATTTGAACTGTTTGTAGTACTTATAAGATGTGCAATAAAGTATTTTTTATCTATCTATATAATAAGGGTTTTTGAATGAAAACCACTATCCGAATGACGAAGATGACATTTTGATGGTTGCGGAAAGTCGGTGGATGCAGTAGGCTCAAGATCGTTCGCCGTGGCACTTTTTGGGGCGGCTTATTTCCAGCAGTGAACTAATGCTTGCTTGTCATGTCACTGATTCTTTCTTGGTCATCTTGTATATAGGGCAGTGGCCAAGTTGAGGTATGTTGGCCTTGAGAAGGGCTAATGTGTGAAAAAAACAGTGTAGTGAAAGGATTAAAGTGCGCCCTTTTGAGCCTTCGTACAGGCTGATAATGATGAATGATTCCAACTCACCAATTTTAGCGTCAGTCAGGTTCAGCCACAGCAGGCTAGTGATGTACACGACGAAATTGCTCGGCCTCATGTTACAAAGTTACATGACGCCATTGATGTCCCGCCCGCGCTCTGGCATCCTTTAGGTTACCTATGGACAAATTATACAGGGTGATTTAATTTGTTTGGATTATTGTTGTTTTTGTTTTCGGCTCTCAGTGCGATACTAAAACTTAAATCAGTGCATGACAGTTCAATTTCAAACAACAAAACAAAGGCGGTGGTCTAGCGCCTACATTTTTCTGAAATTCACTTTTTATGAAGCCATTTTGAATTGCATCTCAGCGCAGTAAGTTACATTTTACGTTGAAATTCAATACGGAGTGCAGGGCTTAGCAAAGTCAACAGCCTTCCCGGAGTTTCTTTTATTTAAATGGAGACAGCTGTGAAAATACGGGTCAAGCCTGAGCGGAGGTTGGGCCGTGTTCTACATAACTTCGCAAGAGTATTTGCGGAAACATTGAAAGCGTCAAAGAGATTGTAGCGATAGGGCATTCTATATTCTAAGGACAACAGGACAATGTTTACGTGTTCTGAGACAACACAAACGTTACAAAAGTAAGTTTCTGGTTAGGAGATTAGGTAACTAAGTAATTGAAATGTATTCTAACTTTATTTACAGAAAGAAACTTAAAACTAATACAAGTTAATATTTACAAAATACACAAGAAACAGTTGAGCCATCTAAAGACTGTTACAAACGATCTATAGATAGCTCAACTGACCCAGATCACTACCAGTCGGAAGCGTCTCCAAGCCGCTGGCGGAATTGCCACGCTGGATGGCAATGCTAATGCGCTGAGCCAAATAAGAGCCAGCTCTCTGGTCACACGTCGCTTTGATCAGACGTCCTGATATCTTTTTGAAAACCCGGAGGGCCCCGTTTCCCCACGGACCCAGGGTCTCAAGCCCAAAAGGCTCAAATATGTAAGCCCTATCAAGACTAGCATATTTGCGCCTTTTGAGATCCTCGGCCGAATCTGCCGCCGCACCCGCCCTAATTGATGTCCCCGGAAAATGTGTGCGCGCTAGTGTATCAACACAAGTAGCGTCCCACACCATAGGCCTACCCTTCTCCCAAAGGACCAAAGTCATACCGTCAGGCGCTTACCATCATCACGTAGCAGACCATTCGGTTCGAGAATGGCTGGGACGTTAATGCTGGTAAGAGCCCGGCGGATGATGTCATTAAGGCTAGCGTGGCGGGATATTCTTCCGGCAGCCCTAGTGCACGATAATCCGTGGTGACCGAGCTGATCGACCGCCGTACCACACTGGCACTGATGAGGTGTACAGCAACGCGCACCCAACCGAAGACAGGTTGCAAGACGAATGGTGACAGAATCCATTAGAGTACCAATATTATGTGAAGGAAGTGCTTGCAGCCAAAGTCCTGACTCCCATTTAGAAACGGCCTGGAGACGGGCACGATCTGCGGAGCATGAACACGTTTGTAACAGACAATTCCGTGTCAACTTGCACAGAGGCCCGTCCCATTGTTTTTGAGATGAAAGAGACTGGGGAGGAGCAGTATTAGGGCAAGCACTATGCCAAGCGTTTCTAGCCTCGTCTAGATAAGAAATTTGAAGATTGGTGCCAGAAAGAGCCAAAACAGACGGAGATAGAATTTTCTCAACCAAATGTATTCTTGTGTCCGGAGTTCCTTATTTTTCATTATATCGTTTTAAGTCTTATGTTAGTGACTCTTTGGTCAATTTCTTTGGACGTATTATTGGTAGGTGGTTTGATCGGTTAGAATATCAGTAACCAATGAAATGTACTCTGTACTTTTTCGTTTTGTGATAGCACTGTACCTGATCAACTATTATGAAATATTTCCACAAAATTTAAAAAAATCCCCAAGCATTAGTAGACAACTTGTAGTACGTCAGATCTCCACAGATCTCCAGAAAATTAGATCCTTCAATATGGTTATGGGGGGTAGTCAGAAGCACGCCCAAACACTTTGGCACATGCCCACTTTTTGCAGTTGTGACAAGCCCATCGCCGCTTATAAGAATACAAACTAGTTTCCTCGCGGTGTTTTCCTTCACTGTTTTAAATTCGATCAGAAAAACTCATTGGTGTTTGAACCCACAACCTTCAGATTCAAAGTTGGGATACCTCCCACTTAACTAACACGAGCTCCTTCTCAAAATTGCTTGTTCTAAAATTATGTTTTTCTTCTTATCCATAAAAATAATATGATTATGGCAGTTATTAATAAAAAAAATTGATGAAATTAATACTTGAGTCTTAATGATAACAATTTTGAAATACAAGGGCTTATGATAGAAACATTATAGTAGTTAAGGTACGTTGGTTGTTAGTTACCTAGGAACAAGTTTGTTCCTAGGTAATTAATGAGGTTTCGTCCTTAATGTCATGACTTTTGTGACAGGCTTAAGTTTCGAATATAATCGATCGAAAATAATTAAAAGTTAATATGAATGAACGAGGTAAGACCTATTCTTAGATCATAAAAGGTCACCCGGTCGGTTCAATGCTCCATTCATACTCTTTTTACTTAATAATGCAATCCAATTATTGCAGGTGTAACTTCTGAAGACTTTATAGCTCTCAGAATTAGCAAGTTGAAGTGGCAGTGGGCAGGCCATATAGCTCGCAGAACCGACAACCGTTGGGGAGTAAAGGTTCTCGAATGGCGACCACGAACCGGGCGACGCAGTGTTGGAAGGCCCCCCACCCGATGGATCGACGACATAGTGAAGGTTGCAGGAAGATGGAGATGGAGAAGACTCAAGACCGTTCGTCATGGAACTCTTCGGGGGAGGCCTATGTCCAGCAGTGAACTTCTACAGGCTAATGATGATGAACTTCTGAAAGTGGAGCTCGGTACAGTGAAGGACGTCATCAAACAGCGATGTGGTGAACAGTATAAGTCGGTTCGGAAAAACCACTATGCAGAATTCTGCTGTTTTGCTGTCCAATCAGTACGAACTTAATTATTAATCACCTTGTATAGAGATTGTCCTGCCCTTAAGTCCTTTAGTTGGAGATATCTAAACTAGGAGGAGGAGGAGGTAGGGCACAGCGAGATTTTCTCGTTCTGAATTGGAGCAGCCTGCCTGGAGAGGTACCTCCGCCTTACAGAAGATCGCAGCCAAATAACATTATTTGTTTCAAATAGTGTTGTGTTCCTGCGGTGAGTAAGGTTGCCAGAGCTCTTTAGGGGGGAAGGGGGTTCGAGGTCGGCAACGCGTGCGTGATGCCTCTGGTATTGCAAGCGCTCATAGGCTACGGTAACCGCTTACCATTAGGTGGGCCGTAAGCTTGTTTGCCACCTCTGTTGTATGAAAAAAAAAAAAAAAACTCAGCCTATCGAGCACAGCGCTCGTAATTTTTTGCTAGCAACACAAATCTCAATAGAGAAACTTTATCCGTCAATTTCTTGACTTGAAAAGTTCAATTATTAAAGGTCAAGCATTAATACAAAGTTACCCCGCCTATTCTACGAAAAACTCTATTTCTTTTGAAGAGTCTTAAAAAAACCTAAACTAGGGCCGAAGGTTGGGTTAAGGGCCCTCTTACAAAAGGTGTTGCTTTTACGACCAGTAGGGACGAACTCGCTGTGTTTTATTGTGTTCCGTACCAAGGTTTACGCATTAATCTCCTGAAAAACGGTGAACGTTATGTTACTGCTGTATCCTAATTATATTCACAGCGATTTTAAAACGTTAAAGTAATTTTAACGTTTTAACTTTTTCTGCTCAACACGACTTTCCATAATTAGTTATGGAAGTCAAATGGAAGTCAAAAGCCACGCCATATTTTAATCGTCAATTTATAATTTGACTTCATTAAGATCCAACTTGCGAGCGATTTAAAATCTTGAAGTAATAATAGATTTAGTGCCTGTTTCACCATCTCTGATTGTCACTATTTGAGAGCAAAAAATATATATCCATTTCTCTTTTACACATTCATGCTAAATGGACATAAATATTTTTACTCGCCAAGTAGCAGTTTTAATCAGGTATGTTGAAATAGGCAAAAATATTGAATTCTATATTTTCTACGTCACAAGACGTTCACCGCATTATAATGAAACCAAGGTTAAGCCACTCAACCGTTGAAAATACGAATGAGTTAGGGAGAGAGTATATTGAGCCACAGATGAAATATTTTGTGCCAAAAATGGTTTTCATAAGTGCAGATACCGTGTGGCATCCGGAACAAAAATGAAAAATGGTGGAGAGTTTTCAGGTAAAATGTGTAACAGTTTTAATTCACGAATAATACAAAATGTAGCTGGTATACGCAGGGATTGTGAATTCTCGCAACCGTGTCCTACAAGTTAACGTAACTTGAAATCTGTATAACTTTAAGTACTTCCTAAGTATTGATAGAATAGAATCATTTATTAACAAAGATCATACATATTCATCATCATCATTTCAGCCGTACGACGTCCACTGCTGAACATGGCCTCACCCACAGACAGAGAGAATTCCTTATCATGTGGGGGGATTTGCCCATACCCACCACCACTCGATGGGCATGCGTCCTCTTTTCGTGCACATTCCTTCAATCCTTGCATTGAAACAGGGGGACCGTATTTATGTGAAAAGCTACACAGAGCTTAAGTGTTCTGCTCGGTCTCATCAGCAGAACAGAGTGGAGTAAACAAAACAAATGAACGGGACACACTCGACAGCCCTCGAAACGGTCAGTGTGACGGACAAATGGGCGCTCCAAGTTACTTGAACCGGGATGTGGTGACAGCGAGAAGTGACAGCGAATTTAATGGGAGGCATCAGCTTTGTGAGTGGAATTGACTGTCGGTTTGAATAATGATTGTCTGCAAAGCATGGAGCTATGAATAGTCCAGCTTGTTTGATTTCGAAATTATTATTAAGCCGTGTTCAAAGGGAATGCGATATTTCAACGAATATGTTTAAAAAACGATCCTTAAAGTTTACTGATGAAAGTCAATTTTGAATTTGACATTTGAAGGCGTACGATATAGCTCAACGATATCGCAAGCCCCTAAAAGTCAAAATCAAAATTGAATTTATTCGTTAGACGTAAGGATCATTTTGGAATTAATTTCACATGATCGCACGACGTTTGAATATGGCTTTAGAGGATTAGTACAAGAGGTGTCACCACGGATATTTAACAGGTTAAATGTTTTATAAATTTTGCCTTCTCAATCTCATTATAGAGAGAATTAAGACTATGATTGCCATTGCAGTTTGTTTTATAGCAAATTTTACAAGGTATTTAAATAACTCGTTTACAAAAATACTCTTATTCTAAAACTTTTTTGGTTAATAATTCAACGGATGATTCCCTGACGTATGTAATAACGTAGGTATAAATTTCACGTAAGGCATATTTTAAAATTTTGTTAACAAAGGGAGCCAATGCTTATATTATAACATTTACATGCACTTAAACATGGATTTTGTAATTATATTTTTTGGTAATAATTATGTACAATATCGCAAATTATAGAATAGTATCGTAGCAACACCGGCTCTCGGGTTTCGACAGGTAAAACAACGCGTGCTAGCGAGAGACGAGCGAGGCTAGCGCGTGGTGTGCCGCGCCACGCGCCTTTGAATCAGCCTAGCTCGGCGCGGCTTGCCGAAATTCGGACGATTAATTATTGCTTGCCGGTTTTTCAACACGAATCAAAGGTGCGCGGCGTGGCTTGTGTTGATGCGCACCATCTATCCACGTTGGCTCGGCATATGCAGACCATACGAGATAGGGGTTATGATATATGAAAAGCGAGTAGCGTCCGCTTCGGCTCGCTACGTGAGCACACATGGTGTAATCAAGTACGATCTAAAAGAGTTTTATGCTCTTAAAATGCGTGACTAATTAGGTTATTATTGTTATTTATTCTATTGACTATTTTGAACTTACTAGAAAAGTAGGTAATTATCGTTTTTTGTGTTATTTTATACTATTATTTTATATTTGACGAAAATCTACACTTAATTTTGTGATGTTTAATACATACTAGGATAGTATTACCTATTTATGGACCTATTAATTATTATTTTTCTCATATTATTACCTAATGCAATGACGTGTAACCTGATTGTTATCGATAAATGAACTCTGAACTCTGAACTCAAGTAGGCTTGCGTTCCACGCCTTCACGGCGCGGCTTGTTGACTTGAGCTATCCCGGCTCATTTAACTTCACCATAAAAATACGTGTGTTTTCACACTCGCCTAAAGCTAATGACTTAACAAACACCACTTCAAATGCTTCGTTGTTAAACGAGATTGACATTCACAAACCTTACAGCAGTCGGCATTTGAGTGTTAATGAGTTTTCTGATTCATTCAATGCATATACTCTGTTCCCTTGTTATAAAAACTAATTTGGCTTGAAGTGGCGTGGTAAACCTTAATTTGCTTAAGTGGTTTACCTTCGATTTGATTAAAGAGCCTTTTGTCATGCAAACTAGTATTGAGGGGTATAATTGGAACGATTACATCCATGAGTTTGTCTATTTAACTAAAACAGAAAACATAATTGGTATTACAGTATGACTATGACTCGGTATATTTTCAGTATAACTCTAGGTTTATAAATCTATATATTTATATATATATATATATATATTTATATATTTGTAGAAAACAGAAACTTAAAATAGTTAATTTGAGAAAGTTTCAGAAAAAAACATTTTAAAAAAAGTACTATAATATAGTATTTTTTTGGCTAATATTATTTCTTATTGTTGATGAGCCCCCTTTCGGGATGGTTTTTCATGTTATGAATCACTTTGAATAATTATCTGTTTAAACATTCATCATTATACCAGCACCACCACCACTACCACCCTATCAAATCATCTGAAATTCCGAAATTCCGAACAGAGGCTTTTAAGGAATCGTGCGACTGGGTACTACTTAAGGTATAGCTCACACTTAGCCTGTAATAGTTGCAAATCAGTTAGCCCCAGCACAAGAATAGGCCCCTCTCTATTCTCAGTTTAGGGCGAACCACTAGTGTAGTTATAATAAAAAAGAAGACCTTTAAATTCATCCCCTTAGGGGATGCTAAGTGCACGCAAAGGAAGTGGGCGATCCAGGTCAAGTCACAAATAATCTCTTTGCGTAATTACATCATTTTTTTTAGGAGGAGCACAGCGAGATTTTCTGGTTCTGAATTGGAGCAGCCCGCCTGGGGAGGTACCTCCGCCTTACAGAAGACCGCAGCCAAATAACATTATTTGTTTCAAATAGTGTCGTGTTTCTGCGGTGATTAAGGTTGCCAGAGCTCTTTAGGGGGGGAGGGGTTAAGCAGGCAACGCATTAGTAATGCTCCAGGGGTTGCTGATGTCAATAGGCGACGGTATACACTTACCATCAGGAGGGCCGTAAGCCTGTTTGCCTCCGTATAACATTTAAAATAAAGTTAAAATATAACACGTAGGTAGTTGTTGTTGATTATAATTTTTGCTCGTAGCCGTAGCAATATTGCTCGTAGCAATATCGCTACGTCGCCGAACCTGCTCGTAGCAATATCGCTACGTTGCCGTAGCTGCTAGTAGCAATATCGCTAGGTCACCGTAGCTGCTCGTAGCAATATCGCTACGTCATCGTAGCTTCTCGTAGCAAGCTACGCGTCGCTTGGTACTCACTGTAGACAAGCCTTTACGGTTACAGCTGGTGGGACCTCGGCATAACTCTCATTTCATATTCGTGTTATTACAGAAAGTACTCGAGTCGTATTGAAAACTTGTTCAATGCTCTTCCTTTGACGGGCTCAAAATATCTGATGTTTTGTTCACTATTTCTATAGCTATTGTGTTTGCGAACGGAAAGTATTTTGGATTTCAGGTGATATCTTCGTTTATGCTAGTTTACTTTGAATTATACTAGAATAATATGCAGTCTGTATAGAGCACTGGTGGAGGCGGGGCCACTCGCCTTCCGATCCACAAGTCATGGGTTCGAGTCCCGGTCGTGCATAAATGGATTTGCCATTAGTAAAATGTATGTGCGCTATTAGTAAGTTGAAGTGGCAGTGGGCATGCCATATAGCTCGCAGAACCGACAACCGTTGGGGAGTAAAGGTTCTCGAATGGCGACCACGAACCGGGAGACGCAGTGTTGGAAGGCCCCCCACCCGATGGACCGACGACATTGTTAAGGTTGCGGGAAGTCGGTGGATGGAAAAGGCTCAGGACCGTTCGTCATGGAACTCATTGGGGGAGGCCCATGTTCAGCAGTGGACTTCATCAGGCTGATGATGATGATGAAGAATACTGGGGTATGTAAATGTGTTTTAGTTGCAATTGGATGAGCAAATTGTCCAAAAAAAAGAAATAATCGCACGACATTATTTATCCCAAGCATGGTTGAAAAACCTATGAGATCTCCAGGACCCTTGATCATGTCTAAGGTGGGTAGTCAGAGGTACGCCCCAACATTTAGGCACATGCGGGTTGCGGGAAGTCGGTGGATGGAGAAGGCTCAAGACCGTTCGTCATGGAACTCTGGGGGAGGCCTGTGTCCAGCAGTAGAATTTTACAGGCTGATGATGATGATGATGTGCGCTATGCTATTGCTCTTAAGCAGTTAAGTAAAAAATCGTGACCAAACCGGCAAGTCCTAAATTCTAGAAATCCGAAGACTCGGAATGAGCATTCAAGAGGCGAACTTACACACTAGTTATTTTAGTCATATGCCCTTTTTAGAGCCACCATACCTCGAACTGCTAGTGAAATTAGACATTAGATAGTTAAAGATGACCAAAAAAGAACCAAGTGACACAAAAATGAAAAAACATCTTTTCTAATTAGAACTTATTTGCGTTGTCTGCGTCGAATTTTAAGAATATTATAAATAAATCTTTATTCATTACCTTAGTGCTACGAATAACATTGAGAATTAATATCTAATTAAGGGTAACAAATGAAACGATGCCTGAACTAGGAAAACCTGTGTCTCAGGCGGTAAAAGGCTAATATTAATAACTAAAAAAAAGTCATAGTATCCTATCCATCCTTTAGTGTGGGTTATCTGTATATATAAGAGACACATGAAGAGCTTTAAGAAAAATACAAAAAGATTTCTCCAGGGCAGGCAACGCATTAGCAATGCTCCAGGTGTTGCAGATGTCAATAGGCGACGGTAACCACTTACCATCAGGTGGGCCGTAAGCTTATTTGCCTCCGTATAACATTAAAAAAAAACAAGGCCTAATTCCACGATCAACGCACAGCCCAAACCACTGAAGCTATAAAGCTGAAATTTCAGTAGCTGCCTTATATGCCAAACACGTCCACTAAAGAAGGATTTTCAAAATATAAACTCCTACGAGGGTGAAAAGGGGTTAAAACGTTTGTATGAAAAATCGTATTCCTTGAACCTACAGATTTGAAACTTACTAAAAATAATGAATGATAGAAATAAGGAAAAACTGTATTTTTAGATTTTCAAAACTACCCCTTGAAAGGGTGTTATGAGATGTAAAAGTTTGTATGGGAGAATCTTAACGCATGGAGAGATTTATATGAAACTTGGTACAAATATTCATAAAGTCAAATAATGAAATACGTATTCAAGGCTTTTTCAAAACTGCCCCTTTTTATCAAGATAGCAAAGCCGCGGGCGTACGATAGTTATTTTTTATTTTTATTTTTTTTTATACAACAGAGTTGGCAAACAAGCTTACGGCCCACCTGATCGTAAGCGGTTACCGTAGCCTATAAGCGTTTGCAATACCAGAGGCATCACGCACGCGTTGCCGACCACGAACCCCCTTCCCCCCTAAAGAGCTCTGGCAACCTTACTCACCACAGGAACACAACACTATTTGAAACAAATAATGTTATTTGGCTGCGATCTTCTGTAAGGCGGAGGTACCTCCGCAGGCGGGCTGTTTCAATTCAGAACGAGAAAATCTCGCTGTGCCCTACCTCCTCCTAAAAAAGTTAATACTAAATTTAAGAGCTTAGCTCTTGTCGATGTGATAATGCCATTTACTCCATTCTGATCTTTCCGATGCGAGCTCCTTTACTTCTATAAACGACATGATGGCAATCTTCTCTTTTATTTGGCCCATGTAACTTATTCTTGGTCTTCTTATTCCTCGTTTTCCTTCTACCTTTCCATCAATAATGTTTTTTTTTATACAACTGTTGATAAGCAATTACCGTAGCCTATGAGCACTGGCAAAACCAGAGGCATTGCGCACGCGATGCCGACCCCAAACCTCCTCCCCCTAAAGAGCTCTGGCAACCTTACTCACCGCAGGAACACAACACTATTTGAAGCAAATAATGTTATTTGGCTGCAATCTTCTGTAAGGCGGAGGTACCTCCCAGGCGGGCTGCTCCAATTTAGAACGAGAAAATCTCGATCCCTATCTCCTCCAAAAGTGTCTTAAGAAATTAAGAAGCTGTCAAGTCGTTTAGGTCCAATCATTTTTTCTCTTCTGTTTTGGTCTTAATCAAGTGTGGTTTATAGATAGATAGAAAATTCTTTATTGCACAGGACATAGACAAGTACATAGGCGAATATAATGCTAGTTAGCATTTTCTTCCAGCTAACCTTTGAGTGGTGAGGAAAAAATGAAGGTAGTGCTGTGTAACAGAGAATTGTAAATTAGAATAAAACTTAGGATAAATAGACTAAATGAAACCCGTTCTAAAGTAGTGTCTTTTCATTATTTCTGCCACGAAGGAGAGTTAAGACCATATTTTTACATCAATGCGTCAGGCCCCAGGCCGAGAGAGTGATGCTAAATAAACATTAGCATTAGGAAGAGTCCGGCGTCCCAGGTGCGTTTGTGTCCGCTTGATTTATAATTTAAGCCCGGACTAGTGTAGTCTGAGTATTAAGAGACAGCGATTTTTATTTAAATTTGGTTATTTTTTAGATAGCTAAACGTTTTCTCGCCCAACAACATGCTTTCACCCGCGGCTTTGCTCGCATAGTAGCCTGTGTCTAGGGTATCTAGGAAAACACATTTCGGTAAATGCCTTTCATACAGCATGATTGAGTAACAAAAAATCTGCAAATTTTCGTTCTGGGTGTTTTGGTACCATGGTACTCGTAGTTTCTGATACCCTCGCTACAGGGAATCCTAGTATTTTATATTTATATATTTTTATATTTGGTGAATGAATGGTAATAAATGTCTCAAAACCTATGTTAGGTTTGTCTAGACATTAGGTTCTCGATATTAAATGTATGAAAATTTTAAACAATCTTTACTTATTTTCTATGAAGAGCGAGCGCATGTAAAGATAGCACCGTCACAGAACAGCTAACAGTATGTGCCTAGTGCATAGGCACAGCAAATAATAAAACATGTCAGGTGAGTTGAGAGGAAGCATAATAGCCAATGCAGTGGTGTTAGTATTCATTACTATCACTACGCGTGTGTGAGTGCGCTTACGACTAATAGGATGGTCCGTTTATAGCTTTTAAAATTTATTGGGAAAGGAAATATTTTTTTAAAATGTTTTTCTTAAAAACAAATTTAAATTAATATTTTTTTTTAGTTTGAGGTCATGACTAGTGTGTGACTGTTGGATGTTATAATATTAGTGGTAAGTATTTGTGAGATTTTTGTTAGGCCTTCAGTCCATTTTGAGGGCCTCCATGCAATCATTCACATAAGTAGTGCACATGCAGGTCAAGGGATCAATAAAATATTTTTTCCTGTGTTTTCAGATTCGATGGCTGCGTCAGCATGCTAGTCCTAGGCCAGGCAGAGAAAAACATAATAATGGACCAGCTGGAACAGTACCGCGTGTCCACCTGCGACACCTGCGCTTGCAACCTTTGCCACAACGGTAGCATCTGTCAGGTAAGGCACTTATCACACTCACTCAAGATAATATTAAACCAATGCTTTGAAACTAATCTCTTAGTAACAATTTAATAACTAGGAGTTTTAATCATTTCAAAACTGACTCTGAATACGTAACAAAAAATAATAAGCACTTCACGAGACCTGCACTCTATCACGTTTCCGCTCACAACTTACACCGACATAGCACCGAAAGATGTTTCCAAGAGCACTTTCGAAATAATCGTAAAAATGTGGAGTCCCGAAGAAGGGTACTTAATGGAAAGTGTTGTATTTACTCCGGCGACTCTGCAATATTTAAAACTTCACAAAAAGTTATGTACATAAGCCGCTTGAAAATTTTAATTGAATTATATAATAAAATTTTTTATTTAAAAAAGTTTAATTAAAATTTAATTAATTAAATTTTAATTAAACTTTTTTAAACGCACACGGGCAATTGAAGTTGCTTCATTCTGGGAAGCAACAGCGGGCATACGACATATGGCATGCCGTTTGGACGTGGCTTAATTAAATTGAAATAAATAGACACCTTTTGACTATATCTCTTACAACCTCTAAAGTCTAAACAATCCAAATAGAAAAATCAAAAACAACTGCAAAAAAATTGCAGTTGGTGCATTTTCAGGCAGATCAGCCTCAAACTTCAATATTAAATTATTCATTAAAATCTCACGGATCATTTTGAAACGTATTAAATCTAGTTGAATCCTTTTACAACTTTATTAATAATCGAGTTGGAGCATATTCAGTCCCAAGCTTGTTTGTCATGTAAAAAGTTTGATATGTTTTAATAAGATTATTTACAGAGATTACGAGATTCATTTTATAAATTTGCTAATGAATAACTTAAGCACAACGCTAGGGGTTTTATTATAGAAGCGTATACATATAGCGTTAACATTGCTCTGTTAAGGATTTACTAACCCTAGTGAGCCTAAACGTAGGAACAGCGATTATCTTTGTTTCTTGTTTTAACACCAAGATTGATACTATTTTTATTGAATAAAGTGTCAGTTATCATATTTCTTATTATTTTAACTAGTATCTAGACTTCAGTGTGTCCCTGTGCAATAATTGCTTAGAAGTTTCCCGTCTAAGAACGCTTTTGCTCCATTAATTTTATTTTAGCGCTGGAATACGGTCTGTGACATCTCACGCTTTGTTCTTTGTTTTGTTAGTTCTTTTGAATTGTGATACCGTATAACGTGGCAGCTTTTAAATTAATTTTGTACGACTCGAATTGGTTACTCGAAGTTTAGACCAACACTGTTATCCTCCTAAAAGTACTTCAAACATTTTATTCGCAACATATTTATTCAGAGAAATTTAAGTCTAAGGCGTTCTTGTAAGTCTAAGGCCTTTCGAGGAAGGAACCCGACTTTCACTAAAAAGGTCGGTTCGAATCCCAACCGCGCACCATTGGATATTTCTATTCAAAAAATCTACGCGCGTATTAAGTGCTTATAATGAAGCAAAAACTTGTCTGTAAAATGTGGGCATGAGGCATATTTAGTGTTTGGATAAACGAATCAAATCAAGAGGTGATTATTTCAATAAAATCACTAGGGTCACTTTGAAACGCCTTAGAAACTAGGTGAAGCTACGTCTGTTTCTCGCAACCAAGCCTCTGACTAGACTAAGCTAGACAAACACTCATGTTTAAGGATCTGATCGCCTGGCGATCTGAGAGGATGTCATGTACTTGGGGGTGACAGGCGTGAACCCATTTCTTATTTATTTATATACTATTTATTTTTAGCTTTAAGTCTATAATAAACCCTTATTTGAAATTAGCCTGAAGACTTGGGAATTCAGAGCTTTCTAAAAGTAAACACTTCTATTTTTGCTTGTGTAAACACGTAATGAAATATAATCAAAACTACGGTTCAACAACTAAGCAAACTAGGTATTATGGAACTTAATTAGAGGAAAGCCTTTAGCCGGGGCCGCGGTGGCCCCGGCTAAAGGGCCCCTCCATATCTCTATCCGCGGATGTCGTAAGAGGCGACTAAGGGAAAAAAAGCTAGGGGATTGGCAGCAGCGTCCCTCATTTTAACAACGATAGCTCTAACTGTGCTCGCCAACCCTCATGCCCAGCGTGGTGAGTATGGGCAAATCCCCCAACATGGTAAGGAATTTGCTCTGTCTGTGGGGGAGGCCATGTTCAGCAGTGGACGTTTTACGGCTGAAATGATGATGATGATTAGAGGAAAGTACATATGTCGTATAGTATATTTCAAACTTTCGCGATCAGTTTACATAGCTTATTGAAATCAAACGGGTGTTTATCGCGTATTTTTCTTACACCCGTTTGATATGTTATATATAACTGGTTTATTCTTGATCACGATGTCAAGTGGGAAAGTTCGGAAAAATAATATCAAGTTAAAATGTTGATATTTTTTCGTTAATATTTTTTCTTTTTGTTGCTTGCTTGTCGTGTCACTGATTATTTCTTGGTCATCCTATATTAGGTCAATGACCATGTTGGGGTATGGTGGCCCTGAAAAGGGCCAATGACCGTTGGTGAAAGAATCTGATGCTCTTAGAGGCTCCTTTTGTTTTTTTTTGTTGATAAAATAACTCCCTTTTGGGATGGTATACATGTTATGAATCACCTTGTAGTTATATAAGGGAAGAGACAGTAAAAGATAGTAGGTATGTCTTATCTTGTTTGAAGTTTATTAGCTCCCCATTGAGAAACGGCGCATAATTCTTAACTCTGGATTACTATCGGGTGTAAAACCAGAATTTTAATACAGCCCATGAAATCTGCATCGAGCTTAATACAAAACGCTTTAAATAACGACCGATCAATTCAAAGCCCTATTTCCTGGGGCATAAAGACTGTAATATTTCATGTGATAATGAGAGACCTTCAAAACGATCCCGGGTTAAATCTTTTACGATCAACATAAAAACGCCGTTATTCAGCGAGATGTGAGCTTTTGTTTGGGAATACAAAACTGAAATATTACTCCGTATCAATGTACTGCTTGATTCAGAATTTGTATTCGGGTATTTTCTTATGGAAATATATTATTTGGTTGAATAAAAGTGATTGCTCGCTGAAGATTGGAATTCGTGATGTGAAAAGGTCTTCCAGAGAGAATTCTTTTATACCTTCAGGAACACGAATTTACCTGTTTTCATTCGGATGTTTTCAACTAATTATCAATGTCCTTTGCAATAAGTAGAAACTTGAATCATCATCATCATTTCAGCCGTACGACGTCTACTGCTGAACATGACCTCCCCCACAGGCAGAGCGAATTCCTATAAAATGGGGGGATTTGCCCATACTCACCACGCTGGGCATGCGGGTTGGCGAGCGCAGTTATTAGAGCTATCGTTGTTAAAATGAGGAACGCTGCTGCCCATCCCCTAGCTTTTTTCCCATAGTCGCCTCTTACGACATCCGTGGATAGGTAGATATGGAGGGGCCTATTCTTCAGTCGGGGCCACCACGGCAGAAACTTGAATATTTCATGAAAAATGTCAAGTCGCATTTACAAGTTTATAAAATGCAATTTGTCCAATTAATGTGCGTCATATTCATGCTACTCTAGGTTTAGGTAGCATATTATTCATAATCACTCACTAATCATATCGACTTGATAAAAGTATGTCCGCCTCTGTTTATTCTTTACTGTTAGAACAGGACAGGATAGTTGATGATGTAGCAGTTTAAGTTTATTCTGTTCTGCGATTATTCTTGTTATATTCGTAACATGGGGGGCGACCTTAACTTAGGATTACATTAGCCGAGGTCAGCTACGTAATCTGATGTGTAAATATGCAAATTATTTTACCTAAGGCTGTATAAATCTGATACGGAAGCATCAAGGGAATTTGACATCGTGACTGTTCCGAAAACTCTTCTGATATTACGTTAAAGAATTGCACGTCGTTTTGCCGTGTTAGCCTGCGTCAATGTTGCACCGGCCCCGGCTGAAGAATAGGCCCCTCCATATCTACCGGAGGCGAGTAAGGGAAAAAAGCTAGGGGATGGGCAGCAGCGTCCCTTGTTCTAACAACGATAGCTCTAACTACGCTCGCCAACCCGCATGCCCAGCGTGGTGAGTATGGGCAAATCCCCCCACATGATAAGGAATTCGCTCTGTCTGTGGGGGAGGCCTTGTTCAGCCGTGGACGTCGTACGGCTGAAATGATGATTATGATGATGATAATGGTAAATCGTTTGGCCACCAACTCACTTTTGCAAGTGATGAGTAACGCTCTACCTCTAAACAAATGTGCACACAGCAAAATCTCAAACGATAGGTATACCTACTTTTTAGAGTTGACTTTGCCTACTCAAAACGACGAAGAAAAACATCGTGAGTAAACCAATACCTATGTAACTTTATACATATGTGGCGATAAGCTTGCAACTTGGAACGTATGAAAAATGCTACCTACTGAAAAATAAGGGCAAGTACCAAATGTGAATTTTTGAACTTTCCTCTAGCACCCGCCTTTGAGTTTCCAGAGATCAGAGTAGATGTAAACCACCTTTAAAATAAGTCGTGAGTTTTTCAGACTCAACGTCCATGTAAATTTGAATACAGTAAATACAAGCTAGTTATAGATAGATTGAAAAATATTTATATTATTATTATTATTTTAATCTTTATTGCACACAAAGAAAACAATGTACAAAAGGTGGGCTTAATGCCAAGGCATTATCTACCAGCCAGCCTGATTGGGTAGAAACAGGAGGTTGGCGTGCGACAGATTGTTTAACTTAACTAAAAACTATACTATGTATAACCATACACTATATTTAAATATGTATATATATATATATATATATAGCATAGGACAAGCAAAATATATAGGTGAACTAATTGCTAGTTAGAATTTTCTTCCAGCTAACCTACGAGTAGTGAGGATAAAGGAAGGTAGTCCCAAATATAAAAAAAGATAAGTAATGAAAAAATTTAGGCATAAAAAATATATCATCATCATTTCAGCCGTACGACGTGCACTGCTAAACATGGCCTCCCCCACAGACAGAGCGCATTCCTTATCATGTGGGGGGATTTGTCCATACTCACCACGCTGGGCATGCGGGTTGGCGAGCACAGTTAGAGCTATCGTTGTTAAAGTAAGGGACGCTGCTGCCCATCCTCTAGCTTTTTTCCCTTAGTCGCCTCTTACGACATCCGCGGATAATTAGATAGGGTCTATTCTTCAGCCGGGGCCACCACGGCCAAAAAAAAATTACTTAATCCCAAACTAGTAATTTAACAAATCAGTTCCCTTTGATGGTCTGCGGAAATGGCAATTAAGGCAATCAATATTCAGCTTAACTCAATTCACTAATGAAAGCCGAACAGGTATTAGGTAATCAATTTACCGTCGTTTTCACCCTACACCTACCCCTACATCAGTACTTACACACCCTCAAAGTGAACTCAGCCTGAAAACGAATAAATTTCCCCTTTTCAAACGGAATTTTCTTATTTTTCTTCAGGTCAACTGTTCAGTTTACTTATTCGAAAGAACTCTCAATTAAAAGTTAGAAAGCCGATTTCGTTGTAAAATGTTCCTTTTCGTTACAAAAGCTTGACGTTAACGAGCTCTACATGATTGTAAGTGCTTTCAAGATCTTCCTGTTAAGACGAATTGAATATATTGAAGTATAAAATAAAAATAAAAAACACCCAACAGATCTGAAGTTACTAAATTTACGAGAAGTCATTACACAGCCTAAAATAGCCTACCAACATAGCCCGGAATACAATCTGTAATTATTATGTAATATTTATCTCACTTAAATATATCTACTTACTCTCCTTTAATATAAGTACCTATCCATACCAACAATAATTATCCTTATTATATACCTACTATAAATATTATGTTTATTGATGTTCGTCACGTCGCGTCGCCTAGGCCCCGTCAGAAAACCAGCGCCGCACCGTACATAATATTATGTTCGGTGCAGCTTTATGCTGAGACGGGACCCATTCGCCTCACACAACGCATACTACTTAGCCTACCACTTAGCCACCTACCTACCTACTTTTTTATTTTTTCCTGCGTTGTGTATTACCTACCTATAAAGCCTATATACCTATTTTCTATGTAACCACCTACCTACTGTACCTACTTGCGTTGTGGGTCAAATAAACAAATTTTCTTTTTTTTTCTTTCTTTCTGAATAATTGAGTCTGATCTGAATTGACTCCAAAACAGCAGATTTTTGCAGTGTTTTTTTTTAAATAAAAATGACGAATGTAAAGCCTCTTGTAGTATAAATATTATGAATAACCTTGTACATATATAAATTTGCTACAAAGCACACTAGTTTTCCAAAGAATTATATTTATCTTCGAATAAATGGTAAAAGTAAGCTAACGCATTAGCAGTGACGCGAAAACGTATATAAATATTGTCAAGGAAAACTTTTAACGTAAAAGAGACAAACATTATGTAAAGGTATGTACACAAGCTAAAAGTATTTACATAACGGCCGCATAATGGGTTCAAGCCGTTAAAAATGAGGAAGCTAGTGCTTAACAAACATAAATATAACCACCTATCTATGGACATAAAGTCGCGACATTGTTATTTACTAAGAAAGTCTGTATACACTTTCAAATTTTCATACGTTTCAAGACTGCTCTATGATCTTCATGTTCATGTGGAGATGGTAGCTGGAAGCCCTGTTTAAGTGGCCGCCTGAAAGTTAAGCCTTCACCAACGAAAAAGTTCCGAAAAGACAGTAATGGCGTTTAACTGGTTAAACTGGCTGGCAGTAGGGCATAGTTATAAAGCTAAGCCGTATCGTAAAACATCGTGAGGAAACCAGTAAGTATTCTTAAAAGCAGCGATAGGCTTTCAACCTGTCACGTATGGACCCACTACTGAAAAATGTGGCCTGTGCCTATATGTTGGGACGTACCTCTGACTACCCGCCTTTGACATGATCAAGGGTCCTGGAGATCTCATAGGTTTTTCAACCATGCTTGGGATAAATTATGTCGTGAGATTATTTCTTTTTTTTTGGACAGTTTGCTCATCCAATTGCAACTAAAACACATTTACATACCCCAGTATTCTTCATCATCATCATCATCATCAGCCTGATGAAGTCCACTGCTGAACATAGGCCTCCCCCAATGAGTTCCATGACGAACGGTGCCTTTTCCATCCACCGACTTCCCGCAACCTTAACAATGTCGTCGGTCCATCGGGTGGGGGGCCTTCCAACACTGCGTCGTCCGGTTCGTGGTCGCTACTCGAGAACCTTTGCTCTCCAACGGTTGTCGGTTTTGCGAGCTATATGGCCGGCCCACTGCCACTTCAACCTGCTAATTCTGAAAGCTATGTCGGAAACCTTGGTTCTTCTACGGATTTCCTCATTTCGGTTTTTATCACGCAGCGAAACTCATAGCTCTCTCCATAGCCCGTTGGGCTATATTCAGTATTCTTAGCCCAGTATTCTTAGTCATTTATATTTTCAATTCGACTCACACATAGTCTGACGTTTTCTACAGAATCGATTGCATGTCGATTTTTTGTTTATTTCAGGGGAAGTGTATGTTTAATGCGAGTATTGCCTAGAGATTCTCACTTGCTTTAGTCTATCAACGATTATCGCAACAAATAGTGTGAAATGTGGGGTTTTTATGCAATAAACACAACCGATTTTAGTCACCTTCGTATATTGTATGAGACAATTAATATGGCCTCCGATGCAAGGTGGCTCCGTCAGCATATCTATTATAAAGGTGCGCTTACACTATAACTACATTAAAGGTGCATTCGCACTGCATATATTACACACTTCACCTTTGGGGGTGAAATAAAAAAAAAAAAAAAACTTAAAGTGCTAGAAACTCTCTTTAAGTGAACTAATGCAGAAATAAGGCTCGGATAATATCGGTCGGCTTTGTTTGATACATCTCGAACGCCGTATGAATAAGGCTTAAAGCCTCATAGCTCACTTAACGTAGAATACGAGAAATAATCACAAAGGCCCGAAATGTGGCGTGGGTATTTGAGCAGCAAATAAAAAGTACGCAATAAAGTACGCGAGCGATTTTTTCGAAAGGTTTCCCAATTATTTTGTCTCATATCATGTCAAACCTAAGTCAATCGCCGGCTTCAGGACAACCCCTAGTTCACTTTCCCCAAACGTCAAACTTTGAATTGGTTAAACTTTTCCCTACTTTATACAACAGCCACGTATAAAAATTACAATTTCGCACAAGTAACGTAAAACGACAAAAGCAGTGAACTCATCAGAACCTTTCGCGTTGGTAGACGCTGGTACTGAGTAACAGTAGCTTGCGATACCCAGGCCAGTTTATTTTTATCCGGCTAAATAATAAATGCTCGTTACTTGACTCGTACCTTGTAAAACCCGTACCGAGTAAAAACTCGTGTTTTTAGAAGACATTGTTCATGCACAATATAGAGCGTACATTGCTGATCTCTGTCTTAAATGAGCACATTTTTTTGTGAAAAAATTAAATCTGCGAACTTGGAATGGGTGACAATCGTGTAAACTGTGTTAATCATTTCTTTAAAGAAATTACCGAATATATAAACAAATATCAGCATCATCTCCCTGCCGTATTCCACTTCATGTGGGGTCGACACAACATGTTTTTCTCTTCCACTCCCCTCTATCAGCCGTCATATCAGTATTCACTCCTTTCTTACTCATGTCATCTTTCACACAGTCGATAGATCGCTATCTATAGGTCGTTTGTAACGGTCTTTAGATGGCTCAACTGTTTCTTGTGTATTTTGTAAATATTAACTTGTATTAGTTTTACTACTTAGTAGTTATGTATATTCGATAGGCTTCTTAGTTATTTTAGTATAGCACTCAAGAACGTAGAAAAGGCACCGTGGCACTCAACGTCACAACGCAGTATGCTTCATAGAACACCCACATCCTATATTCCTAGTAAGAAATTCGTAGAAAAATCAAGGTCACATACATAGCTCTTAGAATTATAAAGTTAATGTGGTAGTGAGTAGGTCATATAGCTCGCAAATCCAACAAAACCGACTGTTGGCATAAAGGCCGCTGGGGCTTTATGCCCAAACGCTTCTCAAATGGGGACCACGAACAGATCGACGAGTGTAGGAAGGTGCTTTACCCGATAGACCGATGTTATTTTGAAGGTCGAGGGAAGTCGGTGGATGGAAAAGGCTGATAAAAGCAGCTAAGAAAGAAAGCCGAACTTATTTTCCGGACAGATTTTTAAAAGGCCATACCCAAGCTCTGTGACACAGTCGGACAAGGCTACGTTTATTATTTAATCTAAAATACTTGGAAAGGACGAGACTTAAAATTAATCTCGTTATTTGGCGATGTAGCATGAGAAAAAGCTGTGAAATGTAATAAGTACTGCGATTTGTTCCGTTTATTTTTTAAGAAAATGAGTGAAAATATTTTCCTTTTGGGTATTACTCTAATTTTCTGTCTGAATGACGGAAATGGACGTTCGTTGGTGTTTGTTTATAAAATGTTAAAATAAAACGTTGCAAGAGTAGGAGACCCTAAAAGCAATGACTGTAAAAAAAATACGTTTATGAACAAATATTTACGTTTTAAAAACTAAAGAAGATTGACTTTATGTTTGAGAACTTTTTTTTGTGAAAACCCTATCAAAAATAAAATGGATTTAAATGCTTCTTGCTCTTTTATGATGCATGGTTGGATATACTTACAGAAAAACAAGCATCCACTTGATTAATTATACCATTTGAGGAACTGAATTCATTGAGTGATTAAAATCGGTCGTAAAATGTTTGTTCCGGGTTTGAGTGTTGTATTTCCATGGTACTCGTGGTTTTTGATACCTACGCCACAGAGAATCCTAGATAGCCCTTTTCAGGACCTCAATTCCTTCCTTAATGGAGGATGACCACGAAAAAAACCTAATACGAAAAACAAGCAACAAAAATACTAGATATTTTCGATACGCCACTATTACAGGTACTTCACCTTATTATTTCAATCTTCCGTAGCAATACAACGAGTTTCCTTCTTGTTATTTACTATTGAACTCAGAAACGATCTTTGCTTTCCTTGTATACGGAATAGCAAAGAAATGGAAAGAATGGAACTCCTAGCTATCCGCTGTTCATTAAAAACCTGAAGAAAAATACGCTACTTGTATTTTCAAAGAAACTCATTCGACGCTGGTGTTTATTTTGTATTTTAGGCAGTTTTTATTCAAGTACCTTACCTTGGTAGCTTTGACTATTTAGCCGCCAATGATAGCGGCTCACTGAATTGGTCTTGTATGATGTGACTGATTTTTTAAATCTGCCCTTATTATAATTTAGAATTGTATTTTTTTATTTTATATTTTATTTGACATGTAATAATGGTATTGCGAATAAATTCTGTATTTATGTAGCTTGATTTTTTAAAAGAATGAAATGGATGGATTGTGTGAATGACGACATGAGTAAGAAAGGAGTGAATACTGAAATGACGGCTGATACGAGTAGAGGTGAGTGGGAGATAAAAAGATGTTGTGCCGACCTCACATGAGAGGAGGTAGGGCACAGCGAGATTTTCTCGTTCTGAATTGGAGCAGCCCGCCTGGGGAGGTACCTCCGCCTTACAGAAGATCGCAGCCAAATAACATTATTTGTTTCAAATAGTGTTGTGTTCCTGTGGTGAGTAGGGTTGCCAGAGCTCTTTACGGGGGAAGGGGGTTCGGGCTCGGCAACGCGTGCGTGATGCCTCTGGTATTGCAAGCGCTCATAGGCTACGGTAACCGCTTACCATCAGGTGGGCCGTAAGCTTGTTTGCCACTACTGTTGTATAAAAAAAAAAAAAAAAAAACATTAAGTGGGATAAGGACAGGGAGTTAATGCTGATTGCTATGTTTTTTCCTGTGGCACAATTGAAATTAACTTTGAAAATTGCACCTTTAGCATTTTCTAACTTATAACCAATCTTAACTGAACCATTTTTTTTAAGTTAGTATTTGTATCTCTAAACGTTGTATCTCAGCTTAAAAAGAGTTCTTTTCTACATTTCGTTAGAGTAACCCGAAAGGAAGCGAAAAATAACGGAAAGAGCCCCTAAGAGGCGCACTTTACTCCCTTCACTACACTGATTCTTTCACCGATGGTCATAGACCCTTTTTAGTGCCACCATACCTCAACCTGAATACTGACCTAATACAGAATGACCTAGAAAGAATCAGTGACACGATAAGCAAGCAAGTTAGAGTAACCTTGTACGCTCCGTATATTTTACGAACACTATTTCACTGTCAATAAAAACCCACGTAAACACACAAGCACACCATAAGCCCAAGTTAACAAGTGCGGCCGAAGCTAACGCCCTAGTGATTACCTGTAATAATGATTAACCCACTTCGAGTTTATTCCAATTTCAACTATTTAGCTGGGGCAAGTTTTGTTAAGACGGTAACACACTATGGGGAATCAAAACCGAAACCGGTTATTAACACTATAAACCGGTTATTTAACGTTATCTACCGTTTGTTGTTTATCGTTTGGAGCGTTATCAAAACCTTATAAACTGCGTATGCTGAGACGTTGGCGCAAGGGTTTGCATAAAAATATATTCACTTTAGATAAAGCTTTATGAATGCATGTGAATTATTCATTTTTATAGTTACTTAATAGTAGGGTTTTTTTTTAATATACGCCATAAAGTTCACTTTTAACTATCATCAGACTGTACCTACTATACTTTATACTTTATACTATATACTGTGCTTTATGACGTTTCACTGAAAACACACCACAAAAATCAGCTGTTTCGGTTCAAAACAGTTCAAATTCAAAATTATTCAGCTGTTTTAGTTATAAATCTTGATGTCGAACTTCTTGTACGTTTATTAATTAGTTAAAAAGCTGGCATAAAGTTCAAAAAAGTCAACAAGAAGGAAAGACTGTTTTTTTTCTTCTTGTTAAAAGCATAATAGTATATAAGTCACGGAACAAGTTTTATACGTACTATAATGTTTTATGCAAGCGGTACACTGTTTTATGCACCAATTTGACTTTTAAGTTACAAAACAGACAATAAGCTTAGGTTCAAATCAAAGCTTTATCCATTTACCTAAAAGTTCTAAATTAATTTTCAAATGTCTAACTATGGGTTCAAGACTCGCTTGGTCGGAATTTCAGGCCCCAATTTTAAATTATAATTATTTATTGTGAAGCCTGCACGCACCCTTACTCTACAATTACGACCCTTGCAGCCCTATAACGACACGGCGGAATAATGGGTGACTACGAAATTACACTCAAACACGGGTAGTGAGTAGCTAGTTCTGTTTGCCTTTTGGCTTTATTATCTTGGTTACTGTTCGCTAACGTATTAACAAGAGAACTGTTGGAGTGATGCCAGTGCCCCGCCTTCCAATTTAAAGGGTTTGGATCCCGGACATGCATCAAGAGATTTTCAGTTCAGTCCCAGTCGCCCAGTGTTCAGGCGATTAAACAAAAAGAAAATGTTCAAATCAGTCGATCCTTTTGCGAGACTAACGTACGGAAATTGTTTTTTATATATTACACCTTGCCGCATGACCAAAATTATTTGTTTTATTAGTTTCTATTTTATTTTGTAATTATTTGATTTTAAATTATGTTTATATGTGTATATAGTATGTTTAAGTGTGTATTTTTAAAATAAAGATTTAATATACATAGAAAGATCTGTTATAGTAAGTTCGCATAAGCCAACACAGAGCTTTAAGAAAATTACAAAAAGATTTCTCCAGGGCAGGCAACGCATTAGCAATGCTCCAGGTGTTGCAGATGTCAATAGGCGACGGTAACCGCTTACCATCAGGAGGGCCGTAAGCCTGTTTGCCTCCGTATAATAAAAAAAAAAAAAAACCCATGATGAAGACTTTGGGCCGCTGACCGAAGGGAGTGAATTTTTTTTGTGACTGAACGTCAGTGTATGCCTTTGTTCAACCTACGTTAGATTCATTGTGTAATGGATGTCTAAAATATATTTCATTGCGGAATATAACCTCATGTCTGTTACCATTATATTAACTCATTAAAACCCACGCACAATATGAAAGAAGGCTCAACGCACAATTAGGTATGCAAAAATAATGACACTCGCTGGGTTTATCTTCGTCGGAATAACAGCTGGCCAGTTTTAGCATAATCTCTTGGGTTGGTACAGTCAGCGATGCACCTAGCAAAAACTAGTGGTAGTAACATGTGTAGACATCGTACTAATATCCTACTAATATTATAAAATAATAGCGTCTTGGGGACGCTTCCGACTGGTACTGATCTGGATCAGTTGAGCTATCTATAGTTTTTTTTTTATTTTTATTTTTATACAACAGAGGTGGCAAACAAGCTTACGGCCCACCTGATGGTAAGCGGTTACCGTAGCCTATGAGCGCTTGCAATACCAGAGGCATCACGCACGCGTTGCCGACCCCGAACCCCCTTCCCCCCTAAAGAGCTCTGGCAACCTTACTCACCGCAGGAACACAACACAATTTGAAACAAATAATGTTATTTGGCTGCGATCTTTTGTAAGGCGGAGGTACCTCCCCAGGCGGGGAGGTACCTCCGCCCTCCCCTGCTCCAATTCAGAACGAGAAAATCTCGCTGTGCCCTACCTCCTCTTAGAAAATCTCGCTGTGCCCTACCTCCTCTTGATCGAGAGACCTCTTGAGATCGTTTGTAACGGTCTTTAGATGGCTCAACTGTTTCTTATGTATTTTGTAAATATTAACTTGTATTAGTTTTAAGTTTCTTTCTGTAAATAAAATTAAAGTTTCATATAATAAATGCAAAAGTTTAGATGGATGGATGGATGTTTGTTACTCAATCACGCCAGAACGGCTAAACGGATCTGGATGAAACTTGGCACATAAGCAATTGCATACTTTTTATCCTCGTTGATAATTGGTGTAACTTCTAACTCGCATACAAGACGCTTTTGTGGCGGGGACATGTTGAGATTGAATAGGCTGGCCTAGCACCTGTACCAGCCTAGTCGGCCATATCTATAAGCGAAATTAGGGTTTTTATTATCTTTTTTTTTATATTTTTTATTACACAAAAGGAATACAAATGAATGGTAGTAAATGTCTTAAAACCTATGTTAGGTTTGTCTGGACATTAGGTTCTCGATATTAAATGTAAGAAAAATTGTAAACAATCTTTAATTATTATCTATAACTAGTGGCTGCACTATGCTTTTCTCTTGAGTTACCCGGATAAAAAGTAGCCTATATACTTTCTCTAAGGTTATGTTATCTCCAAATTAAATAAAAAAAAGCAGTTTATTTAAACAATTATAATTTATTTTACAAAATTTTAAACAATAAATGATGATACAATAAATTAATTTCAATTTTATTTTGAGCCAATACTAAAGGACAAAACGGACAGATAAACATGAGGGGGGTATGTATCACCATAAATACCCCCCTCATGTTTATCTGTATTTTGTAAAATAAATTATAATTGTGTCACATGTATCACCATAAATTTTAATATTTTACAAATAGGCAGATTTTTTTTCATATTTATAATATAAGTGTAATATCTAGCGGAGTGTCAGCTGTTCTATATTCCGGTTCTATGAATCCCAAAGCAAACATCCGCAGCCGACTGTACAAAGGATCTGTAGGATAATGTAATATAATGACCGGCCCTCATTTAGGGCGAGCGCCTTAATAGGGACCTTTGAAGACGTAAGTGATACCGTAGTCTTTGTAGTTCAAATTAAATTGATTTTGCCTAAATAGTTGGGATGCTAATCCAGGGTTTAATGGTGAAGCTCATGTCATGAACATTATAATTAAAGCAGTGACCTCGACATTGTATGATATACGAAGTGATTCACAATATGTTTACTAGCCCAAAAGGGGCTTATTCAATCAACAAAAAGAAAGAATAGTAGAAATTAAAAACATCAAAGATTTTAATTTTTTTTTCAATTATTTTTAATTTAGCTGTTTTTGGTCTTCATCTTTACATTCATGTCATTTGGACATTTGGACTTTCGTCTTGAGGCTCTGTGGTATCTGCGACGAGAAGACATGACGAAGTTTCCCAAACGCTGCCCATCCGAGTTGGATTCGTCGGTTGACCTCTTTGTCGAAGTTGGACCGACCTAGTTGAATCGTCTGACCCAAATAGACATAGTGGTCTACAACTTGAATGGTACCGTTCCCAACTTGTACCGGCATATAAATAAATAAATAATAAATATTCCGGACATATCACACACGGTCAACTGATCCCAAACTAGGCATAGCCTGTACTATGGGTACCAGAGACTGATATACATAATAAATATATATTTAACACCCAGACACAGAACAAACATCTGTGTTAGTCACAAATGTTTGTCCAGTGCGGGAATCGAACCCGCGACCTCTAGCGCAGAATACAGAGTTACTACCAACTGAGCTATGAGGCATGGGTGCAACATGAGCATTGGACATGATATTAGTCTTGCCCATGTTCATTTTTAGTCTGTAATCTAATGTAATTAGTTTATAAGGTGTATACAGTAAATAATTTTCATTCATTCTCTCACTCTCTTTCTCTTGATTTTACGAGTTTTTGTGACTGGTATTTAACCATGACTTTAAAATTGTAAGTCCAGGCACCTTCCACTATGCCAGCACGTACTACATTATGTAAGGGCACTTGGAAAAAGTAACATCAATGAAAGTAAATGTACACTATAAAACTACTGAACAAGAAAAGTTATCACCGCAAGTATCTGTCCCTTATCCAATGAAGATTTGTCTTAATTACGCAAACTTGTCCCATTCCATCCCCCGAGCCATCCCCTAACGTATTTCATTAGGTAGAGTATCATAGTTTAGACTCAATTTGGGTTATTATTAACTAATACTTATGGCCGCAAAATGCCATTACCCTTTATGATATGACTAGGGTTGTACTGCCGTTAAAATTAAAACAGTTTTTTGTTGTAACCTATATCTACCAGGGTTGATAGAAATTGGTTTTTCTGCCATAGTCCCACCACAATCTCACCTGATGTTAAGTAATAATGTGGTCTACGATGTAGCACGTTTGCCTAGAAGAAACCTATTCACTCTGGTCTTGAAGACACCCAAATTATAGGTATTCGGAAACACAGACGCCGGCAACGAGTTCCACTCTTTGGCTGTCCTCATTATAAAGGTCTGGGGTATCATCTGGGGTTCTTCTCTTTCATCTTTCACAGAATCCATCTTAACCGTGGCCCACCTCTTCTCATCATAATCATCATCATTTCAGCCGTACGACGTCCACTGCTGAACATGGCCTCGCCCACAGACAGAGCGAATTCCTTATCATGTGAGGGGATTTGCCCATACTCACCACGCTGGGCATGCATGGGCACGCTGAGCGCAGTTAGAGCTATCGTTGTTAAAATGAGGGACGCTGCTGCCCATCCCCTAGCTTTTTTCCCTTAGTCACCTCTTACGACATCCGCGGGTAGGTAGATTTGGAGGGGCCTATTCTTCAGCCGGGGCCAATATTTATTAAATATTTAATACAACTGATGTGGCAAACAAGCATACGGCCCACCTGTTGGTAAGCGGTTACCGTAGCCTATGAGCGATTGCAATACCAGAGTTATCACGCACGCGTTGCCGACCCCGAACCCCCCAACCCCTAAAAGCTCTGGCAACCTTACTCATCGCAGGAACACAACACTATTTGAAACAAATAATATTATTTGGCTGCGATCTTCTGTAAGGCGGAGGTACATCCCAGGCAGGCTGCTCCAATTCAGAACGATAAAATCTCGCTGTGCCCTACCTCCTCCTAACGGCTCTTTCCTTATAATTTTTCAAAATATTGATGCAACATCAATGCATTGAGTGTATCCCCGAACCAAATCCCATATCCATACAGGTTTTAATAGTTGAAATTTCTTCATATTTTACTCAATATAATATTACAAGCTTCGTTCATAATGTAACAATATCCAATACTTCAGAAGTTCCGCGATCAAAAACATTGTTAAACATTACAACGGAAACAAGCTAACAAGAAAACTTGCAAGTTTCTAACTTCTAAAATTAAAACTGAAAACAGTACGTTTTAAAACTTGTGGCGCGCTACGGCGTAGCAGTGCTACGAGATCGCTACGAGTGTACTCTGTAGCTTCGTAGCACGCTTACCACAGGAACTCAAATAGTTAGTAGGACGAAATGAAAAACCGCTATCAAAGTGTTGGTATACAAATTGAAAAGTCTGTATTTTGTTCAATATTACAAAGAGAAGTTTACGATTAAAACGGTTAGTTTCGAAACTAAAATAAATGTGGGAATTTTAGTTGAATAAGCAAATTCAACCCACGGTTTTCAACTGGTTATGCGATAACTTTTTTATGTTATTATTAAACGAATCAGCGAATAGACATTCATCATCATCATCATTTCAGCCGTTCGACGTCCACTGCTGAACATGGCCTCCACAGACAGCGAATTCCTATCATATGGGGGATTTTCCCATACTCACCACACTGGGCATGCGGATTGGCGAGCGCAGTTAGAGCTATCGTTGTTAAAATGAAGGACGCTGCTGCCCATCCCCTAGCTTTTTTCCCTTAGTCGCCTCTTACGACATCCCCGGATAGGTAGATATGGAGGGGCCTATTCTTTAGCCGGGGCCACCACGGCCATTGAATAGACATTGCTTGTATTATTATTGTATTTTTTCATATGGATAACTGTCAAATTTGATTATTTCGTGGAGTTTTCCCTCAATAGCACAGTGGCAAAATTTAAAGATACCTATGGCCTTAGATTACGAGCGTTAGGTACCTAATATTATCAGGGTCAGTCTTGTAGAGAATAAACTTTACCGCTATAATACAACCGTAACGTGACGGTCATTACAAGTTTAGAAAAAAAAGCTTTAGTGCTGACCACACACTGACCTGCAATAAATTCTCACTGACCCTTTAGAGCCTGAAAAAGATACCTCCGACCCCAATGAATCTATGAAGACAAACAAGGTATGCTCGATTGAACTAGTTATTTTCATCTCTTTGCCCCGTACTATCAACTATACATTTTTAGGCGGAGAATAAAGTTGATAAGCTCATAAATTTATGGTTCAAATTAGTGTAAAATAGTGCGGACACGTTTGCATTTTAATGGCAATAAGACCTCATAAGTAACTATAACTATAATCGGACCTTTTTGACCCATGCCACTGCAGCGTAGACGATACCACATGAAATGTAGGTATCACCCACCAGTTGGCACCCACTTGATAGGTGAGGTAGGCGCCTGCTTTTCTCTCTTGTGTCTACTGTTAGTGATCTGGACCAGTTGAGCTATCTATAGATCGCTTGTAACGGTATTTAGATGGCTCAGCTGTCTCTCTTGTGAATGTTGTATTGCTACTTGTATTCGTCTTTTTTTACTGTTAACCTACCTACCTACTAAGGTTTATTTTATTTTGTGTGATTGTTATCTGCTGTTGTTTCTTCTGTTTGCTATTATCTCTGTCTGTGCTGTATTTGTGTGTGTGTCAAATAAACAATTTATCTATCTATCTATCTATAAGTTGCCTACTATAAGTTGTGTTTGTTACCCTTTTTTTGCTTCACCTAAGTAGGCACATATTATGTTGTAAACTTGTAATGTTGCAAATAAAGAATTTGTTTTGTATTGTATTGTATATAAGATGTTTTTTCTCGGTTTTACAGACTTTTTACGAAAATTAGAAAATAAGTTTACGTTCGAAAAGTGCGCGTTAACATGTGCTTCTGGTGGCCCATGCTGAAGACTATGGTCTATATCTACTTACGGTGGACGTCGTTAGAGGCAACTGTGGGAAAAATGCTAGAGGATAGGCAGCAGCGTATTTAAACAACGATAGCTCTAGCTGTGCTCGCCAACCCGCGTGCCCAGCGTGGTGAGTATGGGCAAATTCTCACCACATGATAGGAAGTCGCTTTGGAAATCTGTGGGGGAGACTATGTTCAGTTGGTGTAGTCTTTTTGCATGGAAATACGCTTTGGATTTTATTGCGGCAAACTCAAAAAAACATCCTCAGCAGTATGAGCCCATTGACTTTACGGAACCCTTAATTTTTTTTTTATAAATATTCTGGACATATTTACACGATCAACTGATCCCAAACTAGGCATAACCTGTACTATAGGTACCACAGACTGACATACATGATAGATATATATTTAACACCCAGACACAGAACAAACATCTGTGTTAGTCACAAATGTTTGTCCAGTGCGGGAATCGAACCCGCGACATCTAGCGCAAAAGGAGTTACTACCAACTGAGCTATGAGGTCAGTCAAAGTTTGACTTACAATATATTTTCGACAGCACTTACTTCCATTTTTTAACAAAAAACTTTATTTGTTTTTAGTACGGTTAAACTTTAAAAACACAGCACACTTCAATTACGTTTCAATGTAGGGTCTTCAAGCTTTGACTCATAATTGGAAATATTCCGTTTGGCCTACAAAACGAGATCCTGATTGTGTGATTGTCCCTCAAAAGGTGAAGCGAAAGGCTTTTGAAATGCCCGTACACGGACAATAGAATAACTTCATTCAGGGCAGCACTTCTTAGAAGAATTGAAACCTACTTTATTTTATTTCATAATATACACTTATACATACTATATACATACCTACTATAAAATCAAATAATTACAAAATAAAATAGAAACTAATTAAACAAATAATAGATACATATTTATATACATATTCAGATACATATTTATATATATATATTTACAGAAAGAAACTTAAAACTAATACAAGTTAATATTTACAAAATACACAAGAAACAGTTGAGCCATCTAAAGACCGTTACAAACGATCTATAGATAGCTCAACTGATCCAGATCACTACCAGTCGGAAGCGTCTCCAAGACGCTGGCGGAATTGCCACGCTGGATGGCAATGCTAATGCGCTGGGCCAAATAAGAGCCAGCTCTCGGGTCACGCGTCGCTTCGATCAGACGTCCTGATATCTTTTTGAAAACCCGGAGGGCCCCGTATATTATATATTTATATACATATTTAACAGGAGCATAATCAAAAGCAGGTGGACGTGGTGGCTCCGGCTGAAGAATAGGTCCCTCCATATTTCCTACTCGTAGATGTCGTAAGAGGTGACTCAGGGAAAAAATCTAGGGAATGGGCAGCAGCGTCCCCTATTTTCACAAAGATAGCTTTGACTGTGCTCACCAACCCGCGTGCCCAGCGTGGTAAGTTTACCCCCCCCCACATGATAGGAAGTTACTGTGGGGGAGGCCTGAACGACTGGAATGATGAATCAAAAGCAGGACATGCAGCAAGGATGAACAAAGAAAGGTGGGCCAATAGAGTGACTTCTTGGAAAGGTTCCCCTAGAACGAGAAGTACGGGCAAACCACTGACCCGGTGGTCAGATGAAAGAAATAAAGTAGCAAACCCGCTGAGACAGAAAGATACTGCGAGCACTGTAAGGAGCTGGAGGAGGCCTTTACCCCTAAAGCTCTACAAATTTAGCGAAATAATTAGGTACTAACAATTAAATCACGAGATAGTGCTAACTGCTGGGAGAGCATGGACGAGGACAGCACAAAATAGAAATATTTGGAAGGGGTTGGAGGAGGCCTTTGCCAGAGGGCACACAGATTGCGAAACATAGAAAACCAAACATAATATACATTATAAACCTAACTGAAAGAATCTGAAAAGAGGCTAAAATAAAAATAATAAATAAACAATTAAAATGGAAAATGGAATTAGGCAATTCATGATGAATAATAAAAACTATTATAAATTAGTATTTATTGTATTATAATGTTACTTTATTATGTCACGGTATCAATATCATGCTTTTTAATCATTTAAAAATAATTTAAAAAACATACAGAAAAATAAATAATCTGAATAACAATAGCGAATTCATCTATTATTATTTGACTGGCCTCGTAGCTCAGTTGGTAGTAACTCTGCCTTCTGCGCTCGAGGTCGCGGGTTCGATTCCCGCACTGGACAAACATTTGCGACTAACACAGATGTTTGTTCTGTGTCTAGGTGTTAAATATATATCTATTATGTATATCAGTCTCTGGTACCCATAGTACAGGCTATGCCTAGTTTGGGATCAGTTGACCGTATGTGATATGTCAGGTTTTTTTTTTTTTTTATCTATCCGGCTGAAATGATGATGATGATGATGATGATTCATCTATTATGCGGGACTAGTTTCGTGATTTTACTTATCTTCTTTTGGCTGTGGAACAATTGGCAGAATTGTTCCATGCTGATTCCATTTCATTGCGCCACTGTGTAGCCGGGAAAATTGCTTCAAAATGCCCGTGTAGGAAAATCTTAAAGGTATCCCTTTTCTGATTACTCAGAAGCTCACCGTATTTCGTAAACAATTAGTTTTCTTGTTCCAAATGTTCACGTTTTGGTCCTATTGTTGAGCCCATGATTACGTATTGTTAATTAATTTTGTTGGTAACAAAATGTTGGGGTTGTTCTCAATTATAATTGTTGTGTTCATTGAAATGGGTTTGGATTTTCTTGCAAAGCTATTTGAATAGTAAATTCGAATCCAAAGAAATGTGTGGAGACGTTAATAGCAATTTATTTCAGCAATTCTTTGTCTTTCTTCAACAGTATTTGTACCTTGCTTGCTTGTTATGTCAGTAGTTGTTTCTGGTCATCCTGAATTAGGCCAGTCACTTCAGGCAAGGTATAATCCCTGTTTTGAAAGAATTAACGTGCGACTTTTAGTGGTTCCAAACCACACCAAATTCAATTCCAATCCGTTCAGTGGTTGCGGCGTGAAGGAGTAACAAATATTTTCACATCCTCATATCTTTACAAACTATCGCATTTTAGTAAGCCATGTTCAAACGGCGTGCGATAAGTTGTCTTCAAACGTCAAACTCATAACTGCCTTTGTTCAGTAAAGGTACGGATCATTTTGTAACGAATTTTATCTGACATATCAAAGACAAATCGTGTTTTAACATAGCTTTAGTGGGATGAGAGCAAGTTTTGGAACAGCCAAAGGAGGAAAAGCAAATGGTGGTCATTCCGGTGACTAGAGCTCAAATTGCGATTTCAAAGCTACCTTCTGAGCTCAAAATAATGAGATAGAACAAGATACGACAGACTTTTTCAAGTGTCGCAAAGTTTTGTATGTGAAAGATTGTTTTATTGTGACAAACAGAAAGTTGTTTGCTAGGAACGGTTTGAAATAAGTTGGCGTTGGAAACTCTACCTTTGAATTTTTAAACACGTGATACGGGAACAACAATAGATTAATTCTTTTGATGTTTTATTTTGATACGTAAAACTATAAACACTATTATTGTAGAGCTAGACATAAATATAGAATCCCTTCTTTCTGTATTTGTAACTCTTAGTCTAAAAAAGCTGTACTCATGATGGTCAGTGGCGTCCCCTATTTTGACGATCGTTCTAACTGCGCTCGCATAACCAGGGTGGTGAGTATGGAGCAAATCCCACATGATACAAATTTGCTTTGGGGAACCTGTGGGGAGGCCATGTTCAGCAGAGGATGTCCTACGGCTGAAATCATGATGCTGATGATGATGTTGAAAGGAAGCATTGTCAATTCACCCGCAAAAGAGTAAAAATAACAAAAAATAAAGTACCTATATTAGATTTTATAAAAATGTAATTTTTCCCATTTATTCGATTCTACTATCGATTCTGAGCAAAATAACTGCAGTTTGCGCATTTTTAAAATAGCCCTGTGTAAATAATAAAGATAAATTTAAAGACATGTAGGTACCTAGTTATTTTGTATGATACAAAAAGTTTTTGACGAGCGAAACTTTGTTATTGTTGGCATAATTTGATTCGCAACCGAAGTTCAATATTGAATTTGAGCTTGCTTGTGTTCCTTCATGTTACCACGGTTTTGTTTGATAAGTTTATTATGTTGATGTGGGCTTGTGTGTTTTTATCTCATGTTAGTATAATCTTGGCAGATAGGGGAGACTGGGCCTAAGCCGTATAGCTAAGGATCTAGGCCTGTAGGTTGCTCATTTTTAGGCACAAAAGTATCAAATCGACATTTTTAATTAGTATATCTATCTAGGTACACAATTACATACATATTATGGCATTAAAAAAAATGACAGCAAAATAGCAACCACCAAAAAACAATAAAGACCAATATTTTCGTAAGGCGCGATTCTGCTGCGGCAAGTGTTTGTTGTAAAAACGCTCTTATTGGTCTACTCCAGTGAGCGGCTTGGGCGCGGGTTATTTGAATGATTGACGAGAATAGCCCTACTGTACGGTTTTACCCCGGTAAACGGTTTTGTACGGGTCTCCCCTACTCGTAATTACAAGTTGAAGTATGTTTTGTTTGAGCATGTAAGGAGGCTAATAGGCATATTGATTTTTCGTCATGAATAAATCTTTATCAGATTTAATCATTTTATAATAATCTGTAAACGAAACTGATAAAGTGTTTAAATACACTTTCTCAGTTTCGTTTACAGATTATTTTCCACTGCAGTTTTAGTCATAAATAGTAGTGATGATGATTTCACAACGTTTCAAAAGTTCTTTAAGAAAACTTAAATATAAGTACTTAAATAGCAGCCTATCGGTCTTTTATAGGATACATTTCGGAGAGTGTGCGATTGAACTCTTTGATTTAGTCCCCCCATCCCCATTCCATCATCGGACAACCAGACGCACGGACACGCGACATCCGTTCATGGTTGATATACCACCTTGCCGCACCAAGCGCTTTGCGTCTACCTTTATAATGCGGACAGCCAAAGAGTGGAACTCGTTGCCGGCGTCTGTGTTTCCGAATACCTATAATTTGGGTGTCTTCAAGACCAGAGTGAATAGGTTTCTTCTAGGCAAACGTGCTACACCGTAGACCACATCATTACTTAACATCAGGTGAGATTGTGGTCAAACGTTAGCCTATTTCGTATAAAAAAAAAAAAAACTTAAATATAAGTAAAATATTCATTTTCAGTTTTACCAAATATTAGTACGTGCAAGAAGAGGCGTCCTTTAATCTTTCCACTGCGCTGATTAAGACAACCCAACACCATCCTGAATGCACTATCTAATAAATGGGATAGCCCATTTCTCAAACACTGTAATCTAATAATGATGGAATAGCAACATCATTGAGTGATTGCAGTGTTTGAAATTATTCCTAAATTTTAATTATAACTCTCAATCTATATACTACTCAATCTCAATGAATACTACTAACATAGACAAAGAAAACTTCGTGACTAACATATTATGGACCTAAATTGATTTTTTGTTGTCTGAAATAAATGAATTTTATTTATTTATTTTTATTTATTAATTCACAGACGGTCATAGCCCTAACCCCCATACCTTAACCTGGTCACTGACCACTACATATAACTACTATACATCTCTTCTTGTGGTGTCACTTATACGTTCTTGGTCAGTCCTGTATAAGGTCAGTGTAGTTGAGGTGTGGTGGCCCTGATAAGTGCCAATGACCGTCTGTGAAAGAATCAGTGTAATAACAGGATTAAAATGCGCCTCTTAGAGGCTCCATTCGTGCACATATCACATGTTGAATTTTTAGATTCTAGGATGCCTGTTTCCTCACGATGTTTTTCTTCAACGTTTCAGAGCACTGGCATAGCGAATATAAATTTTCCGAATGGAAAATCCATCGGTGCATGACTTGAATTTGAACCCATCACCTCTGGATCGGAAGGCCCTCCACCAGTACTCTCTCCAACCAACGACGCTTAAAGCTTACGATGTCGAAAGGGTTTGAAATACCCTCAAGGGCAGCCTATTTTATCTCATCGGAAGATCGTTAGAGTAATATGCTTTTTGTTTCAAGCGTTTAGGCCGGGCGTAGTTCTCGAAATGGGTAGAAAAAAGGTCGGAACGGTCATAAAAATGATGGGTAATTGATAAAACATAAAACTGTAGCTAGATAGATCAGAGAATTGACTTCTGCGTAGTAGTTGGAAGTTAGAGCGTATAAAAGTCATAATAATTTCTGTTTGGATCCGAAAAACTTAAATGTCAATCCAAATCTCCATCCACAATTGTAAATTGTTTTTTTTTTTTTTTTTTATACAACTGAGATGGCAAATAAGCATACGGCCCACCCGTTGGCAAGCGGTTACCGTAGCCTATGAGCGCTTGCAATACCAGAGGCATCACGCACGCGTTGCCGACCCCGAACCCCCCTCCCCCTAAAGAGCTCTGGCAACCTTACTCACCGCAGGAACACAACACTATTTGAAACAAATAATGTTATTTGGTTGCGATCTTCTGTAAGGCGGAGGTACCTCCCCAGGCGGGCTGCTCCAATTCAGAACGAGAAAATCTCGCTGTGCCCTACCTCCTCCTTAATGTTTTTTCGTGGAAAAAAATGGCTATTATAGCTTGCGGAACCACGCAGTAGACATTAGGGGATTATAGTCTGTTGAATGGCAAGTACAAACCGGACGATGCAGTGTTGGAAGGCCCCCCATCCGATGGACGACGTTGTTAAAGTTGCGGAAGGTCGGTTGATGGAGAATGAAGACGGGAATTTACCATGTTTTGTGAGGTAAATATCCCGTTTTTAAAGAAAGAAAGAAAGAAAATACATCTATTTGGACACACAAGCACAGCACAAACTAATAAAAAAGACACTAGGTACAAATATGTTGTGGTCGACGTACGTACATGTCGACAAAAATGCGACAGTATAAACATTTTGAACTCAAGTCCTATGTATGGTGTGAACCATACAATGCAGACTGAAGATATACTTTTTGAGACTCGAGTAATAAGATAAGATGTTGATGTGATGCAAAAGAAGCGAACAGCCTTAGTTTAAAAAAATAAGTCATTTTAAACAAGTACAAGTAGGTATTTGATGAATTTACAATACAAAAGGTAGTTTTAGTGAAAATTATGTACATAACCATGATAGTTTCAAAAATTATAAGGCTCACGAATGTTCGTCGTGGCACTCTTTGGGGAAGGCCTATGTCAAGCAGTAGACTTACTCAGGTTGATGATGAACAAAGCACTTTCATATGACACCCCACTTCATTTATTTGTAATACTTGTTTTATACCCTTTATGAATCTCCCTCTATGTCTTAGCAACCCCCTGTCATTTAACTCATATTCTTACTGACAAATAAATAAATATTCCGGACATATTCACACGGTCAACTGATCCCAAACTAGGCATAGCCTGTACTATGGGTACCAGAGACTGATATATTATAACATCTATTCTAGATGATTTATACAGTGTATATTTATACAGCGTGCTGTAGTGCCTGGGACGATATTTTTAGATGGAGTAGGCTTGCCCAGCACCTATACCATCCTCTCAGCCTAGTCGGCCTTATCCACAGGAAAGATGGAGTCAATACGTGTGGAGCTGACTAAGCCGCGGGTTTCATCACGATGTTTTCCTTCACCGTTATGAGCACGTGTTAATGAGTACATACATCTTTAGAATAGAAAAATGCATTGGTGCACGGCCGGGATTCGAACCTACGACATACAGATCGAGAGTCATGGTATCTCCCACTTGGCCAACACGGCTTTTTTTATTTAACACCCAGACACAGAACAAACATCTGTGTTTATCACACAAATGTTTGTCCAGTGCGGGGATCGAACAAAGTTTGATAGTACAACCTGTCGACCTACTAAATTCTATGCAGTTCGGATTGAATGGTTCGAAAGTTATGCTCTTACAAATCAAGGCTATGCTCGTACTTACCTTTACCTACAAGTAACTGCATATGAACCTACAGACTTAACTGTGTTAAATCCTACCTACTTACTTAGAATTTTGAACAAAAATTGTGTGATTAACGTATTATTTAACGTATTATTATTAAATAAACCTACAACGCCGATTTGATGATGGTGTTTGAGTAATTTTCACTCACTTCACTTGCTCAATGAGCTACTAAACTGTCTGGGGGCGAGCTTTATCTCCAAGTACAAGAAACTGCGGCAAGAGAAATGCTGTCTCATCTTAAACTAATAGATCACGTCTATCGCAACCTAGCATTAAAAGCCCACGATACAAAACTCTACTTCTCCCGAACTAAGCTAACATCGGCATTATAATTTTCCGCCCACAGACTCCTTTTTGCTATTTTAGCACGCATTTTCTGGCCTTAGGTCGCATTCATATTAAGGCCGATTTACATCAGACGAGCGAATGCTCATTCTATCCCCACTCAAGTTCTTTTTAACCGACTAAAAAGAGGAGGTCCTCAAGTTAGCTGTATTTTTTTTTTGTGTATGTTTCTCGATTTCTCCGCCAATACTAAACCAATTTTGATAATTCTTTCGCTGGTGTATATTATATGATCCCGGGGTGGTCCCATATTAATTTAATTCCTGAGGGATTGCTACTTGTCCCTTAAAACTTAAAAAACGTCATCATCCTTGAAATCACGACTAGCCGAATTTTTTTTTTTGTCGACTTTGGTATGGTATGGTTATCACCGCGACTTCGTTCGGTTGCTGCTATTTTTACATAAACTTTAACCTTAGTGTGTGTGGGTTGTGTGTCATGAATTTCTTTCTGTGCACCCATACGTTACAACAGGAAGCTACTCTGCAAATTTCATACCTACTCTTAGGACTTTTGGTTAGGCTCTGCGTTGATTGTCAAAGAGAAAAAAACCACCACGTTTTATTTTCTGTCAGTCAGTCAGTACCATAGGAGTTATTATTTATGATGCATGAATGTCATACTTAGGTACTTTGGTTTTTTGTTCGAAAGTGTTGGTGGCCAGTGTCATCTTCAGTAGGTAAGCAATTCGCGAACGCAAAAATAAGGTTGATAACAAAAAAAAGAGGTTGGTATTAATCTTGTAAATATTCAGGAATTTGAAGTCGGTTTCAAGTTTTTGTAAAAAATATCTTATTGCTTAGTTTTTTTCAATTAAAAATGTTAAATGTCGTTAAACAAACATAGTTTCCAATTGGGTGTGGAATAAACCCCTTTTGGGATAGCATTCATATTTGAACTCGAGTCTCAAAAAGTATATCTTTAGTCTACATTGTATGGTGCACACCATACATAGGACTTGAGTTCAAAATGTTTATAGTGTAGCATTTTTGTCGACATGTACGTACGTCGACCACAACATATTGTAGCAAATAAGTTGAATGTTCCTTATTCCTAAGCTGCGTAGAGAGTGTGTTGATACCACAATACTCTGGGTTAATTATCATTATGATGAACATAGGCCACCCCCATAGATTACTAGAGCGACTGATTTTGTGTGGAAAGAAAATCAACATTTATTATACTGTAGTACGATCTAGTGGGGGCAGTCCTACGCTGCGCAGTGCATATGTCTACTCTAGAACCTTTCTGCCCTAACGATCGTCGGTTCTCCGAGCTATACCCGCCCAGCGCCACTACTACTTGCTAGTACTGTGGGCCATATCACAATTCAGGTCATCGGGTTGTTGTACTTAGTTCCACCAACAATAAATATCATTTCTGTCTTCAGTTCTGATATCATCTCACCCTGGCTTACTCTAACTCTAATCACAGGGGCTTTTGGGCACCCAAAAAACTTTACCACCAGAGATTAACTTACTTCAGTGTAGATATGCCCTTAGGATTCATACAAACTAAGCATGTCAGGATTGATGACCTCCCAAAAAGTTACCTTTTCGTCGATCCAACAAGGCGTGAAAATGTCCAAGATAATTAGACAATTTATCATTGTCGCCATTAGAAGATAGCGCAGAGAGATTCTGTTTTATTTTGCTGACGATGATTTTTGTACCTAGCCTATAGTTAGTATTCGATTATTGAAAAGAAGATGTAGTGATGAGGGTTGAGAAAGGTATGCTGAGATGGTTTAGTCATGTAGAGAGGATGAACGAAAAAAAATTGACGAAACAGGTGTATAAGGCGAGTGTGAATGGAACCGTTGGAAGGGAAAGACCTAGGCGTACGTTTAGCGATCAAATCGGTGACGTTTTGGACAAAGGCCAGGTCAAGAGAACCCTAAACCGACGAGCATGTATGAGGAATGTGATGAGAGTGAATGAAGCGAAAGAGGTATGTCAGGATCGTAGCAAGTGGAAGGCCGTGGTCTCTGCCTACCCTTCTGGGATATAGGCGTGATTTTATGTGTGTATGTACGTATGTAGTTAGTATTCCCATGAACATGTATTGTGTACTCGTATTCATATTCATTACTCAATATTCATTATACATTGCATTATTTTTTCGTTTAGTAACATTAATGCCAAATGTTTTATTTATAAACATTTAAAATTTTAAACATTGCTATTGCATGAATTATTTTGAAAGTCTCAGGTTCACGTTAGTTTTAAGAGTTACGTCTTTATTAAAAATCGAGTTGGAGCATATTAAATACCAAGCCTTTTGTCATCTAAATAGTCGGATATTTAGATGACACTTTATCCTTTCATTACACTGATTCTTTCACCGACGGTCATAGGCCCTTTCAAGGCCACCCTACCTCAACGTGTATTAGATCAGTGCTAATACAGGTGACCTAGAAATAATAAGTGAACGAAACATTGGCTAGATGAGGATTCAGGTCGAGGTAGCATTTATTTTTATTGATTGTTCAGTGAGCTTTTTTAAATAATCCATTGAGGATTTCTGAGGAGAAATCAGTGCCATTTAGTTTTCGGACATGTCACAAAACATGATCATCATCATCTACAGCCTGACTTCATCCACTGCAGGGTATAGGCCTCCCCTTGTAGGTATGTGCCATTCTCCTCTGTCACAAAACATACATACACTAAAAGATTATGAACAAAACCATTTAACATTGATGTATTGAAAGGAAATTAACAAGCTCTCAAGTGGAATTTACTTAATAGGTCAAACATAATCAAGCATTATACGCGCGGCTCGTATCAAACCAATTTGCCAAATTTCATCGTTCGGATAAAATACATTAAAAAGAAAAAGAAAACCAATAACAATGAATACCTGGTTAACATGCTATAAATATTGAATTATTGTATATCTAGGCTTGTTCGCGAGGAACAGGCGTAGATAGCTTCATCTAGTTTCTAAAACGTTTCCAAGTGATTCTAGTGATTTTAATGATATAAACACCCTTTGATTTGATTTGATTTCCTAGTTCAATCTGATCGTTTGAATCTGTTTGTTTATTTGTTACCTTTTCACGATTAAACAACTGAACCGAACGTTATGAAATTTGCCAAGGAGATAGATTATATTTTGGGAAAGGAGAAAGGCTATCCAATGTCCTGAAAAAATAATGTTGAATGGGGTGCAATCGAGGTTGAAAGTTTGTATGGGCAATCCATTATTCGTCAAGGAAAGGATCTGAAATTTAATATGGCTTTTGGTAAGAAATAAAGAAATACATGTTTCAACATTTTTGCAAAATAATCACTTAACGGGGCAGAGTAGGGAGTTAAAAATATGAGGCACTAGTTTTCATATAAATGCGACGAAGTTGCGAGTATCAGCTAGTAAAACATAAATTAAATGCTACGTCGAATTCAAAAACCTATCATAATTACAAATCACCGAGATAAAAAGAGGTCTTCAATTTTTTCCAAATAAATCACACTCAACAAATAAAAGCTCCGGTTTTCAAACACGAAAATCAAATCAGCCGTAACCGGCTGACCGCAAATAAATAAAAAACACAAAACCCGTTTACGTGTGTATTCCAAATTCAAGTAGCAATAAAATCGTACCATTAACGAACCGAACCGTACCCTTTTCAGAGAAAAAACAACAATCATATTAGCATAATAGAAAAAAGGTCCTCACGTATTGTGTATTCCATCGACGCTCTGATAACAGGAGAAAAAAAGGACACACGATCGAGTCTAATAAATCACGGTAACAGAACTTTTGCACAGTATTTGTTTGCACTCGCGTGCGATCCCGATCGTACAGATCCGGAACGCGGAACACGTTCGTTCGGTTCGGCGGCCGGTCGACGAATGGCTCCATGGCTCGCAGGTGTGACGCGGCAGGGTTGTCAAACATTTGGCTGCTTAGATCGAAGCCGTATAATCTGAATTTGTAGCCGCCATATGTTTAGGTAATGACAGACGCACTAAGCGTTAAGGACAAGGCTTCCATAATTGGTATTTAGATTAATACCAATTATGTCTGTCTAGAGATATGACATTCTGAATAATTAATAATCAGTACACAAATTGTTTCTTGTTCTGATAATTGTTTGGTTTGATCGTTAAATACTTATTAAAGCGTCATTTTGATTTTTGACGGCGAACATTATTTTACAATATTTAATTTGGCTTGCTTTATCTCATATAGTTATAAACTAGTCAATATATAAACGAATTGCAATATTAATATAAGCAAAAAAATATCTTAGGAAATACCTACTCACAACTTTCTTAATAAACATCATCATCATCATCATCATCATCAGCCTGTAGAAGTCCACTGCTGGACATAGGCCTCCCCTAAAGAGTTCCACGACGAACGGTCTTGAACCTTCTCCATCCACCGACTTCCCGCAATCTTCACAATGTCGTCGGTCCATCGGGTGGGGGGCCTTCCAACACTGCGTCGCCCGGTTCGTGGTCATAAATAAACACGTGTTAATAAACATATTTGCTCTTATTTGACCCAACATAAATCAGCATTCCTTTCTAGCTTGGCAATTCCACCAGCGCGCCTTGAGGACAGGTATAGATCTGGATCAATTAAGCTGTCTGTAGATGGTATTAATTTGCTTATTTTATTTTGGAACAAATAAATAAATAAATAAAATAAAATAAAAGGGCATTTATTCACCAAGAATCCTACACACAGTTATAAAAATACAATTGTAAATAGTACAATTTGTACCATAAACTTATTAGAATACATTAACCAGTTAAGTTTCGACTATCAGGCAAAAATGTTATGCCAATGAGCAGATTTTAAGTTAGAGACCAACATAATAAAATAACATAACAAAAAATAATAATACAATACACAAAAAAAAAACAGATCTTTATATAGTTCAACTGTTTCTTGTGTATTTTGTAAAAATAGTTGTGAATACGTGTATTAAGTTTTCAAACTGTAATTATAAGCATAATTAGTTATTTTAAGCTTCTAAAAATACTCAGTGTCTATATAATTTTTGTAAACACTTTCTTTCATGAATTATTAACGAAATTACTAAGTAGTCCATGAAAAGGGTTACTCAAGTTTATTGCACGTTTATATACAACTAGTTTGTGCCTGCGGCTTCGCTCAAGCGGTATCTAGATAAAAAGTTGACTATATGTTATTTCAGGTAAACAACTCTTTATGTATATTCTAAGTTTTATCGAAATCGGCTGAGCCATTACGGCGTGATTAAACCACGAACATCCAAATATCCTCACAAACTTTCGCATCTATAATATCAGTAGGATAGTAGGATTCTCATCGTTGCGAAGCCAATAATATCAAAAAAAAAACTGTATAAAAAAAAAACTAACGATATATTTTCGCGATACTGACACGTAAAATGTTCCCTTTAAAAGTACTGCGGGGCTGAGTACGAATTATTCTCGATAGCCCTACGCTACGCTTACGATACGTTAATCAATGCCAAATATAAGCCAATCAAAATTAAAAGATTTGAAGCATCGCCGATGATGACGACGATACGATAGAAAAAGTTATAGCCAAAGATGGCTATGACTTTTTCTATCGTATCGTTAGCGTAATGCTATCGAGAATTAATCCTGCTCGGGACACCGATGACCTAACAGATAAACACAAAATAGTTTTTTTTATAAAAAGAGGCAGATATTTAAAAGTTTATTTCCGAAACGTGGTTACCCTTGCTTTTGCTTAATTAATCTTTTCAATCAACTTGTTAAATTAGAAATCTTGGCGATTTAATTTATTGGGTTTCTTGATCATTGAGTCTTATTAAATACTGAAACTTGACTTAGCATTTTGCTATCAAATCAAATAACTTTTGACCTTACCTACCCTTGTTTATTGAAAAACCTATTCCCAACTTTATCAATTACAATTTATTATCGCTAAGAAATTAAAAGAAAATTAAATGTAAGATGTAATAAGTTAAAAGTTAAGTTAAAGTTACCTTAAAAGTAAAATGAAATATGCTCACAGCTGTTTTGATCTTCAAGCAATCCTTCAAGTTCAAGGGGGTTAGTCAGAGGCACTCACGTCCAAACATTACACTTAGCACTTGCCTACATTTTGAAGTGTACAATGCGTGACAGATTGCAAGCTCATAACTGCTTAAAAACTGATTTTCTTACGTTTTCCTTATATAGTTTAGTGTTAATACACGTGTTAATGCCTCATAGCTCAGTTGGTAGTAACTGGCCTTCTGCGCTAGAGGCCGCGGGTTCGATTCCCGTTCTGGACAAACATTTATGTGATGAACACAGATGTTTGTTCTGTGTCTGGGTATTAAATATTTATCTATTATGTATATCAGTCTCTGGTACCGATCAGTTGACCGTGTGTGATATGTCAGGGTACCTCCCACTAGACCAACACGGCCCAAACGGAAATCAAATTGGGGTATAGTTTATTTGTCAAAATATGTTTTGCTTCACAAGCATGTTATTTTATTCAGCTCGCGCGTTACCTAGATAAAATATAAATAATACCCAACAGTAACGTACTTAGTCCTGACCCTAAAACAGAATTCCCTATGTCGTGGGTATCAGAAACTACGAGTACCATGGTACCACGACACCCAGACCAGAAACAAATATTTGCAGATTATGAAAATGTCTGCAATGTACCGCAGCGGGAATCGAATCTGCACCCGCATCTCAGACACAACTCGCCCGTTGCGCCACCAAGGTCGTCAAATGCCGTGAAGGAAACAATTTAAATTGATCGTGTAGGAAGACTTTTTTTTTTTACAAGCTTACGGCCCACCTGATGGTAAGCGGTTACCGTAGCATATGAGCGCTTGTAATACCAGAGGCATCACGCACGCGTTGCCGACCCCGAACCCCCTTCCCCCCTAAAGAGCTCTATCAACCTTATTCACCGCAGGAACACAACACTATTTGAAACAAATAATGTTATTTGGCTGCGATCTTCTGTAAGGCGGAGGTACCTCGCCAGGCAGGCTGCTCCAATTCAGAACGAGAAAATCTCGCTGTCGCTCGCTCTATTTATGTCGCAACGTAGTCATTAAACTAAGTCAATTTGTTAGTTATAAGTAAGTTATGCCTCATTAGCGTCAGGCTTCTGACCTGTCGCTCGTTATGATTGACGGATTTACGTAATGAGGGGATTTATACTTTGGATAGGTTGCGGGTTAGCTTGATTGGCGTTTAAACTCGTCCTTCGATAATTTTACAAATGATTTTTTAGAGTTAACCCTTTGTTACTTTAATGACGACCGCTCCGCCAGCGAGTGTCCGTCTTAGGCTCGTATTCAGAGACAAGACTCGAGCATTGATCTGTACTTAAATCTCGATTTGTGTCGAGATTCTAATTCTTGAACAGTATTTATGTATAGATTCAATGATCACGGTTCACCTGAGTAAATGCTTATTCTGAAACGTCAATCAGACGAAATCGGTGCTTGAGTTTAGATTTGATTTGACATTAATCAAATGACATTTTCGTTCCGTTACACGTACTTTGATGCATATTTATACTTCACTTTATTGTTCTATTCTATTTCCACCCTGGCTGTTTGAATTTCTGCGAAAAACGGATCGAAAATTATAAATAAATCAAAATGTAAATGAGAACATTTGAGTACAGATTTGAGACTCGATTCAGCTGAGAATAGTTTAAGTACCGTTCTTGAATAAAAGCTATGTTTGAGAAGAGATTCAATACTTAAGTAGAGTTCAGCTGATCTGTGATTAAATCTATGCTTGAGTCGTGTCTCTGAATACGAGCCTTAGACGCAAAGGTTCGATTCCCGCTACGGATTAGCAAATATTTGTTTTGGATCTGGGTGTTGCGGTACTAATGGTACTCGTAGTTTCTGATACCCACAGCTTCTACCAGGCACACTTTAGTGCACAACCGGGATTTAAGCCCACGTCTCTAGGATTGAAAGGCGGAGTCACCAACCACTCTACCATTGCCCTATAATTCGTTATTTATGCTGTCACCAAAGAACAGTAAAATAATTTAGGTGTCCAAGTTTCTTTGCGCTTGTTATTCATAAACTCCTAAAAGTAGCAAACTTTTGATCCACATTCATCAAAAAAGTGAGTAACTGATCTAAAATTCCATTTGATTCCCGAAACAAAAATGCGGGACTTCTTTGGCTAGTTTCTCGTCAAACTATAATGCCTTTTTATTTTTCATATTTCTGACAAAACTTTTCTCCAGAGATGAAAAAGTATGATTAGGTATGAAGTTTTGCAGACACCTCAGAGTATAAACGCAAACTTATATAGAGCACGCACTATGACGTATGAACCGTGAGCACAAATTCAAAAATTTAAGTGGCAACAGAGTTTGTTCCAAGATTTTTTTTCTGTGCCTCATCTATTTATTGCTTGTCAAATTTGTAGGTGTGTCTGAAATTTACCTAACGTGTATTCTAATCCCTCTGTTTACGGTATGGTTTTTACTCTCCGTATTATTTATTGGCTGTAGTGGCCCCGGCTGAAGAATAGGCCCCTCCATATCTCCAAACCCGTGGATGTCGTGAGAATGTTTTTAGAGAAATATGATAGGGGATGGGCAGCAGCGTGCCCTTATTTTTAAAGATAGCTGTAGCCAACCCGCATGCCCATCGTGGTGAGTATGTAATTTCCCCTACATGATAGGAATTCACTCTGGAAATCTGTGGCAATGTTCATTGTTCAGCAGTAGACGTCCTACGGCTGAAATCATAGCAGATAGAGGAAATCTGTGGGGGAGGCAATGTTCAGCAGTAGACGTCTGACGACAGAATGATAGAAGATAAATACGTAGATATCATTTATTAATATAAACTGCATGCAACATCAAAACAAAAGTACGACACAAAAACTACAAAAACTATAGCAGTAGACAGAAAGGAAAAAACAAGTTTTTTTTTTTTTTTTAAACCACTGAGGTGGCAAACAAGCATCCAGCCCACCTGTTGGTAAGCGGTTAACGTAGCCTATGAGCGCTTGCATTACCAGAGGCATCACGCACGCGTTGCCGACCCCGAACCCCCTCCCCCCCTAAAGAGCTCTGGCAACCTTACTCATCGCAGGAACACAACACTATTTGAAACAAATAATGTTATTTGGCTGCGATCTTCTGTAAGGCGGAGGTAACTCCCCAGGGCTGCTCCAATTCAGAACGAGAAAATCTCGCTGTGCCCTACCTCCTCCTGTGTGTAAGTGTAGGTATGTGCGTAGAGAGCGCTGCCATGTTCAGTATGTACGAAAATAAATCCCATAGCTCAGCATGTCCTGATGATGATGACTATTATTATTTATTGCTCTGAGGAGACAACTTTTTATTTCCTCGCCGGGGACACCTCAGGAATATCGAGTTCCGAAATCTTATCAATGAGTTTCTGCAGTTTCAGGAAGACATTATTTTTATTTCAAGAAGTTATTTTTGCGGAATGTTGTAGTTTTTATAAAGGAAAAATACGGCAAGTTCCTTCCTACCAATACTTTAGATTTATTTTAAGTTCCATGTTGATTTTTTAGAGATTTACTGCTTGAATTATTTTATTATTATTAATATTCATTTATTTCAGACCATGTCCATATTAAAGTTAAAAATAATAATAACTTAATTACATAAAATCACAACACATGAGACGATTGATTTTGGATACGTTTATATCATTTGAGCTCGAAATTTACCTAAGATTCCATAATAAAAACATTGTAAATCCTAAAAAGTTGTTGTTTTCATCAAAATCAACTTTCCCTAAATAGAGGCAAGATGATTCCTAAGATTCTAGGGATCATCTTGGATACACCGGTAGGCAAGATAATCCTTTAGAAAGATTTCAAAAAATTGTAATATCATAATGGAACAATAATAAGTTGAATATTTTGAGTATAAAAACAGCAAGATACATTATTTTTCATCAGTAACGCTTTTACATCAGTTTAAGGTTCAAAATCCTTTGAATTATGAGTATCATCCCTCAAGGGTATCTCGTACACCTTTCCCTAGTACAATATTTTGTTACCAACTGCTAATAAAAATATGAATTCAGATTAAATTTCAAATAAGTATTTTTACGAATCTAGAAACTAGTATTTTCTTTAGTAACTGCCAACTCCACTAAAATGGAACATCCCAAAGCAATAATTGGCGCCCACAAATAACTGGCAACCTGTAAGAGCACGAACTAAATTGAAAACGTGATGTTTTGCTATCGAAATTATACCCTGTTTGTTCTAGTGGACCTCATTTTCTATCAAACCTTTGTTTTATAAGAAACTGTATCCGTGATTTGGCTGAGACGCCAAAATGATTGAAGCCCGAATGCCCTGTCAATCACCTTGACATTATGGGGCGTTTTTCGAACTGTAACAGCTCGTTAGTTACGCACGTCATGACAACTACTATTTTGTATTATATACAACTACTTTATTACTAGTGGCTGTCCGTGGCTTTGCACGCGCGTTTTCCGGTGATCAGTAGCCTACAGCTCCTGACTTCATTATCAGATCAGCTCACTGTTACTATAATATTGTATTTTCTTCGGATCTCAATGGATATGCAAAGTTTCAGCTCAATCAGACCCTTTGCTGAGGAGTTCCATAGAACAGCTCCTGACTCCATCATCAGATCAGCTCACTGTCACCATTATTTTGTATTGTCATCGGATCTCTACAGTTTCAGCTCAATCACTAACGCATTAATAAGTTATAAAGGAGAGTGCACAATCTAAAACTTTGCTTAGGGCCATCGTTGTGTAAAAACAACCAATAGAGTCGCGCGGAGATGACGTATTACTTGAAACTTGACTTTACACATCTCTCCACTCATCTTTGTTAGATGATCGCTGATTAGCTGGAAAGTAGTCATCATTATTAAAATGGCCGTCATACTACGCTCGCTACTTTTTAGACAATCTTAGCTACAGAAAATGCTATCGGCGATTAGATCGATTGCTTGCTACACAGAACATAATTTCTGTTTTGTATGTTGCTGGAATGTTTGTTATTGATTTAACGAATGTAGAGTCAATACAACTAATGGGAAAATCAACAAGTAAAACCTCTACAATAACGGTTTAATGTCATGAACTGTTAATGACTTTGGTGTCAATGATAGAGTTCATAGTCCGACTCAAAGATCTTGAAGCCGATGATTCCGACCGTATGCTTAAGCCGTATTCAAACTGCGTGCGATATGTCATATATTTTTTTTATTTATTGATGATGAATGGGGATTTGGGGGGATTTTCCCATACTCGCCATACTAGGCATGCGGATTGACGAGCGCAGAGCTATTGTTGATAGGGAACGCTGCTGCCCATATCTTATCTTTTTCCCTTAGTCACCTCTTACCACATCTATCTAAGGGTGATTCTTCAGTTGAGGCCACGACGGCGAAAGAGTCCTTTACTTATGTAGTAAAGGACTACATTAGTAAATGACTCTTTCGCGGTAGTTAAAGTGTTAATGGTCTAGGTATGTTTTTGATGTTTACATTATGTAGGTAATTATCTAAAACATACCGAGACCAACATATAGACCCACTAGGCGAACACAACTTGGTACAAGGGTCAGCGCAGATCGACACAGTGGCGGCGAAGCGAAACGATGTGCTGTTTCTTTCTTATTAGGATAAGCTTTTTTTTTTTTATACTACTTAGGTGCCAAACAATCATACAGCCCACCTGTTGGTAAGCGGTTACCGTAGACTATGAGCGCTTGCAATACCAAAGGAATCACGCACGCGTTGCCGACCCCGAACCCTCTCCTCCCCTAAAGAACTCTGGCAACCTTACTCATCGCAGGAACACAACACTATTTGAAAGAAATAATGTTATTTGGCTGCGATCTTCTGTAAGGCGGAGGTACCTCTCCAGGCGGGCTGCTCAAATTCAGAACGAGAAAATCTCGCTGTGCCCTACCTTCTCCTAAGCTTCACTTGTTTTGTGAATCATTCGCTTTGTCACCACTCACTCGGCGCTGACCCTACGTGTCGTAAATAAACAGTGTTAGTGAATATAAAATCAATGAAAACTTCTACATTTTCAATTTTAAAAATAGTACTTCAGTATTTTAACCGTTCAGTTATCGTAGTTTACCTGAAAGGTTGCAGCGCTATGTTTCTGCTTAACTGCGAATTTCTATGATTCGACGGCCGTAATAATATCGGCGGTATTTAGTGGAGGCCATTGTGGCCCTAGCTGAAGAATAGGCCCCTCCATATCTACTTACTCATGGGTAACGTAACAGGCGACTAAGCAGCAGTAGCAGCGTACCATATTTCCACAAAGATAATTAACTCTAATTGCGCTCGCCATTCCGTGTGCCCAGTAAATAAATAAATATTCCGGACATATCACACACGGTCAACTGATCCCAAACCAGGCATAGCCTGTACTATGGGTACCAGAGACTGATATACATAATAGATTAATATTTAACACCCAGACACAGAACAAACATCTGTGTTAATCACACAAATGTTTGTCCAGTGCGGGGATCGAACCCGCAACCTAGCGCAGAAGGCGGAAGGAGTTACTACCAACTGTGTGGTGAGCATGGGCAAATTCCCACTATGATAGGAATTTTCTCTAGAAATCTGTGGGAAAGGCAATGTTCAGCAGTGGAAGTTCTACAGCTGAAAAGACGATGATGATGCTAATAGTGGAGTCACAGACGTCGAATAGATGTGGTATTAGCATACCACATCTATTCGACGTCTGTTATCTAAAGACTTCCTTAGACTTATTCAGACCGTTAATAACCGAAACTGAAATAAATCTTCCAATCTGGTGTTCAAACAACCATTTTTTTTTAAATTATAAAATAGGCTTACGTTTGACCACAATCTCACTTGATGTGAAGTGACGATGTGGTCTACGGTGTAGCACGTTTGCCTATAAGACTAGTTGTGTGCGTACGCAGCAGAATGTTGTCGAATTTCGGGATTTGAAGTATGCAGGGAATCAGAGCATGGTTTCGTGTATTTTTGCATGAAATATCAAGGTTTTTTTTACAACTGAGTTGGAAAACAAGCATACGGCCCACCTGTTGGTAAGCGGTTACCGTAGCCTATGAGCGCTTGCAATACCAGAGGCATCAGGCACGCGTTGCCGACCCCGAACCCCCCTCCCCCTAAAGAGCTCTGGCAACCTTACTCACCGCAGGAACACAACACTATTTGAAACATTTAATGTTATTTGACTGCGATCGTCTGTAAGGCGGAGGTACCTCCCCAGGCGGGCTGCTCCAATTTAGAACGTTTAAATGTTCGTCGCAGTCACCAAATGCAAACTAGTCTTGTGCGTTACCGCAGCAGAATGTTGTCGAATTTCGGGATTTGAAGTATGCAGGGAAGTAGAGCATGGTTTTGTGTAATTTTGCATGAAATTTCAAGATTGTGCGTCCACAGGAAAAAAAGTTATTAACGAAAAACACATTCTGCTGCGGTAATGTTTTAAACGTTACCCAAGCAGAATGTCATCACTTTGAAATTTCATGCACAATTACACATACTTCAAATCCCGAAATTCGACAACATTCTGCTGCGGTAACGCACACGACTAGTTTGCATTTGGTGACTGCGACGAACATTTAAACGTTCTAAATTGGAGCAGCCCGCCTGGGGAGGTACCTCCGCCTTACAGAAGATCGCAGTCAAATAACATTAAATGTTTCAAATAGTGTTGTGTTCCTGCGGTGAGTAAGGTTGCCAGAGCTCTTTAGGGGGAGGGGGGTTCGGGGTTGGCAACGCGTGCCTGATGCCTCTGGTATTGCAAGCGCTCATAGGCTACGGTAACCGCTTACCAACAGGTGGGCCGTATGCTTGTTTTCCACCTCAATTGTAAAAAAAAAACCTTTGATAGCTTAGTTTTCTAAGCACACTACGCCACGACTAGGAACTTAATTAAAGGCATAGTCCAAGATAAAATAATCAAGATAACCGCTACTTAACGGCTGTCTTTTGTCGGAGGCCGTCTTTATAAAACCAAGACTTTGAATCCCATAAATAATTCGCTAACCTAGTTTACGTGCAAGCATAAACGGCGTGTGATCTTGCACGAACCGGCTTTAACGGAAAGTACTGGTTAAGTTTGCATTGGAAAATTATAGTCAAACTAGCTTCAGTCTGCGCCGTAGCTCCCGTGGTACCTACCTAGTTAGAATTTAGGTTTATTTATTCAACAAATGACATATAACAAATTAAGAAATAAACCTAAATATTAAATTAAATAAAATTAAAATCAAAAATTATTTATTAATCAAAATATAGAACACGAAATAAAGTAGGTAAGTACACAGGTAAATATACATTAATTACAAGTTTTAATAAGTTTGGCACTCAAGGAGTACCAAACTCAACACCTAACCTAATCTATCCTAATACTAACCCAATCTAAAAAACTATTTAACTAACGATTAAGTACTAATAAAAACGCGACTGAATTTTTTATATGTAGTCGTCATAAAAAATCCAGTCGATCAAAGAATTTAGTTTAGGTTAGTTATATTATGTTATTCCAGGTCACAACCTATATTTCCAAGTTTCATCAAAAGGCGCCTTTGCATTTATTGATAAGATGCAAAACGTTGCACATCCCTATTGTTATTGACATTGGCCCGACAACTCATCGCGGGCACTATAGTAGGTATCATTTATTTCTTTATTTTTTACCCATCTAACGCATGCACATATAAAGATAGATAGATACACTTGATTGTACACAAGGATTACATATGAAATCTACAACAAAATTAATGTCATACAATGCTTAGTAATTAATGTAGCCTTATCGCGGAAAGCGGTTTCTTCCAAAAAGGTAGTTTATTGTTTTTGAAATTAGGTTGTTGTTCATAAAACGGGCAATAAGCTTTTTTCCATTACTAGTTTCTCAAAACCAGTTTCATAAAAATGCGGTCTCATACTAAAGACGTGGCCGGAAGTAGTCTACGTGGCACCGGAAGTGCTGAATGTACGGCACATTGTTAAAGGTGGTATTCCGGTTAGGTTGGTTCGTAGGCCGTGGGTGAAAATAGAAGAAAATTACAGAATTGTTTAGTATTTTCACTTTGGCTACACTAACAAAGATAATAGTGGTGATTCGTTCGGATTTTCAAGAAATTTTCACCAATCTGCCTCATAAGGATTTGGGTTAAAATACCAAAAAACAATACTTGTTTCTTTATGCTACGTGTGAAGCAAATCGGCATCAGCTGGTAACAGCAATAGGTTACAAAGTTTTCTAGCATAGACGTACTATTCGAAGATCCTGAACTTATTAAGTGCCTTGTTTTTTTTTGTACAACTTAGGTGGCAATCTCGCTAACGGCCCACCTGTAGGTTAACGTAGCCTATGTACGCTGAAAATATTTATATTGCTTGAATACAAAACAAAAGGTTGATCTTCTTTCCGCTAGGGATGAAAATAATATTTAGAAAGAAAGAAAGAAAGAAAGAAAGATTTTTATTTTCCTTAAGAACTACTACACATAAAATAAAAATAAAATAGAAGAAATTAAATGATTAATGATAGAAGATATTGTGCGCAGCAGAGCTCTTGGAAAACATGGCCTCCGCTCAGCATTGTGCTGGATACACACTGATGTGTGCACCCAGCGCTGGTTTTCAGCGGAGACCATAGCAGTAACGTCACGACCTTCTAGAGGTGACTAAAAATAACACAACAGTTAGGACATACATAATTCTTTATTTAATAAGTAATAAATAAATAATAAATATTCCGGACATATCACACACGGTCAACTGATCCCAAACCAGGCATAGCCTGTACTATGGGTAAAAGAGACTGATATACTTAATAGATAAATATTTAACACCCAGACACACAACAAACATCTAGGTTAGTCACAAATGTTTGTCTAGTTCCGGGCATAGGCTCTCAATCCATGTTCCTCATAATTTAGCCAATAGCTGCTTGTGAACGAGGAACGAGGATGGCAAAAGCTCAAGACTGTTCGTCATATAACTCTTTGGGGGACGCCTATGTACAGCAGAAGACCTCTGCAGGAGATGAGGATAAATGAGGCATACATTCGTAAAATAAAATAGAGCTAAATCCTTCAAAAATATAACAGTGACACAGCCAGCCGGACCATATACCTAAAAGAAATTATTAAACCATTCAACTAGAAACTAAGGAAGTTGATTATATTGTTAAGTCTCAATTGTTACGATAGATAAAATTGTAGCAGTTGTGGGCAGTCATTTGTTGGAAACGGCTCACGACCATTCATTGTAGCGTTTTATGAGAACCTATACAGGAAACCATCATGTGGGGCTCATTCACCAGTTTCACATGCACCAGTCCAGGTCGCACAGCGAGCTATGGAACGGGCTATGCTTGGAATTTCTTTGAAGGATAAAATCCGCAACGAGATTATCCGACAGAGAACCAAAGTCATCGACATAGCCCAGAGAATTAGCAAGCTGAAGTGGCAGTAGGTTGGCTATATATGCCGAAGAACCGACAACCGTTGGGGTAAACGAGTTCTTGAGTGGAGACCATGTCCAGGCAAACGTAGTGTGGGGCGCCCCCCGGCTAGGTGGAGCGAGGGCAGTAAGTGGATGACAAGGGCCGAACACCGGGCTCAGTGGCGTGTATTGGGGGAGGCCTATGTCCAGCAGTGGTCTAATGTGGGCTGATGATGATGATGATGATGATACAGGAAACAAATTTGAACTCTGCATGTATTTTATCAGAAGTAAGGAGATCCTTAGACAAAGTAAAGTCACCGAAATTGTCCAGAGGATTAGCAAGTTAAAGTGGCAGTGGGCAGGGCAAATAGCTCGGATACGCTCAACGGCCGTTAGGGCAAAAAGGATTAAGAGTGGAAACTATGCACCGAAAATCATAGGACAGCCCCCAAATAGATGGGCTACGACCTAATAAGGATTGCTGGGAGCCGTTTGGTGCAGGTCGCATTAGATCTGTCATTCTGGGGCTGTGTTCAGAATTGGAATCCCGAAATAATCATGATTATGACATAATCATCATTAGCCTGTCCACTGCTGGACATCAGCCAAACGCTGCTCATCAGAGTTAAATATAAATACTCCGGACATATCACACACGGTCAACTGATCCCAAACTAGGCATAGCCTGTACTATGGGACCAGAGACTGATATACATAATAGATAAATATTTAACACCCAGACACAGAACAAACATCTGTGTTTATCACACAAATGTTTGTCCAGTGCGGGGATCGAACCCGCGACCTAGCGCAGAAGGCAGAGTTACTACTAACGGAGCTATGAGGCAAGTTGGATTCGCCTTTTGACCTATTAGTCGAAGTTGGACCTACCTAGCTGAATCTTCTGACCTATGAATGAAAATGAAATGAATTTTGAGAATTTTTTATTAGTACACCCATTCATAATAATGACACCCTTCAAATAACAAGTCTCTAATACCAACGGTTTAGGCTCTACGTTTTCTGTCAGATAGTTAGATAACTCTTTATTGTAAACCACATAAAAACTTAACACATCACAATTGGATCAATAATAATAATATAAATAATAGCTATCTTATAGTGAAATACAATCGGTCTTATCACTGAGAGTGATTTCTTCCAGACAACCTTTAGATGGACTGGAGAAAGACTGGAGTCTACTGGAGAGTTACTATTTTATTTAGATACATTTGCAATATATTTAGTTATAGATGATGTATATTTCATAAAATGCAGATTTTTATTCCAACGATGACCTGAAGTGTGCATCACTATCAACACAGGGAGATGAACTCCAAACACTCGAAAATGCGGTTCAACGCAACTCATGTGTATTCGCGCAAAGTGCTTAGAAAGGAATATTCATGTTTTATGCATATTATCCAGAGTTTTTATTTTTTGACATAAAAATTGACGGCTTACCTGATGGTAAGTTTATCGCTGCCTCAGCTTGCTCATAATATTTTTTATTTATTTTAACTTTTTGTTCATACTAACATTAGTCTTAAGAACTTTTATAATTATGCTACTAACAAAATAGCAAGCCTGAAATATTTTTTTATTATTATTATTTTTGAATTAAAAAATATTTTTCTAACGTTTCTTCAATCAGTCCTCTTATACAAAACTTTTTAAAAGCTTTTATTCTTATTTTGTATCGCACTATCCATTAGAATACACTAATTCATAAAGGAAAAGTCTTAAATATTGTAATTTCGAGTTTTTTAACCCTAAACTTACCGATTTCGAAATAATTCACGGATTTGAGGTTTTTGCGGGCAAGGAAATCTAGTAATGATTAATTTCAAATCACCTATAGAGCTTTTACGAGATAAGCTTATAATTGCGGTTGCCCCTAAAAATAAGGTTTTCTCTCTATATCATACTCGCACTTGACCATCTTTATTTAGAATCTGACTGAAGTGCATACATTAAAGAATAGGTACTTAATTTCAATTTTGAAATAAATCCCACTGTGCGCAATGTAAGAAATGTATTGCGTAATCGTAAAAAAAATCTCGCGAGTCGACAACAATAAATTATTTAGCTGTTATTATCATATAAAAGATAAATCAGCTTCCCCCATCACGAAAGGCTCACCTCAAATCAAGGTAACTCGGCAAAAACCGCGAGGACGACCGTAAACTTTGATTAGATCCAACCGCGGCCCTGTGCTGTCAGACAATGGTTACCTACACACTAGGCTAGTAACTATACCAATTGTAGCCAAGGTGATGAAAGTACCAGTATGATGAATCAGGGTACCTACAGTTGGTTACAGGAAGTGGCTGAATCACGACCTTATTCGAAACTGGAGCAGGTCCCACTGGACAAAAATTACGCTCACTTTTTTCGTTATCGAAAGGCCATTTTTGTAAAATTTGTGAAAAAAATAACAAGGTAAAATTGCTATTTAAATATTTTAGAACGTTTACATAAATGGCTTAAAGTAGAAAATGTACAAACTGAATGGTTTGAGCAATAAATCTATATCATCTAGCATTCAGGCTCATATCATTGAAGGATTTAAAAAAAAATGACAGCATTTGCCATGAAATTAATGTCAGGTGTCAAAAATATACTACACTAAGAATTACTGAATTAAAAATTTGAGATTAGGGTTAGATGATTATATTTACTAGCATTGTGTAAACGCCCCTTAGGCTGTAGTCGTACATTAGAACGCGCGAATTGCTCAGTTTGTATAATTGAATTTTTCGTGTCATCGCGTCGGCTTCCACGGATCTGAAGATTACGCGTTGCGTAAAAAGGTCCCGAAAAAACTAATATGAAGATTTTCGCGTGAAGTTTTTATTGTTGCTCTGAACCGGGTTAGGTTAAAAGATATAAAATGTTGGTAAGGGGGTGCAACGTTAAGATAATCATCATAATTCCAGCCGTTGAAAGTCTACTGCTGAACATTAGCCTCCCCTACAGATTTCCAGAACGAGTTCCTATCACGTGAGAGAAATTTGCCCATACTCACCACGCTGGGCACGCGGGTTGGCGTGCGCTTGGAGCTATCGTTCTTAAAATAGGGGACGCTGCTGCCCATACCCTAGCTTTTCTCCCTTAGTTGCCTCTTACGACATCCACGGGTAGGAGAAATGGAGGGGCCTATTCTTCAACCGGGGCCACCACGGCCAGATAATAAGATAATCATAAAGTAGGCCATTTCTTATTTTCTGCCGTACATCAAATTACAGGTTGCTCAAATAGCGCGTCCCGGCAATAAACGCGACGGGTATTTATTGTAAGGGCTTCTGCGTGCGTTGCATTACAGGTAAGCTTGGGTTTAAAGCCTTGCCCTCAAAGAAACGGTGACTCACGGACGGTTATATAGCGGTGACGGTATAACGCACGCAACCTCGCTTCCACACACGGTGAAGAATGTAGTGTAGAACGTAGCGTGTGCCTAGCGTGGTAGGCAGTTGTCGGCTCTGCAAGCTGTATGGCTTGCCCATTGCCATTTCAACTTGTTAACGCTGAAAGTGATGTTGGTGACCGTGGTCATTCTACGGGTTTCCTCATTTTGGATTTTATAAGATAAACTCCGAGCATCCGAGCTCTCTTCATAGCCCGTTGCGGGACTTTGATTTGACTTTGATTGTGTATGAGACTTCGATTTGCCGATTATATAGTCATAATGGCAGAATCGCTGGTGGACCATGGCGCAATGCAATGGCGAGAGACTTCAATATCTGTTGCCATTGATGACATATTATGGCACTGAGATTTGGTCGCTAGTGGCTCCATAGGTTACAATACAAATCAACAAATTCGTTCGCTGCAAAATGACTGCAAAGCGCTCCTTAAAGGATTAATTCCATTCATTTATGATGTTTACCGCTCTATAGGAAACTGTACCTTTAGTCACAGGTAGTAAGCTTAGGGTTACGGGACATCTGTCTTAATGTAACCGTGATCATGGGGTCGCTATGTTGTTTTACGTTAATTGCAATGACAAAATAGGTTTTTCGGGGTATTTTCCGTAGTTTCTCCTTATTGGTACTATTAGAAGGACGAACACTAACTCTTTTTCTCTTAATCTTGACAAGCTACTGAAATGTGCTATGTATATTGTATAATACGTGCCGAACCATTATCAGAATCAGACTCCAATAAACTTGATTGATGGATATATAACTAAACAAATAAAATCTCAAAATGCTTTAGCAAAAACAAACGTAAGCACGCACAGGTTATCAAATAAAATACAAAAGTACGAGTAAATGAAATAAAACGACGCCTAAAACTCACGTAATAATACTCACGATTTTCACTGGCCGAACCCTTTTGCAATTTGCTAGGGGATTATCAAATTATTCATGCCCATCAAAATAGGACACGTCGTCAAATTTCTGTTGAATTTTATTAGTTTTTGTCGTGGAGGGACAAAACGAGTGCGTACTACAGACGCCTACGAAGCCAGCTGCGTAGGCGTGCTACAAGCGCTACGAAGCTACAAAGCCTTTGTGGTATCGACCACTACGAATTCCATGAACCTTCTACGAACTTACCGGCGACACAAGGCAGCGAGAGCTGTTGGTAAATTGAATGTAAATTGAATTAGAGCTTTTATGTCCTAACCATCATTTATTGTATTGTCAAGCCTCGATAAATTCTTTCATTTCCGCACATGAGATGATTTATTTTATTCCTACAATGTGCGAGACGACTGGTGTGTTTTTGCGCTTTGTCCTGCATCTATTCAGCAAAAGTATTCAAGTATTTCACCTATTTTTCACAATTGCGAGCAAGCCAGTCGCGAATCTTGAAATAGAATTATTCTATATCGTATCAGAAACTACAAATTGCACGATACTACTACATATAAATATACAGAAAGATACACTATAATACATAGGTTCTAAAATGGCGCTGCAGTATTAGAAGGTCCCCTACCCGATGGAGCGATGACATTGTGAAGATTACAACGCAGTCAGTGGACGAAAAGGGCTCAAGACCGTGCATCCTTGCAATCTTTAGTGGACTTCTTCAGGCTGGTGTTATCTGTTATCTGATCTGATATCGCTGATAACAATGTATGTATGTAAGTAGACTCAAAGTTGACTCGCGTGGGGCCGACTAGATTTGTAACCAGAAAACCCGTTTAACTCCTACTAAAAGCACAGAAGTCTGGACCTACTGGGGTCTTCGCAGGCTTGGAGGAGTGACCCCTGTTTGTTGTTAAGCCTATCATATGGGGGGGGGGGGGTTGGACCATAACCCACCACGCTGGTCCAGTGCGGGTTGGTGGGTGGGACGACAGAGCCACGTTCGCTGAACGGCAGGGTGTACCACGAGCCGGTGAGGTTGGCTTGGGTTCCGGAAGTTGTTAATGGAACCCCGTACACCCCATGTAAAGGTTGCGGGAAGTCGGTGGATGGAAAGGGCTCATGACCGTTCGTCGTGGAAATCTTTGGGGGAGGCCTATGTCCAGCAGTGAACTTCTACAGGTTGTTGATGATGATGATGATGATGAGTTGTTAAACCACTGGATCTAGGACTAAGTAGGCAGCTGATTCTTCTTTTGTCAGATAACCTCTGCAGAGTGGGTTACCTGTGGCTCAGATGTTGTAGAGATGTTTGTTCAGAGGACAATGCCCTGTTTGGTTCCCTAAGATGGTTCTAATGACCAGTCTTTGTAGGTTCAGTAGACAACATGTCAGTCGCGATGAGGTGACTGGTATTGCTGCTATTGACTGTCCCTAGCCAGTTGCCAGTGCTCAGCACTGCCCATCCAAGTACGTAGCTGGGAAAAAGGAAGAGGAAGGAATGGAGTTGGATCTGTGTTTGTGTTTCCAATCCTATTCTGGTTAACTCTTCTTCGACATTATCCCTTAATCCACTGTTACCTATGTTACCTATGTTATTTTTACTCCAAGCATTGTCTCATGATAAAGGGCATAGTGACACTTTATGCCCGCGGGATTATAAGTTTAATCCCATCCAAGATAATGCCTTCGAATTAGCCGATAGGCGAGTGGTCTGAAGTTTTACCAATTTAGGGTGTTGTAGTCGGCTTTCTGATGCGTGACGAGACGGGGATTAGGACGGAATGGGTTTAATGAAATCATCGAAAATGTTTAATAAATCAACAAACATTACGGTTCTTACCCACCGTCCCTGTGATGACCTGGGTGTACCGTTTAATTTTTTTTTTACAACGGATCAGCTAGAGCCATTATAGATAGTGTGTAATTGTCGCTTTCAGTTTTTTGTGTCCCAAAGGAGCATCTAAAAGGCGAACTTTAATCCTTTCACTACACTGATTCATTCACCGATGGTCTTAGGCCCTTTTCAGGGCCACCATACCTCAACCTGGTCACTGAAATTATACAGGATGACCAAGAAAGAATCAGTGACACGACAAACAAGCAAGGACTTAACATCGGATGGCTTTTCGATTGATTTTATAGGGTTTTTAATCCACTACTAATGTTTACGTGTGGTTCATGGAAATATAAACGTTCACCACAACACGCCTAATGGTCCGATTTGACTCTCGTTAGCACGTGTTTATTCGCAAGCTAACCACTTGCCTTCTGTTTGAATAAATTAGGTTTAAAAAGTTATAATTTAGGCCGTTGATAACACTGTTTGCTAGGCTATACTATTTTTGTCTATACTATTTTTATATCTTTATGCGTTCGTTATTAGGTATATAAGAACTAGCTTACTTAAAAAAACAATATATAATATACAAGCTGATTCATAATATGTATGCTATCACGAAAATTAAATGTGCTTATTTTACAAAAAAACTGAAAAAATATGAAAATATTGATGTTTTTTGTACCTTCTTTATTTTTTACTTAAAAAGAAAGAATTTACATAATCGGCAACATCTATAACAATAGAAAATCTTTTAAAAATTTTGTTTTCTTTTGAACTTACACGTAAATTAAACACTGATTCATTTTATTACTTCCGAAATAATTACGTATTTCCTTTAGCAGTTAGTGGTTGGTGGCAAAATGAATAATTTTATTCAAGGGCCAGGTGTAGGTGTCGCTCCGAACATTATTTCAAGTTCAGAACAAATCACGTATTCACGAATAAGCTTGGCAAAGTTTAACGACGCGGCTTTCGGACGTTTTGTTTTTGTTTTTTTTTTACATTTTCACGCGGTCAACTGATCCCAAACTAGACATAGCCTGTACTATGGGTACCAGAGATTGATATACATAATAGATATATATTTAACACCCAGACACAGAACAAACATCTGTGTTAGTCATAAATGTTTGTCCAGTGCGGGAATCGAACCCGCGACCTCTAGCGCAGAAGGCAGAGTTACTACCAACTGAGCTATAAGGCCTGTGTTTGTTTCTTAGCTATCAAAAAACTACAAAACATAGGTCTGTATATTTATCGTGAGTGGAATTTGCATGGGAAATTCCAAAATGTTTGTGAGGGGAGTTAAAACATGACATTCCTTGCCGTAAATATTTTTCACTCCACTCACACTGACATACGAGTAAGAGTGTCACTTATTTCCAGGAAACATTTCTAGTAGTCTTTTGAAGAAAAATTACTCTTGAAATTAAGAATTTTATATACCTTTTATTTTATACAGGACATTAAAACTGACATTACTTTTATATAAACTTTATTAATATCAGGTACAGTGTGTACAGTGAAGTGAAAACAGATTAACGAGTTAAAATAAGAGTAAGGTCTTAGGGTAAGAATTCTATACCAAGGGTATACCTACCGCGACAAAAAGTCGCGTCTTATTTCGTAGCGTTTACCTCAATCCGCGGGGCCGTAAAGTTTGATTAGATTTACCGCGATTCATGGCCACGCCTGTCCATTAGGATGCAGTGGTGGGACAACGATGTAATTGAATTTTTCCAAGTCATCGACTATCGGCTTTATTTAGAGATCCGCGGTCTCAGAAAAGCCTTGACGTATAAATAGCTATGTCGCGATATCGCAATTTCCTAGAAGTCAAACTAAATAAATAATAAATATTCCGGACATATCACACACGGTAAACTGATCCCAAAGTAGGCATAGCCTGTACTATGGGTACCAGAGACTGAAATACATAATAGACATATATTTAACACCCAGATAAAGAACCAACATCTGTGTTAGTCACAGATGTTTGTCCAGTGCGGGAATCGAACCCGCGAACTCTAGCGCAGAAGACAGAGTTACTACCAACTGAGCTATGAGGCCATTCATGATTAACTTTATTTAGAAAACGGAAGGAAAATAAATTTTAGATGATATATCACATGGTTGAATAGGGCTTAAGATAAAAGAAAAAAATATGGGATAAAATGGGCTTCTCAAAAACGTCAGACGGAAGGCGGGGTCACTACCAACAAATACACCAGTGCTCTCACAGTAGAGTGTGTGTCTGTGTGAGTGCTAGTAAAGCGGAACACTGATCTTGTAAGTTTGTATTGAACCTTGCAGTTTTGTTTAGCCACACTCTTGGCTAGTTTTTTTTCTATTTCTGCCCTAGCGCCTTTTAGTCGACTGTGGATCCGAAGAATAAACGAAATGTTTTTTTATTCATCAAAATCTGTTTCGGGTTTTCAATCTGTGTGTTGAATTGCAAAGGCACAGTTTATCTTTTGTTTCTAAAAAAAGCCAGCTGTCATGGCAGAAGGGCAGACGTGATTATGAACTTTAGCTTTCGATTTATCTTGAGACTTTAGCTTGAGATTTGGCTATGTACAGCTTTTTAGTTAGTGCTATGCTATCATTGTGAAAATTGATGAAAGGTATAATTTTTTGTTACTGGTGACTGTACGAACAAAATGCATTTATTTTGTTTGGCATAATGAAACAATGTAACAAGCAACCAAATTTGCAAACAACAGCTCAGCAAATCAGAAATCCTTATCAAAATCTTTACTGCAAATAAAAGCTGAACAACCCTGTTGATTATCCTGATAGGTGACAATTTATTGTACAACAAATCTTGAAGTAGAAAGCAAATGCTCTTTTTATTTTGACATAAAACCTTGAACAAAACTGGTATTCAGGGAGAGACAAGTTACGAGACGTAGAGATTAAATGAAAGAGAGATACGAATTTCTTGTGAATGTTTGCTTACGTGCCGTTGAAGAAAATTGAAAGCTTTTAGATTAGACCAATTAGGTGGGTATTGACTAAATTGAGACTCTTATTATGGTGGATCCAAAAGGTTAGGTCAGGAAATAACTAGAAAAAAAACTACGTTGCCATCGTAAATTAGCTAGAGTGTTTTGCGATTGATCCCAAGCTTGGTTTATATATCTAATCATTTAGGATTAACTTTTACTAGGAAACAATTTAGGAGCTAACTTTACGCTGCCACGGGCGTATTTTAGTTTTAGTTTAACAAAATAAGGTCCAATGGACCGGTTTTCTTGAACCAACATTGGAATCACGAGTCTCGTATCCTTCCAAATTGTATCCAAAACACACGTAAAGATTTCATTCGTTCCACTTACAAAGGTTTCAACGTGTAAGCGGATTTCCGACGGGATTAAGAAAAATAGAAGGAAATATAAAATAGGCATATTTCGAGGCCTGGAGATTATTTAGGAATTGAATATTCCTAACGGATAAGCAAAGATTACGTTTTGCGACAGTAGGATCGTGATTTCTATTTCGACAGAGGATTGCAAGTTTTTTTTAAGCTACACGTAAGCACTCGTTTTGTGACGTCATCTTAACGTTATCGACGATTCGACTAAAGAGAACATAATGATCTATTTAGTAGGTACCACTGTTGTCATATGTTGCTTATTTATTTAATTAACAGTAAAACCGTTCATAAAAATGTCTGAACAAGCAAATTAAAAACTTTTTTTTTAAAGCATACGGCCCTCCTGTTGGTATGCGGTTACCGTAGCCGTAGCCGAGGCATCACGCACAGGTTGCCGACCCCGAACCTCCCCACCCCTAAAGAGCTCTGGTAACCTTATTCATCGCAGGAACACAACACTATTTGAAACAAATAATGTTATTTGGCTGCGATCTTCTGTAAGGCGGAGGTACTTCTCCAGGCGGGCTGCTCCAATTCAGAACGAGAAAATCTCGCTGTGCCCTACCACCTCCTAAAACTCAAAACTCTTAAACTAAAACTAAAACTCTTTACTCATACAAACATTGTTTTCAATTTTCAATGATGACAAAATTAACTTGTTTAACAAATTTAATGAAAATAAGTACTTAATGTACAAAATACGAGAATACGAATACGAATTTACGAGAGGTAGGGCACAGCGAGATTATCTCGCTCTAAATTGGAGCAGCCCGCCTGGGGAGGTACCTCCGCCTTACAGAAGATCGCAGCCAAACAACATTATTTGTTTCAAATAGTGTTGTGTTCCTGCGGTGAGTAAGGTTGCCAGAGCTCTTTAGGGGGGGAGGGGTTCGGCAGGCAACGCATTAGCAATGCTCCAGGTGTTGCTGATGTCAATAGGCGACGGTAACCACTTACCATCAGGTGGGCCGTAAGCCTGTTGGCCTCCGTATAACATAAAAAAAAAAAAAAAAAAAAAAAAAAAAAAAAAACAATACATCTATTTTGACAATGAAAGTGATATCAAGAACAAAAATAATTTAGCAATATAAGCGCATACACCATGTTATTAACTAATAAATTGTACTAACCCATAGGTACGTTCTTCACGAATTTCTAGGACTTACGTTTACACTGTTCGTTATTTGTCATTTAGTCAGCCAGTAATGTAAAAGTTTATGTATTCACAGGAATAATTATTTTTTGAATAAAATAAACATATATAATTTTCTCCCAATACAAGTCTATCAACCTAACTGCTTATTTATACAAATATATTCCAAAACCATTTCCGAATAACACAATCAGTGAGTAACTTTCGAGAAATTCCAAATTAAATTTTCAAAAAGTCTGTATTCGTAATCAACTGAGGCTCAGATGTGGATGTGGGAGTAAACAGGGTGGTACACAAGTGCAGGGATTAGGGGGCGTCACCACATGTAAGAACAATAACAATTTGTAGATTTACACTAAGAACGTGAAATAACAAAAAAAAAGCTACAGAAAGCCTCACAAGCTCAGTTGATAGTAACTCTGCTTCTGTGATTAGTGACCGTGTGTGATATGTCCGGAATATATTTTTTATTTTTTAAAGCTTTTGCTAAACTAACCCTGGTATTCTTTGTCGTAGGTAATTTGGTTTTCCTCACCTCACGCAGGATATCAATCCGGCTCACATTATTCTATGACTGCCGTCAAAGTTGATTGTTCGTTTATCTTTTTTGACTCACCTAAATGTAATGCATTTTTATCGCTCATTTTCATTTTTATATACTTTTTTTATTTTTATCGCTTCCCCAATTTCCACAAGCGCAGCATTGCATATAAAAAATATTTTGTATGGAAAGCAACCTGCACGCACGCACACGCGTCGACGCAGTGCCAAATGTTGAACATGCCTCTGCCCCCCTCTCATATTCAAGGATTTGATCGCCTCGAGATTTAAGAGAATATGAATCATGCTTGGGAAAAGTCGTGATAGGTACATTTTATTCTTTCTTTTTATAACTAACCCCACTAAACTACGGTCTTGCTACGGTCCTGGTGAACCCCGGTTTAGAAACAACTGAATTATGCAGAACTTTTAATTGTCCCTTCAGCTACCTACACCTTCATTAAAATTCGAGGTGTTGTTTCAACACAAAAAACTTGGTTTCAATGTTCTAAGTGATTCTGACATCTGGAGTTCCATATATTTTCTGACCATTTGCACCAATTTGTATCGATATCAAACCAATTATGAGTCAAGAGCCATGTGGCCGGGTTACTTCCTTTCTTGTCAGGATATTAGGTCATTGACTAGGCTGAGGTATAGTGGCACTAAAAATGTACTATGACCGTCAATTTCATACTTACTGCCCATGTCTTTTCTATGGAAAAGGTTGACTATGGTATAGGTGATGGGCAAGCCTACTCATTGTGAAAAATCTGTTCCAGGTACTTGTCAACAAAAAGTTTCAATTTACACTTAATAAATCATGAATAATACATGTGAAAAGATCCAAATATGAGTCAAATAGTGACCAAGTTATCTCAAAGATAAGGGTAGAGCCTTCCTGATCATTGGTCTTGACTATTTAGGCCAGTGATAGCGTCAGAAACTTGTGTTTCTTTTTATATTTTGATGGTTATTACGAAATATTAAATTCTGTATGTACCTACTGTCTGCCTAAACATAACAAAGGAATCCTTTTTTCGGTGAATCCCTGTATAATGCGTTCCATGCCGATAAAAATGAATCAAAACCACTCAAAAAGTAGTGCGTGCGTGTGCGCTGTGGACGCTCATTGTTATGAGCCTTTTGTAGTATTTTCATCCACTTTGACTGTAAAAACTAAACCAGTTCAATATATTTAGAAGTGTTCGTACACACCAGGATGGATGGTTTTCATGCCGCATTGTGGAAAAGACCACATCTCTGATGAGCAGGGTTCGGGGCAGTGACAACAGTATTCTAAAAACAGTTGCAGAGTACCTCTCCTGCTTAGGAGTAATTTTATGTGGAGGGAGAACAAATAGTAAAGTCCTAATGTAATATTTGTTTTAGTCATCTTCTAGCGCAGTATAACTCAGATTTAATAACGTAATTTTCAAATTCTTACTAACTACAGTTCTGTTCGTGGTGACCCCGGCTGAAGAATAGGCCCCTCCGTATCTACCTATCCGCGGATGTCGTAAGAGGTGACTAAGGGAAAAAAGCTAGGGGATGGGCATCCCTAATTTTAACAACGATAGCTCTAACTGCGCTCGCCAACCCGCATGCCCTGTGTGGTGAGTATGGGCAAATCCCCCCACATGATAAGGAATTTGCTCCGTCTGTGGGGGAGGCCATGTTCAGCACTAGAAGTCGTACGGCTGAAATGATGATGGACGATAATAGTTCTAAGTAATTAAAAAAAAGTGGCTTGTATTAGTTGTCCGAATAAAAAACTTGATTGAATATTATTTTTTGTATATGTTTTGTAAGCTGCTGATTTTGGAGAATAGAAAAGTGTAATAGGCTCATGACTATAATACAAAGGTTCTGAACTACAGTCAATCACGTGTATGCATTGCTTTCCAAACCTAATTCATTAATGATTGACACGGGACTGTCTGATGATAGACGTGTTGCCAGCATTGTTCTATTATTAATGGCGTAGAAGGATACAGTTACATAGACACTGAAGTACATTTCCATGAGTACGAAATTAGTTATGCGCAACAAACAGTAGAAAATTAAATTTAGACTGGCTTTCGTCATTTATTCACATTTTTATAAACTTTTATTTAATACCTGATGAACCCGCCGAATCTTAGATACTGATAAAAATGTTTACAATTTCTTTTGTGTTCCTTATTATTATTATTTTTTTTGTACAAAAATTCGTATTTTACACAGTTAAGTCTATAGGTTCATATGCAGTTATTTGTAGGTAAATGTAAGTACGAACATAGCCTTGACCCCACACTAGGGAACCCCTGTGTCGTGGGTGTCAAAAACTACACAGGTCTACCTACCTTACTGTCTCGTTTGTAATGAGCTACAACAATTTTTAAATTGTTGTAAATCGTCTTCAACTTTCAAATTAATACATAGCGAGAAGAATTTCAGTTATGAATATGAACGGATATAGTCGAGGTAGGCCAAAAACAGATCGATGGATTGTGTGAAAGATAACATTTGTGTAGAAGGAGTGAGTATCAAATCAATATGACTATCACAAGAGGAACATTTTGTGCTGACTCCATATAGCGTAATATAATAAGATATTTTTTACAAAAACTAAAAACCGACTTCAAATTCCTGAATATTTACAAGATCAATATCAACTTCTTTTTTTTGTTATCAACCTTTCTGCGTTTTGCTTACCTACTGAGGATGACACTGGCCACCTAAACTTTCGAATAAAAAACAAAAGTAAGTATGACATTCATTCATCATCATTATTAAGTAATAACTCTTACGGTACTGAATGACTGACTGTCAATCAAACGTAGTGGTTTGATTCTCTTTGAAAATCAATGCAGAGCCTAACCAAAATCCTATGAGTATGAAATTTGCAGGGTAGCATAACGTATGGGTGAAGAGAAAGGAATTCCCGACACACAACCCCTAAGTTTAAAGTTTATGTAAAAATAGCAGCAACCGAACGAAGTCGCGGGAATTACCATACCATACCACAGTCGACAAAAAAAATATCGGCAAGTCGTGATTTCAAGAGATAATGACGTTTTTTTAAGTTTTACGGGACAAGTTGCAATCCCTCAGGAATTAAATTAAAATGGGACCACCCCGGGATCATACTCTATACACCAGCAAAAGAATCATCAAAATCGGGTTACTATTGGCGGAGATATAGAGTAACATGCACACAAAAAAAAATACAGCTGACTTGAGAACCTCCTCCTTTTGGAAGCCGGTTAAAAAAGGAAAATGATGATGATAATCGTTTGTAAATACTTAAGTCACTTTAAATACCTGCTGTTAGTTGCTTTTCATGTAGATAAATCAATTATTTTGAATAAACAGTTTAGTATAACCGACATACTATACAATATACATTAATAAATAATATGTATATATGCTATCCTGAAAGAGCCATAATCTACATCCAGTTGGAAATAAAGTTTCGTCTACGACATTTTGGCAAGCCGACATTTTTCATTGAACAAAACTCTATGCAAAAATAAATGCTGGTCGAATCTGTTGAAACTCAATTATTCACGTGTTTTAGCATTTGCCGTTTTATACCTTTAATGATGATGATGATTGTTGAACTAAGTCAAAGCTTATGAACACGTCCTAACATCCATTCGTAATAGATTACGAGTACAGTGTGCGGCTTTCAAACACATAAGCTCTCGTTATGACTATTAGCAAATATCGTAAGCTTCTTACTAATGGTGAATTTAAACCATTAATAATTCCATGTTGTACCTTCACTGTTTGAGTCAGTTAAAATATTACTACAGGCAGCAAGTAGCAACAATTAATTTGTTTTATCAAAGTATCCATTTTCCAGAATATATCTTATATAGATTGTAGATTATAGAGAAAAAGAAAAAAAAGAAATTTTTTTTTATGTATTTTAGAAATAGACTTTTATTCCCAAGCTTGGTAGACAACCCCTCGGATCTCTAAGAAATGATCTTTGAAGATGTTTTAGGGGTGCAGTAACAGGCATGTCTGAACATTGGCAAATTATGGCCATATTTGGACAAGCATTGACATGTGTTAATGCGTACCTACATAAATTTATCAAATAGAAAAACTCATTTGTGCAAAATCGTTGACAACAAAATTACACCAATATTATTACACCGTAAACCGCATTGTAACTTAACATCAGGTGAGATTGTGGTCAAACGTGAGCCTATTTTGTATAAAAATATATATATATATATATATATTACTTAGCTTCTAACACATTTTTTTGTAATAATATCTGTCAGATAAAAATATAAAGATACAAAAAATTATAGCAGTGTATTAAACTTACACATTCAAAATTATATTATACACTACATTTTATTATCACCCGCGGCTTTACTTGCGTAGTACCTACATAAAAGTAGCCTATATGCAATTCAAGGTAAATAGGTACCTTTATGTATTCCAAGTTTCAAAGAAATCGGTTGAGCCGTTACGGCGTGACACACAAACACAAACAAACATCTAACCATCCTCACAACCTTTCGCATTTATAATATAAGTAGGATATATGTAATATATGTAGATAGGTAGATGTAATATATGTACCTAGGTGCCCTTACACTATGATAGTAAGTTGTATAGATAAGACCTTTGTTTGTTTTGAGTTCCTCGCTCTAAGTAGACTCTTGGCTCTAAAGGGCTCTTGCTCTATACATTTCCAATTTCTATAAAAATAGGTACAGTTATCAATAATTCTTCCTTCTCCCGATAGAATTATAGTTAATAACTTACGAGGCGGTCGTTCTTCAATGTCAATTCTTGGGGCGAACGTTCATAAATAATAAAAAAATCCGATAGAAACTCGTTCTTACCCATCCTTTTGTAGTCTACGAACTTTGTACAAACTTTTTACCTTTATGCTCATACATTTTACTTAAACCTCAAAATAATTATTAATATTATCGCAATATTCGAATACTACAAGGTTATTCATAGCATGTACACCATCCAGAAAGGGGCCTTGTCTATCGTAAAAAAAATGTTTCTTTTTGTTGATAGAATAAGCCACTTTTGGGATGATATAAAATAGGAATATAGGCGAAAATAATAAAAAAATATCAAACTAATTAAAAAATAAAATCCCGTATTTTTTGTTTCGGTGTTTCAAATGAATTGATTTTGGTATTTTTATCATTAAGTGATAATTAAACGTACCAGAAGTACGACATCAAGATAACTGTCTAAAACAGCTCAGCAATTGAGTTTGAATTGATTGGACCCCAAAATAGCTATTTTTGAATGTTTTTCCAAAGAAAAAAATTAGGCTTCTAAGAACATTATTGCCAATTGGTATAAGACCCTTTTAGGATTAGATACATTTTATGAATCACCTTGTATACTATCGCAATATTAAAACATTTTTAGCTTGTAACTTAGTAAAAGTTTTAATTCTGCTTTTGAAAGTTATAAGTTTGGTGAATAAATAAAGGGTTGAAAGTTTTTGTGAGATTATTAATTTTCAAAGCTTTGCCTATAAATTCTGCCGCCAAGTGTTAACACTAGCAGTGCGGTGTACCGGTTTGAAAGAAGAAAGAAGGTGAAATTATAGGCTCATGAAACTAACCCATGATGGAAGCAATGCATAACCACGCGGCCGAACCTTAGAACGTCATCATCATCATCATCTTTCTGCCCTTATCCCACACCATGTGGGGTCGGCACAACATGTATTCTTCTTCCAGTTATCGAATCTTAGGAGGAATGGCAGTTTATTGGACAATGGTTCCCACTTACAAAATTTAGAGCTCTGGTGAAGTCGTGGTAGTGACTCCACCTTCCGATCCAAAGGTCGGTTCGAATCCTGGTCGTGCAGTCCTGGGGTTTTTTCATCATCATCATTTCAGCCACAAGATGTCCACTGTTTAAACGCACTCTGTGGGAGAAGCTTATAAAGCTTCCCCCACAGAGTGCGTTTCTTTTACAGTGAGAAATGATGGTGACCACTGCTGTACATAGGCAACTTTCTACCATGTGGGGGGAGATAGCCCGTACTCTCCACACTAGGTACACGAGTTGGCGAGTGCAGTTAGAGTATGTTGTTAAATAGGGAACACTGCTGCCCATCCCCTAGCTTTTTACCCTTAATGGCCACATAACATCCACGGATAGGTAGATATAGAAGGGCCTATTATTCAGCCAGGGCCACCGCAGCCAGTCCAATCAGTTTAAAACATGATAAATCATAGCCAGTCAGTGACTTCGCCTGCTTGAAACTCGATGCATTATCCACATAGGCGTGCCTACTCGTATCAGTGTAAAGTCCAAGTTTCCTGACTAACAGTGGCCGCTACTATATAAAGTGTTTTTTGCTGTATACCTTCTATCCCGAAAGGGGCTAAATACTAACCAAAAAAAATACAGCCAACTTGAGAAGCTCCTCCTTTGTGAACTCGGTTAAAAAGAAAGAATATTATTTAATTTAAAAATAAAAAGTTTTATTTACACATACAATTTTTTTCTTGAACTTTTTTCTATTAAATAGTTGATGAAAAACGATGACAAAAGACAAAAAGACATAAATTTTATGTCTTTTTGTCTTTTGTCATCGTTATAACTGATATAATTAAAGAAGTTTTAAATCAAGATTGCTACCTAAAACTTTTCTGATGAGGTTGAACTGATTTGACCCCAAAATATGTTGATTAATGAAAAATTTCGAATTTCCAAAAGTCGTAGTACCTACAAACTTTATTGCAATCGGGTGTAGAATAACCCCCGTTTGGGATAGTTATCATATTGAGAATCACCTAGTATAACGGTAATAATATGACGGTGGCTGCTTGATTGGGAGCAAAGCTTAACGTCAATCACGTGCCGTAGCTAGACTTTACTTTGCAAGCTCATTTTAATACACCTACGTAAAGTTAAATTGACCATTTTGAATTTATAAAAGTTCTGTAGTACTCTAATGCGTAGCTTGCTTAGTCGTAACTACATTATTAAAAAACAAAGTCCCGTCGCCGCGTCTGGCTGTCTGTAAAAAACTCAAAAACTACTTACCGGATTTTCTTACGCTTTTCAACAATGGATAGAATTATGCATGAGGAAGGTTTACGTTTATAATTAAATAATAAATAAATAAATAATCCGGACCTATCACACGGTCCGCTGATCCCACACTAGGCATAGCCTGTGTTATGGGTACCAGAGACTGATATACATAATAGATATATATTTAACACCCAGACTCAGAACAAACATCTGTATTCATCACACAAATGTTTGTCCAGAGCGGGAATCGAATCCACGACCTCTAGCGCAGAAAAGCAGAGTTACTACCAACTGAGCTATGAGGCCTGTCAAAAAATTCATCAAGGTTTTGTGTAAATTGGCTGAAATATGACGATGATTGTTGATTAAGGTGGAAAAATCATGCCAACTGAGAGCTTTACTGACGTTTATGCTCTGCTACCCGTGCGAAGCCGTGGCGGGTTGTTAGTTCGTAATAGATCGACTAAGTTAAGCAGTCTTCTGTGCGCTCACAAAATAGATGGGTGACCGCTAGTCATTAACAACGGAGCGCTTTCGTGCTTGCTTGACGGACCCGGCTATTAGTCGTCAAGCCACGATGGAAAGCCGGGTGAAGCTACCTATTCCTCCTGATTCCAGTTTGAGTCTTTTTTTTATGTTTCGTGACTGCTTGTATACGTAAAATCATTGCTATACTGTGTTACAAATCTCGATGTTAGCTAATAACGCCTCGCCGTTTGAACCTTCAATGCAACGAAGGTACGTCAAAAAGTTATTTTCAGCAGGAAATGATTTTCCGTAGCAAAAAAGAAATATTTATTCTATCAACAATCAGGTTCGAGTTGGTAATTGCTAACAATGACCGACGTGAGCATCGCGTGAGAGGTCGCGTGATTCACTTGATTAAACTCCACTCGGTACGCCCATTTTGTATAGGCTGTGGAATTAAATAATCATGGCACATTATTTCTAGGATGTCTACCGGAAAATATTACAGGGTATATTATTTATCTACGTTGGTGAATATTTTGGTTTTCAAATGATGACCACAAACCAAGCGACGCAGTGTAGGAAGGCTCAACTAACGGAAGCATGGTACTGGCCCAGGAAAATATTATAGGGAATACTATATTATAACTACGCTGACAAATATTGGTTCTCGAATGATGACCACGAACCAAGTGACGCAATGTAGTAAGGCCCAACCGATAGACCTATGGCATTTTAAAAGTACTGGCCACGTTAGGGGAAGTCGAGTTATTCGTAACTATTAATTGGGGGAGGTCTGTGTCCAGCTGTGGACTTCTTCGGTCTATTGATGATGATATTTTACGATTGGAAAAGTACTAAACTAAATCTAAAAACCCCGTAATGTAACAGAAATCACTGTTTTCTGTAATACAGTTTTTACATAAACTAAAACAGAAGGCAGAGTTATAACTGTACTTGTAAGCATGTTTTTAATTGAAAATAAATATTTGTAATTACCGTAACAGATTTCACTCACAAATGTGTGAAGATGTAACAGAAAGGGTGTTTTAGGAGGAGGTAGGGCACAGCGAGATTTTCTCGTTCTGAATTGGAGCAGCCTGCCTGGGGGGTACCTTCGCCTTACAGAAGATCGCAGCCAAATAACATTATTTCCTGCGGTGAGTAAGGTTGCCAGAGCTCTTTAGGGGGGAAGGGGGTTCGGGGTCGGCAACGCGTGCGTGATGCCTCTGGTATTGCAAGCGCTCATAGGCTACGGTAACCGCTTACCATAAGGTGGACCATAAGCTTGTTTGCCACCTCTGTTATAATAAAAAAAAAAAAAAAAAAAAAAAAAAAAAAATGTGAATATGATTGTTTGTTACTCGATAACGTCGTAACTACTGTACAAATTAGTATTACATTTGGTGTTTATGTAGTAAATAGCCTTTGTTCACATATAGGTACACACTTCGTTTTATTCGAGTACCTACCACGCGAGCCAGTTATTCCATATTCTTGTTTGTAAAGATAGCCTGAACATGAAGCCCGTCTTTCTTACTGTTAACCACAAAGCATGTAAGATATCACACGAAAACACGAAACGCCGACACTTTGTTTTAGAGCACTAAAGTTGGACAAGCATTATAGATAAAGATAAAGATAAAGATAAATTTATTTGCTTGAACATAATGTAGGTTAACAATGGTCATAAAATAAATAGTGTTTCAATTATGTTCTACCATAGTCGGCATGCAAAATTACAAATAAATGAATGTCAAAAATCGTATAACTAAAATGTAAAATAGAAGAATGTCAAAATCGTATTAAAAAGAAAAAAAAAATAACAAATTAAAAATTAACAATGATTACAATGCGTCCTCTAAAAATTCATTAATATCATAATAGCACTTTATTCTATAATTTGTGTTATTCTAGAACATCCTGTACCCGATTCCACTTGCACGTAACACCGAGTTACCGCGCACGCGGCGCGTATTCAAATTGATTGCTTATTTTACTGGCGTGACTGACTTCAGCTTGAGTGGGTTGACGTTGACAAGGAACCATAGATATTAAAAAAACGCTGACATGAACTTTGGTAGAGACGAATAGTAAAACCTGAGCGGAATGTCGTTGGCAAGGAACAATATTATGATAAAAGTTTTCTTCAATCCCCGCTGCGGTTTGAACCATGCAGCGTGGTTTGAAGCTATTCCAAGTCTCATAAAAATCGGTTAAGCCGTTACGGCGTGAGTGACTAACACAGATGTTTGTTCTGTGTCTGGGTGTTAAATATATATCTATTATGTATATCAGTCTCTGGTACCCATAGTACAGGCTATGCCTAGTTTGGGATCAGTTGACCGTGTGAAATGTCCGGTTTTTTTTAAATTTAACAACAAACATCCAATAATTCTCACATATTTTCGGATTTATATAAATGACGAAAACCATAAACAGTTGATTTGAAAAAAATCAGGAAGTTTTAATCGCTAGTATTTTTTCTTTTTGTTGATATTATAAGCCCCTTTTGGCATAGTAGAGTAGAAACGGAACACGTTGTGTAGGATAAATGATAACAAAACAATGAAACCGATTAGTTTTTAGATACAACGTCGCTTTTGACGCCCTCGGTGGCGCAGCGGGAGAGTGCCCGTCTGAGACGCAAGGGGTGCGGGTTCGATTCCCACTGCAGGACAAATGTTTTCATTAGTTTCTGGTACCAACGATAAAGATAATCCTAGGGGTTAGGACTATATGTGTGACTTTTGGGTGTTAATTATTATTTATTTATATTAAGACACTACTTTTACTCTATGAAGAAACATAAAAACTTTAAAAACATATTTAACTTAAAGGGCCTTTTGTGCTCACTTAAATAGCTTTTTGAACTATTGAATTTTGTTGAGTTATTAGCGGTTCTACTTATTTTTGTTCCGGTAAGTTAATAAATGTTTCGACAAGTAGTGATTCCAAAAGAAGTTTTGGTTTTTTTAAGTATTACGTGACAATTCATATTCATTTGTTCCATAACAATTATAAAATCGTATTTGTAATTAGATACTTAAGATTAGGCTTATTATAATATTTAATTGGAATAAAAAATCACAAGTATTATCCTTCACGGATAAACTTTTCTTGTAACACATCGGGACCAGTTTCTACAAGGTGATTCATAACATGTATACCATCCCGAAACGGGGTTATTCTATCAACAAAAATAAATAATATTAGCGAAAAAAAACATCAATATTTTCTTATTAATTTATCCTGCTGCGCCACCGAGGTCAATTAGAGTATTGCTTTCAAACGCAGAATAGTTTAGTCTCTAGTCTCTCCATATTATGTTCAATTCTCGATGCGACATCTGGTAAATAGACTGTGACGCTGGCATTAAAAAGTTTTTATGCCAACCCTTTATAATTGACTTCGCTGGTTGGGTTGCAAAGTCAAATTGATACATCAAACGTAACTAAGCCCTTTTATAGTCCAAGTGCGATTAGGCAGCCTCTAAACGGTCAATTATACTGCGCAATATTGCGAATTGTGCAATATAACTGATCGCTGAGGGTTAATATTGAAGATTGCGCAATGATTGACCGAAAGTTTGAGCGAGTTTAATTTTTATTGCACCATATTTTTCCATTGCAATATTTTCAGTCTACTACTTCAGAGTACTATTCCACGAAAACATTGTGTAGTTCGTATAATTGTGCAATATTTATATATAGTGCTCGTTTGGATTCAGAGCGCCTTTCAATCGTTATGTACAATAAAAAGTATTGTAGGTACAATGTAATTGTAGGTCTAGGGGCTGCCTTAAACTTGTCTCAGCTTTGCTTTTTATGGACGACCTCGGTGGCGTAGCGGGCGTGTGCCCGTCTCAGATTCGATTCCTGCTGCGGAATAAATGTTTGAATGATCTGCAAATATTTGTTCCGGGTCTGGGTGTTTTGGTACCATGATACTCGTAGTTTCTGATACCCACAACAAGGAATCCTAGTGTGTTATCAGGACTATCATATGTATGTGATTGTTGGGTGTTATTCATGTATGACTATATTCCACCCACGCTGTACTCGCGTAGTACCTACGAGGATGTAAAGAACCCTACGAGGATATGTGCTATTCCAGACTATAATCTATCTCTATCTCGAATTTCATCCAGATCCGTACAGCCGTTCTTTTAGTAACAAACATTCATCCATCTATTCATCAGTTGGATGACTAAAAGTAATTCTCAATTATTATAACTTGAATTGTACTCAAAGTTCAAAAAACTAAAATTTACCATGTATTTATTCATTTATCTTTTCAACGAAACTGAAAATAATATAACAACTGTTCTCATCAGCCCGATCCATAATATTAAATACACACATTACCAAGTAATTGAGCTGTGTATAATGCCTTCGCCACACAAAGCCGCCCCACCAAAAGCGTGTACGTGTCAGGCCCATGCGAGTGTTTTGTTGCTACACAATTAATTTATATGGAGTAAAAATAGAATTCGTAGTGGGGAGAAAAACTAAGAGCCTAACAAAAAAGTGCTTTTTGTGAAAACCATTAGTTTACAAATCTATTATCTCTATCTCTGTCTATCTATAGCCTCCGAATTGATATTTATCATTTTTTGATGTTTTTTATAAAATAAATTTTCATCCATATCAGTAGTATAAATGTGAGAGTAACTCTGATTTTTTGTTACCTTTTCATGACACTTTTTAGGCTGAACGGAATGAAATTTGGCAAGGGGAAGGAGAGGCTATCTTTTGACTCGAAAAGTTATCTGGAAGGGGGTAAAATAGGGCTAGAAACGTTAGTATCGATAATACTAAACCCTCAAGTTAGGGATCAGAAAATTCATATTTAGGCTTTGGTAAGAAATAGAGAAATACCTACGTATTTTAGTATTTTTGCAAAATAATCCCTAAAGGGAGGGGGGGGGTGTTTAGGGGTTAAAATTATTAGGCACTAGCTTTCATATAAATGCGAACGAAGTCACGACGAGTAACAGCTTTTTTAATTTTAAGTCAAAATTTCTTCTCATGGATTTATAAAGATAATATGAGCCTCAACCAGTATAGTTATCTTCTCAGTTTAACATTTGCGAATTAATATCCTATATTGCAATATTAGATTAAAGCCTCTGACCCAAGTATAACCCTAATAAAAATTAACAACACAAGACCTTTCAAGCTAGCTCAAGTAATTTGAGCCTGTTAATTGAGAAATATGGTCATTGCAATCCCACCGCCCCAAACTGAACTATAAATTATAATTTATATTTTCTTACTGTAATTACAAAATAGGAGTGTTTGTCTGTAATTTGTTACTTTAATAAAGCTAAGTTACTACAGAAGCCATTTTATATAATTAATAGTGAATCTAATGCTTCTTTTGGGATTTTACAGCTTTTAATAAAACATAGTTAAACGTAATTTGACTGGCCTCATAGCTCAGTTGGTAGTAACTCTGCCTTCTGCGCTAGAGGTCGCGGGCTCGATCCCCGCACTGGACAAACATTTGTGTGATGAACACAGATGTTTGTTCTGTGTCTGGGTGTTAAATATATATCTATTATGTATATCAGTCTCTGGTACTCATAGTACAGGCTATGCCTAGTTTGGGATCAGTTGACCGTGTGAATATGTCCGGAATATTTATTTTTATTTATTTATTTGTAGACAACATTTACCCTCGTATTTTTTTCCCTCAAAATTTCACTTACTAATCCATTTTTATGTGGCTTTGACATTTTGTTATGCCGAGTTTTATAGACTAAGTAAAGACTATGTAAAACATCAATTTTGTGTCACTTTTATTACTTTGCCCTGATGCCCAAAAGACAATTCTCGTGCAACCCTTCTCTCTGAGCAACAGCCAGGAACTGTAAACAAATGGTGTTCATGGTGGTGGTAGCCATTGGCGACTACTAGTTTCGAAATAAACGATTACGAGTGCTGATTTAAAAGCATAATTTTACGCAGCATTAACTTTGACGATGGTAATTTACGCAAATTACGAAATTACGCACTTACTCGAAGTGACTCTAGGAACCTAATTTGGTACCTGAGAGTTTCTGAAAAGAATGTATGTTTTGAGTAGCATTTAAATATAATATTTAAAAAAAACTACATTAACATCATTTCAGCCGTAGGACGTCCATTGAACATTGGCCTCCTCCTAGATTTCCCGCACAAGCGACCTTATACGGCCTGCACTCAAACAATCATTTGGGAGGACTTGCCCATACTCGCCACGCTGGGCATGCGGGTTGACGAGCGAAGATGTAAAGCTATTGCTTGCTTGTCGTGTCACTGATTCTTTCTTGGTTATCCTATATAAGGTCAGTGACCAGATTGAGGTATGGTAAGCACCTTTCACCGACATAGCTCTCAGAATTAGCAAGTTGAAGTGGCAGTGGGCAGGCCATATAGCTCTCAGAACCAATAACCGTTGGGGAGTAAAGGTTCTCGAATGGCGACCACAAACCGGGCGACGCAGTGTTGGAAGGCACCCCACCCGATGGACCAACGACATAGTGAAGGTTGCGGGAAATCGGTGGATCTAGAAGGCTCAAGACCGTTCGTCGTGGAACTCTTTAGGGGAGGCCTATGTCCAGCAGTGGACTTCTACAGGCTGATGATGATGATGATGAAGCACCTTTGGTAAAGCTAATTAGCTAATTAAAGCTTGTTCATTTGATGAAAAAATTGTTGATAGGGAACGCTGCCGTTAGCGTTTTTTACCTTAGTCGCCTCTTGCGATATCCACGTGTAGTAATGGAAACGCATATTCTTAAACCGGGGCCACCGCGGCAAAAAAAGGCATTGCAATCAAAAAAGCATCTACATAAGTGCCCCGCCGAAAAAAATAATGTCAACACGATATTAACACTTAATAAAAACTGACATGAGGCCCATTACATTCAAAGCCTCTCTGAAAGCGAAAAACCTGTATAATTACATTTATTCATTTATTTTTGAATAATTGAATAAATCACGGTAATGGAGCGGATTTTTAGCAAATGGATTCGTTTTCAAAAAAGGCTTTTTATTGCTGTCAGGTTAACCTGAGGCAGTACGAAACGCGTTTTATCAGAACACTAGAATATTACTAAGGTACCTTAGTAATATTCATTGAAATTTATAAATTTCAAAGTGATTTCTGATTTTCATGGTTCAATCACACCGTAGATTCTGGTACTGTTGTCGATACTAGTGTCTATACTGTTGTTGCAATTTCCTTCTTCTTCTTGTGGTGGCTCTCCACTACTGGAGGTTAGCTGTCAGCTCAGCGAATTTCTCTCTGTCTTGCGCCAAGCGAAATAGATGTTCGACGCTGGCGATGTTTGTTCACTCCCGGATGTTCCTCAACTATGATTTCCTTCTCCTTCCAACGCGTCGTTTGCCCCTTACTTTGCCCATCATGATCAGTTGAAGCAGTTGGTATCTTGTAGTTGGTTGCAATTTCCTAACCTAGATTAATCTGACAGCGCACCGTCCTTGTTATCTCGAAATTTAAGTAAGGGATGGCTACATTTTTGAGTTACTTATGATAATGCATCAACAGAATCGTCACCAGTGTGTGTAAAATACTTTAAATGATTAATACTTTATAGAGGCACTAATTCCTTAACAAATAACAACAATAAATAATTTGCATCCACGAGTTTCACGCGTGCTAACAAGCAATCAAGAAAACAATTTTCTCAAGCGATACCCATCAGTGTAATATTAACCTTCGAGAAATAAATACAGGGGTACAATAGACCGGGAGAATTTCTGTATTAATATTGTAGCTGATCACGGTGACAGCTCATCATCTCCCTACCCTTATCCCACTTCATGTGGGGTCGGTCGGCACAACATTTTGTGTAACAGCTGATTTTAAAAAAAAACATTGGTAATAGGTACATGATTCACTTTTCGTTAATTTTAATTCTGTCGCCTTATTAAGACGGTTTATTGTTCTGTTCTTAAAACTCAAATAAGTAAAGGATACTAGCTAGCTCGCCCCGGGTTCATACGGGTTAAAATTCAAAGACTTCAGCCGTAGGAAGTCCACTGTTCAACATCGCCCACAGATTTCCAGAGCGCCTTCTTATCTTTTTGGAGGAGATTGTTCATCTCTAGCACTAGCTAGGCACGCGGTATGACGAGCGATCGTAGTAGAGCTATCGTAGCTATCGTTGTTGTAATTGTGAATTAAACCAGCTTCAACCTATGTGCTGTATTCATTTTATCCAGCGATGTCGGTATAAATTAATCCTTAGCGTCAGAGCAGAATGCCGAACAATAAACGGGTGGAGTGTTAAACTAGACTGTTTTGTTCGCTATAATTTTTCGGTTAGTGTGGATAAGGGTTAAACGACTATTCTTAGTTGTTTATATTTTTTGACTCACCTCACATTCAAAGACTAGCTTATCTTCTGTACTCTAATATTTAGCAACTTAGACCGTTACAAACGATCTTTAGATAGCTCAATCCAGATCACTACTAATTATCTAATACTACTACCATACACAAATATATTTTTAAATTAGATTCATTGAAAGAAAGAAGAAAGAAAAAACATTTATTTTGGACCCACAAGCACAGCACAAACTAATAAAATAAAATAAAAAAAGACACAAGGTACAGGTTACAATACAAAAGGTAGGGAGAAAACAAAACAAAAGTAGGTAGGAAGTAACAAAACTAGGGTATTCATTCCTCCTTGAATTGTTTCTTGGGCTCGTATTTTTAACCATTGTCACCGTAGTAAGGGAATTTAAAGTAAGATTATAAAGATGAAGACTCTGAAGATCTTAAATACTCGTAAGAAGATAAGTCGAAAAATAAGCCTATGAAATCGGCGATGCTCACAATACCTTGATTTTCTCACTACTTTCTCACAAAAACATAGTGCAAGGAGGTCTAAATGCCTTATCTACTAGTCAACCTGGGCTTGCAAAAAGGTTAGTATTTTAGATCCATAAAGTTATTTTATATTTGTTATTCTATATTTAATAAAATACCATTATTTTCTTCTTTAGTAAAACTCGCCTCATCTACACTAGCCTTTCGCTAAGACACAATATATAAAGGTGCCCCCCTAATTTGTTGACCTTCCCCCTTAATATCCGACATCAACATCAAATATCATAGCATCACTTTAGAGGTTATTGAATGAAGAGCGATTCTGTCAAAAACAGTTACATAAGTCGATCGTTGTGATTAAAATAAATACCATTCTAATGATAAATGTGCTTAAATCAAATCGGCCACTGGTCATCATCAGATACTGCAGAGCCTCAAGATTAAAGTCTACAATCAATACGTATTGCCAGTACATTATGGCACTGAGACTTAACCATTAACTATTGGCATCATACACAAGCTCATAGCTTGCAACAGGCTGTTGAGAGACAGGCAGTGCTCGAAGTTTTATTCAGATAAAATCGGAAATGACGAAACTCGCAGAAGAACCAAGGTCACCAATATAGCTCTCAGAATTAGCAAGTTGTAACGGTTAGTGGGCAGGGCATATATAGCTCGCAAAACTGACAACCTCTTCTCGAATGGTGGCCATGAACCATGACGCGGTGATGGAAGGCCGACGTTATGATGGTTGTGGGAAGTCGTTCGTGATGACACTATTTGGGGAGGCATAATATGTCCAGCAGTGGACTTCTACTTGCTGCTGATGATGTTGATGTTGTGATGATTTATCCGTATTGGCTTGCTCGCTAGGGGCTAGATAACGTCAAAATGTGTGCTAGTCTACAAAGGGCTGTCTATAGCCCGTAAAATTAAGCCCCAGTCTGTTCTCATTCTCATTTTTATTACTAGATCAAGAAATGAATTGCATAGACCAAGGTCAACTATTTTGAACTGTAAATACCTACATAAATATACTCATTACTTATCAACAAAATTTGCCACATTGGTATAAAATTCTCAAATCTGATCCCATGATTTTTGCATTGTGTTTTCAATGAAAAATGTCGAATTTAAAAAAGTAATTAAAAAATATAAGTATAGAATGAACCCCTTACTCTATAGCATAATTACTATGAATCGTAGAAGCTTATTATAAATATGTTATTTTAAGCTAAAAGGATCAGAGTTAACTATGTTTTAACAAAGAAATCTGTATGATTGCTCATTCAGTGTGCACATAAAAAGGCAATCACACAAAAAAAATAAAAATAAACGCGCAATAAAAGTATAACGGTGCACTGTAACGTGTGAAGTATAATTACTATTTTAACGCATTGCGTGAGAAAATAGCATAAAAAAAATTTTACATTGTGAACTTTCTGTAATGAGTTTTTGGATTAAGGCGACGCAACGCTACATTTTATTAAAATATATCATCTTCATAATCCATGAACATGGCTTCCCCCATAGAATCCTGAGCGAATTCCTACCATGTGGGAGGATTTGCACATACCGACAACCCTGGGTACACGGGCTGGCGGGCGCAGTTAGAGCTATCTTTTTGAAAATAGGGGACGCTGCTACTTATCCCCTTAGCTTTTTTCCCTTAGTCCCAGCTAACGACATCTAAAGGTAGACACATAGCCTACTCTTCAGCCGGGCCACCACGGCCCGCTATAACAGTGAACAAAAAAAAACTATTAAAAAAAAAAAAACATCTGACTGTCTCTTTTCAAACAATAAAGCTTATCCACTGTTAAAAATCTCTGGTTCTGGACTTTAACATCAGAAAATTAAAATGCTACAATTTACGGTCGGCCTTAGTCGTAAATTCTTGTTTCTAATTGGCTCAGTCGACTTGTTTCTATCGTAAACACTTTACAGCTCAATGGCTTGCTTTATTAAATAATAGCTTGTGAAACAATCGGGGAAGTTTTTGATTCTTCTCCACGGATTTTCCTTGATTGGGATGTCGAATAATTGTTATATTGTATACTGAATTCATTACTCTGTTTATTTAAATATCTCAAAATTTAAGAAAGTTTCAGAGATCTATTTTTTTTTGACGTTTGGTCACAATCTCACCTGATGTTAAGTGACGATACGGTGAAGCACGGTGTAGTGTTTGCCTAGAAGAAACTTGTTCACTCTGGTCTTGAAGACACTCAAATTATAGGAGGATATTTGAGGGATCTTGGGGTTCGACTGGACACCGAGTTGAGGTTTAGAGCCCATGTTGTTGGCGTTTGTAAAAAGGCGTATAGTATTCTAGGATTCATTTTACGACGAGCAAACGGGTTCACGAACATTAGGGCTCTAACAGCAATGTATGATGCCCTTGTCAGAAGCCAGATGGAAAGCGCTGCTTCTGTATGAAGCTAAATACAGTCTCATGATGGAGCACATACAGAACAAGTTCACTCGATACCTTCATTGGAAGAGATATGGCGTTTACCCTTTCTATACCTATATGTATCCAACTTTATTCGTTTTGGGTATGGTTGGATACAACAGGAGGTCAGGAGGGGTATAGCGCTGGCGCTGTATGTGGTTAAGGTATTCCGGGGGATAATATCTATTCCGACCATCTTGGAGATGACGAAGCTGTTTGTACCGGACGAGTACGTAGGGCGACGGAGGCGGCCGCCTCTGTTCGCAGTGCCACGCGGCAGGACTAACCTGCTGAACAGGGCACCTCTGACGCGCACCATACAAACCCTACATCTGGTAGCGGTGACCATTGACGTATGCCACTGTTCGCAGAGCGAGTTCGTAAGGGCTATACTACGCGTTTGTGCTATGGTCGATAATTTAATTGTTTTGAATTATTTTGCTTATTGTTATCATTGAATTATGTGTTGTTTAGATTTTGTTGACTACTCTATTGTATTAGGTCATACCTGTAAGAATAGATGTAATGTTTTAAATAAAAACTTAAATACTTTATGTATTCGGAAACACAGACGCCGGCAATAAATTCCACTCTTTGGCTGTCCGTGTATTATAAAAGTTGAAGCAAAACGCTTGGTTTAACTTTAATGTAGTTAAACTAGGTAGTGTTTCGTGCCAAAATGAATTCTCTGTATGATAAAAGTTATGTTTCCATGATCGTTGAGGGACAGCAATAAAAACCCATCTTTAGCATGTTATAACTTATTACCAATCTAACCTGATCTACGAAGTCATTGAAACTTTAGGTACTTTGGTAAAGTAAACACTTTTTTGGATTTCACGTTTTATTGGCTTTCTTATGTTGATGTGACTTCTTAGCTCCATAGATCTTTTGCAGGATTGACAATCATCTATTTCTAAAAGTAAAAAAATCACATTTTTTGTTTTGATAAGAACAAAACACCCATCTAACTTTCCCCACACACTTTGCACGGCACGACGTAGATGCCAAAATAATTCCATTTATATTAATAGGCTCATGTAAACACAGATGCCGTATCAAGTCGTGACCTTTTGAAATATTAATAACAGGGCATCAAAAAAGTGGAAGAAAACACTGAACTTCATTAACATCTAAATAAAATTAAGTTTGTGTGCGCATTCGCTACAACAGCGTCCTGTGAGTGAGTGTGTAGTCTACTGTACTGATTATACAAATGTTTGTCCAGTGCGGGAATCAAACCCACGACCTCTAGCGCAGAAGGCAGAGTTACTACCAACTGAGCTATGAGGCCAGTCAAAATTATTTTAAAATAGGAAACTAAGGATGAATCAGACTCTCTTTCATTCCATGGTTTCCAAGTTAAAAATAAATAAGCAAGCCTCAACGAATTTAAAGGAGAAACATCACGTTTTAATTAAATTTTTAATAAACACCCCTGGCTTTGTTTTACTATCGCGATTCGGCCCGACGCGAAATTAAGACAGTATATTACAAAATTTTAAATTTATCAGCAGAAGGCTCGGGCGCTAATCCTCTGCCAGGAAATATTCAACAATTGGACACGCCTAAATAAATACCGCGGTAGCCCCGACTAAAGAATAGGCCCCTCCATATCTCTATCCGCGGATGTCGTAAGAGGCGACTAAGGGAAAAAAAGCTAGGGGATGGGCAGCAGCGTCCCTCATTTTAACAACGATAGCTCTAACTGCGCTCGCCAACCCGCATGCCCAGCGTGGTGAGTATGGGCAAATCCCCCCAACATGATAAGGAATTTGCTCTGTCTGTGGGGCAGGCCGTATTCAGCAGTGAACGTCGTACAGCTGAAATGATGATGATGATGAAATAAATACCCACTGTAAAAAAACACTATTACTAGAGACACTATTACTATTAAGAAGGAATATTAGTACCGTTTCTATATTTTATTGTCGACATTTCGACTGTGTTTATCAAACACCACCCACGTTTGTTGTGGCACTCTTTTGGGGGAGGCCTATGTCCAGCAGTACTTCCTTAGACCGATTCTAATTAACAACCCAGTCATTTAAGGAAAAAAAAAGGGGTCAACCTCAGAAATTGTATATTGGATGTTAATATCATCTTTTACTAAATTACTTTATTTACAGAAAGAAACTTAAAACTAATACAAGTTAATATTTACAAAATACACAAGAAACAGTTGAGCCATCTTAAGACCGTTACAAACGATCTATAGAGATAGATAGATAGCTCAACTGATCCAGATCACTGCCAGTCGGAAGCGTCCCCAAGACGCTGACGGAATTGCCACGCTGGATGGCAATGCTAATTCGCTGGGCCAAATAAGAGCCAGCTCTCGGGTCACGCGTCGCTTCAATCAGACGTCCTGATATCTTTTTGTAAACCCGGAGGGCCCCGTTTCCCCACGGACCCAGGGTCAACCCCAAAAGGCTCAAATACGTAAGCCCTATCAAGACTAACATATTTGCGCCTTTTGAGATCCTCGGCCGAATCTGCCGCCGCACCCGCCCTAACTGATGTCCCCGGAAGATGTGTGCGCGCTAGTGTATCAACACAAGTAGCGTCCCACACCATAGGCCTACCCTTCTCCCAAGGGACCAAAGTCATACCGTCAGGCCGCTTACCATCATCTTTGCACGGTATCATGAAAATGGTTGCCTGATACTTCTTAATATCATTTCCCTGTTACTGAGGTATTATATTACTCATCATCATCAGCCTTTAGAGGTTCACTGCTCGGCATAGGCCTCCCCAAGGAGTTCTGTGATGAACGGTCTTGAGCCTTTTCCATCCACCGACTTCCCGCAGCTTTCACAATGTCGTCAGTCTATCGGGTTCCAGCGTTCCAACACTGCGTCGCCCGGTTTGTGGTCGCTATTCCAGAACCTTTACACCCCAACGGTTCGACAATTGTTCGGGTGTAAAGGTTCTGGAAGCAACGTTCTGCGAGCTATTTGGCCTTCGAGTGTATCTTTAATATCATTAAAGATACACTCGAAGAAACCTAGGTAACCGCGAAGAAGTGATTTTTGTGCCCTTGAATAACTAACGACGTGGAGATTTTATGAGACAACGCATACGAGTTTCCAGCTTATTATCTCTCATTCAGAGGTGAAACCCTTAATATGGCTGGACTATAAGGATTATTATACAAGTAAAAGTAAGAAATAAGAGAGTATACCAAATATGAGCAAGAAGTAGCTGAGTCAAATATAAAGAACTTAACAAGATCATAAAAAGAACGCAGTTTTTACGGCGCGGGATAATTTAGTATATAATTCAGTACACTGCCGTGTTAAGGTTGCCGCAAACATATCGCCTCGGCTGTTGAAATAAAAAATGACGTTTTCGACAAAGGCCAGGTCAAGAGCTAAGAAGGCTAAACCGACGAGCATGTATGAGGAATGTGATGAAAGTGAATGAAGCAAAAGAGGTATGTCAGGATCGTAGCAAGTGGAAAGCCGTGGTCTCTGCCTACCCCTCTGGGAAATAGGCGTGATTTTATGTATGTATGTATGTTTGTAATTCAGTACACTGCCGTGTTAAGGTTGCCGCAAACATATCGCCTCGGCTGTTGAAATAAAAAATGCAAAAATAGAGAATAAACAATTTTCTTACATTATTATAAATAAATAGTCCAGACCCCACACTAGGATTCCCTGAGTAGTGGGAATAAGGAACTACGAGTTCTATGGTACCAAAACACCCAGACCTGGAACCAATATTTACAGATCATGAAAAATTTGTCCCGCAGCGGGAATAAAAACCCCATTTGTTTCGGGTCGAGGCAATGCCGATCTGAAGCTGCGATGCCGGGGTGATATATGTGCGTCAACTTTTATCCCATTTTCATGTTCCAATGAATGAAGGAAATGTATTGGAAGTATATTTTAAGGGATCGTATAAAATTTGTATTTTATACTACATGTTTCGGAATTAGAATTGTAACCCGAGAGGAACTTATTCCGTACACATAACTTACGTGAGCTCCCATTTGATAAAATGTCAGTGACTTTGTGGTTCGGGCAAGATAAGATTAATTAACGATGCTGACGATGCGATTTTTTTACCACTAAGGTGGCAAACAAGCTTACGGCCGGTTACGTAGCCTATGAACGCTTCCAATACCAGAGGCATCACGCACGCGTAGCCGACCCCGAACTGCCCTCCCCTTAAAGAGCTCTGGCAATTTACAGCAGGAATACAACACAACTTGAAACAAATAACGTTGTTTGGGTGCGATCTTGTACATCAGAGAAAGTTTGAAAGTAGCGCGAGTAACGGAAAAGTTGAGAAGTAATAGGTTAGCACGGTATGGGCATGTCATGAGGAGGGATGAAAGTCATGTAACGAGAAAAGTGTTAGGTATGAATGTGGATGGATATAAGACTAGAGGAAGGCCGAAGAAAAGATGGATGGATTGTAATAAAGATGACATGAGTAAGAAAGAAGTGAGTGCGGAGATGAGGGCTAACAGAAGAGAGTGGAAGAAGAAAACATGTTGTGCCGACCCCACATAATGTGGGACCAGGGCAGGAAGAAGAAGAAGGGTGGGATCTTGTGTCTCCAAGGCGGGCTGCTCCAACTGAAAGTAAGAAAATCTTGCTGTGCCCTTTTAAAATTTTCATAATTGTTGTGGTTGTTGGATTGTGTGCCCCCAGCTGAATAATAGGCCCCTCCATACCTCTCTACCCGCGGATGTCGTAAGAGGCGACAGCTCTAACAACGATAGCTCTAACTGCGCACATAATAAGGATTTTGCGGGCGACGCAGTGTTGGAACGCTGGAACCCGATAGACTGACGACATTGTGAAAGTTGCGGGAAGTCGGTGGATGGAAAAGGCTAAAGACCGTTCATCACAGAACTCCTTGGGGAGGCATAAGCCCAGCAGTGAACCTCTAAAGGCTGATGATGATGAGTAATATAATACCTCAGTAACAGGGAAATGATATTAAGAAGTATCAGGCAACCATTCTCATGATACCGTGCAAAGTATGTACATAACAACATCAAACACAAAATTTCAATTAACGAAACGTAATTATTCTCAGAATATAATACCCATCTCTGTAATTATAAACTTACAAAAGGTTTCTTTGTGTTCACATGGTTTCTCATTATACTAACCCTATTGTTATGTGATTTTCGAATGAGAATCAAATAAAATGCTTGTTAAGAAATCCCGACTAAGTAGAGTTGATGTTATTCCATGAAAAAGCTATCCCATTATTGACAAAAATCATATCATCCCGGTTTTCTGTTTAAGCTATAGTTTGATTATCTTTAAATTAGAGAGATATACGATTTGTGTTCTTTTTCTGGCATTTTTCTCAGTTACCTGTATAGCATTATTTGTTTCAAATAGTGTTGTGTTCCTGCGGTGAATACCGTTACCAGATAGTAGTATTAGTTTAACAACTAGTAAGCATCCAAAAGTCAAGACCATCAAATTGAGATACACTTTTTCGCTTAAAGCGAAAAGCCGAAAATGTAACTGAGCCAGTTTTTACCAAAGGCGGAGAGCTCAGAGTCTATCTATAAAATCGGAGCTACATTTTTGCTAAAAAGTAGCCTTTTTCCGGTCAAAAAACAAAATCACCGCGACACGTTTCGGATCGCTCACAAAGCGTGGTGACAAAAACATTTAACTTCTGGACGAAACTTTCGCTCCTTCTCTCATCATCATCATTAACCTGATGAAGTCCACTACTAAATATATATGCCGCATTTTTTTTTTTGATAATTTTAAAGCGTTTGGCTCCATCTCACATTTGCTAGTGAGATGTGGCCTAAGATGGAAAGCTATATGCCACTATCTCTTCAACTTTCAAATTACAAACTTACAAACTTGCTCTTATTCTGAGAGTTATGATGACCTTGGTTCTTTCACGGATTTCCTTAATGCGACTAGCAACTCACACTGATTATCATCTCCCTGCCCTTATCCCACTTCATGCGGGGTCGGCACAACATGTTTTTCTCTTCCACTCCCCTCTATCAGCCGTCAAATCAGTATTCACTCCTTTCTTACTCATGTCGTCTTTCACACAATCTATCCATCTTTTCTTTGGTCTACCTCTCCCCTTATATCCTTCCACATTCATATTTAACAGTCTTTCTTGTCACATGGCATTCTTCCCTCCGCATGACATGCCCATACCACGCTTACCTTTTGCTCTTCAACTTCTCAGTCACTGGCGCTACTTTCAAACTTCCTCTGATGTACTCATTCCGTATCTTGTCCATTCTAGTCACTCCACACATCCATCTCAACATTCTCATTTCCGCAGCATGCACTTTTCTTTCATCCGTCCCTTTGGTTGCCCAACACTCAGATCCATACAGTACGACAGGTCTTATGATCGTTTTGTAAATTTTCCCCTTAAGTTTAAGGGGCATTCTTGGATCACACGTAGTTCCTGTGACCTGTCGCCATTTCATCCATCCCGCATTTATTCTATTTTTCACATCCCGATCGAACTCACACTGATTATATTCAATTCAATTCAATTTATTTTATTTCAGTTGTTTACCATAATTGTTAGACTGAAGACTTTAGTCTTGAGGCTCTAGTATATCGCTACTTCTCTAAAGAATCATAATTCTTGTTGTTTTGAAATTCTGTGATTTTAAGGCGTTATTTAAGATTTGCTTGCTTTATGGAGCCAATTGACCTTTATTTAGTGAGTCCAGCGTTGATCCTCCAAGATCGGTACTGCAAAATGATTGCAGCGGGACTTTTGACATTTCTGCTATTCTGTGGAATAGCTAGACATGGAACGCACATTCGAATACCATTCAGTCGGAAACGAATGGACGAATTGTTTTTACTTCGGAGTAGAGCCGCATGAACTTTTGCGTAAATTGATAAAAATTACCCTGGTATCTTTAGACGAGAATTTTCTTTATTTTTATACCTTCATCATCATCATTTCAGCCGTAAGACGTCCACTGCTGAACATGGCCTCCCCCACAGACAGAGCAAATTCCTTACCATGTGGGGGGATTTGCCCATACTCACCACGCTGGGCATGCGGGTTGGCGAGCGCAGTTAGAGCTATCGTTGTTTAAATGAGGGACGCTGCTGCCCATCCCCTAGCTTTTTTCCCTTAGTCGCCTCTTACGACATCCGCGGATAGAGATATGGAGGGGCCTATTCTTTAGCCGGGGCCACCACGGCCCTTTTATACCTTACACTGACATTATTTTAATTGTTGTTTGCTACGTTTATTTGTTTATATTTCACGTCGTGGTGGCCCCAGCTGCAGTATAGACTCCTCTATATCTAACTACCCATGGATATCATAAGAGGTGACTTAGGGAAATAGCAGGGGGGGTTGGCAGCAGCGTCCCCTATTTTAATAACTATAGCTCTAACTGCGCTCGCCAACCCGTGTGTACTGGACAAATTCTCTCATGTTGAGAAGTAACTTTGGAAATTTGTGAGGGAGGCCATGTTCAGCAGCGGACATCCTACGGCTGAAATCAAAATGATGATGTTTCTTAGTGTTGAATTCTGATATTGTGCTCAAGCGTGAATCGTGACTCTGACATAGTTTTCTGACGAGTTTTTAGTGAAAAATATCATAAAAATCTATACTTAAGGCATGATTCACAGTGTGTTGTGACGATTTTATGAATTGCAAAGAAAACCCTAAAAAAAATTACAGTTCCAGAATACGGGCCTAAAATACGAGTTTATTGTTTTAACAACTTTTTTTTGATAAAAAATAGGGTTTTCAGTTTGTTTCAGAAGGGAAAAGTTTTCAGAGATATCCAGATATTTAAAACGTGGGTTATCTAGAAAGAACAAAGAATCGAATAGAATTTAACTTTCGACAGAAATCCGATAAAAATACCGTCAGATTGATGTAAATTTGACTTGATGAACATGATTATAGACAAAAAAAAATGACAAAGCGACGCGTGACCCGAGAGCTGGCTCTTATTTGGCCCAGCGAATTAGCATTGCCATCCAGCGTGGCAATTCCGCCAGCGTCTTGGGGACGCTTCCGACTGGTAGTGATCTGGATCAGTTGAGCTATCTATAGATCGTTTGTAACGGTCTTTAGATGGCTCAACTGTTTCTTGTGTATTTTGTTAATATTAACTTGTATTAGTTTTAAGTTTCTTTCTACAAATACGATATAAAAATATCCAACAAAATATTTTAAAACGATCTTGGACGTGAACCCGCAGCTTGGTGTTCTATAACAAAAAACATTTCAAAAAAAAATCAGGAACTAGCTATCCATTGATTTCGGATTAAACCTTATTTACTCCAAGTTCTATAGAGCGAAACGTGAACCCGCAGCCGAACTAAAATGCGAAAAACCCCGAATAAATTGCGAAACAAAAGTTACAAGGTAAATAGTGGTCGAACAAAACGAAAAATCGAATGTACCACTGTACCGTTTTCAAAGAATTCAAATGAAACGAGTTTGAAACGCCAGTATGCGCGGAACGTGGGTACATTGCGAAATAGAGTTCCGTTTGTGTACTGAAAGTAGCTAATAATAAAGAAAAAAAAGACTGTCATGTGCGAGAACTCAGAAGAAGCGCCCTGAGACTTCCGTATCGTTACACGTGATCAGAAAAGCAAAATTCTAAGTGTAGGCAGTGACAAACCTATATTTGCTCACGTAGTTCATTGTATGATATTGACCGCAAATAAATTAATTAAATTAATATTCAGGACATATCACACATGGTCAACTGATCCCAAACTAGGCATAGCCTGTACTATGGGTACCAGAGACTGATATACATAATAGATATATATTTAACACCCAGACACAGAACAAACATCTGTGTTAGTCACAAATCTTTGTCCAGTGCGGGAATCGAACCCGCGACCTCTAGCGCAGAAGGCAGAGTTACTACCAACTGAGCTATGAGGCCAGACGACTAAATATAACTTTGACTTGACTTTGACTTTGAATATAACTTTAACTATATAACTTGACGAAATATAACTTTGTCGCGGTAAAAACATCGAAATTCATCAATTTCAGACATTTTTCCTCTATTTATGTTATAAAATCTCTTAGCTTAGCTCTTAGCGCCAACACAAGAGCGTGAAGCCAAGGGATACCTGTAGTTATCCAAGCTCAAAACAAACTTAAACCGATGAAAACTATCCTAGTGATAGCTGTCAAGAGTTTCAACCCACTTTCTGACACCAAACTAACTAAGGTAGACTAACAAATAAGATCTCGAATGTTCAAGGGATTGAAGTGTTTGTTGCGTAACTTGTCTGGTCTTTGGAACTGATTAATCATGCAACTGGTTATTTCATTCTCAATTCAGCCGTAGCAATGCCGCTAAGATAATCCAGTGCTGAGCGCCATCGACCTTGTACGGCCTGCACCGAAACAATCATTTGGTAATATATATACATCATCATCATCATCATCATCAGCCTGTAGAAGTCCACTGCTGGACATAGGCCTCCCCCAAAGAGTTCCATGACGAACGGTCTTGAGCCTTCTCCATCCACCGACTTCCCGCAACCTTCACAATGTCGTCGGTCCATCGGGTGGGGGGGCCTTCCAACACTGCGTCGCCCGGTTCGTGGTCGCCATTCGAGAACCTTTACTCCCCAACGGTTGTCGGTTCTGCGAGCTATATGGCCTGCCCACTGCCACTTCAACTTGCTAATTCTGAGAGCTATGTCGGTCACCTTAGTTCTTCTACGGATTTCCTCATTTCGGATCTTATCACGTAGTGAAACTCCAAGCATAGCTCTCTCCATAGCCCGTTGCGCGACTTTGAGCTTGTATATGAGGCCTATAGTTAACGACCAAGTCTCAGTGCCATAAGTATATACATATATACATAAACGCTGGAAATACGGGTTTGTTAGATTATCTATTGTTGATAAAGAATTCTGCGGCCCATCCCCTAGCTTTTTTCCGTTAGTCTCTTACGACATCCACAGGTAGTAATGGAGGGGCCTATACTTCAGCCGGGGCCACCAAAGCGAAGATTTCAACTGGCTATTTTATTATAATTAGGCACTTATCGCAAGTAACCCACGATAACGCTAGCGCAACTCAAAGTTTACTTTATTTAGTTGTCTTAAAGATCGTTTTGAAGTTATTGCTAGATGGCATATCGCAATTTGAGCTTTTCCCCTAGAAAATAATTTGCCAATAGGTACTTACTTTATATAAATGGCTGACGGAATATCGGTCAGGCTAAAAACCCTTTTGTAATCAGCTTACCTGAAATTACTTTTAGAACCGGCTTCGTAAGAGTATGAGAGTTTAGATTGCATTGTTGTACCAGTGTGGTAAAAGGTTTCTCCTCACAAGGTTCTTTTCATCAATGTACACGCTCCAGAGTTTTCGGTTTTGAGCAAACCAATTTCTTATTTTCTTTTAATAAAATGGTTTAATCTGTTCGCCCGATGGACCGACGACATTGTTAAGGTTGCGGGAAGTTGGTGGATGGAAAAGACTCAAGACCGTTCATCATGGAACTCTTTGGGGGAGGCCTATGTTCAGCAGTGGACTTCATCAGGCTGATGATGATGATGATCTGTTCAAATGACAATTTAGTTTTTTATGTAGGTCCTTCTAGTGATGTATATCAGAGAAATATGCATACATACCAACAAAAACATTTGCAATGTAAAAATGTTGTCAAGTCTCGCAAGGTAGTTGCCTGCCTCCTTTACGTACCTACCGCACCAAAAAGTTCTGAGATATCATGTAAATGTCTGTAATTCTCAAAGAACCTTCCTTAACTAATTTTCTTGAATAATTTATAATCATTATTAACTTTTTTTTTTACTAAATGCATTAACACATTGCAGTTTGTTTTGGAAATGACCGACTTGTTACTACATGATATACAAGCAATATGGCTAATTATATTATTTTCATATCCTAATCATCCTCACCCTAACTTCATAATCACTAAAATAAATGCGAAAGTTTGATTGTTTGTTGGTTTTACTTTCCTTTACGCTGCAACGGAGCAACGGATAGACGTGATTTTTTCATGATTTGATTTACGAGTAAGAGCTGGAAAGAGACATAGGCAACATTTTTATTCATGTACAATGTGGACTTAACCGCGGGCGTAAGCTAGTTCCTTATAATAACACTCTATCTTTGTCTCAAGTTAAAGGAGAAATTCTCAGGAACTCCTACATAAAATATACACACACCATAATCCTGTAAAAGTAGAGACAGTAATCGGATTTGTAACCGTCCCCGATTGGACCCGCTTGAGTCTTGGTTGCTCAAGTAGTTGCTACCGTCGTCAAAGTCTCGGTGTCGTAATTTTTATGTCTAAACAAATTACGGATGTTGATTATAATCGATAGTACATCAGAGGAAGTTTGAAAGTAGCGCCAGTGACTGAAAAGTTGAAGAGCAAAAGGTTAGCGTGGTATGGGCATGTCATGCGGAGGGAAGAATTCCATGTGACTAGAAGAGTGTTAAATATGAATGTGGAAGGATATAAGGGGAGAGATAGACCAAAGAAAAGATGGATAGATTGTGTGAAAGACGACATGAGTAAGAAAAGAGTGAATACTGATTTGACGGCTGATAGAGGGGAGTGGAAGAGAAAAACATGTTGTGTGTTGTGAAGTGGAATAAGGGCAGGGAGATGATGATTATAATAGATCTGATTTGTAACCATCCCCGATTAGACCCAATAGAGTTTTGATTGCCCAAGACGTAGCTGATACCGTCGTCAATATTGAGTGGTCGCAATTTTTACGTCCCAAATAATTTCGGGATTCGATTATAATCAATCCGATTTATTACCGTTCCCGATTAGACCCATTAGTAGTAACTCTTTTTAAGTGCCTACCATATACTTATAAGTACCTATGTACCTAACCTACATCCTAACTTAAGCCTAAACAGAAACTATTACAAATTGTTGTTATAAATAAAAGTTTTTTTCTTTCTTTAAGAGTTATGGTTGCTCAAGTAACTGCTACCGTCGTCAATGTAACGTTATCTCGCTGCTAATGTGGCTGCCGTAAGCGAGTAGGTTCGATACGATACGCGATTTAAAAAATGTATTCGATTTTAGAAGCTACGTGTGACCAACGCTTATTCAATGCGTATTGAACTGCGTGTTGTTTCAAAGCAGCTTTATCTTTGTTTAATTGTACAGCCGTAACAAGACGTTCAGCATAACATTAGAAACAGAGGCTTGGGTGTTCAGTTCACGCGGAAGCGCTCTGCGGTGAATTGCTTTCTGGATTTACCGGGTTTAAAAGTTTGTGTAGAGGTTTTCATTTAAACTTCATGGATTATCGGCTTGGAATTTAGCAAATTGATATTACGTTTTACACGAAACAACCCTTTTCAATAATAACATCACAATATTAATAAAGTTACCAGTATTTTGTGAAATTAAAAATTGACTCAATCAACTTCAATTGAATTAATGTCATTTTGAGACGAGGAAAAAATATTAAATAAAATTGACAGGGATCACTTAGAAACGTCTTAGGAACTTTAACCTAGAATATTTTTCCGGTGTTAATACAGTCGACTATAAATAAAATATATTTGTAAAATCGATGCAAGAAATTTAGATTAAGAGCAGACGAGGCTGCAAATATTCTTTAAATAAATAATGACATTGACAACTGCTTTGCCATGTCACTTAAAATGGCTGAAACCAAATTTCTCAATAAAAGTAATGGTTCATTTCATCATCATCATCATCAACCTGTTTAAGTCCACTGCTGGACATAGGCCCCTCCCAAGTAGCTCTATGACGAACGGTCTTGAGTCTTTTCCATGACCGACTTCCTGCAATCTTTACAATGTCGTCGTTCCATCGGGAGGTCTTGAAACACTGCGTCACCTAGTTCGTGTGTTTTAATTTTTCAACCGACAACCGTTGGGGTGTAATCGTTCTCAAATGGCGACCACGAACCGCACGACGCAGACCCGATGGACCGACGACATTGTGAAAATTGCGGGTAGTCGGTGGATGGAGAAGGCACCATTCGTCGTGGAACTCTTTTGGGGAGGCCTATGTCCAGCAGTGGACGTAGGCCTCCCCCAAAACTCAACAGGCTGATGTTGATGAATGTTTCAAAATAACATGCAAATATTTTTATTTAAATATTTGAAAGTTATTCCATTGTAAATGACGTTACAGTTATACACAAAAGCACACAGCTGTGATGGCCCGGCTGAAGAATAGGCCCCTCCATATCTAGATATCCGTGGATGTCGTAAGAGGCGACTAAGGGAAAAAAGCTAGGGGATGGGCAGCAGCGTCCCTCATTTTAACAACGATAACTCTAACTGCGCTCGCCAAACCGCATGCCCAGCGTGGTGAGTATGGGCAAATTCAATTCAATTCCATTTATTCATCTTTTGACATGTGCTTAGATAAGTCAGAAATACATTTCAGTTTTGGCTACAGAAAAATAAATCCCACTACATGATAAGGAATTTGCTCTGTCTGTGGGGGAGGCCATGTTCAGTAGTGGACATCGAACGGCTGAAATGATGATGATGATGATACACAAAAGCCATTGTTTGAACATTTGTTAGAAATGTGTAGCAGTCATCAAGACGTGTGATTTTTTGCTGTGATAATTACTAGGCTGACTCGCAGCTGTCAGCTGTCACTTCACCGGTATGCCTTTATTATCTTTTAAATTGAGGTTCTTTACAGCCATTTTGAAAAGGTTTTTTTTATACAACTAAGGTGGCAAACGAGCTTACGGCCCACCTGTTGGTAAGCGGTTACCGTAGCCTATAAGCGATTGCAATACCAGAGGCATCACGCACATAGCTCCATAGCTTTTCCGTTTTATTTGCTTAGCAACAGAATTGTTATACATGATATTTATAATTACTTGGCATTGGCAATATTTACTGTACCTAATACAGCAGAAGGCATGAAATGAAAGAAGAAGAAGAGGTACTTTACATACACAGCCGTTGCATAATGTAATAAAACAAAGTATTGCTGCTTGTCGTGTCACTGATCCATTATGTGTTAGTATTAGGCCGGTGACCAGGTTTAAGTATGGTAGCCCTGAAAATTGCCTATGACCGTCAGTAAAAGAATCAGTGTAGTGAAAGGATTAACGGGTGACGTTGATAGGTTTTTTTAGTGACGCGACTAACAAACAAACAAATATGAGCCCTCAGAGCCACCACAACTAAATACGAAATACATTTAGATGATATATCGCACGTCAAATGAACACGGCGTAACACTTGCCTTAGTCAAACAAAGAACCGTTTAAACGACATCGCGTGGTTGTCACCGTCAACTATTAACTAGAGACGTTTATTAATATTCAAATAATCAGTTCCCCCGTGGAGACTTCAGAACGTAAATGTCAGCAATTAGACAGAAAGCGTAGCGTCAGCAATGTAATTCTAAAATATAATGGGCTAAGGGTGTGTCAGGTGTGTGGAAGCGAGGGTTCTTTACGATCGGTAATATTTACGCGTAATTTTTGCAATAAGCGTTTTATGCCGTGGACAATATAAAAGTTGCTCTGAAAAAGACGGATTTTGTTAAATCGGTACATAAAAAAATATTTAATTCTATCACAGGGATTAAAATATGTACTCATCTGTAGGCCTTTTATGACTCTAGCGGTTAACGTCAAAAAATAAGCAATTGACTGGCGGTTTCCAATCACACACACCCACATTTATGTTCCGCTACATAATAAAATATTATGTAGCGGAACATAGGCCTCCCACAAAGAGTTCCATGACGATCGGTCTTAAGCCTTATCCATCTACCGACTTCCCGCAACTTTAACGATGTCGTCCGTCCATCGGGTGGAGGGCCTTACAACACTGCGTCATTCGGGTCGTGGTCACCATTCGAGAACCTTTATTCTCCAACGGTTGTCGGTTCTGCGAGCTATATGACCTGCCTACTGTCACTTCAACTTACTAATTTTGAGAGTCGTAGATATAAGAGAGATTTATATAAAGCATGAACATTTTATCAACTAAAAACAGTAAACGGAACTCTATAATTGTTCACAAGATACGGGTCAACAGCTGTCGCGGGTTGAGTAAACGTGTTCCCACAGAGATTTGATGCGAAACGATCCCATTAATATTTAACTGGTTCAAAAATGTAGCGGGAGAATTAATATTTCATATGCGTGCACTCGGAATGAGTAGTTTTATTCCATGGATGTTATAATTAATTACAATTTCGCAGGGTTGAAACTTTCGTGTTTTCGATTGCTTAAAGCGTTCTTATATTGATACAAGATGGAATCATAAATGAGGAAATCCGTAGACCAAGTAAAGTCATTACCATAGCCTAGCTAAAGGATTAGCAAGTTGAAGTGGCTGTGGACGGGGCACATAGCTCGGAGAACCAAACTCTGTTGGGGCAGAAGGGTTCTTGTGTTGTGCACATGCACTGAATAGCGCAGCGCATGACGTCTCTATACTAGATGGACTCTCTCTCGACGTAATAAAGTTTAGTGGGAGCTATTAGGTACACAAGGTCGGTGGTTCTGGAAATATACGGAGCAGAGTAAAAAAGGTAATTGCTGACAAGTTCTGCTGACGTTACGTTTTGATAATAACCCGTCTGGTGGAATATGGTCTGTATTGTAAAATATGGCTTGTATGGTGTACGAGCTATTTATTTCAAACGGAGGAAATAGACGGCAATATTGTTTGGATGAATACTGTATCAATTTCAGTCGAACTCATCGCTTTAAATATTTTAATATAATCTACTATATTTTATATAGGGCTTATTTTTGTCCGCATCAAGAACTCCACCGATCCAATGTTGTATCCGATAGGATATAACTCCTTCTATGGTTCTTTTAAAATAATAAACATATATATATAATATTCTGTTAAACTTTTAAAATAATACATCACCATCATTATAACCGCACGATGTCCACTGTTTAACATCCCCCATAGATTTCCATCACGACCAACCTTGTACGGCACTGAAAAAATCATTTGGCGGGATTTGCACTTACTCATCACGCTGGGTATGCGGGTTGGCGAGCGAATGTTGATAGGGAAAACTGCTGCCCATCCCCTAGCTTTTTTCCCTTCGTCACCTCCTACGACATCCACGGGTACCTAGTAATAGAGGGGCCCATTCTTCAGCCGGGGCTAACACGGCGAAAACAACACATATCATGGTAAAGACCAAGCTTTTAGCGAAAATTATGCCATCAACTCATTTAAAAGCTTACTATCAGTACCTACGTGTGGAAACTCTATTAGCAATTTCGCTGGAAAAGTCTAATGAAAACTGCATGTTTACGACCCAGTGAACACGGAAATGAAAAACGACTTGTTCTTTACCGATCTCGTTATTTTCAGGATATTTCAGTTTTTCATAGACGACTCGATGGACTTTAAAAATATAATGAATTTTACTTGAGCGACTGTACAAAAAAAGCTTTAAATTACGGGAAAGCAAAAGATTTTAAAATGTAACACCATATTGGGTGATATCGATATTTTAATACTGTTTTGTACAAGACTTAATCATTCACTAGACTCAAGTGATTTGTAGCTAATTGATAGCGTAAGTTTTTACTAACATTTTACGCATATTGTAGTATTTATCATTCCATACGTCAAGGCTTGCAAGCCCATTGCAGCTCATCAGAATATCAACCGGCCTCCTGAAGATGTTTTCCTTCGCCGATTTGAAAGTGCACATTTTTTTATATTAAAATCCATTGGTTCTCAGCCTATTTTCAAACCCACAACGATGTTCGGAAGCTTGATGCTCAATAAAAATATTATTTTCAACAAAATCCTTAGATAGGTACCAATTTTAATCTTTCATTCTCGTATCCAAAGCTTTATGAGAGAGAAACTTCTCTACTATTATAATAGGTACTGGTATAGTATCTTCTAGGACAATAGCACGTTTAGAGCGAGTTGGAGTTATCATCTTGAACTCGGCGGCGAAATGAGAAAAGTTATTGTACATCGCAGTTCTGATGGCGACTGTACAGTGGATTTGATTTCATTTGTATGTGAGTAGACTTGGTTCAAAACCTAACATTTCAGACTGGATATTTTGCACATATCACTAAGTAGCTTCCGCCCGTACCTAGGCTCGATTATATTATAATGATCCTTACGTATTCTGAATAAAGATAACTGGCTTTTAGGAGCTTGCGATATTGTTGAGCGTTATCGCAAAACCCCAAATGTCACTAAAATTGACATTGTTTAATAGATTTAAGGATCATTTTGAAACTATTTTTTTACGAATCAGTTTAATTTTAAAGTAAAAAGTACTTATTTCATGGCTCACTGAAAATAATAACACTGTAAATTTAAAATAATTTTCGTTTCTCAGTCAGTGATTTATAATGTAAATCTTACGAGAAATAAAGAATCCTAAACCGTAAGTCATATAGCATGCCATTTGAACGCGGCTTAAGTTTATATTTAGAGTTCTGTAACACGCAGTACACGCACACACCAAAATGACGCCATATTCCATTAATGACATTTCAAATTTCGAATTTGGAAGGCTATTCCCAATGGCTTGAATAATTTTGCCCCACAGATGAACTACGTAGGTACAATGTTTATATGAATGAAATGAAAGCGGATAGCGTAATTTTGTATCGTATTTGAATTTATTTGATCAAAGGGACGTACTCAATGACGGTTTTTCTTTACATCATCATCAGACATTTGTGTGGTTAACGCAGATGTTGGTTCTGTGTCTGGGTGTTAAACATTTATCTAATAAGTATATCATTCTCTGGTACCCATAGTGCAGGCTATGCCTAGTTTGGAATCAGTTGATTGTGTGTGATATTATGTCCGGAATATTTTTTTATTTTTTTATTTATCAGTCGTAAAGTTTCAACTACCTACTGGATATTGGTTCTCCATAAAATGAAACGAGGTCCGGAGCCGCCGCAATCATTGACTTCCTGCAACCATAATGTCGTCGGTCCATAGAACTAAGCCTAACCTGCATAAAATATTATTTTTTCTTGATTTACAAAGATTTTTTAATACTCAACTGATTATGAAGAAACTTTGAATAGATAGAGCGTGATGTCTCTGGCATTGCAAGACTTCATAGGCTACGGTAACCACTTGCCACCATGCAAGAGTTCATAGGCTACGGTAACCACTTATCACCAGGTGGGCCGTACGCTTGTTTGCCAGGTGCATTTTGCATTATATAACGAACTTTACCTACCTTTTTTTATACAACTTAGGTAAGTTATAAAAAAAGATAGGTAAAGTTCGGTATATCATAATATTATAATGAGTTTTTATTAAAGTTATCGAATGATGGCCACGAAAAGAGCGAGGCAGTGTTGGATGGACGGCCCGATGGGTTGACATTTCGAAGGTTACGGGAAGTCTGTGGATGGTAAATGCTCAAGACCGTTAACGATGGCATTCTTTTGCCTATGTCCAGCAGTGGACTTCAACGGGCTGATGATGATGATGAAGCTTTTCAATAAATCACGATGGATTCCAATACACTTTGACTCGCTTTGATGTGATCGCACTAACTTGTACATCATACGTGTTCAATTATGCCGTTTCCAGTTTGAGTACACACACATTGAACATTATGTATAGGGATATACGAGTATACCTATCTAAACATTCTGCTAGGCCTGTAATCATATGGGTAATTTTACTACAATATATAAGCAAACTTCGACTTTAATTTCAAATGTTATTTTTAACACCCTATTACTATACATAAAATTTCCCTATTTTCCAAAGAAAAATATCCTCAAAGTTTCATTCTTTTTGGATTTATGGCTTAGGTTGTGCGTTGATTGTCAGGTCAGTCAATCATTTCATTTTATTCAGTCACATTTTTCTCGGTGTCGGTGTAATGATACAATTTAAAAATATACAAATTTAAATTAAATAAAAAATTAAATAAATAAATATTCCGGACATATCACACACGGTCAACTGATCCCAAACTAGGCATAGCCTGTACTATGGGTACCAGAGACTGATATACATAATAGATATATATTTAACACCCAGACACAGAACAAACATCTGTGTTAGTCACAAATGTTTGTCCATTGCGAGAATCGAACCCGCGACCTCTAGCGCAGAAGGCAGAGTTACTACCACTGAGCTATGAGGCCAGTCAATAAAGAATTAATTAAATAATAAAGAAGCATTTTTGTTACTTATAGTAAATAAAATTATCTAGTCCTTATTTATAATTGACTAACAACTTGTTTGCTCTAAAAAATTAACAAGATATCTGAACTTTTCAATACACCCAATTACTTAACTACAAGACTTATTTGAAACAGATATTATAATGATCAAACTATTATATTCCCGAACTGTTTTTTTTTTGCCATAGTGACTTTTTATAAAATAAATATAAAATGGCAATATTTTTATGCAAGTAAACTTACGACTTTTTTGTGATAGTTGCACAGAGAGCCATGGAGCGTGCTTTACCATACTCGGTATCAAGCTTATTAACCGTGTTACCAAGGTCGAGACCCGAAGTGGTACGAAGATCAAAGACGTTGGTGACCGTATAGCGGAACTAAAATAGAGTTGGGTATTACACCTGGCATGGCGTGGTGATGACAAGTGGAGTAAGGCGTTAACTGAATGGCGTCCAAGCTGGATGTCGGAACGTCGGTCTTCCAGCAGTGAGGTGGGCAATATCGCAAGCATAGCATGCCGCAACTGGATTAGGTTTGTACAGGATCGAGGAGAATGGCACATACAAAGGGAGGCCTATTCGTACCAATTTTTTTGTTTCATTTCAACAAGCTATCAGGCCAGTCAACATTTGACTGGCCTCATCAGCTCAGTTAGTTGTAACTCTGCCTTCTGCGCTAGAGGTCGCGGGTTCGATCCCCGCACTGGACAAACATTTGTGTGATAAACACAGATGTTTGTTCTGTGTCTGGGTGTTAAATATATATCTATTATGTATATCAGTCTCTGGTACCCATAGTACAGGCTATGCCTAGTTTGGGATCAGTTGACGGTGAATATGTCCGGAATATATAAAATCAAACCTGAAAACCAGCGCTGCTTTGCATGGCATTTTGTCATGTAAAGCAGCAACAAGCTGAGTAAGGGCCTGTTTCGCTGCACCCGAAACAGAGCGAGACTGGTTGGCTCCTACCAGTGAGCTGGATGCCTGCCTACCTATTGGTGGGTAGGTTTGTTCTTGGTTTACATTTGTGTTAACTCCTTGTATGTTCTTATGTCCGTTCTGTATTATAAGTGCGTATGTCAAATAAACGTTTTCTATTCTAGTCTATTTTATTCTTTTATAATCAAGAGGTTGATATTTAAAAAACCACTTTTGTCTTTTGCTAGTCTAATATTTTGAGTGAGCGTTATTGGTATGTGGGGGACCTTGGGGTCACATCTAAGGTAAGGGTATAAACGTCCCGCGTATTTGGGGCGGCCCTGCGAGGAGCGTACGGTGAATACAAATGGGAGCAGAGTGGGGTCGCAACAAGGGAAATACAAACTCAATTAAACTTCTCAGAAATAAGGAAAAACTATTAGCCTATGAAACGGGATTGATTTTTAAGCTACATTGGCAATTCAATCACTAACGTAATTATTAATTGATAAAACCGTTCTAAGTGTAACAAATAGTCTTTTTGGGTTTTGCACACACAATTTTTATTTTTATTACTAATCGTCATAGAGTAATTAATAATTAAATATAAGTCGTATAGCGGAGTTACAGCAGACAATTATTGTCAGTTATGATCTTTGAAATGAAGTTGAAAACCGCATATTGCTCTACCACCATTGTTTTCTCTTCTATGATTTAAGAGCTCAGCTCTTATCAGTGTAATGATGCAATTTCTTCCATTCTGATCTTTCCAGTGCAAGTTCCTTAACTTCTTTATACGACATGACGGCAATCTTCTCTTTTATCTGGTTTATGTAGGTAACTAATTGTCGGTCTTCCTCTTCCTCGTTTTCCTTCTACCTTTCCTTCAATGATGTTCTTTAAGAAGCTGTCATGTCGTATACTATGTCCAGTCATTAGTCCTGACCCACACCTCCCAGACCCGGAACAAATATTTGCAGATAATGCAAAGATTTTTCCCGCAGCGGGAATCGAATCCCTTGCTCCTCAGACGGGCTCTCGCCCGCTACGCAACCGAGGTGGCCTAATGCTTCCTACTTAATATTATAAATGCGAAAGTTTGTGAGAATGTGTGGATATTTAGAGGTTTGGATGTTCGTTGTTCAATCATGCCATAACGGCTCAGCCGATTTCGTTGAAACTTGGTGTATATAGAGTTCTTTAACTAAAGCAGCATATAGGCTACTTTTTATGTATGTACCACGCGAGCGAAGCCGCGGGTGGAAGCTAGTATGGTATATATCTTTCTTCCTTGATTCATCCCTGCCATTTACTGCCCGAGTCACGCGTATACGTATGTAATATGACCCTAATAAATATCACTTGGTACACATATTTCTACTCTCTGTATTATTTATTTTTATATAAATAAAATAGTGTTCCCTACCCGCAGACACCTTTCGGGTCAACTGATTCCCAGGACATAAAATGTTATTTTCATTAATATTAGTTATGTGCAAAATCTGTAGGGAATAACCCTTATTTTGTGATTTCAATCATGAAAATCTGATTGTAACTTATTTTACAGTGTTACGATTGAATTTGGATAGTTAGATACCGTAACTACTCTACTCAGTAAAAAGGCGGATTCCGGAACATACAAAAAAATATAACGAGACAAAGTTAAATTTGCGGTCAATACCATACAATGCACTAACTACATAAGGGACCGCAAAATATATGTTTGTCATTTCCTTCACTTGGAACTTCGAATTTCTGATCCTTTGTAATGGTACGGAAGCCTCAGGGTACGAGTACTCGCACATGACCGTCTTTATTCATTAAACTGATCTATTCATAGGGCAGGGTATGTACGTGACTATTAAAAAAGAAGGAATTCATGAGACATTACCACTCTTGTACTATCAAACAGCGCTTAACCCTCGCGTACCGCGCTAAATCGTTTTTTATGACGATCGTTAAGACCCTTGCAAAACAAAAAATCTAAAGAGCATACAACATTTGCTTATCTAGAGGGGTTATCCAGCTGATTACCATAAAAATAGGCAGTTTAACTGAACTGCCAAGTACCTATATTATTAATACTGCATACGAGTTTTTGTGAATACACTGCAACAGGTTTTCGAAAAAGGTTGTAAAAAAACGGAATTCACAAAGTAGGTATTTAAATAAATGATGACTTGAGAATTAATAATCCTAAGTGTTTCTTTAGGAGAATACTATCCTGAAAGGGTCTTAATTTTTTTTCTTAAATTGAAGTTCAAAGCCTTTGCAGTAACCTGGTCAACGTCACCGTAAGACGCGTCATAATTGGCATTCCATTAAATTTTCAATCTGTTCCTGCGTTCCGCCGAACGAACCAACCAAATTGGATTTCCTTTGCAATATCCACCCGTCCTCTACCAGGTGCTATTATAACGGAAGGACTAAATGAAAGATTCGGTTTGGAAATAGTGAAAACTAACATTGGATAGCTTCTACTTTTTATTGTTGAAGCTTTGTTAAAATCGAAGTCAACGTCAAGATGTCTATATTTAAATAAAATCATAAGAATCACTTTGAAACATCTTAGAAATAAGATGAGGCTACGCCTGTTTCTTGCAACTAAGCCTAGACAAATCTTTACTAGTGGAGTGGCGGTTGTGACTCCACAGCATCCACAGGTCGTGGGTTCAAATCCCGGTCATGCACCATTGAAATTTCCAATTGGAAAATTTATTTGATTCGTCAAAATACAATCGGTTATTACAAATTTAATTGAAATTAGTCCCAAAGTAGTAAACTTTTATAAATTCAAACCACCAAAGAATTTAATCAAATCAGAAAGAAGGGCATTGTCCGTCAGAGCGTTACGTACCGGCGCGGCGGCGGTGGTCACGCCTGTCATGATAAAGGCCTCTTCAGATATACACAAAAGTGTGCGGTATTCTCACTGTTCAAACTTATGCAAGTGGGTATCTAAAGCGATATCACTGAACAAAAAAGGTAATAATATTAAGGTAGGTTTTCATTTGAATCTTAATAAGACATCATAGTTTTTAAACCTACCCCTTTAGCCATGTCAATATTTATATATTCAATCAAACGAAATGACAGCTTTGAACGATAACTTCCATGCAATTAGACCGCATGTTAATAGAATTCGTTGCATTTGTGAATTTATAAAAAGTTTTTCGTCTGTTACGATTAATACAGCGAAACAGAGCTATGGTGAGCGCAGATGGGGGGAGGGAGTTCAGGGTCGGCAACGCGTGCGTGATGCCTCATAGACTATGGTATGGTATTGCAAGCGCTCATAGACTACGGTAACCGCTAACCAACAGGCGGGCCGTGTGCTTGTTTGCAAAATGGCCTTGTGTGAATTTGACTTGGCTAGGAGTCAGTTTCACAAAACATGTGTAAATTCATCTATAAAGCCAGGTATTCTATTTTCGCGCCAGCTCATACAAAATGCCCAAAGGAATATTGCTCGAAGAAATTCGCGTAGCACAAACAGCAACACTTTTTGCGTATATCTGAACAGAGCATTACATACCGTCTGTGGTCACGCCTGTCGCGATAATTCAGCCCTGTCCGCCGCAGAAAAACGGCCAGAGTGTAATGGATTTATTAATTTCACGGCATCACGCCCTTTCATTGCTGGGATTAATATGGTTTTAAGTTCTCGGCCATATGTATCAATTTCTGAAATTTTTGAATCGCTTTGTGTGTAAATATCGGAATTACTCCAAATCTTGTTCTTAATAAGCAGCGTTCGTACATAATATAATAGAATTAGAAATTGGGCTTGTCTGATAACCAAAGAACTAATTAGCGAATTGAAAGAGCTGAAATCAGGTAAAGTACAGTCACCTATATTAAGATGTGTGCCTTTCGTAGATTTCAAAATGCCGCAGTACTAAACTTAAGTATACATCCTTCACATCATCCACAGCAAAATCTCAAAATTCAAAGAGAAATACGAATTACTATATGCCAACCATTAATATTAATGGTTGGTTAATTAATGATGGCATCATCATCATTATCAGCCTGTAGAAGTCCACTGCTGGACATAGATAGATAGATAGATAGAAAATGCTTTATTGCACACCATAAAAAGTACAAACATTAACAAAAAAAAAAAACAATAAAAACTAAACTATGTGAACAATGGGCGGCCTTATCGCTAAAGTAGCGATCTCTACCAGGCAACCTTTGGATGGAGTGGACTGGATATAGGACATAGGCCTACCCCAAAGTTCCATGACGAACGGTCTTGAGCCTTCTCCATCCACCAACTTCCCGCAACCTTCACAATGTCGTCGGTCCATTGAGTGGGGTTCGAGAACCTTTACTCCCCAACGGTTGTCGGTTTTGCGAGCTATATGGCCTGCCCACTGCTACTTCAACTTGCTAATTGAGAGCTATGTCGGCAACTTTAGTTCTTTTACGGATTTCCTCACTTCGGATCTTATCACGTTGTGAAACTCCGAGCATAGCTCTCTCCATAGCCCGTTGCGCGACTTTGAGCTCAAGCTTCCATTAATACATACAAGATTAAAACTAAATACATACATACATACATAAATAAAATCACGCCTGTTTCCCAGAGGGATAGGCAGAGACCACGGTTTTCCACTTGCTACGATCCTGACATACCTCTTTTGCTTCATTCACTCTCATAACATTCCTCATACATGCTCATCGGTTCAGGGTACTCATGACCTGGCCTTTTTCCAAAACGTCACCGATTTGGTCACTAAAAAAAAAAAATATATTCCGTACATATTACACACGGTCAACTGATCCCAAACTAGGCATAGCCTGTATGATGGGTACCAGAGACTGATATAAATAATAGATATATATTTAACACCCAGACACAGAACAAACATCTGTGTTAGTCACAAATGTTTGTCCAGTGCGGGAATCGAACCCGCGCCCTCTAGCGCAGAAGGCAGAGTTACTACCAACTGAGCTATGAGGCCACTAAACTAAATAAAAAAACATAATTTCTTGACAATACAAAAATTTTCCCTATTATCTATCCTAACATAATCATGGAATGATGGCTCGTGAGACAAAGATTGAATGCTGTGTGAATTTTGTTTGATGATATAACGTGTTACATCATCAACTGGAAAACAAAATTCACACAGAATTCCAAACGTGGATAGAACCTTTAAATTTTATATCTGTGCACCAAAGCAATAAATGGAAATAGGATCATAAATGAAGCTATTCTCTCACCTTCCCTTGTCAATGGTCCGAAAAATTCATCACAAAAACTCGAATTTCGTCACAAATTACACGAACGCAATTTTGTCTTTTCAATACCGAAAAAGCCTTTTATATCCTCAAAATAAAGTCATTACAATGTAAGGTGAGAGGCAGACAATTCAGCGTATCTTGAACGTGAGCTGGCTGTTTCGTATATTGAATGAGAGCGGCAAATTAAATTGCATATTTTCTACAGACTTTTCCAAACAATATTCTCAAAGTAATTCTATAAAGGCCTACATTGAAACAAAAGGGGGAGATAAACCAATTTTCAAATTGCAGCGCTCCCCTCCATAATTACAAAAACAACTTCCAAGGGGTACGCGTATGTGTCTTGCTTCTTTGTTGTTCATAAAATGTATTTCCAAAGTACCTACCAAAGGAGTATTTTAACAACACCAACAGTATTACTTTTCTATGGTGTACATTTAAATTAAGTAAAGACAATTTGTAAACCTCCATAGATCTCCACAGCGAATTCCTATCATGTGGGAGGAAAATTGCCTATACTTGGCCTATAGGTACTAATTGCCAGCGCGAGCGCAGTTAGAGCTATCGTTGTTAAATAGGGGACGCTGCTGCCCATCCCACAGCTTTTTAGCGTTCCGTACCCATTTGGAAAAAAATGATTGTCATATTTTACCCATATTCTTTAGGAATAACTATATTTTTCTACCTTTATTATTTTTCTAACTTTTTGTCTAATGAATAAATGTTAATGTTAAGGCGCTATGAGAATCATAATAAAAGAGAAAGAGATAGCAAGCATTAGAAGGCGCCCGAAAGTAATCGACGTAAGCGACATATAAGAAAATATCGATTATCTTAAAACTAAGTATTTAAAAAAAATATTTGTGATTGATAGTTTCTCAGTATTTTCGAAAAAACTGATGCAGAGGACCGAACTCTAAAAAATAAATCTATCGAGATAAGTTTTACCAATCGCGTTTTTGTCTTGGATTTAGGTATATAAAGTTATCTTTGTCATAAAAATCAGCACTGTGCGTTTTGCGGTTATTGAGAAAAAACAGTTCAAAAATCATAAAATAATTTAACCCTCACCTTAATGAATAAAAATACTCCCGCGAATTTCAACCAGCTAATAAAGTGTTTTTTTCTGATGTACTCGTCTGGTTTATTCATGGTCTTACAAAAGAGCTACCAATCAGCTCATTTCCACATATTTCAATACCACACACGGGTACTGAGGATGTCCGATTCTTAGTAATTAAGCTTGCAAAGAGCACTCAGTTTACAAGCATAATTGCTTAGAATCGGCCCGCATTTTTGCGTTTATTTCATTTATTAGTAAGTAATTACTTTTAAACTTAAAAGATATGCTATTGATATTCTACATTCCATTTTAAAAAGGATCATCGAAAAAATTACAGGCGCCAACCGGGTTTGTTGCCTGATTCTTCTAGGCTTGGTCGCGAGCAACAGGCTTAGCTTCACCTAGTTTCTAAGACGTTTCAAAGTGATCCTAGTTTTGTAATTGAAATTAACACCTTTTGACTTTGACTTAGAATTTAATATTGACTTTCTTGATGTGATGTTGATGATGAAGATGGATTACGTTTACTGCATTATGTTGGTACGAGAATATGCCTACTAAATTTTTACCATGCTGAGCATGTTACACGCACGTAGCTCCAGTATTTATCGACAATCTTCGATATTAAAGGTATCGCTTACTCCAGCGATCCAGTGATTAATATCCCCTTTGGGGCAAGCACTAGTACAGATTTTTTAATGGTAGGTAGGTACTTTGTCTATTGCTAAGCGGCAATGCTTAGCAATGCTGCTATTCATTTTAAGCTCCATTCTGAGGTCATTTTCAACCTCGGTGGCGTAGCGGGCGAGTTTCCATCTAAGACGCAAGGGATGCGGGTGCCGCTGCGGGACAAAGTTTGTATGATCTGAAAATATTTGTTCTGGGCCTGGGTGTTGTGGTACGACGTAGGATGGGTAGTAGCGTCCTCTATGTTATTAAAGTAAGTTCCAACTGCACTCACCAACCCGCGTACCCAGAGTGGTGAATATGGGCCACCCACATGATAGGAATTCGTTCTAGAACCTGAGGGGGAGGCCATTTCAGCAGTGTACGTCCTACGGCTGAAATTATGATGATGATATTTTCGGATTTGCAACACTCACTAGTGACTCGATAACGTCCAAACTGATGCCAAGAGCCCTGTATTCTAAACGTTCGCTCGGCTACACTCCATGCATTCCGCATCATTGACTCGAAGTAATATCCGTATTGGATACGTGTCAGAGGATTACTCATTAGATACGTACTAGAAGATTGTATACAATTTGTATCGAAGCGATTTTGAATGGACTGATGGAGAAATTGTAAATTGAAATTCATATTCAGAAGCACTGTGGGTGATATAATCTTCAATATGAATAAAAATGTAATGTTGTTTGGTAAAAAAATCACTTGAGAACGACTGTAACAATTGGCTTTTGTATGTTCCTAAAATAAAATAAGATAAAGTGTTTTTAAACAACTAAATGACACGCAAGGGGTGCGGGTTCGATTCCTGCTGCTGGACAAGTGTTTGAATGATATGCAAATATTTGTTCCGGCTGTTGTGGTACCATGGTGCTCGTAGTTTCTGATACCCACAACTCAGGGAATTCTAGTGTGGGCGGGGCGACTGTTGTTATTTATGTAGAAACTATCTACTATCAGGAGTTCGTAATAAACAGGAACAACAGAAAACAGTAAAATAATTACTTTATTTTACAAGGATTACAATTACAACGTTACAAAGACTAAATGTTAAGACCATGCTGCTTGTTCAGCAGTCGAGAACCCAATGCCCGTCCGTCTCGAATTTTCTGATAAAATTTTACAATAACACCATAAAAAAAACGAGCTCTCCCGATTGGTAAAAGGTTCTGGAACGTGAACCAATCACAGCCAGAGTCAGCCGTCAGTCGTACCAACTGACGGACAGACATCGCTCTGAGATTGGCCAACACAAATTATTAACCAATCGAGGGGCTTGACAAACAAGTAACGGAAACAATGTTCTTTTTTAAAAATTACTCACAAACAATTGATACATAAAATAATTGAAACATTACTGCGGATAAAATAATAACGGAATTAAATATTAATTTTGCCTAAAATAAAACAAAGTTGACGACAAATATTGAAACACAATATTCTTTTTAAAGATTACTCTCGAACAATTGATACATAACATAATTGAAAAATAACTGCGGTTAAAATAATAACGGAATTAAATAATAATTTTGCATAAAATAAAACAATGTTAACGACAAATATTGAAACCCTAACAATCGACCATCCTGACAACGTGTGCGTCCCCGCACACGGTACCAAGTGGAACCCTAACAATCGTACCGTTGATCAAATTTCTAAATTTATAAAAAATAATAATAATAATAAACAGGTACTACTACAAATGAAAATCAAAGATCAGAAACTACATAATATACAATTTCTATATACCTCCTCAATCTTACATAAGTAGGTACTATGAACAGCTAAATACTAAGGGCTAAAAACTAAAGGTTATTATTAGTTTACAAAGACGATTTACTCAATGTAAATCATTTTGTTGATTTACACAATTTTTATTCATTATAAAAATTATTTTACATTATTTACTATCTGTACCCATTGTTACTAATTGACTACATTATTCACGCTAAATAACATTTATATTATTCCCGATCTTACCGACACCTAAGTATAATTATATCTAATACCTAATTAATCGTTATAGACGTTACTTTGGTAAATTACATGTACGAAAATCGATTGTCAATAATTACAATATAACAGTTAAATAAAGCCTTTATGACAATATATTTACTTAGATAAAAATATAAATAATAAAATAAAAGTAAATCGATATTAAGATAGTATCTTATTTCGTAATAAACTGATCGATTCAGTTTTAGGTTAGCTAAACGAACTATAAAAGAAAAGCAGACGATCGTTTCGTCTAGAAGCGAGGGGTTTTTGGACACATACTAATCGATTCAGTTTAGTGCCCGATCATTGAACCATTAAATGAAAACATCGATAGCAGACGATCGATTCGTCTATAAGCGAGGGATTTCACACCGACTGATCGATTCAGTATAGTGTGTGATCATTGAACCATCAAACGAGGATATCGACACCAGCTGGCACGCACAAGACGATCGATTACTTGTGGACACAGTGGGAAGACTTCTCGGCTTTGCTTTTCAAAACACGAACAATCGATCCTCGTGTTTTGATCTGAAACAACGTATAACTGATTTGTAGTTAAACCTTTGACAAAACACACCATATAAACATTATTTAATCACCATCGTCGGTAACAGTGGTATCAGAGTCATTTTCATTTACTTCTAAAGCATCAATGTGAATCCATGGCCTCATGCGGTCAGCTGCGACGATAGTTTCGCGCCTATTTTGTGTGCAAGCTAAGCCCGGGACAGGTGCCACCTTGTAACGATCTCTACCCAAAATTTTGATAACACGATAGGGGCCTACATACGTAGGCATAAGTTTTTTGCTCTGTCCGTCATTATTGAAACAGATTTTGGTTATCTTTACCAAAGCACCTAAATCATACTCTCGCGCTGGCTTCCTACCTACATCATATCTCTTTTTCTGCTTGACCTGTTCTTTATCTATTCTATCCTTAACCTCATCGCGTATGGCAGAACGCTCACGGCACTCACGAGTCTCCTCAGCGATTTCGTTCAAAATGGGACTTAGTTCTACATTAGTTGCAGTACCAAACAATACCTCCGCAGGAGTCCTACCCGTGGTCTTCTGGATAGTATTATTTAATCCCCACTGAACCTTACCTAAATGGCTATCCCAATCTTTCTCGGTATATTTTACATTGAGTGTTTTCAAAGAGTCAAGAATGGTACGGTTATACCGTTCTACTTGGCCATTCGACCTGGGACTAGCAACCGCATTTAATATATGCTTGAAACCCTTGTCGAGAGTAAATCTTTTGAATGCATGAGACGTAAAACAGCTGCCACGGTCAGTAATTAGACGATCAGGTGTTCTAAATGTGTAAAATATGTCATTCAAAACTCTTACAACATTCTGGGTATTCGTGTTCCTGACGGGTTTCACAAAACAAAATTTTGTGAAAGCGTCCACGACCACAACCAGGTGAGTATGACCTCTATTAGATTTAACGAAGGGTCCAAGGTGGTCAACATGCAAAGTATGAAACGGAACATCTACTTTTGTTATAGGGTGAAGAAGCCCTTCGCGTTCGTTCGAATTCTTTTTGGCGAAGGCACATTCTATACAAGCGCTCACATATTTTTTTACGAATTTTGTCATTTTTGCAAACCAATAGTTTTTCTTGATCCTCTCCAAAGTTTTCTCAAAGCCAAAATGTCCAATGTCATCGTGATTCATACGACACAGTTGCCACCTTGCACCTTTAGGTACTACCCACCGAATACTGTCTTTATCTCCGCCTAAACAACGAAAAAGCTTATTGCCCTTTATCACATAATTTTCGTTTATGTATTTGAGACCCTTTTCATCAAGATTGCTATTTAGAATATTTCTAATCCTACATAACTCTGAGTCCCCGAGTTGAAGAGTGTGCAACCAATCATCGTCAGTGATCGTCATTACAGTCGGAAATTCTTCCACACAAACATTTCCTTCGTCACCAACGGGGTTTCTGGATAAAGCGTCGACGTGACTCATTTTGGAACCGGCTCTGTACTCAATGGAACAATCAAACTCCTGCAGGGTCAACCACCAACGAGCTATTCTTGGGATGAGATCTCTCTTCAGGAACGTTGAACGCAAAGCGCTGCAATCGGTGACGATTTTAAATTCTTTACCAAGCAAGTAAACCCTAAATTTACGCAAGGAAAAGACAACTGCTAGAGTTTCTAATTCGTACGAATGAAAATTCTTCTCTTCCGGTGAAGTTTGCCTACTATAGTAAGCTACTGGGTGGAAAGGCTCATTGGCCGATGTACGTTGGAGTAATATACCACCAATTCCTATTCTACTCGCATCGGTATGTAGCTCAGTTTCTGCTGCCGGATCATATATTGCTAGAATTGGCCTGTCTATTAATCTGGACTTCAGATCTCTAAAAGATTGGTCCTGACTATCACCCCACTCCCAGGCTGCACCCTTTTTCAATAACTTACTGAGTGGACACGCGATTAGGGCAAAGTCTCTAATAAATTTTCTAAAATAGCTGGCCAGACCTAGAAACTGTCTGACATTATGCACGCTTTTTGGTTGCGGGAAATTCCGCACACTAACTATTTTACCTTCACCTGGCCTAATGCCAGCAGCGCTAATTTCATATCCGAGATAAGTGATTTTGTCACAGAGAAAATTACACTTCGCTAAATTGAGGGTAAGATTCGCATTCCCCATAATCAGCAACACCTCCTCGAGACGATCCAAGCATTCAGCGGCATTCCTACCAAAAATTAGCACATCATCAATATATGCTGTCGCCTTTCCGGAACGAACTGACCCTAATAGCGTATTCATCATCCGTTGAAAAACGGCCGGTGCGTTCGCCAGACCAAATGGCATTCGATTAAATTCGTACTGGCCATCTGGTGTGACAAACGAGGTGAGATGTTTACTCTGGTCTGAAATCGGTACTTGATAGTAGCCAGAAAAGAGATCGAGTGTGATAAAACACGCTTGACCTGTAAGACGTGCAATCTCATCTTCAATGATGGGCATAGGATACCTCTCCTTAACCGTCACCGAATTCAACATGCGATAATCGACGCACATCCGCATCGATCCATCTTTTTTTCGAACAAGTAAAATAGGGCTAGCATACTCGGATATAGACTCTTTTACGACACCAGCATCTAACATCTCACCTACCATACTGCGGACCTTTTCCCGTTCATGATGAGACAATCGGTACGGTCGATATACCACAGGGCGATTACTACTCAATTCTATGTTCATTTCAGTCTTATTACTGCAACCTAAATCTTTGAGGGAAAAGGCAAAACAATGCTTGTACCGTTTTAACAATTCTAGGAGACGCTGCTTATCAGGCTCTGACACTCCTTCTCCTACGCAAACCTGACTTTCATTAAAAACACCTGTAGCTGTTATATCACCCCGCGACTCCACTACCCTATTAACAAAGTCTACTTTATCTGCTCGGCAAAAAACAAAATCCTTTGGTATCCGACAAGATATTGAACAAGGTGTTACTGCTATATCAACACGACCACATTTTGCATAATAGAGACCTCCAATCACAAAATATTGGTTATTGGGTTCCCCTGCGATACTATTCTTCACTAGTACGCTTCCTATAAACGAATGTTCAATTTGGGCTCTCACAGTAGCTGCACCATAAAGGTTAAGGGTACCAGCTGACCTAACTTTAAATGAACGCTCGTGACAGTCTTCGATATCAGGTTGTGGCAATTCACTACCAATGTCATGGAATTGCAGCTTTGTAAAATTTTTATAAACGATTATGTGGGGCTGCTCTGTAAATGACTGACCAATCAAAACTGGCTTATCTAACAACTCATCACTCACGACCTTGCATACGACTTTAGCATTCACATCATCGACACTTAAATCAAGTGATAGTTCTCCTAATGCATGTACTATTTCGTTTCCAAAACCTTTCATAGCCGATGGAACTTTGTTGTGAGCCAAATCTAAGCTGCGTACTACAGTTTCTTTGATTAGAGTGACGTCACTCCCGAAATCGACAAAAGCTGTAAAAACAATTCCGTTCACCCTAACTTCTTTAATAAATTTCGAATTCGGACACCCATTTTGTTGATTACTACTATCAGAATCGATGCACATCGTTTTATGAACATTAGTATTGGTGCTTTTAACAGTTTGATCACTTGGTTTGACAAAACAGTTTTCGGAAGTATGCCCTATTTTATTACACTTGGAGCATTTCAAAAGCGGCTTAGGACAATACAAGTAACTATGCCCTTTCTCCTTGCAATTGTAACATCCAGCTGAAGGCTGCCTAAAACCTGTTTTCGATTTTGAACTACGGTTAGCGTCGACAGTATCGGTACCTTTTGTTCTGATAGCAGTACGGTCTACTATAGATTGGTTCGAATCTTTATTGCTGACTAAGTACTGCAGAAGAAAATCAGGGTGCGAGCAACGTAACGCCAAAGCTCCGGATCTTAATGTACGATCGCTAAGACCATGAATAATACAATCAACTGCGCGTTTTCCCTCAATATCACATCGGTTAAGCAGCGTCAGTTTTTCATAATAGTAAACTTCTATCGGTTCATGAAACTTACTCTTCCGTCTAAGCATTTCTTCCAAAGCCTGGCCATAGTTCTGTTCGAATGGAAACGCGTTCACTAGTTTTTCCTCCCACTCCTTCCATGAGAAAAGAATCGAATTTAAGCCTTCGTACCAGGTTTTGGCCAGACCTTGCAGTTTTTGCATAGCAAAATGAGTGGTGGTTTTATCGTCCCAACCATACACAGAAGCGCATTCGTTTACCTTCTTTAACCAAACATCAATGCGTTGAGTCTTAGAAGAAGGGTCAAAACTTGGAAGGATATTTTTAAAATCTATCTTTTGTGAAGGTTGTGCGCTCTGAGTCGGCAGCGACGAAAAACCATCTCTAAAACACTTAAGGATATCTACAAATTCTTTCTTAGATAAAGATGGACTACGTGACCTTTGTTCTTCCGCGTCGTCCCGTAGCTCCGGATGTCGCGCTCCATGCCGCCCGTCGTGGTGGTTGGGGATCCCTCCACGAAGCTCGCTGGCCTGCCTCGATGGTGTTCGGTGAGGTCGCTCTGGCACGCGGAGTCGTTCGCGTTCCCGTTGAAGCTCCCTCTCGAGCAGCTTGAATCGCTCGCGGCCCCGTTCACGCTCTTGGTCCCGCTCGGCGTGACTAGGGCTGCAGGTCCGGACACGGCTCCGACTCCGAGAAGCAGTGCGGCGAGCCCGACCGGGTGTCTCACGCCGCCGACTATCCCGTTCGGATTCCCGTCGCCGGCGATCCGGCTCGTCCATTATCTGAAAGGATTGCGTTGCGTAGCAAACGCAAAAAAAAAAATATATATATAAATCTATTAAAAATATTTGAGGGTAGTTTTTTTTTTTTTTTTTTTTTTTATAATAACTATCCAAAAAAAAATAAAAATTAAAGAATATATATATTCTAGTATTTCTACAATCTGTAATCAGTATTATCTAATATTTGCTTAAAATAAAAATAAATCAATTTAATAATGTTAAAAAAAAAAACAAAAACCTAAAAATCCTGGCGTTTATGCCCATTTTATGCAAAAACAAGAATCAATTACGTAAATTATAGGTAGTTAAAACCATTGATTTACTAGGTGAGGTACAAATAGAGTAGATAATGATCATAAATTATATTGGAAACCAGAAAATAAACGATAGGATGTAGACCTATTCAGAAAATAAATTAAGAGTCAAAGCATCCCTTGATAACAGGCAAACAGTTTTATAAAAATAATTGGGCGTGTACTTACTTTTAAAGTTGGTCTCGATCCAGCACTTCTGATATGTAGAAACTATCTACTATCAGGAGTTCGTAATAAACAGGAACAACAGAAAACAGTAAAATAATTACTTTATTTTACAAGGATTACAATTACAACGTTACAAAGACTAAATGTTAAGACCATGCTGCTTGTTCAGCAGTCGAGAACCCAATGCCCGTCCGTCTCGAATTTTCTGATAAAATTTTACAATAACACCATAAAAAAAACGAGCTCTCCCGATTGGTAAAAGGTTCTGGAACGTGAACCAATCACAGCCAGAGTCAGCCGTCAGTCGTACCAACTGACGGACAGACATCGCTCTGAGATTGGCCAACACAAATTATTAACCAATCGAGGGGCTTGACAAACAAGTAACGGAAACAATGTTCTTTTTTAAAAATTACTCACAAACAATTGATACATAAAATAATTGAAACATTACTGCGGATAAAATAATAACGGAATTAAATATTAATTTTGCCTAAAATAAAACAAAGTTGACGACAAATATTGAAACACAATATTCTTTTTAAAGATTACTCTCGAACAATTGATACATAACATAATTGAAAAATAACTGCGGTTAAAATAATAACGGAATTAAATAATAATTTTGCATAAAATAAAACAATGTTAACGACAAATATTGAAACCCTAACATTTATTTATTTTATTTAACTAGGTAAATCTATACCATCAACTACTTATATGCCACAAACTGGTATCTATCCAGACATGTTGTTGTGTTAACTAATAAATATAAGATATTTTTTACAAAAACTAAAAACCGACTTCAAATTCCTGAATATTTACAAGATATATATCAATCTCTCTGCGTTTTGCTTACCTACTGAGGATGACACTGGCCACCTACAGTTTCAAATAAAAAACAAAAGTACGAATGACATCCATGCATCATCAATAGCTAATAACTCTTACGGTACTGACTGACTGACTGACAATCAAACGTAGTGGTTTTATTCTCTTTGAAAATCAACGCAGAGCCTAACCCAAATCCTAAGAGTATGAAATTTGCAGGGTAGCTTCCTGTTGTATCGTATGGGTGCACAGAAAGGAATTCCCGACACACAAACTTTAAGGTTAAAGTTTATGTAAAAATAGCAGCAACCGAACGAAGTCGTGGGGATAACCATACCATACCACAATCGACAAAAAAAAATCGGCAAGTCGTGATTTCAAGAGATGATGACGTTTTAACAAGTTTTACGGACAAGTAGCAATCCCTCAGGATTTAAATTAATATGGGACCACCCCGGGATCATAAAAAAATACAATTGAGAACCTCCTCCTTTTTGAAGTCGGTTAAAAAGCAACCCATCGCTGATTTAATAGTCCCAGGCAATGCTTTTAAGTAACATAAGTTGTAAAAATTCCCGAATACAAAAAAAAACTCGCACGTTAATGTGCGAGTTTTTTTTATATTTTATACTTGAACGCAGTTTAAAAGAGATATCTCGAAGAAGAGGACATATTTTTGTATGCAAACGTGGGTACAATGGTACGCGCAGTTAAAGATGAGTCCTGACAGATGCTAGTAGAGGGATTTAGTGCAGGATGTGCGCAGCCAAAGGTGAGACTTGACGGATCACGTGGTTATTCCTGCGCAGTAGATTCTTAGGCCATTTAGGTGGTATGCAACGCCTTGTACCTGCGCAAAATCCCCTCTACTAGCATCTGACAGGTCTCATCTTTGGCTGCGCGCATTGTACCTAGTTTAAATAATTTTCGATATAAACATAGGACTTTTTGCTTCTGAGTCAGCCACAAGCCTGCTCATATCCGGTGCAGCGTGGAGACAAGCTGACAACCTAACGGTACGTTCCATTTTCATTCTAGAATCGGATTTACTCTTTTGCTTTCGAAAATGAAGAGTATCTAGAAAGTTATTACAATATTCTTTGGATAAAAAGAATTTAAATAACTAGACTGTGACCGCGGATTCCCTCGCGTAGTACCTAGATAAAAAGTAACCAATATGCTATTCAAACTAAAGAAATATAATAATATGTACTCCAAGTTTTAATGAAATCGGTTTAGCCGTTCTAAATTCAAACTTTCGCATCTTACCTATATTATCTGATCTGAATTAAAAGAGACGTTTCATCAATATATGGAGCCTGGGCCTGCACTGTGTACACTACTCTAAAATATGGCTAAGCAATAAAGTAAACGTATTTAATTGGTTATTTTATTTAAATTGACTTCGTTCTAAGGTACATTAAGATTTTCTTCGACAAAGAGAGCAACACATAGCGCTACAAAAATATGGCGGATGGACGTGCGTGAAATGTAATTTTGACAACCTACATTTATCTGACAAAACAAAAACATCAAATCAAACAATATGACATGAAAAATATGTCAATGTCATGTCAAACGCCAATTATAAATCAACATGGCGGCCTTCATTGTAAAAAACTTACCAGAAGAACTATTCCTGTACCATCGCATTTGTCTTCAAATTAATGAAATTGTATTTTTCTTGTAATCTCCTATTTTTTCCTAATATTTCTGTGTAGTGTACATGGACCAGGCCCAGAATGAAATGGCTCCTTTGGCACAAAGATATATTATAGTTTGGAATATCACACATGCTACTTTTTATTCCCTTAGGTCCCACGTGGGCGAAGCCCTAGGCGGAAGCTAGTTTATAATAGATGTAAGATTTCGAGTCATGGGTAGTTTTTGTTTTCTAAATTAAAACCAGCGATGGGTGCACACATCAGTGTGTATCCAGCACAATGGCCTGAGCGAAGGCCATGTTTTCCTTGAGCTCTGCTGCGAACAACATTTTAACCATGTGAATATTTTAGTTAGTTCAATTTATTGTGCAGTGTAGTACTTAAGGAAAATAAAAAAACTTCATTCATTCGTTCATAAATAATACCTAGTGCTAAAATAGTTTAAGCTTACTTTAATAAATAATAAGAAAAATCCAAGCATTTTCCACCTCTAAATAGTTAATATCTGTCATAGTAACTCAATTCCAGACGTCTATAGATTTGCTCCTACGATTTTTATTCAGTCGAACGAGAAAATTCCTCAAGATTTTTTCATCAAAGAGTAATCCAGACTTATTTAAATGTTACTACTATAAGAAATGCGAAAGTTTGGATGGATGGATTGATGTTTGTTACTCAATCATGCAGGCACAGAGATAGATTATAGTCTGGAATAGAGGGTGCATTCTGAAATTTCGAAGTTTCATAGTTTTGAAATTTCGGTCCATTTTATCATGTTCTGCTATTTCGAAATTTCGAAACTGCTAGGTAAAAGTGAAAATGAAGTGAAATCAATTAAATAGTACATTTAAAACAAAATTTTGCCTTCTTTATGCGTTTTCCGGCGGGTACTAAGAGTTTCTTTTGGAAATTCGTACCATTTTTTACTTTTATACACTTCCACATCGAACAAAAAGTCTTATTACTTATGTGTTGTTGTTTGTACTGTATGTTATCTGTGTTAAGTCTACCTATCTCCCTATCGTTAACCTTTATTCTATTGTTTTTTGAGCCTTCTGTCTGTGTTTGTCAAAATAAATTTATTTCATTTAATTTAATTTCATTTTATTTTTCTTAATTTTTCGATCCTGCATCCAGTTTCGAAATTCCGAAACTTCGAAACTCATGAGGCCAATTTCAAACGTCAGTTTCGAAATTGAGAAACTATGAAACTGAAACCCCTAGTCTGGAATAACACATAGGCTATTTCTTATCCCGGTTAGCTGTACGGTTATCGCGGGATAGATTTTGTTTTTGTTTTTCACAGAGCAAGGGATCGATCCCTTGCTCTGTGTCATGATTTTGCATAGTGGTAGTTTAGCGGTCAGATATTGACATGCACTGCTTTGTATCCCGGAAAAATGTATTATGATTGCAACATGAACTGCCTGATCAAATTTGATCAATATGGGTACATTTATCACGTTTTGATCATGCCGTTAGTTCTCACACACATAAATTTTCAAACGAACGAAGTCACATGAAACATATAGTTAAACATCTTTGGTTCCAGCAAAAATGATACCAATTTTTTGAGTTTATTCAGTCAAGGGTTTATAAGCTGCGGTCAGTTTTATAAAGTTTCGGTGTCATAAAACGGGGATTATCCATGCTTGTTTGGTTCGTTCAGACAGGTCCAGACGTCCAATATTCTCGTATTTCATCGAGTTCCTTCACCCTACACCAAAGGTATTATAGTTTTGGAGCCGTCAGCTTGTCCTATGAATATCACACATTGGCTTAAAATCTTTATATTCGACTGTGTTTAAAAAGAAGATGGAGTCGTGGCTTCCTCCCCCCCCCTGGAAATAAAACAACGAAACATTTGATGACCTCGGTGGCGCAGCGGGCGAATGCCCGTATATGATGGAAGCGGTGCGGGTTCGATTCCCGCTGCAGGCATAAACAATCATTAGGGGGGCTTTGCCCATACTCTGGGCATGCGGGTTAGCGAGCGCGATAAAGCTATTATTATTATAATGGAAAGCTACTGCCATGCCATATCCTGCCTTTCCCGAGTAGAAAATATAATTGGATGACTTATTAAAAACAAACGGGTGTTTATCACCCGTGTCATGGTGTGTCATGTATACTGATCGCGAAAGTTTGAAAAATACTAAATATCATTGGTGCACGACCGGGTTCGAATCCACGAATGTCGGGATACCTACCACTAGGCTATGTAAGCCTAGTGGTAGGCTTTATATCCTACATATATTATAAATGCGAAAGTGTGAATAGCGTTTTGGCGTGATTCTTACTCAATCACGCCAAAACGGCTAAACGTATCTAGATTAAAGGCACAGACAATATTACACATAATACAGACAGACAGATAATATTCTGGAATAGCAGATAGGCTACTTATTATCCTCGAAGGTACCACGAGAGCGAAGGCGTGGGCAGTAGTTAGTATGACATATCGTAGACAAATCTCCCCGAGAAGGCTCGAGCGCTGGATAGTAATCAAACAGCATAGTACATACAGACAATGAAACCATCATTCTAGATATTCAAACCCATCAAGGCTTTGAGATAGGCTTTAACTATGCATAGCCCTTGACGGCTTGGTTATGGCAATGGATATGTCATGGGGGATTAATTATTCGTATCTAGCGGATGACCGCGGTTTCGCTCGCGCGTTGCCCGGATCAGAAGTAGCCTATGTCCTTTCATAGGGATGCAGCTATCTTCTACCCAATTTCATCAAAACTATTTCAGCCGTTTAGTCTCAGTTACAAAAAAACAGACAGACAGAGTTAATTTCTCATCAATGTTAGTGTGAAGTGTAGATATTGTGTACCTACCAAAGGAATTTAGACCTAATTCTACAACAATAGTGTATTACAATAGTAAAGATACATACAAGAGGTTAAAAAGACTAAAAATATCATATTTTTAAATTTTCATGAATAAAAGTCAAGATTTTTTTATACTAGTTTGGCTTTTCTTCATACATATTTTTAATCACCTTGTACATAAAAACCTACCGTTACGCAAGAGGCAATATCGTAACCAATGAGTTTAATCTGAGGTGCGATTATTGCTAGTTGAAAACCGCCTGCCCCAACACCATGGCAATAAAATTACCGGACAACTTAACAAAACTAGGTAAATATTAAAATTGGGAGGGGGTTAGGGAGATGGTAGGTAGTAGCGGAGAAATGCACAAAGGTTAACCAAGGCATCCGTTATGTCTCAACTACCCTTATAGCCATGACCGGCATCATGACACAAATACAGCAGCAACCGTATCCAGTCTCAGGATATCAGTGGTTTTGCATTACTGAACTGATTATAATGCAACTCAATCTCACAGGTGACAGGGCTTTGTACGTCCATAGTCAGTTATCGTGGTATTAACAACAATCTTAGCTGGCTTACACACGGTTGGCATACAAATACATACATAACACGCGAAAAACATTAATACACAGGATAATGGTTCTCGAATAGTGACCACGTACCAGACGACTCAGTGTTGGAAGGCCCCTATACCTATAGACCGACGACATTGTGAAGATTGCGGTAGGTTGGTTGATAGAGAAGTCTTAAGGCCGTTCGTGTTAGCACTCTTTGGGGAGGCCTATTTTCAGCAATGGACTTCATCAAGCTGATGATGGTGATATTATTCAGCAAAAGTTTTTTTGTATCCTAGCTTAAAGCTATTCCACTGTTCAAAGTCCAAAGCATCCTAGACGTCCATCTGAACTGAAACCTCTCAAGTCTGTTTGCTGTTACCCAAAGACAAATACTCTGCAAGATCGATGTTTATTCGGGAACCGGGACACTTGTGTACCCTCTCGTCTATTGTTGTTACAACATGAATACCCTATTGACAGACCCTTACGAAGTTAAGTTGGGCAAATATTAAATTAGCTTGTGGTACTGTTTTGTGTACACTCTTGAAGGGTTGGATTGTAAATGGATGTTAAGAAACAGAGAGTTTCTTCTGTTTTGTTTTGTTGTTGAGGATAAAGCCGAATTCTAAGTGAGAATTATGAGCAAAACTGTTAGCGCTTGAACGACCTCAGTGGCGCAGTGGGTGAGTGCCCGTCTGAGACGCAAGGAGTCATCATCATCATCATCAGCCTGATGAAGTCCACTGCTGAACATAGGCCTCCCCCAAAGAGTTCCATGACGAACGGTCTTGAGCCTTTTCCATCCACCGACTTCCCGCAACCTTAACAATGTCGTCAGTCCATCGGGTGGGGGGCCTTCCAACACTGCGTCGTCCGGTTCGTGGTCGCCACTCGAGAACCTTTGTTCCCCAACGGTTGTCGGTTCTGCGAGCTATATTAAGGCCGGCCCACTGCCACTTCAACCTGCTAATTCTAAAAGCTATGTCGGTAACCTTGGTTCTTCTACGGATTTCCTCATTTCGGATTTTATCACGCAAGGAGTGCGGGTTTTGATTCCCACTGTGAGACAAAATATGTTTGCATGATCTCTTGGTCTTGGTGTTGTGGTACCAAGAGTACTCGTAGTTTCTGATACCCGGGAATCCATAACCAAACAGGGAATCCTAGCGTATGTGACTATGTATGTGACGGATGCAAAAAAAACGTATTTTTGACCAAATAGGTAAAAATAGGCCGTGGTGGCCCCGGCTGAAGAATAGGCCCCTCCATATCTACCTATCCGCGGATGTCGTAAGAGGCGACTAAGGGAAAAAAAGCTAGGGGATGGGCAGCAGCGTCCCTCATTTTAACAACGATAGCTCTAACTGCGCTCGCCAACCCGCATGCCCAGCGTGGTGAGTATGGGCAAGTCCTCCCACATCTGTCTGTGGGGGAGGCCATGTTCAGCAGTGGACGTCGAAAGGCTGAAATGATGATGATGATGAGGTAAAAATATGAGTGACATCGGGATGGGAGGTTGCTAAGATTTAGTGGTCCAAAAGGGGTTTCATGTTCAAAAGTCTTAGTAGCCAATGACATCTGCGATGCTTGAAATCTCTTAATTTTTTTTGGCTAATATACATTACATTTGTTTTTTTTTTTGTAAAATATATCATATTTTACACCCTTATAAAGCCCATATGGGCGTCAGTCTAAAGCGCGTACGGTCCTTGTTAGGTAATTACTTACGCTAGGTACGTACATAAATGTATATAAAACGTATCGTGATCGATCCACAACTCGCAAAACTCAGACACGGCACTCTGGGATTCCGACATTAATAGCCGCATGCTTGTGATTTGAATAGTTCAAAAGACGTCCTCAACATCAGCCAGGGTATTGTGGATGTGATTGGTCCGGATTGGAATACTATTCATTGGCTAGGTTCTGCGGTTTGCATATTTTATTGCCCATTGTTTGGTAAGCTGTACAGTTAGTTAATACAATGAATCATCAATATCATCATCATTTCAGCCATTCGACGTCCACTGCTGAACATGGCCTCCCCCACAGACAGCAAATTCCTTATCATGTGGGGGGATTTGCCCATACTCACCACGCTGGGCATGCGGGTTGGCGAGCGCAGTTAGAGCTATCGTTGTTAAAATGAGGGACGCTGCTGCCCATCCCATAGCTTTTTCCCTTAGTCGCTTCTTACGACATCCGCGGATAGGTAGATATGGAGGGGCCTATTCTTCAGCCGGGGCCACCACGGCCTGTAGCATATACAGGGCGTCCCAAACTTATGGGACATGAAGGGGAAGTACCTTAAATATCGTAGATAGGGTATTTTGCTGAAAGAAGACTTTATGTTACTTTTAAAAGTTAGTAATTCTGCATTCATAGATTTTCTAAAAAATACTTGCTTCGTCTGGGAATCGAACAGACTTAAATGTCAAAAAAAAATCATCCTACTTCTATGATGCCAATCGAAAGAATAGCTAAAAAATAATAACTTTGCTTAAGTAACATAGTATTTTAAAAGAACGGAACAACGTAAAATGATTGAGTAAAATTTTTCAAACACGTTTTATTTAGGATTTTTTAGGTTAGATTTTTTAGTTCTTTTTAAAAATATTAAAGTATGCATTCAAACAAACGCTCTCATAAACTGTTCCATTTTCAAATTTAACAACAACATTATTGTCGATTCTGTTGTTTTAGGATTCCTAACATAAATTTTAAGATTTCTTAATTTTCTAAGTTAAGTGGACCTAAACATTATGGTATTCTCTTTACATATCCTAAAAAATCCTAAATAAAACGTGTTTGAAAAATTTGACTCAATCATTTTACGTTGTTCCTTTCTTTTAAAATAATATGTTACTTAAGCAAAGTTATTATTTTTTAGCTATTCTTTCGATTGGCATCATAGGAGTAGGATGATTATTTTTTGACATTTAAGTCGGTTCGATTCCCAGACGAAGCAAGTATTTTTTAGAAAATCTATGAATGCAGAATTACTAACTTTTAAAAGTAACATAAAGTCTTCTTTCAGCAAAATACCCTATCTACGATATTTAAGGTACTTCCCCTTCATGTCCCATAAGTTTGGGACGCCCTGTATACAATGAATAGTTAGCTGTAACCCAGGGAGGCCTGCGCCGATATAAGTGAGCTGCTGGCTTTCCTGCAATAAAAAAACACATTTATTCATTTTCATTCATTTATTTATTCATTCATTCTATGGCTATGAGCCAGAACCCCTATGAGGCTGTTGGTAAAGGACTCGTAATGGTGACAGTGAACTGATTAATATCAAAGATTTCAAGCACTGATGATGTCATTGGTCGATATTACACATTTACTATTGTACCGTAAACGTACACTAGGGGGCTCAGGTGGGCATTTTTCCACCGTTAAAATCTCATCGGTCCATCATTGTGGGGGCAACGCGTCTTCCGGTCTATAATCGATCATAATTCCCAGAGGTAGTCAACATCTCTCTAACTCCAGGGTTCCGTGCCCTTTCAAGCCTATTTTTTATAAAACTGGTAACTTCTTATCACGCCCGTAATGAAAATCGGTGAAAATTATTTATTTCTTTTTTGATGTTTTCACGTGTCTCTTATGGTGTTAAGATAACGTTTTCTTAATAACTTAGGTATAATTTATAATAAAAGACATTTGAATATTTTTCTAAACAGAGATTTTGTTAAATATTCTTGTCTTTGTCATTTTCGTGGCAATCGAACGACAAAAAATATTATATCCGAAAAATCTTTCCAATTAAAAACATCTTAAATTCACAAGCGCTTCATGAAAGCGCAGTCCGTGTCGTCTTCCAGCTATAAGTTTCAGATAGCTACTGGTGCCGCCCCCAACCCGGCCGAATAATAAAACGTACGTCATATGGCAGTGGCAGCTTTTAATAAAAGTCAAACTTCATTGAGCACTCAAGAAAGGCCGAGTTGAAGTGAAAACAGTGCACGCAACGTAATCAGGCACGCGAGCACGCGATCCGATCGCTGATTACTTGACGGGGCAATTACGTGTGGATGATTTTTGTATTAGCTCAGTCATGGTTGCCTGGTGCTTTTATGGTTGTTTATTACTTCCTTCGTGCCGTTGTTAGAAACGCGTTGGCTTAGAGGGAGGTACTACTATGATTTAAGAGTTTAGCTCTTGTCGGTGTAATGATGCAATTTCCTCCATTCTGATCTTTCCAATGCGAGCTCCTTTACTTCCCTAAACGACATGACGGCAGTCTCCTCTTTTATCTAGCTCATGTCACTAATTCTTGGTTTTCCTCTTCCTCGTTTTCCTTCTACCTTTCCTTTAATGATAAGATTAGTGGGAGGTACATTTCTGAAAATCCTATCCTATTAATATTATAAATGCAAAAGTTTGTAAGGATGTTTGGATGGTTGTGGTTAAATTTAAATATTAATTACGTCAAATTCAACCTATTTACCAAAGCTTTGAATCGTAATTACCATATAGGATAAAGAATAAGCCCCTTCTGGGGTAGTATTCATGTTATGAATTACTTTATTTATTTTGCGTCAATAGTAAACATTTGGTCAGCAAAAAAATTAATTACATCATATTCAACATTTACCAATGCCAAATGCTTAATAGCATCACATTTTTACCAAAGCTTTTTTATTCTGTAAAGTATATTTTGATCAAGAAAGTTTACAATATGTTGAGAAAAGTTCCGCTAAAATACAAAATGTCAGTTCAATAATATAGGAAATGGCTTGTGCAATCTATAAATCTATGTACCCCGCCCACGTTAATCCTTCTCTTTGCTCTACGACAGAGCACAGCAACACATCCTTATCAAATGGCTAGATCACTATTAGAAGAAGCCGAATGAATTCTAATGAAACTACAAATATACACCACATATATACACACACACACACACATGTATACATATAATTAGTTTTTGTCTAATCAGTGACTATCGTAATTTGTGTGTGTGTAAAAGTGTTATCTAAAAAAAAACCATCATTGGCTGTAGGTAAAGTGAATTAGTTAAGTTGTACCTTATACCTAAGAGCTGTGGATTTTGTTTCATTTGTAAGGAACACTACCCTTATAATGAAAGATCAACTATATTTCAATCCAATATAATCCTTATTTCACATTCAAATATCTATTTATACAGTTATACAGCAGACTTACCCTAAGAGACAAGTTGTCAGTACAACGGTCGGATCACGAATCCTCCCTCCACCCGACTCGCCCCGCTCTTATACAGAAATACTCGTAAACAACAAGATGGCGGCTCGGTCGGGTGATATTCGTTGAGCGACTTACAATATATTCTTTTAATTTTCAAACCCAGTTAAACATTATGTAAAATAGATCAAAAATCATATAATAATTTAAAATGAATTATCACCGCTTATATTTGAAATAATCATCTAAAATAGGAACATTGACAGTTAATGTAACAAAATAATAACTACTCCTAACTAATTTACCTACTCTACTAGTGTTTTAATTCTTACAAAAACAATAAATCCTCATATCAGTATCCTGATAACCCATCCCAGGGCTATCCCTGCGATTCTGCGAACCCATCAATTCTCGCAGAATCAGCAGCAAGATGGATTATTTTACAACGAAACATGAACCCATCAATTCTCACGAGTAATTGCAAACTAATCCATCTCTTTATTTGTACGTGAACCCATCAATTCTCACGTACATCCTATCTCATACATATCTAGTCTCACTTTAAGGCATCGTGACGTGAACCCATCCATTCTCACGACGATGGCTTAGAAATGTTTTCATTATCTTTTAATCATAATCATCTTCAATACCTACTATATTCTGATAACCCATCCCAGGGCTATCCCTGCGATTCTGCGAACCCATCAATTCTCGCAGAATCAGCAGTAAGATGTGGACAGCGGCTGTGGTTTTCCCTTCGTCGGTCTCTAGTATGGCTCAGATCGCCACACGGCACCGCCACCGCACAGGGCTGCAGCTCAGCTCTCGCTCGCACGGCATGGAAACAGAAAAGAAAAAGAAACCGTTATATCAGTACAAACATTACGTAGTAAAACTTCGATAAACTTGTTTCAATTCTTAAATGGCGCGCTTTGGCTCAAAAATAATGAAATAAAAGCTATGAAAGTCAGGAATAATAGATAAAGAGCACGTGGTAATCCCGCTTCTGAATTGTAAGGAACACTACCCTTATAATGAAAGATCAACTATATTTCAATCCAATATAATCCTTATTTCACATTCAAATATCTATTTATACAGTTATACAGCAGACTTAAGAGACCCTAAGAGACAAGTTGTCAGTACAACGGTCGGATCACGAATCCTCCCTCCATTTTTTTTTTTTTTCGAACGGATTTATATGCTGTGGGTCTCTTATGACCACTGCCAGCTACACCGGGCTAGTAATCCTCCCTCCACCCGACTCGCCCCGCTATTATACAGAAATACTCGTAAACAACAAGATGGCGGCTCGGTCGGGTGATATTCGTTGAGCGACTTACAATATATTCTTTTAATTTTCAAACCCAGTTAAACATTATGTAAAATAGATCAAAATCATATAATAATTTAAAATGAATTATCACCGCTTATATTTGAAATAATCATCTAAAATAGGAACATTGACAGTTAATGTAACAAAATAATAACATGAAATGGTTATCAGAATTAATCACTCAATAAATTAGTACAATATTATACTGAACCTTACACATTAATAAAATAAAATATAATGAAACATCTGAAACAAATGCTCGAAGTTGAAATGCTTACAGAGTCATCTCAGCAGGACAAATATAATTATCATCATCATCATCATAAATACCATCCAATCTAACACAGTGGATAACTGACTTCTTTAGGGAACGATCGATTCGAGTCGTCATTAGTGGCTGCTCTTTCGATCAATTGGCTTTTAATGCCGTACCTCTAGGATCTGTTCTATCAGCAACCTTATTCCTGCTGCACATTAATGACCTGCTAAAACCGGATATTTTTGGGTATGCAGATGACAGCACAGTTGTTCATAGATATTTTGCCGGCCCGCGTGTTAGTGCGGATGAGATTCACAAACTCCGTAATGAGATGGTGGGTCGTGTGAACATCAAACTGAGGTTGGTGTCTGAGTGGAGTGGCGCAAACCTTGTGAAGTTCAACGCATCCAAGACCCAGGCATGTGTGTTTACGGTGAAGAAGACCGTATTTAATCCTGAGATCAATTTCCGTGGTACTTCTATTCAGATCACTGACAGTCTGAGCCTGTTGGGTGTTGAGCTCTCCTCAAATTTGAACGTTGGCTCACATATCGAGTCGAAGGCCAAATTTGCTGCCATGAAGCTGGGCATCCTAGCGAAAGTTCGTTGGTACTTCTCACCGGGACAGCTTCTTAACCTTTTTAAAGCAAAGTCCGATCCTGCATGGAGTACTGCTGCCGTCTATGGGATGGCTCGGCTAAATACCAGCTTGAAGCCCTCGATTCGATTGAGCGTCGCGCTGTTAGGCTCATAGGAGATGAATCGCTTGTGGAGGCTAACCTACAGAGCCTTGAACACAGGCGGCGCGTGGCTAGACTGTCGGTGTTCTATAGGTACCACTTTGGTGATTGTGCGCAGGATCTGCATGACCTCATCCCTCCCTCCCCCTTCCACCACCGGACAAGCAGACGCACAGGTAAATACCACCCTTACCTGGTCGACATACCACAGTGTCGAACGAAACGATTCTGCTCCACTTTTATTATAAGTACTGCCAAAGAGTGGAATGATCTGCCTGCGTCTGTTTTCCCGAAAGAGTACAATCTAGGAGTCTTCAAATCTAGGGTCAATAAGTTCATTCTGGGAAAGCGTGCTTCATCTTAGGCCACATCTCACTTGCAAAAGTGAGTTGGTGGCCATTATCAATAAAAATAAATGTAAATGATCTGCAAATGTTGTTGCGAATCTAGGTGTTCGTAGTTTCCGATTCACAGTAATTCCTAGTGGGGGTCAGACTCCATAATATTTGGCAACTGCTTGGTGGTAAAAAGTTTTTTTAATACCGAATACAGGTACAATAAAAGTACGTGTTCGTTTGTTCGAAAGTATTCTATTGCGAATAACCTTATATCCACCAACCTCTACTAATCAAATAAAATCTACTTTTGGCAGATATGTGATACAATTATGATATTCCACTAGCACCTACATACAGTACCTACCTACTACCTTGAAAGATAATATGCGCCTTGAAAATCTCGTCTTTTATATCGGCATCTCGTTCTCACTGGTGCGTATAGACGAAGACGAAGATAAAACGAAGATTGGCGAAAAACATAACTTTCATCGAAGTACTAGGTAATTTTGTGAACTTAGAACTTGGAAATGAAAATTTCCCTAGCTGTTTCCCTAGCACTGTGCCAGAGTTAAGCACGCAGGTAATTTATGAGGTAATAACTGTTACCTTAATGTTACTCCGATTCTAATGTTGCCATATTGGACCGTTAATTCAAGCATTCAGTTTTATAACGAAGGCTTGATAAATAAAACTTATTTTGTTATTGATTAACCGACTATTTACATAAAAAAATGTGTATTTGACTTATTTAAAAATATATTCGTTATTAAAAATCAATCATATCGGAAGATCTTAGTTCGGGGCGAACAATTTGTACTTATATTTTAAGTACCTACCTATCTATTTGTTTATAGATTTATTAGTTAAGATTCATGTTGTTTTTCTTAAACGATCTATTGATCTGTAGCAACTAGGTATAGTTAGAAAGCTTTTAGCTAGCTGTTTTTGTGTATTTGTACTTGTTATTTTCATTCGCTTGATAAAATTAATTGTACCTAAATGTAAGTCAAATGAAAAGTGAATAGATACTTTCCTTTACCTTATTTATTTTCGTTGCCATCAAGAAATAATATGAGATGTAGTTTTACATTATAAGATAGTACAGAAGATTGTTGTAGAAAAAAAACCAAAATCTTATCTCGTTTGATTAGGGCCTTGCCATGCTCCGGAAAACAATTTCACCCTAGTTTACTCGTAAAAGCGACCCAAACTCAAACATTGGGCATCTAAAACACATTACGCCCGACACGTAACCAATTCGTCGCGTCCCGTCGTTTGTCAAACCTGCCGATCCATCTTCTGGTTCATTCGTCAATGTGTGATGTTACACTCGTTCACACTGCGGATCCGTTTTTACGGATCCGTCATATTATGTTTACACACTATCTTTTAGATCCCGTTTTTACAGGGAGATGGACAGAAATAGGACTCACTAATTTTAGCAACATTTTAGCAAATTTTTTTTATTATTGAATATTATATACATTAATTTATTTATGTAATATGTATTTATTATGTATATTCTTTTATATTATTTATGATATTAGTATGTAGGTTTTGTAGTTTTGAACAAAAAAGTTTTTATTTCACTTATTATTATTATGTGTGCCACACTCCTTTTTTACTTAATGTATCCTGTCCAACCAAAGGTTGTCTGGTAGAGATCATTGTCACACTATTTTGAAGTTATTTTTTCCTGGATTGTGTATTTTTCTTTTGGTGTACAATAAAGTTATATTCTATTCTATTCTAATTTTATTCCCTAGAATAGTATAGAATAGATTAGAACTTATTTGATACATACACAATATATCTGTCGTATATGTAAACTCGCTCTTCCAACTGCATTGGCCACTGCAAAAAAAAAACCCTGTAACAATTTCTGTGTGAACGAGCTCTTAGGGCGCTTACATTTCTCTTCGACTGGTGTTAAATGTATTACTAAAATGGTGTACATACACTTACTTCGGAGAATTCTAAGTTCTAAGAAATACTAGCGTTTCTTTTACACCTTCAAAGATAATTTTCATCCTTTTAGTTAGCTCCCTTTCAATGTCACTATAACTCATATTGGTCAATTAACTTTTAGAATTACCAATGTAGGAGGCCTTGGAATTTTTAGTCGATTATGTTTTCACTCCACTCACACTGACATCAGCTAGACTTCGATTTTTTTAAGAAATTTCCCCTCAATAATGCATTTACGACGACTAAAGATACGAGCCACATCGCCACATCATCTGAGCCCCAAATCCGTAATTTTGTAAGTTAATCACTTGTCACCGTTAGACGTGAAAAGTAAAAAGCTTAACGTTTTTGTATGATGTCACAAAAAGCGCCCTCTACAAAAACCGTCAAGCTATCACTTGTCACGTCTCACGATGACAAGTAAGTAACTCACGAACATTATGGACGGGTAATTCTGTTATGAATCGAAATATCCGTTGTAGGTAAAGAAATAATAACTGATCCCATACACGCGATAATGGCAATAAAAGATGACACAAACACGCATTAGAAAATTGATACTTCAATGGACTAAGCACTTTATGCTGTAAGTATCCAAGCGAACCTAAAGGCATGAATTCACTAGACGCAATATTTAAGAACCGTCGCGTCGGCGTCGCTTTAAAAAAAAAGTTAAAGCATGGTAAAAAATACAAAAATACAGTTTTTCTTTTTATCATACATTATTTATAGTTAGTTTCAAATCTGTAGGTTCAAGGAAAATGATTTTTCATACAAACGTTTTAACCCCTTTTCACCCTCTTAAGAGTTGATATTTTTAAAATCCTTCCCTAATGGATGTGTTTGGCATATAAGACAGCTACTGTCCAAATTTCGGCTTTATAGCTTTAGCGGTTTGGGCTGTGCGTTGATCGCACGTTGAGGCCTCGTTCTTTCTTTTATATTTATAGTATTTTTTTGTCACGTAGATAAATGGTCTCTGCTATCGACTCCTGGCCTTTTCTCAAGCGTATTCGACATACGCGCGCCGAATACGAGATGTGCGGAATATTACCGATATTATGCTCTTGTAAATATTTTATGCGACCTCCGGCTTATTTACGGTTTTTCGGTGCGTTAGAAAGATTAAATGATGGGAATCGATGCTGACTTCTTCTACTAGGTAATCGCCAGAAAATTCACGTAAAATTAATAACTAATGAGAAAGTTTAGAAACCTCAAAGCCTTAGTTATAATTCAAATTTTTCACATAAAAAGGACATTATGAAGCACAATAATAAAAAATAATGACAAAACAAGTGTAGTATCATGAAAATATGCATCGGTAGGTAAACGAATACTGTGCCTACTCAGCACCATAGAATAAGTTATAGTTAGTAATAAGGTAACTTTACTGTAATTTAGTACTTTTATGTTACAAATAAACTGGACTTCAACGAAGCAACTCGTTTCACTCTTTGCCGCAATAGTACCTAATTACCACCAACACTACATGGCGACCTTGCCACAGCGGACCACATAAAATAGAATGAAGATTAAAATAAACAGTAAGATGAAACATTATAGAAGAAAGAAGATTACCTTATAGAAGATCAGAAGAAAGAAAAATGAAAATTATCATATAGAAGAAAGAAGATTATTTTAGAAGATAAGAACAAAGAAGCATGAACAACACAATATAGAAGAAAGAAAAAAAAAACAGGATGGGAAAAACAGTATCGAAAGAAACAAACACACGCACTACAGAAATTTTATTGACCTTCATACTCGTTTTGTTGAGTGGTGCTGCTGTATATTTCATTTTGAGGAAGTGCAAGAAATCAACTGTAAGAACTTTGAGAAGAGAATTAAAAGCTAATAGCTTGAGCGTCATTTTCCGTCCTGAAGCAAATAAAACAAAGAATTTAGAAGAAAGAAGAAATCTATGTTGGTGGAGCCAGGGAAAATACCCGGCTCGAAAGGTGCGGTGTCCAGGGACCATGCCCGGCCCACGGTGTCCAGGGTATAGCCCGGCCCATGCAACGAGCAACGAGCGTCTTGCTACGAGCGACCTACGACGTGCGACCAGCGACGTGCGATAGGTGACGTGCAATCAGCGACACGCCGCGACCGTTTAGCACAGCAGATCAGCCTGCTACAACAGGAGGTCCTTGGTATATTTTACGTATAGACAAGTAAGTCAATAGGTTTTTTTTTTTTTTAAATATATAAAAGAATATAGAAGAAGCTAGGTTTATTTAGTAAATGTAGGTCCTGCGCGGAGACAAAAATCAGTCGCAGCGCAACAAAAAATAGAGTTAGCGCATAGGGAGTATCAGAAATTAGAGTCATCTTTGTTCGAGGTCCATAGTAAAATTGAAAAATCGGAGATAAGTGCCCAATGTCTTCAAACAATTAACTCATTAATTAATGATATACGCATAACTTTTAACAAGATCGTGAGTTTATCCTCATCGCAGTCAATCAGTCGGTTAGAAAACGCAGCAAAAATGGCTTCGGAATCTTTCGATATTAAAACCGCCTTGGCGCTATTGCCCATCATGAATGACAAGGAGGAGGTCACAAAACAGTTAATCGATGGAACACAACTTTACAGCTCAATGATAGCAGAAACTTCAAACAAACAATTAATCGATTTTGTGTTGAAAACACGACTATCCGCAAGTGCTAAACTGCGTTTAAAGTGCAGTTATAATAGTATTGAGAGTTTGATTACTGATATGCGTAAATATCTAATCCAAAAGAAATCAGCTGTAGCCATACTGACACAACTTTTTACCAGTAAGCAAGGGAACAGATCGATAGAAAATTTTGGAAATTACATAGAAAAGCTTTTTGTGAATTTAACTCTTGCTCAGGCCGATGATGACGACACTAAGTTAAATGTATTGCGTCCTATCAACGAAAAGCTTGCGATTAAACGTTTTTCTGATGGATTAACTGACACACGCCTGAGTATCATTTTAGCTTCTCGTCAGTTTGAATCGTTACCAGAGGCAATTAGAACAGCTGTTGATGAACAGATAATTTCACCTAACGAGGAACATGCTTACAATATAATGAGGCATGAGCAGAATTACAACCCTCAAAAACGTGGCAGTTATTCAAATAGCCGAAATAATAATAATTTTCAGGTTCGAAATCAGTCTTATTATAACAGTAACTATAGGCAAGGTAATACAATACCACCTATGACGTATGGTAATAGATGCGTGCGCGGGCGCTTCGGGCGCACGCGAGGGGCTGCGAGAGGTCGCGAGGCATATCAACAGGCACGTGCCGCGGTGCCTCAGCCTACATGGGGCCACGAAATTCAGCACGTTTCGCAAAGGGAAAGTACGGAATTTCCCGAACTCACATGGAGGGGGGAAACTGGGGTTAACCATTCGCAAGAGCATACGGTAAATGCATCCGATAATGAGTTTTTCGTTCCCCACTCGGTAAATGAATATTTTATTTCTAATTGTAATAATAGTAGCGTAGTTATGTTGAATGTAGTTTCTGCAAGTCCGGTCAATCTTTTAGTTGATAGCGGAGCAAGCTTGTGTATTTTGAGTTATGAATGGTTAAGTAGTAATCAAACTATTTTAAGTAAGCTTCAATATGATACTATAACAATAAGAGGTGTTAGTGGAAAACTAGTATCCGAGGGTTTTGTTTGGTTAGATTTAGTTTATAAAGGGGTAAATTTTAATCAGAAATTTTATGTTTTTAAGAACTTGACGTGTTCCGCCGACGGAATTTTAGGCGATAATTTCTTTAAAAAATATAGTGCTATTATAGATTATAAATCAATGACCTTGCGGTTATCAAACAATGACGAAAGAGTAAGTTTGAGCATCGAGGACCAGTATAGTCACTTGGTACCTCCACGCTGCGAAATAATAAGGTACATACCCTGTAATCATCGTGAAGAAACTGTTGTTTTAGCGAACGAAATTGAGAAAGGGGTTTTTGTAGCTGGAATGATAACAAAACCAATTAATAGCTACATTCCATTGAGAATTTTAAATACGCAAGATCAAGAAGTAAAGATTAATTTTTCTAATTTGAGTGTTCATACTCTTAGCGAGTTTGACGTTTGCCAATTTAGCAACCAAGACAAAAATGTTAAGCGGATTAAGACTTTGTTCCAGTTACTCGATTTGAACTACATGAATAAAGAAGAGAAAATCAGCATAGAAAATATTTGTGCCAAATACGCGGATGTTTTTCACTTGCCAGGGGATAAACTATCTGTCACTAACTTGATGGAGCATTCAATAACATTAAAAGATAACTTTGCTCCCGTTTACGTCAAGCCGTACAGAATCCCACATGCACTTAAGCACGAAGTAGAAAAACAGGTAAAGGAGATGTTAGATAACGATATAATTGAAGAAACAATATCGGAATGGTCTAGTCCAGTACTGTTAGTCCCAAAAAAGGCCGATAAATCGAATGAAAAAAAATGGAGACTTGTGATTGATTACCGGCACTTAAATAGTAGAATTCAAGATGATAAATTTCCATTACCTAATATAACGGAAATCTTAGACTCTCTCTCTGGTAGCATTTATTTCTCTAAATTAGATCTTTCACAAAGTTATTACCAACTTTTACTTAATGAAAATTCAAGAAAATATACTTCTTTTAGTCTAAATAAAATGTATCAATTATCTTTAGATGAGGACTCTCGTAAATGTACTGCATTTACTGCTGGAAAACAATACCAAATGAAACGTTGCCCGATGGGGCTCAAGACAAGTCCTAGCGTGTTTTCGAGGCTTATGACCATAGCCATGGCAGGACTAAACTATAAAAAGTGTTTTATTTATTTAGATGATTGTATTGTCATTGGAAAATCACTAGAAAACCATAATAAAAATCTAATTTCCGTATTAAATCGATTGAGAGAAGTGAATCTTAAATTAAATCCTATAAAATGCGAATTTTTAAGGCAGGAAATAGTGTACTTAGGACACAAAATAACATCCGATGGAATTTTTCCTGACCCGGGTAAATTAGAAACCGTGCAATGTTTCCCAACACCGACTTGCAGCGATGCCGTCAAACGTTTTGTAGCATTTGCAAATTATTACAGAAGGTTTATACCACGTTTCGCTGACATCGTACATCCAATGAATGTGTTGTGTAAAAAGAATGTAAAATTTGAATGGACGTCGGATTGCGAAATAGCATTTCAAAAGTTAAAATCTTGTCTGATAAACCCGCCGATCTTACAGTATCCTGACTTCTCAGAAGATAACGTTTTTAGATTGCAAACGGATGCATCAAAAATAGGTTTAGGCGCTATACTATCCAATAGTAATGGGAAGGTGGTCGCATTTGCCAGCCGTAATTTAAAATCTGCAGAGACTAGATACCCTGTAATTGAGTTAGAGTTACTAGCTATCGTTTGGGCGGTGAATCATTTTAAACCTTATTTATATGGGAGAAAATTCAAAATTTACACGGATCATAAACCACTTGTTTATTTATTCAGTTTAAAGGACCCTTCTAGTAGATTAACTAAATTCCGTTTATACCTAGAGGAATACGACTTTGAAGTGGAGTATGTTCCGGGTCGAAGTAATGTAGCTGCAGACGCATTGAGTCGCATCACTTTGACATGCAAAGATCTCAAACAAATGCAAGGACATGTTGTCAATGTTCTCACTAGGCATCAGACAAAAGAATTAGAACTATTACGTAATATGACCGATAAACCGGATAGTCAGACAAACAGGATTCCCTCGGTATACGGGTCTAATCAGCCTCATGCGGTAGAAATCCTCAAAAAACCGGACGATATAATAGAAGTAGTTTTTTCAGATGAAAGTAACGAGCAATGGATGTTAGACGGAGAAAATATTATTTCAGATGCAAAATATTGCACATTTGTTCCTTCGCATTCGGCGATTTATCTAAACTCCCGATCGTTATCGACCCCAGAGGTGTTAGCGAGGGATTTAGAAGAGTTTTGTAGGAAGTTAAATAAAAAGGAACTTTTAATTATAAAGCATAAAAGCAAAGATAGAGCTATCAAAATATTGCTAGCTATTATGAAAAAGTTGCAATTTGATACGCCACGTTTTCTCGTGACGAGAGACGTTGTAAGATTAATGAATAATGACGATAAAAAAGTTGTTTTGAACGATTTTCACTTATTACCTAGCAGTGGTCATGCGGGGGTGAATCGTATGTTGAATAATATAAAGAAATATTATTTTTGGCCAGGAATGAGTACCGACGTTAGAACTTTCGTTAAAAAATGCAAAAGTTGTCAACTACAAAAACATGTAAATAAAAATATTAAGGAACCTATGATTATAACATCTACTGCTAGCTCAAGTTTTGAGAGGATAAGTTTAGATTTAATGGGGCCGCTAGAGATAGATAACTATAATAATAAGTATATTTTAACTGTTCAATGTGACTTAACGAAATTTGTTGAAGCATATCCAATAGAACGGAAAGATACCATTACGGTGTCTAGGAGTTTTGTAAATAATTTTATTTTAAGGTACGGAATTCCAAAGGAAATTATAACTGATAACGGAACCGAGTTCATGTCATCTGTTTTGAAAGAAACTTGCCAGCTGTTAGGTATTAAAAAACTGAATTCAACTGCGTACCACCACGAAACTCTCGGCTCGATTGAAAACTCACACAAACATTTGGGCGCTTATCTCAGGATTCAGTGTAGTAACAATAAAGGTGATTGGAGCGATTGGATTCCATTTTGGTGTTTTTCTTATAATACTACTGTACACTCAGAGACAAAGTACACTCCGTACGAATTAGTATTTGGAAAATTATGTAACTTACCAAGTAATTTACAAACTACATTTGACCCATTGTATAATTTCGACAGTTACCCATTAGAATTAAGATATAGGTTACAAAAAGCTCATGCTGACGCAAAAGAAAATTTATTAAAATGTAAAAGTTTGAGAAAATATAGTTATGATAAGAGTTCTCACCCTATAGAATATAAAAACGGAGACTTGATTTTAATAAAAAATCAAGCTGGTACTAAGTTCGATAATGTGTATCTTGGTCCTTATGAAGTAATCGAGGACATAGGGCCTAATGTTAAAATCAATAAGGATTGTAAAGAATACCTTATTCATAAAAATAATACAAAGCTATTTCATAGTTAGTTTGTTTAAGTTTAACTATTAAGCATTTAATTAGGTACCTACCTTTGTCGTTAAAAAAAAAATGTTTTAACTTTTAAGTTCTTTAAATAGTAGCGCACAGTGTAACTTTGCTTACCGTTGAGAGAAACAAACATTTTTTTTTTTTTCATTTGCTGTGGGCGGGTAATGGCCCACTTTTCAGGGGAGATGTAGTATCATGAAAATATGCATCGGTAGGTAAACGAATACTGTGCCTACTCAGCACCATAGAATAAGTTATAGTTAGTAATAAGGTAACTTTACTGTAATTTAGTACTTTTATGTTACAAATAAACTGGACTTCAACGAAGCAACTCGTTTCACTCTTTGCCGCAATAGTACCTAATTACCACCAACACTACACAAGATAAATTAATTCTAGAAATAAACTCTGTTTTCTACTACTACTACAAGTAGAACACAGAGTTCAGATCACAGACCACACGCAGTGTGCACAAAAGATTGTCAACATTACCTCGTTGGATTGCTATAGGTATTGTCCTTTGTCCGAGGTTGACCAAAAAACAAACTTGCAACAGCAACATTATATTAACTAGTACGATCATGTTAGTGCATCTACATTTAATTGCTTCGTAGCTAGTTGCTACGTGCCTCGTAGCGGCGTAGCTTGTTGCTACGAATTCAGATAACTCGTTAGCTCTAATTGGATATCTCTCACGGTGGATCAACAGACGGCAAAAACTTTTGAATAAATAATGTTACCAGTAATGGATATGATATGTTTATTATACTTTCTGTTTGTATTCTCTAGATCCATGAGGATAAAATTATATTTAAAATGAATAATTTTTCCCTGGTTCAATTTTTTATTTATATTTTTTTATTTATTTATTCTTTAAAAAAATAGTTACAGAATATGTTATAGATGCAAAGGACTAGCATACTTGAGGAATGTTAGATTATAAGTAGTAAGCATAAAACAAGTGGCTAATAAACAATAGGGAGGTACATATAACACATATTATAATGTACTATTATGTAATTCTGTGGGATGGAGTATTTATCTTTATTATGTGGTATGGCTACCTACTACATCGTTCGATGCGCGCGGCCGCTAATTACCAGATTGGAATAATGAAAAGGGCCTTGTTGTGCAATAAACCAGTGTGACGATTATATCAAAGTACTTCTCGCCTGCTCCTTTCGTGCACTTTACAAATTGATACAGCCAAGATAACATAATTTGTATGCAACAGGTCAGATTGTGTAATCTCGGATATCAGTTAACGTAACAATCTAAAATCTGATTTGAGGCGTATCGTCATCAATCCAGCCGTTGCAAGTTCACTTCCACTTCAAGAAGAGCGACTTCCTATCATATAAGAGAAAATTGCCCGTACTCACCACGCTGGGCACGCGGGGTGGCGAACGCAGTTAGAGCTATCGTTGTTAAAGTATGGTCAGGTCACGCTGCTGCCCATCCCCTACATCTTTTTCCTTTAGTGTCCTCTTACGACATCCACGGGTACGAGATATCGTTAAAATAACGCTAGCAAATGCCTCTTATTCGTGCTTACGCCACTGTGTTGTGACGGAGCGAATAATTTGCGAGAGCGTCACGCTTACGATACGATCATCATCATCATCATCATCAGCCTGTAGAAGTCGACTGCTGGACATAGGCCTCCCCTAAAGAGTTCTACGACGAACGGTCTTGAGCCTTCTCCATCCACCGACTTCCCGCAACCTTCACAATGTCGTCCATCGGGTAGGGGGCCTTCCAACACTGCGTTGCCCGGTTCGTGGTTACCATTCGAGAACCTTTACTCCCCAACGGTTATCGGTTCTGCGAGCTATAACTCGCTATAGCTATAGCTAGCTATAGCTTGTAAGCAAATCACAAATTAATGTAAAATACTTAATTGATTTTTATACCATGATATTTTGTTGGCAGTTAGAAAATCTGCGACGGCAACATTCTGAACGCGCCTGGGTCGCGCGTGTTGGCTACATTTTTTCTTGGTCGAACGAGTTTTGTCGGTGTCGATTGTTTTTTTTAGTGGGTAGTTATGCTGTAAAAGAAAGGAATAATAAACGGAAGTTAAAATAATATTTGAAGTGCGTTATAGTTATTTACAGTGGTGTTTAGAGTTCATGTGAGTTTAGGTTTAGTTTTCAATCAGAAGTGACAAGAATCACGCATTTTCTGGACGCTAAAAACCGTAAGTTTTTCAAGTGATTTTTACAAGACATTTTTATGCCGTGTTGGGAGATTCCCCAATAGATACTTTGAGAACTTTTTTTTTGTTATGAACTGTTTATGAATAATATAAAATTGCTTTGTTGCCGATTAGTTAAATTAGTTATTGAGTTGCTTCTCAAATGTGATTTACAAAAAATTGTGTGTGTGTGTTACTAGTAATTGTGATTTAATTTTACTTGTCTAAAATTTTGTTTTATCTGTTAGGTATTCTAAATACCTAATAGGGACTCTTATTTAATAATTTATTGAAGTGTTTTTCCAATTTTTTTGATATTTATTGCAAAGTTAAAATTATTATTTTGTACCGTTTTGTGAATTGATGCTTATTTAGGTACTTATTAATTGATCTTATTTCTAATGCGCGGCTTGCATTAAGTGTTGCTATAGACTGATTTATGTAGATATTAATTATTTAAAATCTAGAACGAATAGGTACGTTTTTCTAAACGCTTGGCTTGTAGGTATTTTATTATTTGATTTGTACCTACCTAATTGCTAAATATGGGGTCAAATAGGCGTAGTAGGTCCCGCGAACGGCGCGTATCAAAACGTCGCCGCCGTCATTATTCGACCAGCACCAGTCGAACTTCATCGTCGACGAACAGCTATGAAAGTTCTCGTAAGCGTCATAAGAAGTCTAAAACGCGTTCTAGGAAAGACAAAAGGCGTCGCCGACGCCATTCCAAGAAAGGTACGAACTCTGGTTCTGTTCAGCTAGCTACAGGCAATAATGGGCCACGAACAATGACTCCACCAATATCTGAGGCATCACGGCCATTTGGTTTGATGGGCTCAGATGCCGCCAATGCTTATGTTACTCAACCTCATGCATACACGGCTCATATCAATGTAATACCAGAGTTTGACCCAGGGGATGGCTCCCAAAATATTGAATCTTGGATACATAAAGTGAACGAGTGCGCTCAGATATACTCGTGGAATGAAACGCAGATTTGCCACTATGCATTAGCTAAATTATCAGGTCTTGCTAAACGTTGGTACCAAGGTCTACCCTCATTGCTTTTTACTTGGAACCAATGGACGGATAAACTAAAATCTGCCTTTCCTTCCACGGAAAACTACGGTGATTTACTGCAAAGAATGTTACAATTAAGGTGCAAAATAGGTCAGCCCTTAGATGTCTATTATTATGACAAAATGATCTTGATAAATAAGTGCGAAATTTTTGGCCGTAAAGCTGTAGGTTGTCTAGTGCATGGTATTGATGACAAGTTTGTTAGAATGAGTGCAAACGCATGCCGTTTCGAGGAACCAGAGCAACTGTTTTCCTTTATAAAAACTTTGGCTCAAAGCGATGGCTACGCGATGAATAGGCGTAAAATGCCTGCAAGTAAAGAAACAACATCATTGCCAGGAATAACCAACAGTGGCTCTGATATCTCGAAACAAGGTATTGTATGCTATAACTGCGGTGAAGCTGGACACATTCGCACAAAATGTACCAAACCAATTAAACGATGCAATAACTGTCGCAGGTTCGGGCATCTCGCTAAAGAATGTCGTATAAAAAATACCAACACTAACCCGATAGATAGTGGTAATAGTTCAAACAAATTATTACAAATTACAGCTCCACCTACTGAAAACAGTGTAATGCGTATCCAATCTATCCAGTGTGACAAAACTAACAGTGAGAAGTATTTCAAGGATGTACAATTAGAAGGTTTTACCAAAAGAGCGTTTGTTGATCTAGGTAGTAACTGTACGTTAATAAAAGAAAGTTTAGCGAAAGAAATCTACAAAGACTATGAATGTGGTGGCAATCTTCCAAATCTGAGAGGTTTTGGTAATTCAAGTGTGAAATCTTTGGGAACTGTTGTAGGTTCAATAACGGTCGATGACATTGCAGCTCCGGTTGATCTAGTGGTAGTGTCAGATTATTATATGCCGTGCGATATTATAATTGGACAAACTTTTACTGAGTTGCCGAACATAGTAATGTACAAAACTTCAGATAGTTTATATTTTTACGAGGCACCTAATATGGGTTCTGATGACTTAAATGCTAAGTTGAAACTTAACTCCCAGGAAAGCATCATTGTTGAGTCCTGTACCACGGCACCAGTTGAAGTGATGACAGATGTGCAGTTTTCTGGTTCACTGTACGTTCCAACTGGATTTTGCAGCTGTGATGGTAGGAAATATATGATATTGCCAGGAATTTACGATTTTAAAAGTAATAAAGGGTTCATAATGGTATCGAATCTAGGAAACACTGATCTTAATATTGAAAAGGGTCACACTTTAGCAAGGGGATTCAAATATAACGAAGTTAACGAAGCTTATGTTGGATTAACTACAACTATGCCTCAAGGTAAAGTAAATTTGCGTTTGGAGGACATGAATATCGGCACAAAATTATCTGAGGTAGAAATGCAAAATTTTAATGAGTTGTTGACAAAATATAGAGACTGTTTTGCGTTCGATTTATCTGAGCTTGGTAAGACAAACTTGACCGAAATGGTTATAAAGTTAACTGATGATACTCCAGTAGTTTACAACCCGTATCGTATGTCACTGAGAGAAAAAGGACAGCTGTCCGAAATAATAGGAGACCTTCTTGAAAATGGCATAATTAGGGAAAGTTCGTCTTCGTATGCAAGCCCCGTATTGCTCGTTAGTAAAAAGAATGGACAAAAGCGGCTATGCGTGGACTACCGCGCCCTTAATAGGAAAACTCTAAAGGACAAATATCCTTTACCACGCATCGAGGACAAATTGGACTGTTTGGGTGGCAATAGTTTCTTTACGAGCCTCGACCTTGCTTCGGGATACTACCAAGTACCCGTAGCAGAGGAGAGTAAAAGACTCACAGCGTTCGTCACTCCGGACGGCCTTTACGAGTATAATCGAATGCCGTTCGGATTGGCTAACGCTCCCAGTGTTTTCCAGAGAGCGATTAACTCCATGTTAAATGGTGTTGGCCAAAACTTAGTACTGGCTTACATGGATGACCTATTGGTTCCTTCTAAGACGGTTCAATGTGGTCTTGATAAACTTGAGAGAGTTTTCGTTTTATTAAGGGAAGCTAAATTGACATTAAACCCAAAAAAATGTGTATTTTTTCAAGAGAAAATTGATTATTTGGGATATGAGATTAGTAATGAGGGAGTAAGACCGGGAATTTTGAAAACAGAGGCAGTGAAGTTATTTCATGTACCGAAAAATGTTCACGAAATTCGCCAGTTTGTTGGTCTGGCGAGCTATTTCCGCAAATTCGTTCGAAACTTTTCAGTGATTGCACGACCTCTTACTATGCTTACAAAAAATAATGAGCCTTGGCGATTCGGACCTGAGCAAATGGCGTCTTTCAACGCTCTGAAGGAGAATTTGGTCAGTCGGCCAGTTCTTGCCCTCTATGACCCTCAAGCTCGACTCGAAGTGCATACGGATGCGAGCAAGTTAGGGATAGGAGCAATCCTTCTACAAGATGGCAGTAAGGGTCTCCAACCCATAGCATACTACAGCAGGCAGACCTCGCCAGAAGAACAAAAGTTCCATTCTTATGAGTTGGAGACTCTCGCTGTCATTACGGCCTTAAATAGATTCCGAGTTTATTTACTAGGCATAAGGTTTAAAATAGTTACTGATTGTAACGCAATCAAAAGTACAATGACAAAAAAGGACTTGATTCCCCGTGTCGCCAGATGGTGGATTGCAATGCAAGAGTTCGATTTTGTTATAGAGTATCGTGCAGGTGTTAAAATGGCGCATGTAGATGCTCTTAGCAGAAACCCGATTGACGCAGGCATTCCACCATCTCGCGATGATGACAGTCATGTCTTTCGTATTGACATAGATGTAGCCATAGTTACCGTAGACGATGAACGATGGCTTCAAACTGTGCAACAAGCGGACACTGAGTTACAGCGAATTGTTAGCATATTGAAAGATCCAGATAGTACAAATATAGTCGAAATAAAAACTAATTTTACATTGAAAAATAATAAATTGTATCGGATTGTAAAAAAAGAAGACAGTGTCCGGTTGTTGTGGGTTGTGCCAAAGTCAGTCCGATGGCAGATTATCAAAAGCAATCATGACGATGTCGGGCATTATAGTTATGATAAAACTTACGATAGGGTACGAAAAGTGTACTGGTTTAAGGGCATGCGACGTTTTATCAAGAAATACTGTCGGTCATGTTTGCAGTGTGCACATAACAAAGTACCTGGTGGTCCAAAAGAAGGTATGCTGCATCCCATACCAAAACCCGATAAGCCTTTTGAGGTATTGCACGCTGATCACTGTGGACCGTTTCCTCAAAGTAAAAAGAAAAATTGTTACATTTTAGCGATTATAGATTCATTTACGAAATTTATATATGTAAAACCCGTAAAAAATTGTAAAAGCAAAACGACTGTTTATGTGTTTGAAGAGTATTTCTCTCTTTTTGGTGTGCCAAGACGCTTAGTCACAGATAGGGGTTCGAGTTTTACAAGCCGGGAATTTACCAGTTTTGTTAAAGAGAAAGGAATTAGCCATGTTCTGAATGCTGTCGCGACACCTCGGGCTAATGGCCAGATTGAGCGATATAACCGGTCTATCGTAGACGCTCTTACAGCTATAAATAATGATCGTCCGGATAATGAATGGGATTTAATGATTCCGCGAGTACAATGGGGACTAAACAATACTGTAAGCAAGGCCACAGGTAAAACGCCTTCTGAAGTGTTGTTTGGTGTCGCACCTACTGGTTCCTCGGATGGAGCTATGAACTCAGTAGTTTCGGAAGCTAACGAATGTGAAGATCGTGAATTTATTAGATCAAAGGCTAGTGAACGCATGAGAAATGAACAAGTTAAACAGAAGGAAGCTTTTGACAAAAAACGGAAAGAAGCGCATATTTATAAAATAGGGGATTTGGTGCGTGTTGAGAGGGAAATTAGCAATTCTGTACCGGGACAATCAAAAAAATTACTTCCTAAATTTAGTGGGCCTTATAGGGTTGTTCAGATTCTTGGAAATGACAGATACGAAATTGAAGATACTCCTATTACAAAAAAGCCGGGTAAGCCGTTATATAAAGCTGTATTTGCTGTTGATAAAATACACCGTTGGTGCACGTTTTCCAATGACCTCATAGATAGCAATTCTGATTCTGAAAGTAGCTCTTAAAATGATTTAAAAAAAAAAAAATGTGATTTATTTAGTCAATTATCGTGATGTGGTTAATTATTGTATCGTTCGATCAGATCATTACAGATTAGTTTACTACCTTTGCAAGGTAATGAAATTGTAATTTTGTAAAATAATTTATTGATAAACGTATCTGTAACATTCAATGTCTTGGCTGACTTGACCAGCCCCTGAGAGCGTTGCTAGCTCTATGGACACCAGCCCTGTGGGCGTCAGCCCCTGCGGGCGTTAGCCCCTGCGGGCGTCAGCCCCTGTGGGCGTTAGCCCGGTGCGCCTTAGCCCCTGTGGGCGTCAGCCCCTGCGGGCGTCAGCCCCTGTGGGCGTCAGCCCCTGTGGGCGTCAGCCCCTGTGGGCGTTAGCAGCCCTTTGGGCGTAAGCCCCTGTGGGCGTTAGCCCCTGTGGGCGTTAGCCCCTGTGGGCGTTAGCCCCTGTGGGCGTTAGCCCCTGTGGGCGTTAGCCCCTGTGGGCGTTATTAGCCCTTGTGGGCGTTTTCCAGCATTACCAGGGTACCAGTCCTGATGAGCGTTACCAGCTCTGGCAGGCGCTAGCGTCGCTCACGATTATCGCTACCAGCCACGGGTGGTGATACAGACTCCAGGCCGTGCTACCAGCGCCTCGGCTAGTGTTTACCAGCTGCAGACTTTGCTACTTCGGGCGTCAAAAGTGAAAGTGTTAGCGTAAGAATAAACTTAAGGTAAATTCGTAAATACTTATTATTATAATAATAAGCTAAAGTCGATTAGGTAATTTCATCAATAATTATGACTATTTTTAAGATGAATTCGTAAATACTTATTAATATAATAATAATAAAGTCTATTAGGAAATTTCATTAATAATTATTAAATGTTAAAATTATTGAAGGAGGCTTTGAGTTTATCAGTTTACTTTGAATTATTTACAAATAATTTAGTTTGTTTATTGTTTAAAAAAAAATATATTCTGTTGTAGGTATTGTTTTTTTTTATATATATTTTTGTGTTTTTTTGTTTTTTTTTTGTTTTTGGCATTTTAGTTTTGTATACCTAGTGCATACCTGTATACACGCGGGGACACGTGCGTACGCAGTCAGAATGGCCGAATGTAAGCAAATCACAAATTAATGTAAAATACTTAATTGATTTTTATACCATGATATTTTGTTGGCAGTTAGAAAATCTGCGACGGCAACATTCTGAACGCGCCTGGGTCGCGCGTGTTGGCTACATTTTTTCTTGGTCGAACGAGTTTTGTCGGTGTCGATTGTTTTTTTTAGTGGGTAGTTATGCTGTAAAAGAAAGGAATAATAAACGGAAGTTAAAATAATATTTGAAGTGCGTTATAGTTATTTACAGTGGTGTTTAGAGTTCATGTGAGTTTAGGTTTAGTTTTCAAGCTATAGCTATAGCTCGCAGTGGCAGTGGGCAGGCCATATATGGCCACTTCAACTTGCTAATTCTGAGAGCTATGTCGGTGACCTTGGTTCTTCTACGAATTTCCTCATTTCGGATCTTATCACGTAGTGAAACTCCTAGCATAGCTCTCTCCATAGCCCATTGTGCAACTTTGTGCTTGTGTATGAGGCCAATAGTTAACGACCGATACGATTACGATACGATAGTAAAATTTAAATCTTAGCCAATGACATAGGCGATCCTTTTAATCTTTTCATGTTAATTGGATAATATTTGATATTTACTATCGCATCGTGAGCGTAACGCTAACGTGAATTATTTGTGCTTGGGGCACAGGTTGCCATAATTACAACGCAATCCTCCGCAGATTAGTCCGTCATGTCAGCAGTTTAATTTGAATTGCATTTTGTCAATGCAAATCATAATATACTACGATTGTAGCTGGTGTATAATCATTTCATCATTTACCTATTTGATCATCTATTATGGTATTCATCATCGTCATCATTTCAACCGTTAGACATTCACTGCTGAACATAGGCCTCCCTATGGTTGGTGGAGATTCTACAGGACGTGTAGAGAGAGAGTGCAAAGTTGTTATTTACAGGAGTATAATATTTACAATAGGTACATAAGTAATTACAAGAAATAGAAGATTTTAGTAAACACGATAAAGCACACGACCAGAGTAAAAGTAAAAGGTAGTCTGACAGACCGTCGTCCGTCCGAATCAACAATTCGTTCCATTGTTCGTCGCCATGCCAACTGAGAGGTATTTGAATTTGGCGGCGACGGAGTGATAGTGGCGGCGTAGCTCGCCACATCCCCATTTCCAGCACGACGATTGTATGGCCTGCACCCAAACAATAATTTGGGGGGATTTGCACATACTCACTAGCGGGTTTGCGAGCGCAGCTAAAGCTATTGTTGGTCTTCTTTTTGTCGTGTCACTGATTCTTTCTTGGTTATCTTGTATTAGGTCAGTGACCAGGTTGAGGTACGGTGGCCCTGAAAAGGACCTATGACCGACCACGAAAGAATCAGTGTAGTGAAAGAATTAAAGTGTACCACTAAGAGGCCTCATATACAAGCTCAAAGTCGCGCAACGGGCTATGGAGAGAGCTATGCTTGGAGTTTCACTACGTGATAAGATCCGAAATGAGGAAATTCGTAGAAGAACCAAGGTGACTGACATAGCTCTCAGAATTAGCAAGTTGAAGTGGCAGTGGGCAGGCCATATAGCTCGCAGAACCGACAACCGTTGGGGAGTAAAGGTTCTCGAATGGCGACCACGAACCGGGCGACGCAGTGTTGGAAGGCCCCCCACCCGATGGACCGACGACATTGTGAAGGTTGCGGGAAGTCGGTGGATGGAGAAGGCTCAAGACCGTTCGTCATGGAATTCTTTGGGGGAGGCCTATGTCCAGCAGTGGACTTCTACAGGCTGATGATGATGACAAAGAGGCTTCTTTCGTGCACAAACTACTCGTGTATTGTTTATAGGGAGCTAGTTTTTCTCCCTATGTCGCCTCTTAAGACATCCACGGGTAGTAATGGAGGGTTTATTTTTGAGCCGCGACCACCACGGCTATTGCATTATGGTTCTGATTCTAAGGAACTTCGATAAGTAGACTGTTTTGAGCGCGTAAATTTTCAAAAGAAAAAGTTCAGCTTGAAACTATAACATGTAAAACTTCACTGATTCATTTAGCGACTGTCATAGGCCCCTTTCAGGGTCCCCATTCCTCAACCTGGTCAATGACCTAATGCAGGATGACCAAGAAAGAATCAGTGACACGACAAGCAAGCATGTAAAACTAAAAAAAAGTCTGTATAAACCATGTTCCAAATTGTAAAACGTGTGCGCAACGAGAAAACACCGTCAAAATAAAAAGCCAACAAATACTTTGGTTAGTTACCGTGCTCTAAAATCCAATACACGTTCAAACTGATACTGTTGGGAATCCAATTATTTTCTGAGCCTCGGTACTTATATTGTTCCTAGATAGATAGATAAAAAAATATTTGGCACCACAGTCACACACAATGAATAACATAGGTAGTTATAAAATGTCCAACATAAATTAAACAAAAAGGTTAGGTAGGTAAGTTCGTGTGTGCTGCAGCACGACAAATAGGCTCAGTGAATTTTTTGTATAAAAGCAAAAACACTGATTTTCAGCCAAAACCTGATCGAGAGCGAGCAGAACGAGTACAAACTAACAATTCGTAGGTACCTAGCTGTGAATTATCGTAGTTGTGTAGCATTAATTAATGTTCCTAGCAGATACTGCCACTTCAGTTTGGCTCCATCAGTTGCTGACGTAATCTAAGCCAGGGTCTGAATAACCGGAATATAAAGGTACCTTTAAATAACGATATGACCTCATACCGATAAATTCCGGTTATCCGAATATTTCTCTACCGATAAATATAACGGTACCGGAAAATCTGGCTTCGCAGTTTATTTCGGTTTATTTCACTACCGGTACCTATAACCGAAATAAATAAAGGTTTATAAAGGTTTTCTTTGATGAAACGCCGCCACCCCGCCACCGCGGCGCGACTGTCCTAGCGATCAAGCCGCGGCTCAAAATTTTGGTACCGAAATCTACCGGTATGAAATAACGGTACCGTAATGCCCTACCGGTATAGCATAATGGTACCGAAATGTTTTAACGGTACCAGTATCTATAACCTCTACCGCTTTCAGTCCGTGATCTAAGCTGTTACAAGTTATATCGCTATCTCTCAAGTTGTTTCAGAATTATAATAATAATAACACCCAACAATACATAGTCAGACCCAATACTAGGATCCCCTGTGTCGCGGGTATCAGAAACATCGAGCACCATGGTACCACAACACTTAGACCCGGAACAAATATTTGCAGATCATGCAAGCAAAGAATATATTTGTGTAAATAAGTGTCATATTTATTGTATCATCTATGTTTTTTTTTATATTATGCAAATGTATACAAGGTGATTCATATCATGTATACCATCCCGAAAGGGGGTTATTCTATCAACAAGAAGAAATAATACTAGCGAAAAAAAACATCATTTTGTTCAAATATTTTTTCAAATATTTTTTCAAATATTTCTCAAATAAGCTGTTTTTGGTATTTTTATCATCTATAGAACTAATAACTAAACGTACAAGAAGTTCGGAATCGAGATTGCTACCTAAAACTGCTGATTTTGAGTTTGACCTGATTTGACCCCAAAACAGCTGATTTTCGTATAGAGTTTTTTCAATGAAAAATGTCGTATTTCCAAAAGTCGTAGAACAAACTTTATTGCCAATTGGTTGTAGAATAAGCCCCTTTCGGGATGAAATACATATCATGAATCACCTTGTATATGTAAGTTCATATTTTCCTATTTCTTAACACCACCGTCCTCTATCATTCTCGTAAATCCAGTCCATCCGAAGGTTGTCTGGAAGAGATCACTCTCAGTGATAAGACCGCCCATTGTATTCCACTATTAGATATCTATATTTTATTGATTCAATTGTTATGTGTTAAGTTTTTAAGTGGTTTACAATAAAGAGTTATCTATCTATCAAGCATTTGTCCCGCAGTGGGAATCGAACCCACACCTTGCGTCTCTGACGGTCACTCGCCCAATACAAGATCGACGGAAAAGATACCTAACCTGAAAAGAAAAATATAATTTTTAACACAAATTTTGAATGAAGAAGTAGAAGAAGGCACCAAAAACAGCTCTTTTAAAAAATAACTTTTAACTGTCATTATTTCCGACTTAGACGGATTTGAACCCTCGGCCCTCCCGATTTGGGAATGTTATAACCGACTCAGCTACATAGTCCACGTCATGTCGCCTGACGAAAATCCCACCTGAGTCGACCACTTTTTAGATATCATAAAATCTTAGTATTTTCCTAAGTGTGGATTCGACCAAACGCTATTGTTATGCCAGAGTAACAATCCCTAGGATAACTCCCTGGAAAACAGGCTTACTCTAGAATAATTAGTCATTTTATTCTATGGATTAAGACACTAGTTTGGTCGAATCCACCCTTACTGTGTTTAAGCGATCAACAGCCACAAACTTAGGAGTGTTTATTGACCATATATCTAACAGCATGGAAGGTGGTTCTCAAGTGGATGTGGTCTACGCGGACTTTGAGAAGGCTTTTGACCGCGTAGACCACATCTTACTTCTGCATAAGCTTTACGAGCTTGGTATTCGAGGAAACTTGTTGCGGTGGATGGAATCCTATTTACGCAATCGCTCTCAGGCGGTAGTTGTAGGTGGCTTCTGCTCGAATTTCATTGAAATTCCTTCGGGAGTACCACAAGGTTCCATTCTGGGGCCTCTTTTATACGCTTCGTACTTATATGACATTAGCTACTGTTTGAAACATGCAAGGTTCCTCATGTATGCTGATGACACCAAAATCTACATGAAAGTACAGAATCAGTCTGATTGCCTAAACCTGCATCAGATCTAGACAGACTGGCGATATATTATTCTTGGAACCGCTTAGGTATCAATATTAGTAAATGCTCATAATAATGAGTAAACGAAACAAATGTTTCGTTTACGCGGAAAAAAAATCCTATAAAGTTTGAATACCAAATCAATGGTATTAAAATAGGCAGAGTAGACTCTATCAAGGACCTAGGCGTAATTATAGATGCAAGGCTTTCATTTTCTGAGCATGTGGATTTCGTGGTTGGTAAAGCCTACAAGAGTTTGGGTTTCATTCTGAGGATAAGTCGCCCATTCTCTGATATCGATTGTCTGAAGGTCTTGTACTACTCTTTTTTGCGAAGCATTTTGGAGTATTGCAGCCCGGTGTGGAACCCGCAGTACCTAATATATATTCACAGCTTAGAGAGCATTCAGGGCAAGTTTATAAAGCACTTAAATTTATCGGTTTTATCGAGGTATTGTTGATTATCAAGACTCGTGTTATCATCATCATCTTACTACCCTAGAAAAGCGGCGTGTTTTAACTGACATGTCTTTTTACATGGTATATGTAACGGCTACATAGACTGTCCGGAGCTATCATCAAAAAGCTTACGATTTTGTGTCCCAAGAAAGCGAACAAGACATACAAATCTTTTTGCTGTCTCCCACTCTTCTACTAACTATGCTCAAAATTCGGTTGCATAGAAATTATAATAAAATATTTAGTGGCATTGATATTTTCCACACCAGCAAATTTGGTTTCAAACGGAAGGTCCTTCAAGTCCTCAACGATCGCGATGAGGATAGTATGGAGGGTCAGTCGGGATGAAATCAAACTCTCACGCGCACACACAAACACATACACACAAATACACAGAGCACGTAGTTATACATCAGGCATGGATAATATTTGTATATGGTTAATACTTGTTTGGAGCTTTTAGAGCTGTTATTGTTTTATAGTTGCTATTATTATTTTATGATAAATACATACTTGGTGACTGTTTTTAGGTATAAGATATAAAATGTAAATCCGTTATTGGCTGTCAGTTTAGTTATAAGTTTACATGTTTTCTTTTTAAGAGCTGTGGATTTTGTTAATAAATAAAATAAAAATAAAATAAAATGAAGTGTTTAAAAATAAATAACCAAAAAAAACTCGATAAGTACTCGAGCAGCAGATAGTTGTACATAAAATCCTGTTACAAATGAAGCTAATAAGGCATGTTCAAAAAAGCCTTCACAAAACCAATTTCACCTAATCAGGTTAGAAAAAGGGGATGCAAAATTATGTTGACATAATTTCGCTGTGACGTCAATTGTTGGGGACGTCTGGAAGCGCATTACATAGAAAACAAGCTAAGAATTACTTGCCATTTCTTTATCATCAAATAAACACATTATTATTATTTTTTTACGATAAAAATAGAATATTTATTTATTAACAGAAAAATAATAATAATAACAGTTGTAAATTAAACTAAAATAATATTATACTAGAAATGAACTCTGTTTTCTACGACTACGACTAGAAGTAGAAAACAGAGTTCAGATCACCAACCACAGGCAGCGTGCCCAAAAGGCTGGCGACGTTACCTGGTTGGATCGCTATACTGATCCTTTGTCCGAGGTAAGCACCAGCCCTTCGGTCATTGGTCTCATCCACCAGCCTCCTAGATAAAGCATCGAACAGGAGCCACGCCCCTGGGCCCCAAGGTCCTAGCGTCTCAACCCCAAAAGGCAGAAATATGTATCCATCGCCAAGGGACGAATATTTCCGCCTTTTATATATTACATAGGGCGATTCATAAGTATGCTATCATCCTAATTATCCTACTTCCTACTAATTTTATAAATGCGAAAGTTTTGTATGTTTGGATGTTAATTATTCAATCACGCCGTAATGGCTCAACCGATTTGATTGAAACTTGGAATATAATTTACATTTTATATTTTAAAACTTTCTAAATTTTTCATTGCAATTTTTGCTCGTTGTAATATCGTTTCGCTAGTGAATACTACACACAACAACGCATGTTGTCAACCTGCTTTTACTGCAAATGCGGCCTATAATTATAGCGTAATTGGTCACATAACAAGGGGAATTCAATTAGGAAATGAAAGCGGGTGAAGTTGCCTTATTTTTCTTCCAATTCTAATTGAATGGGACGGGTACCAAAAGTATTGGATTTTGTTTGTTAAATGCTTAACTTTTTAATGATGATGTCTGTGAAGCAGTGTAAAATTCCGGTTCAATTCCCGTAATGTAATAAGTGCTTAATTACCTAATCTGAATTTTTAGGTTTCCATACCACATTAGGAAAAAAGTATTTTTGTTGCCCGTCTGTGGGTTTGCCTTTTACCTTTTCCTCACTGGGCTCTTGCAGCAAATGCTGAGTGGTGACCTTTTTTGCTGAGTGGTCACATTACTGCGCATACTAAATATTGCGAAACATAATGTGGTTGCAAACATTCAAATTTCAACACTTTCACAAACATTAGTATTTAAAAAAAAATGCAAAAGCTTAACAAATCCCCGAGAAACATTTTGTTTATTTACCTACTATTAGATATTATGTTTCCTTCTATAGTAGGTAAGGGTATTCACAAACTACTTATTCCATGGTTACGCAATGCTTATTCGTAACGGGCATTGCATATTTATGTTTACGGCGTTTACGTGACTAGCAGAAGTAAATGCGCCTAAACAAGATATTAGAATAATATTTGACATTTGCAAGGGACTCGGTAGCGATTCGAAAACATTGTAAACTACTGCTAGGGTTTAGTAAAAAGATCGCGCTCCTATGGATTTTCCAGTCGCAAAATTGATGTGCACTATACCTACTAGTGCTCTTAAATGGTGATGGAAAACATCGTTAGAAAATTGGCATGTCCTAGAGCATAAAAAATCTAGGACATGTGACATGTGCACAAGAGGAGCCTCTTAGAGGCGCACTTTAATCCATTCTCTACACTGATCCTTTCACCGACTGTCATAGATAGATAGATAGTCATAGGACCTTTTTAGGGCCCCCATACCTCAACTTGGTCACTGACCTTCTTATTCTAATTCTAAATGGGGGAATAAGATCTGCACGTCCCGCGGAGTGCATTGTGCATTGTCCCCCTGCTGACCTCACCCCAGCCAGGCCAACTCCTTAAAGTAACGGAGAAGGACCCTGGGTTGGTGGCAACATTGTTCGAGAATCCCCGTTGTGGATGAAGAGGAGCAGGATCCGATCACCTCCTGCATTCCTGTTTTGAGCCTAGCTTCATTTTCACTGACCTTATACACTGAACCAAGAAATAATCATTTACACGACAAGCAAGCAAGTTGTAAGGATTACAGTCGTGGACCTGAGCCTACTTCGCTCACGACTACTGCCCGATTTTTTTGGAATTTTAGACGTCCTGTCATATCTTTCATATTCTTGGATACGTCTAAAGGAAATAGTGAGAGGCAACTCCAACCATTACAAGAAACAAAAATAAATAGTGCATTCCAAAATTTAGATTACAAAAAGTAAATGGGTCTTTTATGGAGAATATGGTAAGATTTTATAATAAACTTCCGGTAAATGCGACGCAACTTCCTATTAGAAGATTTAAAGTATACATAAAGAATAATCTTATTAAGAAATCGTACTATAAACTAAATGATTATATAAATGATAAAACCGCATGGCCTGAAGTCGCTCTGCCCCTAGACAGCTAAAATGCCATTTTGCAGTGTTTTTACAGTTTTTGCTTGCATCATATTTTAAGTATTATTTAATTTTATATAAGCATTAGGTACATATTTCATCAAGTGTAGCGTGTGCTAGATCATTTGTTGAAGCTCACATTTGTCTTCTTTTTTTTCACATTTTTATAAGCTCTTTTTTATTAAGGATTATAATTAGATTACTTTTCTTTTGAGCCTCACCTTGTTCGATCGGCACCACACTGAAGCTTTAAATTCCATTTTGTGAAAAAGGATCATCGAAAAAAATGATAGGCACCAAGCCGTGTTTGTTGCCTGATTCTTCTAGGCTTGGTCGCGAGGAACAGGCGTAGCTTCACTAAAGAAACGTCTTAGAAACTAAGACGTTTCAAAGTGATCCTAGTGATTTTATTGAAATAAATGCCTTTTGACTTTGACTTTGACTTTGATTTTAACTGTAATGGTTGAAGTTAACTACGTGCCCACCTATATATTGCAGTAGATATCACTCCACGTGACAGGTCGCAAGCGCATCGCCGCGAAAGCTAGGAATCGTAGTATTTTGTCTGTTGTATATAAATTTATTTAATTACAGGGAAATAGACAATATTATTCATAGTGTACTAAAGTTTGAGAACAATTTGAAATCATAACTACTTGTGGAATAATTTATGGACATTACAAACTATCTAGCTACTAATATTTGCACGTCGCTGGAGCGTGACCATTCTCTCTGGAATCCCTCTATAAAGTATATTTTCCCTTAGCATCATATAATTCAAGGTGCAAACGTTTAGGAACCGGGTTTTACATTTCCTAGTGAATTATTAGTTTGGCAGTTAGTTAGTGTTCGATTGAAACAGGTGGAAAAACCAATTAAAATATGTGAGAGTTGCCCAATTTATGAAGTTTGAATACAGATTGCACGTGTTACAGGAAAGTTTTAGCCAATTATATGATTTGCATAACGATTGAAACGATTACCTGCTTGTTGCTTGCTCGTCGTGTCACTGATTCTTTCTTGGTCACATGTATTAGGTCAGTGAACAGGTTGAGGTATGGTGGCACTGAAAAGGGCATATGACAGTCGAGAGCCTTCTCTCGTGCACCTGCTTGTAATATGTAAGGCCCACTCCAACGTGCTATCAATTGCCATGTCCGTAACCGTTTTAGGTTTTGGTAAAAACATTTTGGTACTTCTATTGATTTCATGACGACCTCGGTGGCGCAGCGGGCATAAAAGAAGTGCGGGTTCGATTCCACTATGGAACAAATATTTTCATGATCTGAAAATTATATTCCGGGTCTGAGTGCTCTGGTACCTACCATAGTCTTCGTTGTTTCTGATCTAATCTTGTCTAGTCTTTCATGACACAGGGAATCCTAGTGTGGGGTCAGGACTATGTATGTGCCTATTTTATGTAATTTATTTATTTATATATTTAGTCCGCTACCTTATGTTTCATTACTACAAATTGCAGTTTGCCTGTTTTGCCATTTTTTGAAGGTACCGCTACTGAGCCCGTACATTACATTAGTTTAAGTTAAATCTACCTACGCTATTTGACATATTTAAGAATAATAACCTGTATTTTCTCTGTAACTGATTTTATATAAAATTACTAAACCGTAAGAAAGAACCAGTACACAACACAACAAACGAACGAGTGCAGAAAACTAGAAAGTCTCTAAATTAGCCATCACAAAAGCAGAACCACGCTCACAGTAGAAACAAGGGTTCACTTTTATACGGGACCCGTTGTGTTAGGGATCGTTGAGAACCCTTTCACGACGCTTCGGGTCCTCTACTAATGGCCTCCTTGCTCTTTGTGCACTTACTGTTGCAAAGTTACAAGGCTTACATGGTGTTAGTACTGTTACTGTGTTAGAAAGTTATGAAGAAAAAATAGAAATGAGATTTTAAATAATACTAAGTTAATATGAGTAGTTATAATTTTATTCTGTGAGGAGGAAACGGTCGAAAAGATGGTACTAGGTACTAATAAAAAAAAATTGGGGGATTTTTTCCAACAGATACGAGAATTTCTCAAAATAATATCATTAAATAGTTGCAAAATAATTTCACATACATGAGGTAGGGCACAGCGAAATTTTCTCGCTCTAAATTGGAATTAGCCGTGGTGGCCCCGGCTGAAGAATAGGCCCCTCCATATCTACCTATCCGCGGATGTCGTAAGAGGCGACTAAGGGAAAAAAGCTAGGGGATGGGCAGCAGCGTCCCTCATTTTAACAACGATAGCTCTAACTGCGCTCGCCAACCCGCATGCCCAGCCTGGTGAGTATGGGCAAATCCCCCACATGATTTGCTCTGTCTGTGGGGGAGGCCATGTTCAGCAGTGGACGTCTAACGGCTGAAATGATGATGATGATGAAATTGGAGCAGCCCGCCTGGTGAGGTACCTCGGCCTTACGAAGATCGCAGCAAAATATCATTATTTGTTTCAAATAGCGTTGTGTTCCTGCATTGCAGTATTGCCAGCCGGGTCTTGTCAAAAGTTACCTGATATGAAATACTGAAAAGTAACCTGTTAGTGTGAAAAGTAACCTTTCATATTTTTTCCATTAGTAGAATTATAAATAGACAGAATATGTTGGTGGTATTAGCTTACATAAATATGGATGATTTAGTAATGTTTTCTATTTTAAGTTGCAATTGCGAGCTACTTTTTACTTTTTCGAGTCATAGAAGTAGCCTGAAGGAGTTAAAAATCACCTAAAAGGTTACAAAAGTAACCTTCTGACAACGCTGCTGCAGTGAAGGTTGCCAGAGCTCTTTAAGGGGAGTGGGGTTCGAAGTCGGCAACGCGTGCATGATGCCTCTGGTACTGCAAGCATTCATATGCTCCGATAACCATTTACCAACAGTTGGGCCGTACAACATCCCGCAGTAGAAACGATGATGATTATAGAGTGTTTGTTTATAAGCGCTCAGATTTACTATTGAAGATAAATAAAACAATACGTTATACCTGTGATGTAGGTAGAACCTTCAGGATATCGAATCCACAACGGTCGGTTACCGGAAGTAGGAAGTATAAATTTCGCACGCGCCGTCGTAGATAACCCTTTGGTACACATAAATTCTGATAAATAATAGTACTTAAATTTTGTTGTGAAAACGAATTTATAAAGCAAATATTCAATTACTATAGACTCTTCTACATCATTTTCATCATAGCTAAGAAAGACACTGTATTTATCAAACGAAAATATCTTCTGTAAGGTGGAGGTACCTCCCCAGGCGGGCTGCTTCAATTCATCATCATCATCAGCCTGATGAAGTCCACTGCTGAACATAGGCCTCCCCCAAAGAGTTCCATGACGAACGGTCTTGAGCCTTTTCCATCCACCGACTTCCTGCAACCTTAACAATGTCGTCGGTCCATCGGGTGGGGGGCCTTCCAACACTGCGTCGTCCGGTTCGTGGTCGCCACTCGAGAACCTTTGTTCCCCAGTTGTCGGTTCTGCGAGCTATATGGCTGGCCCACTGCCACTTCAACTTGCTAATTCTGAAAGCTATGTCGGTGACCTTGGTTCTTCTACGAATTTCCTCATTTCGGATCTTATCACGCAGCGAAACTCCAATGCTCCAATTAAGAAGAAGAAGAAATCTCGCTGTGCCCTACCTCCTACATAAAGAAGGATAAGTCCTTTAAAAGCAGAGGGGTCATAAAAAAACCATTGATAGTAGCGATAGACCAAAGATATAAGTCGCATTTGAAACAACCTGGGGTGCCCAGGTTACCCCACATTACCCCAGTCAGAATAGAGCGAATATAGTCGTAAATATATCCAGCACGTTCAATGCGTCTGGTAGGCGTAGGGCAAATTGCCTGTAATAACGTTACTGCTCCATTGGCCCTATCATTCTGCGCCTACTGTGTACAGATTTGGATACTTTAGCTTCATACAAATCTGTGTCATAGGAACTTTTTTTTAATTTACTATAAATAAATAAATAACACCCAAGAGACATATACATGGCCTCATATCTGGCCTCGTAGCTCAGTCGCTAGTAACTCTGCCTTCTGCGCTAGAGGTCGCGGGTTCGATCCCCGCACTGGACAAACATTTGAGTGATGAACACAGATGTTTGTTCTGCGTCTGGTTGTTAAATATATATCTATTATATATCAGTCTCTGATACTCATAGTACAGGCTATGCCTAGTTTGGGATCAGTTGAGCGTGTGAATATGTCCGGAATATTTATATTTATTTATATTTACATAGTCCTGACCCCACACTAGGATTCCCTGTGTATAAGAAACTACGAGTACCATGGCATTGCAACACCTAGACCAGGAATAAATATTTGCAGATCCTGCAAATATTTGTCTCGCAGCGGGAATTGTACCCGCACCCTTTGCGTCTCAGACGGGCGCTCACCGGCTTTGCCACCGAAGTCGTCACTATAGTTATCTATATAACGAAAACTGCAATTATTACAAGGAGTTAAATAACCCCATTCAAAACAGGTGGATGCAGATAGTGATGGGCTGCATCTGATCCAATATTAGTTATTTTATTATATCGTTTTTATTAATTTATCCAATTTTTTATATGCCGTGACATTGTGTTTAATTCTTTTTATACGGTGTTAAATATATATCTATTATGTATATAAGTCTCTGGTACCCATAGTACAGGCTATGCCTAGTTTGGGATCAGTTGACCGTGTGTGATAATGTCCGGAATATTTATTATTATTTTATTATGCCGTGTATAGTTTTTTAAGTTTTTATGTATAATAGTAATGTATGGATTTTCTTAAGTATCTGAAATAATGATTAATAACAATAATAATAAATCCAATAAGAATTTAAGAACCGCACACCGTAAGTTCAAAGCACTATTTTTTTATATTCGAAAATATTATACACGCATTAACACGTGCTCGGAACGGTGGAGGAAAACATCGTGAAGAAACCCATGGCTGAGTAAGCTCTACACGTATTGACCATGTCTTTCCTGAGGATATTAGGTGCTGGGTGCTGGGCAAGCCTACTCTATCTCTATCTCTATTATCAAAATAAAATCACAGACACTAGAACGTCGTGTGAGTAAAAATGTTCTACTTGACGTTTTATACATCAGGTATGGATGTTATAAGGCCTCTTCAAACCAAGAGGCAAGCCTAGAGCATTTCGGCCTCAGTACCCATATCTGTACATACACCGTGGCACCCCATCGCGGCATGCCTACACCTCTATAACTTCCAATAGAACGCGCAAATCGACGTCAAAGCGGTATTATTCGAAGATATATCAATATTTTCATGTCTCGTCTCGCATCGGGCGCCTAGTTTACGTCTCTTTTTAACATAAACTTACGGTTTCTTTGTCGCATTCAACCTATTTTTTATGTGAAAACGAGCTTTATGTTTTTTCTAATAAGATTCATCATCATCATATCGACTGTCATTGACTGTGTGATGAAAACAGATTTTTGTTCTGTGTCTGGGTGTTAAATTAAAATCTATTAGGTAAGTATATCAGTCTCTGGTACTCATATTACAGGCTATGCCTAGTTTGGGATCAGTTGACTGTGTATGATATGTCCGGAATATTTATTTACTTATATAATTAATTCGGCTGTTAAGTACATTGTAATATAGATTTATAGATTTTCTATTACCAAAAAATATTCCTTATCGGAATCACTTATTTAACTTAGGTACATACTAAATTTGATTTTCAATTTGACCTAGTAAAAATCCTTAAACGCTTTTGTACATACATTATTTATTACTTAGCCGTTTGTAAATATGACTATAAAGTAGATAAGTACTAATGCTACTAAAATAGAAGGTTTTTCACAATAAATAAAGACTTTGAAAGGTAGATACTCTTTCAATCTTGTTTTTATAGGTCCGTAAATTTCAATTTAGTTGAATACCTACCCTTTTAAGTTCTGTTGTTACTGAAGTAATCATTTAAGCTCTCGATAAAGAAAACAACTAAGTAGTTTAGTTTTTTGAAGCATTTATATTTTTTATCTTGGATTTTAATATTTTTTATTTACTTTGCCTGGCTATAATCGCGATATTGTTAAGGCACGCTCGCAAATTACAAAGCCAAATACCTACTCGAGATAAGTATGAGTAACTTAAATAAGTGGACATAACTGAGAGTACTAATGGAGAGGTGGAAGTGGCTCCACAGGTCGTGGGTTCGAATCCTGGTCGGGTGACAATGGATTTTCCATTCGGAAAATTTATGTGCGCCATACTAGTGCTCTTAAACGGTGAAGGAAAACATTGTGAGGAAACCGGCATGTCCTAGAACCTAAAAATTCGAAAACATGTGACATGTGCACGAAAGGAGCGTATGAGGCGCACTTTAATTATATCACTACATTGACTCTTCATAGGCTGGTTTTCAGGACCACCATACCGCAAACTGGTCACTGACCTAATACAGGATGACCAAGACAGAATCAGTGACATGTCAAGCAAGCAAGCCAACTCATATAAGTCTAAGAAGTGAATTGCCTACTCTTTTTATAAATGATTATTTTCTTACGGGTCTCTCATAATTGTATGGTGAGGCTATATTTCCTTGGCATATATTTAGAACCAGTTTTCCAGTCCATTTCACCCACAACAAAAGTGGGAGAGCAAATACCGTAGGTATAGTGGCTGCAAACAAGCCCGCAGCATTGAATGCGAGTCAAGAAGCTTATACCGAAGTAGGGCGCTGGGAACTTGGAATATTTTAGTACCCGCGTCTTGAAATGTGGTATAAAACGAAACTTGAAAATAAGGAATGCATCTAGTTCTTCCTAGGCGAGCGATTTTTTGCTGATTGGCACGGTGACCTTTTGTGGACATAGACGACTTTAGTAGGTCTGATTCAGTATTTTCATTTGCAATTTTTTCGTGATTCTAAATCATAATACGAGCTGCTCTTTCTTAAATAAGTTAGGTTTTGCATTTTCAAAACTTCAAGATCAACTTTATTAGGTAGGTCTTATTCAATATTTTCATTTGAAATTTATTCGCAACTCGATTCATAATACGGGCTGCCCTTTCTTTAAAAAGTTAGGTTGTGCATTTTCAAAACTTCGCCTTCATTATTCATTAATGGATCATTTTGAATCGTCTTAAATCTAGTTTAATTTACAGCCTAGAAGAGGAAGGCTTGGTTTTTTAAACAAGAAACAGCCTATTTGAGAAAGTTTGGCAAAAAAAATAGTATATTAATTTATTTTTACGCTAATATTCTTTATTTTTAGTATATTCATAGAATAACCCCCTTTCGGGATAGTTTCGGGAACATGTTATGAATCACCTTATGTAGAGCTGAAAATTATTTACCGATGCTATTTTTTTCTGACATAATTTGTCTGATGGTGAAGATTCACTTGATAGAAAAAACAAGCCATAACTATGTAAAATACGAACATTCATATTCTATTCACCTATCACGAACTAAATAAGTACATTGTTCAAATAAATACCCTCAGGAACCAAAATTGTTTCGCTAATGTTATGAAATTCAATGAATTATTCATGATAAGCTTGATGTGATGTGCTGATGACTCGTCTATGTTATTGCTTCATCAAATTACGGCGATTATTCTGGAATTGGTATTTTGGAATCAAGTATTAAATTTTAAAGCAGAAACGCATTTTTGCATGGGACCTTGCCAAGAATTGTTATTGGGTAACGACATCCAAAATCTTTGCTTGGCATAGGTGAAAAATTTACGAAAAGATTTTAGATAGATAGTAAATTTTACTCTTTATTGTAAACCACATAAAAACTTAACAAATCACAATTGAAACAATAAAATATAGCTATCTCATAGTGGAATACAATGGGCGGTCTTATCACTGAGAGTGATCCCTTCCAGAGGAGAGAATTTCATAAATAACTCGCCCTTGCGACCACAAGCGCTGTCGATTATTGCGTTTACTCCCACCTGTTCTGTTGAGTAGTTCTGTTGACAGAACTACTGGGATTTTTTCCCCCATTAGTTCTGTGACTTAAAAGACTATGCTTTACACCTGACTTTTATCTCTACTATTCCCACCTGTTTTTTTAAGTAATTCTGCTGACAGAAAAGTTTCAAGTCCTCGGATATTTTCCATTGTGGTAAATCGACATTCAAACGCGAAATTTTAAAGATACTTCATGAGGACTTATTGGGTGTTCATTGAACACTATTAAGCCTTAATGAAGGCTTAATAGTGTTCAATGATGAATGAGGTTGAAACAACCTAACGTGTAGCTGTTTGTAAAATCTATTGCTATATTCACTCCATTATACACATGTCAAATCAGTGACGGTCGTAATTAATAAATGTATTAATAAAAGTATTTATTGGCTTTAAGTAAAGTGAATTAATTAAGTTGTACCATATTCCTAAGAGCTGTGGATTTTTTTTCAGTAATAAAATAAAGAACTACTGGTAATTTCTCCGCATTAGTCTGGGATTTAAAAAGTAAGTGCCAGTACTTGACAATTGATTGCAATAGTTTGAATCACAATAGAACTACTCAACAGAACAAGTGAGAATTGTATTCCCATTTGTTTTGTGGACAGAACTAATCAGAAAAAAAATCCCAGTAGTTCTGTCAACAGAACTACTCAACAGAACAGGTGGGAGTAAACGGATTATTGTCCCTCCTTTTGTTTTGCCGTAAACAGGTTCAAGAAGAGCGCCATCTCTAAATAATTCTGTGAACTGGTTTGTAAGTTTGTTTTATAAGGCTGAGTGTTATGGAAAATACAGGTTGTTTCCAAAAAACGTTACGGGGCTACGAGCTTTAGTAGGTTCTAATTCGTAGCCAGTTCATGCATGTAGCTCGAGAGGACGTTAACATTATTTTTAAAGCTTATATTGAGTGTAGGTTCCTAATTGGCGTTGTATATTTGTAAGTATAGGTTAGAGCATAAATTTATAATCGTCAATCCGATTTGCATGAATGTTTTAGTAGGTCTACAGGTTGTAATATCAAGATTTACTGGTAAGAGTATGAGATAAATCGGCCAAGGGGTTGCTGAGATCTATACCTTGGCAATCGAAGATACAAAAAGGGGTTGTATTAAAGTCATATTAGCTTTGTTCATACATTAAAAAACGAGTTTCATTTTTATTCTAGGCCATATGGTTTTTGAGTCGCAACAACAATAATTTAATATTTCTGATCGTTGTAAAGAAAGAAGTGTTATTTACGAAACATTTCGAGCAGCATCATACATTTTTCTAATAGAAAAACTGATTGGAGCACGACCAGGTACGTACCCACGATGTAGTAAGAAATAAGTAAAACAACAGTAGTTGGAAGTATAAGTTATAATAAAAGTTTATATAATTAATTTACAGCATTAGTTTTGGTACATGTATAACTAGCAGTGTTCATAGTACATTCACAACGTGAGCATTATTTCAAAAAAGTATTTTATAGCTTACTTCAAATTGCATTGAAATGGAAATGAGCTTTTGTATCGACTATACCCCAATCTTCCCCTTTATTGAAGTATATTCCATACGTTTTTTATCAATGAAGATGATTTTATAAACATACTTTATATATAATCTCGTATTTAGTATGATAACGCAGATATTCACTCAGAATCGTTAAACTTTACTCGTTGTGCGCATTGCTGAAATATTACGATTGGTCAAAGCTGTGCATTGAATACATACGAAGTATTTTTGTGTAAATTTCCCCGATTTACACAAAATTGTAGTAAAAGAAGAAGTACAGACTATCTATTCTAAAGAAATAGTTACCATAACATTGATTCACAACTTTCTCTCTCATGGAACTTTTCAAAGGAAAGCCAAGACATCCGCTCTTAAAATTATAGTCAATTTGAAAATTCTTATAGTATAGAAAGCAGTTTGAAGCTCCCCCATCGCTTTACCGTCCTATTTCCAAACTCAGATCACTCCCGGAAAGGAGATGGTCCCCGTAAATAAGTTCTAATACTACGTCGCTTAATAGTAAGCTATATTTACTCCTAAGGCAGGAAATCACGAAACCTAGCATTCACTTATATACTTAGAACATCAAAAGAAGGTCCGAGAAATTAGACTTATTATAGTAATCGACTTTGAAACTATAAATCTACAAAAAATGCCAAAAAGCGAATCATTCTAATGCTATAAAAGCTAATCACTATCCTATTTCCTTAAGATCTATGAATATCTCTGAACTGTGCACTACATCTAACTATTTGTGTCTATAATATTTGATTTGTGTATGTGATTTTACTTTCTAATTATTAATTATAACTGCTTTAATCCTATTATTACCAGTTAGCCTATTGCTGAAAATATGACGTTTAAACTTTACGTGTCTTTATTTAGAGGCACTTTTCAAGTGGCTGATTGAATGACAGATACCAAATAGTTTTTTTTACTACTTTCGTGATCAGAGCACGTTTTTTGATATTCTACTGAGTGTTTATCGCATTTTTTTCCTTTTTATACTTCAAATGAGGATTATAAAGGTAAATAAGTGATAAAAACCTATTAGAATATCAATAAAAATATTTCTATTACAAATAGGTGCAAGATTATTGCAATAAAATATGAATATAAGCCTAGTGTTCAACGATTGGTAAATATATTATCACAAATTCTGTATAATGTTGGACTGGATTTACGAACGTCATTATCCTTTAATGAGACGAAAGTAATTATAACGGAATTTCACCATTCAGTTGTACCATTCGTTTTTGATACTGTTGTTATAGAACAGTTTTGTGTTCAGTCGTCATTCTATGCATCTGGAGCTCGTATTTCAACGGTCACAGATGTGGGCCCTGGCCCCGATGGAGAGCGCAGAGTAGCGGATCTGAGAGAGGTGGCAGAATGGCCACTACTGGCCCTAGAACCTCGTCGAGCCCCTGGAACAGACGAAGGGAAAATTAACACACGAAATAATGTTCTGAACTCTAGGATAGCAGAAGCATGCTGAAGTCATTGCATCTTTAGAAGACATGCTTTTGTTTGAAGATTTATACTATTTATAAATGTAAGCTTAGTTATCTAACTTACATCTAAACTAATAGTTGTGACGTTTTTAGTTAATTTATTGTGTTTCATGAGTCTTTTACTACTTACATGCTTTGAACTTGTTGAAGAGTAGCTCAGTCTAGAACTCATAGCTAAATTTAGTAGTGGATCTATATATTAATAGTGACTTAGACAAAATCTATTCAAGTATAAGAATATATGTCATCTGGTGTGCTAAATGTTTCACATGTAATTTCAAAATTTTGAACAGATTGTTACTATAATGAATAGAGTGTTTCTTATAAAGTACCTACTTTATGTCCTAGTGACAAACTGGTGAAACATTGGATTGATCTACAAATTTATTTCAGCATCATGCAATTGCTTGAACATTGGTGCATTCTATAAAGCAGGCAAACTTATAACCAAATATAACCTGAGGGCTTTCGGTGTAGTTGATGGCTTTGGTGATGACGTGCTGCTGATGAAATCATCATGAGTGTTAGCTTGGTGTGTGGAAAACAAAAATCGTAATGGGATTTTAAATTGTTTCAACTGCATTTTTGGTAAATGCAGATATTTTGACAAATATCTGCGCCTCAACTATTTAAGAGGCACGATTTCAATAATAACTTAAAATTTATAGGCAACAATAGATACTTAATAGTAAAATAATTACAAAATTGGAATTTCAATGAAATGAATTTTTCTCCGTTGAAATATTACACGTTCACTAAACATCAAGAATTAAGGAAAGAAGTTAAATTTTATATGGAGGGGACAGTTTACCTGGAATCGGAGAATGTGGTCTCAGTTCCTGCTGGCTGGCCTGCCTCGATGGAGGTCGCATGCTTACACGAGAGCCACGACGATCCTACAAATAAGATTACATGACGTGACAAAAAAAAAATACTCTTATATAAATAACAATAAATTACCGCATAGTTTGGTCACTAGTGGCCCAAGCACGAATAATTAACGAAAGCGTTTCACAATTTACGAAGATACCACATAAAATACCTAAAAAATATAGCCGAACTGAGCCTCCCACTTTTTTTTAAGTTGGTTTTAAATCCTTCCGAGGTTTTTCCGCTAACCTACAACATGAAGAGCTTTAAGAAAAATACAAAAAGATTTCTCCAGGGCAGGCAACGCATTAGCAATGCTCCAGGTGTTGCAGATGTCAATAGGCCACGGTAACCGCTTACCATCAGTAAGCCTGATTGCCTCCGTATAACATAAAAAAAAAAAAAAAACCTGAGAGTGTAGTAATTTCGAATCCCTTAGTAGAGACACGTTCATCAGTCGAGGGTTCGGAGTATTGAAGATCGTCCGATTCTCACGCCATCTTGCCCTGAAACAAATACCATTCTCATGTTGTGTTGTCATGTTTTCTTCGTAATAATGGCTCTTTTTAAACCCTCAATAAAATAAAGACGGTCAAGTGCGAGAACTCGCGCTCTGAGGGTTACGTACCATTGGTCGTGGGTTCGAATCCCGGTCGTGCACCAGTGGTCATGGTCAGAAAATAAAAATTCTAAGTGAAGGAATTGACAAACTTATATTTACGGTCGCCCACGTAGTCATTGTATGACAATGACCGCAAATATAACTTTGTTTCCTAAAAAACTTCGAAATTCCTCAATTTCAGACTTTTCCTTTTAATTATGTTACAAAAGCTTCAAGCATTCCAAATTTCAGAATTGTGAGGTAACTGGAAGTACCCTAGAGGTTTTTCATTTTAGCCATTTCCATACAAAAATTATACATTCATTGACATATCTTTTTAATGCATTAAGCTTTGAATTTTATACGGCACCATAAACCCACAGACCTTAATAGGTGGTATAATTTCAATTTCAAAATTTTTAATTTCAAGTTGGTGCCTTTGGCCGTTTCTGAGAAAAAGGGTCTTGACAGACGGACAGACAGACAGACGGATAACAAAGTGATCCTATAAGGGTTCCGTTTTTCCAAATGAGGTACGGAACCCTAAAAACAGAGATGCATATTTTAAATATAAATTAAAACATTTAATAGCCCACTAAGTAGCATAGATGTATAATTAAAGGTATAACAACAAAAATATTAGCATAATAAGATATTTTTTACAAAAACTAAAAACCGACTTCATATTCCTGAATATTCACAAGATTAATATCGACCTCTTTTTTTGTTATCAACCTCTTTGCATTTTGCTTACCTACTAAGGATGACATTGGCCACCTACACTTTCGAATAAAAAACAAAAGTAACTATGTCATCCATTCATCATCAATAATAACTCTTATGGTACTGACTGACTTACTGACAATCAAACGTAGTGGTTTTATTCTCTTTGAAAATCAACGCAGAGCCTACTAAGAGTATGAAATTTGCAGAGTAGCTTCCTGTTGTAACGTTTGGGTGCACAGAAAGAAATTCCCGACACACAACCCCTAAGTTTAAAGTTTATGTAAAAATAGCAGCAACCGAACGAAGTCGCGGGGATAACTATACTATACCACAGTCGACAAAAAAAATTCGGCATGTGGTGATTTCAAGAGATGACATTTTTTTAAGTTTTAATGGGACCACCCTGGGATCATACTCTATACACCAGCGAAAGCATCATCAAAATCGGGTTACTATTGGCGGAGATATCGAGTAACATACAAACAAAAAAATAAAAAAATAAAAAATACAGCCGACTTGAGAACCTCCTCCTTTTGGAAGTCGGTTAAAAATATATATTATTAAAACAAATATGAAACCACGCCAGAGTAGACAAAGGTCAGCTTAGCTTCTACTATGCCAGCCTATTTACCTATATTTTAGTCTCTTAACTCAATTCCAGATGCACTAACTCCAATGAGCTTTTTTCCAAGAAACTCGTATGTTACTGCGATGGTCATCATCATCATAAGATAGATAGATAGATAGATAAAGCATTTATTCGACACACACAAATACAGCACAGACAGAGATAAAAACAATTGGAAGAAACAACAGTAGGTTACAATCACTATAAACACACAGCTTAGGCACTTAGTAGGTAGGTAGGCTAACAGTGAACTTAAAAAACTACACATTAACATTAATAAACTACACATTAACAGAAAAGCAGGCGCCTAACCCACCTATAAAGTGGGTGCCAACTGGTGATACCTACTTATGGCGAGAAATGTCTACGCTGCAGTGGCATGGGTCAAAAAGGTCCTATCTCAGCTTATTGCTGCTCCGCCGAGGCGTAGCAGCGCTGGTTTTCAGATAGGACCTGTGGAGTAAGACCTCACGATCGCAGGGACATTACCTACCCTAGACTCTCACTAGAGTGGGAAGGGTGTCACTCCGGTACTAGTAACGCGCAAGTGTGTTTTTAGATAATTAATATAGCATAAATAAATAAATAACAGGTAATAAAATAATATTTAAAAGGATATGATAGATTGATGATTTGATACATAATGAAATGATAAAAAATAAATGTAAAGTAATTAAATGTAGGTAAATGTGTGCAAATGAAATAAAATTAAGTAAAAAAATAGAGAAATTGATCATAATTTAAATTGTGAGTAGGTAGGTGTACTAAAACAATTTGAAATTTGTAAACTCGTAAATATCTACAAAAACTATTATCTGCGGGAGCTACGTTTCCACAGTGTGTCATAAAAACCATAGATTACGGAGTCGCGGAAACTAGCGGTCACTAGTATCTGTGCGCCCGAAATCGACAGTGTCCTTATATTTAGGGTATTTTCCCTTAAATTTAGGATTTTTACAGTGTGCGACAGATCTTTGGATCTTTCTACACAAGTTTGAAATTTTGTTCTTTGCACCTTTTAGGGGATAAGCCTGTAGAAGTCCACTGCTGGACATAGGCCTCTCCCAAAGAGTTCCACGACAAACGGTCCTGAGCCTTTTCTATCCACTGCGGTCCGTCGGTACTGCGATGATACCTGCTTCAGGGTCTGAAGGATATTTCACATTTACAAATAGCATTTACATAAAAAATACCTGCTGAAAAGACGGAGCACTACGCATATGATGACGAACATCAGTGCCATGCCAACCAGTACACCAATCATTGCCGGATCTAAGGTCTTGAGAGATTCCTCCACGCGTTTTTCCGCTGAAATGAAAAAAAAAGCATTTATTAAAACTATCTTTAAAATATAGGTTTTTAATAACGAAAAGTAGTTAAGAAAAGTTCTAGCCAGTGTATGTCAGACAAAGTGGGCTATACAGGTATAACCATTTCAAGGCGGATTATAAATTTAAATCACAACTATTTAGATGTTTGGATGTTTATGGTTCAATCTCGCCGTAAAGGCTCAACCGAAGTCGATGAAATTTGGAATAGAAAGATTTTTATACTAGATAAATTAAAAAAAAAAAAAAAAATTAAAATGTTTATTTCAGTAACTTATAAATTGGTACAATCAGGGTTTGGAGTCTCCTTTTAAGCAAATGTTTGCTTGTATTAGGAGATACCGCTCTTCAATAGCCATTTTCGTAACTTTTATAAGTAGGTAGAGCTTAAAGTAAAAACCATTTATGAAATATTAGCAAATACATATTAAACATTGAGTAAGTAAAGTGACGTTAAAAAGGATACATATAAAAATTTTAGTTAAACTTAAGTGCACTTAAAATATTTGTGTTGTTTCAGTGAAAGTAGCTCAAAAAATGTGTATGTGTGTGTGAGAACTAGATAGGCTACTTTATATCTAGGTACCACGCGCGTGAAGCCGCGGGCTTGTGGCTAGTGTTCTATAACAAAGATTATATCGTACACGATTCAGGACGTTCTCCTTTCTCCATATCGTGATTCACCGTTATTACAAGGTGATTCATAACATGTATACTATTCCGAAATGGGCTTTATCAAACACAGTTAATAATAAAGTAACATGACTTTGTAAATTCTTAATTTTTATTGAAAAAAGTATTCCTGTTTAGAGGTCAAATAAGTTCAAACTAAATTATTCAATTTTTTTAGGTATGAATTTTGATGTCGTTATATTATAATTAATCATCCATGTATGATTAAAATATATCTTAAATCATTATTCTACATAACATACCTTTGCAAACCACAGTGCCATCTGGATTTGTTTCTGGTACCATCTCGAACTTGCAAACACACCGGTCGTTGCGACACTCCGTCATGTAAACCATATCTTCGCATTGCTCGTTGAAACCGCACGTCTCGTTGATACCGGCAGCTGAAACAGTTATTTTATGATACATTTTAACAATATCAACCACTTTATTATAGCAAAATAATCCACCTCTGTCTTTTTAAAAACTTTTTTGTCAGGTAATGAGTTACTCCCCTAAATAACACTATCAAAAAACATCATTAAACAATTAATTGAAACATAAATTATGATTTGGATCGGTTTGTTGGTTATCAACAAAATATTCACGATAGTGTTCGCTTCCTATACTTCATTGTAAAGAAACCGCCGGCGTCATGACAATTACAGAGCATCCATTATTCCTGAAGCCTAGCTAGGATAACAATTGTTATGTTTTCTTATGATTCATTGATAAACTCCATTAGATTTAATGGCATATAGATGAATAGAGCCACTTTCTTTGTTTGAATAATTACTTAGAACCACGGTATTCTCAAAGTTGGTGTGATTGATGTAAAAATAATGATAGTATCCATGTCCTTCCCAACAAGCTGGGAACTCCAAGGACAGAACATAATTCATGTTTCAATATTATGGTATAATTACTACATTACATGTGACAGCACCAAACCATGGGATATACACGCGACGTGCATGTTTTGGTGCTTGCAGCGTAAACGTGGCTTTTTTTCTTTTGACTTTGGCTACCGTTAATTTCAACCCTGACTTACTTTCTGGCTAAAGAACTGTTTACTACATAATTTTCTGATTCAAACTCATGTAAAGTGGTGTAGAAACTTTTACAGTAAGAACAAAATAATAAAAAAAATAAAAAATTAAAGGAATTGGGATGTAATCAAGAATAAATCTGAAGCAGTAAGAATAAAGTCCAGGATCGTTTTATTATCCTATAGAGCATACATCGAGCGCTATTTACCGAGTGGGTAGACACCGCTCACATCAACGAAAATATCGCGTGTTTCGTCATAAATATGACGAAAGACTACGGTCTCAATTGAAATAATATTAAGAAATAAAAATTAAACTGTCTTTACACAGACAATTACCATTTACCTACTATGAAAAAAACTTTGAAGTTTTAAGTTTTCTAAACAGGAAAACATTCTAGAAGAGTAAATTTGTCAAGGCTAAATCAAATCATTTTCGCAACATTTTACTAAACTTATCTATTTCTGTTGGAAAAGGGTTACACGTTTGAAAGGGTCAAATCCCATTTGCCAGGTTTGGGACAAAAGGGGAATAAATTAAGACCACAAAGGAATGAGACAATTCTTTGTCATCTCATAAGCGGATTAGTTATCAAGATCAAAGAATGGAAGGTCTGAGTGAATCAAACATTTATAAAGGCTTTAGTAATTACTGTGCTTAAAATATGAGTCATGAGGTTTATGACTAATTTTTAAGTGAGGAAAATGACTAATAACATATAAGTATCGTGCTTTAACAATGTTCACACGCTTCCCATAAAACTTGATTATGCAGTCACCTTCCTTTTCCTTTGTGTTAGTAATTGCTTGTAGTAGTAGAGATTTGCGGAGCTCGTGCCTTGGTTTGATATTACCCGAAATGTTCATGTTTTCGAATTCCTGTTTCCAATGTCAGAATATTTATTTTATTTTAGTAATGAAACAAAATCAACAGCTCTTAGGTATATGGTACAACTTAACTAATTCACTTTAATTAAAGCCTAAAAAAAGGATTTAATTTAATTTAAGGAATTAATATGCAAATCAAACTTTATTGTACTTATCTGGTGTAAATGTGCTCCATTCTTATTACCTAAATAACCCATTATTGTTACGAGTTTTCATAATAATGTAGTTAATTTTCAAATCAGTAAAATCAATTTTCACCATTGCCTTTTTATTGTCTTTGTTGCAAGAAAGATTTATGATTTTATTTCAAACGATTGTTTTGTTATTGACTTTTATTTTTATTGACAACCTTGGCCCAGAAACTGCTGAGAATATGACGCAATACTGATGTAACTCTATTGGACGTCTTTTATCATGCCTTTGATGCCGACCCCCTCGTTTTCCGTATATTGAGTTTCCCAATCTTTTTGTTAGTTTTCATTTTATAATTATAAATATATCTCATAAATAACCCATTATTGTTACGAGTTTTCATAATAATGTAGTTAATTTTCAAATCAGTAAAATCAAGTTTCACCATTCCTTTTTTATTGTCTATGTTGCAAGAAAGATTTATGAAGGTTTTATGCATTTTTTTAATATATTTTCCCTTACGTGTTGGCTATGGCATTTTACTGCCACGTCTTAAGTTTATTTTTATTACTTTTCTTTTTAAATCTATCTTTCTTCTTCTACTTTTATTTTTAAGTCATGATCAAGTCAAGTTTAATAAAGTTTTAGCAAGATAATTATGATGATGGCTATTTTACTAATTAAATTTATGAGGGACGTTTGGACGCCAACCCCAGGAGTCACGATACGCGCAACCATTTTACTTCACTTGTGCGCTTTACTTCATCAATATTACTTAAATAAAATACCGTCATAATAATACAACATTATTCATCTGAACACAATTTAAGTAAAGGTAAGAGCACAAGGCAAGCCCGTTTGTGAATTCATAGGTGACGCTCCTCCCAGATGGACCGACGTCATTGTGAAGGATGCGGGAAGTCGGTTGACGGAGAAGGCTTAAAACCGTTCGTCATTGCATCTTTGGGGGAGGCCTTTGTTAAACAGTGAACTTCATCAGGCTGACGACGATGATGATGAGGCAGTTATTATTCCCTACTTACGTTTTCCACATTTGTCCAAATAATTTGTGGCTGGTGTTTCTGGCTGGCACTGGCAGGTCTTCTGCACTTCGTGGCATATCGAGTCCGGGAACTTGCATTCTGACGTCACGGAACACGCGTCTCCGTAGCGACCTGGTGGGTGGTCACCTGGGTGGGATGGGTCTGGAAGCACAAAAAAAAACAGTCATACGTATTTAAGACAGCCGTGTTATCAATCTCGTTTTTTTACAATGGTAATGATTCTGGCAGCGCTGCAGTTAAAATTACAATCGTGATAAGTTTTTGCAAATAAATTACCTTTATAGAAATTCGAGGTTTTGAGACCATTATAATCAATTCAATTGGTGGCTCACGCATTATCGTATCTTTAGTAATGTACGATAGGACGCTAGTGGTGATAGAGATGAAATTTTTTACCCACACAGTTCCTCGATTCTGTTTATAAAAAATATTGAGGAGTAGACTAGCCTAGTAATGTCCTTTGTAGTTTGTATAATCAATAAAGTTGCAACGAACCGCAGTCTGTCGCATATACGAATAAGCCGCACCGTAATTAAGCCATTATAGTTATAAAAACTATTCCAATGAACCTATTATAATTCCTTAGCTTTTTTCAAAGCATCAAAATTATATATATTGCTCGATACTTAGAGAATTTTAGATTTATTTATAATTTTGAGTGGGTGTGACACTGGTGGAGGGGTGGTAGTGGCCTTTCGATCCACAGGTCATGGGTTCTAAGGCCATCCTGTGAGAAAGCTAGCTTTTAATACCACTCGATGCGTGACTTCACATGCCAGGGTGCCAGGATAGTACAGTACTTGAGGCATCAATGTCCAGCACGCTGGCCCCAAGCGCCGGCACCGTAACTAGTAAAATCTTGAGCGCGGCGAGCAACACCGCTATGTGAGAGAGCTAGCTTCGCATGCCACTCGATGCGTGACTTCGCATGCTAGTGTATCAGGACATTACAGTACCTCAACCTGGTCACTGATCAAAGACAGGATGACCAAGAAAAAACCAGTGACACGACAAGAAGAAGAATTACAGTACCTGAAGCATCAGTGCCTAGCTCACTGGCCCCGAGCGCCGGCACCGCAACTAGTAGCAACAAGAGCACGGCGAGCAAGGCCGCCTTGTAGGAGCACTTGGTTCGCATGCCACCCGATGCGTGACTTCACATGCTAGTGTATCAGTACATTACAGTACCTGAAGCATCAGTGTCTAGCTCACTGGCCCCGAGCGCCGGCACCGCAACTAGTAGCAACAAGAGCGCGGCAAGCGAGGCCCGGTAGGAGCACTTGCCTTGCATGCCGCCCGATCCGTGATGTCACATGCCAGTGTGCCAGGATGGTATAGTACCTGAGGCATCAGTGTCTAGCTCGCTGGCCCCGAGCGCCGGCACCGCGACTAGGAGCGTCGCGAGCGCGGCGAGCGAGGCCGCCCGGTAGGAGCGCTCGTCTCGCATGCCGCCCGATGCGTGACGTCACATGCCAATGAAATGCCTGAAAAATAAAATAACAACTATCAAGATTATTTAGGGAAAACAAAATGAATGTGTAATAATTACTTAATAATAAAAACAGACCATTGTAAAAGTATTAGTAGATTCAATAGGATTAAACTCATTGGCCGTGGTGGCCCCGGCCCCAGCGTGGTGAGTATGGGCAAATCCCCCCATGATGATGATGATGAAACTCATTGGGGCTTTTATTTTGGTTGCAATTAAATAAACGTCTTTAATAATAAATAAATAAATATTCCGGACATATCACAAATAGTCAACTGATCCCAAACTAGGCACAGCCTGTACTGTGGGTACCAGAGACTGATATACATAATAGATATATATTTAACACCCAGACACAGAACAAACATCTGTGTTCATCACACAAATGTTTGTCCAGTGCGGGAATCGAACCCGCGACCTCTAGCGCAGAAGGCAGAGTTACTACCAACTGAGCTGTGAGGCCAGTCTATGTCTATGTGAATAACATACATGCGACAATAAAAAATATAGTCAAATTATAGAACGTCCTTTTTTATTTAATCGGTTATAAACACAAAAGTTTGTACTAAATAGTTAACAAACAAACACACTTTCGAATTTGTTTATTATAGCAGAAGATATTACGAAACCTACATCTGACTAGTAACATTATGTTGGACTCAGGTGGGACTACCGCTATTAATTTGATACACGATATTAGTTACCCAGCCAAATTACAAACTAATTGACTGGCCTCATAGCTCAGTTGGTAGTAACTCTGCCTTCTGCGCTAGAGGTCGCGGGTTCGATCCCCGCACTTGACAAACATTTGTGTGATGAACACAGATGTTTGTTCTGTGTCTAGGTGTTAAATATATATCTATTATGTATATCAGTCTCTGGTACTCATAGAACAGGCTATGCCTAGTTTGGGATCAGTTGACCGTGTGAATATGACCGGAATATTAAAAAAAAAATAAAAAAAAAAAATTAACTGGTTTCAGGTGGACCAATATTTATATGTAGTTCGAACTGGATAAAAACACAAGTCGCTCATCAAAATAAGAACTAGGAAAAATAATCATGTGGCGAATATAGGAACTTGGAAAATTGAGAATTCCTTTTGAATAAATTGTAACTTAACTCTAAATCTATTTATAACTATATAGTAACGTTTATGTTGGACTCAGGTGGGAGCATCGCTATTAATTTGATAAACGATATTAGTTACACAGCCAAATTACAAACTAATTGACTGGTTTCAGATAGACCGATAGACGGAATTGCTCGATCATTAGATTAAGTAATAGAGGGGTGGTAGCTGTCCCTTTTGCGACGACGTTCGGAAATAGTTCGATATTTGAGAGTTGAATATCGTTTGATTAAGTATTTTAAAGTATTTACCTTCAATTAGGTAAATACTGAGATTTTAATAAGCGAGTAGATCTCTCAAACAACTTGAACGAATCAATAACGAAGTGTATTTGTCAGAGCATAATGTTCGAACCATTAATTCGATCTGCTTGAAATTTAGTAGGCCAACAAAAACCTGTAAAGGATGCACTTTAATCCATTCACCACAGTGGTTCTTTACTAAATGGTCACTAGCCCTTTTCAGGGCCACCACATCTAAAAGGATGACCAAAAAAACCAGTGACTGTCTACCTCTTCGTTCACAGGAAGTAAACTTCTTTCAAACTAAATCTCCACTTCCCACTCCCGATCCCTCTTAGGGGTTTAGTTGGAATGCCTATCTTAGTTCACCTAACATTACATAACATTTAGAATTAATTATATAACATTTAGTATTTATCACAAACGAATTGGTCAAGTAAGAGTTGGGCTTGTGCAATCAAAGCTCCGTTCCAGAACTTCATCAACAAACAGATCGGTCGAATATGGGGGTTTATTATGGCATTTACCCTATACTTCCGAAGGGATTCTGCTAAGAACATCAGATTTATAGTTAAAGGATGAGCAGGGATCGTCGAGGCAGACAGAACATTTATAAATACTGGGTAGGATCCTTCCTTAATCATCTATAGTAAGCTACGAAATCAGATATTAACATGCGTCCCTGGACGGCGCGGCGGCGTCTGTCCATTTGCGATTCAGAATACGAGATAAGGGAACGGCCACTGAATAAATTATAGTGCCAGATCAGTTCTCTGGAATCTGGAAACCTCGATGAACCTCAGCATGACCATGAGCATGGGCCATGCATGACCGGACCGGCGACGCTAAAAGCTAAACGCTATAGTAAGGGAACAATCTAATAGGCATAGTCATCATCATCATTTCAGCCGTAGGATGTCCACTGAACAAAGGCCTCCCCCATATATTTCCAGAGTGACTTTTTATCATTTGGAGGAAGTTTGCCCATACTCGCCACGCTGGACACGTGGGTTGGCGAACGTAGTAAGAGCTATCGTTGTTAAAATAAGGGACGCTGCTGCCCATTCTCTAGATTTTTCCCCTTAGTTGCCTCTTACGACATTTTCGGGTAGATTGATAATGGAGAGACCTTTTCTTGACAATAATTTATTAGACGTACCTATGTATGGCTGTAACTTTTCAGGTAACTTTTTATGAAGCAGTAAGAATAATTGACTTGACTATTCGCCCAGCCTGCTTGTCACACTCAGCACACGTAGCTTTTTTACCCACACTTTAACTCCTTGTTGTGTTACTGGTTCTTTCTTAGACATCCTCCATAAGGTCATTAAACTGAATGAGATATGGTGGCCCTTAAAAGGGTCAATAACGAATAGTAAAAAAACCAGTGCTGTAAAAGATTAAAGTGCTATAAAAATCCAAACATTTGGTATTCGATGTTGATGTTTATGGCTTATAAAACCAAGTCAGCCGAATGAAATGGGCCTGAATCGGCTAAGGCACCATACTAATCAAAAAGCTTCACTGCAAAGGTAGCATTGGCCAGAATTTGCTATCTCACTGTACACAATCGAGTCGGAACTATTTCTGCAGTCCACTCAGACGCTTTGGTCGATTTTTGTTTAACCTGAATAAGGTTATGCTTGGAATAAAATGGAATAGATAGAATACTTGAAATAAACACGAACGGCTTAGCTTAGAAAATCAGCAATCGTTTTAAAACGATCAAGATTAATAGCCTAACGATATCGTAAGCCCCTAAAAGTCAAACTAAAAATTGACTGTATTCAGCAAATGTAAGGATCATTTTGAAATACATTTCAGATGCTAAATCACGCGCTGTTCGAACACCCCTTAAATCTTTTTTCAATTTTCAACATTGCTGTAGAAATTAAAGTGAAATTAAACCTTAAACCAATAAAAAATACTGGCGTCTTTTATTCAGCCATTTTTTCCATTTCGAGCGTCTTTTGACGGAAATTGCTGAGAGCGGAAATAGGATTTTTATTTTCTTTTTCTAAGGAATTTAAAATGAAATCTCATCTCCTTTCTCTATTTTTTCTTAGCTTTAAGTCAGCGCTGACAGTGTACTGACCTGGAAAAAAATATAAACTCTACCTTATCAAATAACATATTTAGGAATCAAAGTTTGATAAATAGACAAGAATCAGCCTAACCCACTGAACGTCTCTACGTTAGACTTGAAATTATTTATAATTTTTTTTTTTACAACTGAGGTGGAACACAAGCATACGGCCCACCTGTTGGTAAGCGGTTACCGTAGCCTATGAGCGATTGGAATACCAGAGGCATCACGCACGCGTTGCCGACCCCGAACCCCCCCACCCCTAAAGAGCTCTGGCAACCTTACTCATCGCAGGAACACAACACTATTTGAAACAAATAATGTTATTTGGCTGCGATCTTCTGTAAGGCGGAGGTACCTCGCAGGCGGGCTGCTCTAATTCAGAATTTATGTGCTTGTTTTGATACGCATTGGTGTAGGTGCTAAGAAAAATTGAAAACTGATACTTTAAGAACTCGCATCCTAAGGGGTCCTAAATTAAAGTTTAGCTTAATACCAAAGATGTTGATTTCTTTACTTTATTTTTATTTACTAGCTTGTGGCCGCGGCTAAGCTCGCGTCGTACCTAGATAAAAAAGTAGCTTATACGCAAGGTAAAAAACTCTATCTGTTCCAAGTTTAGTCGAAATCGGTTAACAGTTACGATGTGATTGAACCACAAACATCCGAACAACCTCACAAACTTCCACACAAAAAATCAATGAACTTTACTAACACGCACATAATGGTTAATTACGGAAATTGAATTGTTAATCCTGATAGTTCGATTATGCAGTAATCGCTTTACGGTTGTTTGTAGTCAAATTTGACGACCTCGGTGGCGCAGCGGGTGAGTGCCCGACTGACACGCAAGGGGTGCGGGTTTGATTCCCGCTGCCGGACAAATGTTTGCATGACCTGCACATATTTGTTCCGGGTCTGGATATTGTGGTACCATGGTAGTAGTTTCTGATACCCACGATACAGGGAAACCTAGAGTGTGTGCTTCTACATAGAATTAAATCGCCAAACTATATTGTACTCGTAAGTAACTACTCAATTAGGTAGGTACTTTAGTAAGTTAGTTATCGTAAAAGAACAATTTTCATCAAATAAGTTGGTGAATGAATCGATTTGTTTGTCATAATCAACTTCCCACTAATAATATAAATGCGACAGTTTGTACTTGCACGCCGCAACAGTAAACGGATTGGAATAAAATTTGGCATTATTGTAGTAAATAGCCTAAAATTACAAATAGGGTACTTTTTAACCGGGTACTGCACAAACAAAGTCGCAGGCGGGTGGAAGCTAGTTGGATATACTAAAAAAAATCTGAAGGCTTGGTCAAGTTCAAAGAAGCTAGTGAAATCCAGTCCATTGTGCCTTGGTTTTCTTAAAAGCGGCGAACGTAATTATGACGACCGTAATTAAAAATTAAATGCTCCTATCAAATATGCTATAAGGTTACATTCGTTTAGGGTAGTTCCTGTGTAAAGAAACAGTCCGACTTTCACTCTAACTTTTGTTTTTTTAACGGGCGACGTGGGCGTTGTTTCTTTGGTATTACAAACGTCCATAGATTACGGTAAACACTTAGCAACTGAAGGACCGTAAGCTGGTTTGCAACCTTGTTTTAAAATGATTCTGTCTAGACTTTTAGGGGCTTGTGATATCGTTGCGCTACCTATATTATAAGCTTTCAAATATCAAACTCAAAATTGACTTTATTCGGTAGATGTAAGTATCATTTTGAAACTAACTTAAGATCTCATATTATCGCACACCGACGCACCAATTTCAAAACTTTTTGATGGATACTCCAACCAAACGATCCTACGTCTGAATGCCAAAATGATTTCAAAAAGTCTTAAACTGCGTCTCCGCAATACGGCAGTCTTATAACAGTCAATGTTTCTCAGAAAAATGTGGCCTAAGCGATTCTTAATGGAATCCCTAGAGCTCAATCTGAACTTGGGGAATTGCTACATTAATCATAATAAAGTAGGTACCTATTAGTTGAATAATTTTCCAAATTGGCGGTCTGTATTAGAACTTCAAAGAAAGTTAATAATAGTTTGAGTTCAAGCTAGTGAGTCAGGGACCGTTTAGCATCCTACATCATCATCATCATTATTGTTCGGCGCTTTGAGCTTTGAGCCAAGAAACATCCCGAAGATTTCGATAGGCTAAGCTTCGACTCGGTGGCTTACTTTCGGTGTACTGAATAAAGGTTCGCGAATAGCGACCACGTACCGGGCGCAGAGTTGGAAGGCCCCGATGGACAGCCGATATTAGAAGGTTGCGAGAAGTCGCTGTAAGGCACAAAACCATTTGTCATGGTACTCTTTGGGGTACGCCTATGCCCAGTAGTGAACTTCTACAGACTTATGATGATACTGCTTACGTACCTCATTTGCTTCATTCACTCTCGTCAAATTCCTCATACATGCTCGTCGGGTCAAGGTACTCTTGACCTGGCCTTTTTCAAAAACCGTCACCGATTTGGTCACTAAACGTACGCCTTGGTCTTACCCTTCTAACGGAATCACACTCGCCTTAAACACTTGTTTCGTCTATCTTTTACAGATTATAACTATAAACTATAGCTGTCCTGTGACAGCTTTTGTAAGTTTGGAAAACTTTTACGAGTATCCCATTATACTGTATGCGATACATATCACACGCGTTTGAACACGAATTTATGCTTGTGTTGACATCTTATCTTGAAAGTAAATGAAAATTTGCATACGCTAATGAAATTTCTGTCATATGCAGCGGTTATTTGAATACTTACAACGAACACAAAGACGTGCTTGAGTGAATCTATTTAATTAATATTTAGACTTGAGAAAAAAGTCTTGGTTTTTAAATATGCACTTGTTCCAAATCATTAAGGCTTCTTCTTCTTGTCGTGTCACTGATTTTTTCTTTGTAATCCTGTATTAGGTCTGTGACCAGGTTGAGATATGGTGGCCCTGAAAAGGGCCTATGGCCGTCGATTAAAGAATCAGTGTAGTGAAAGGATAGAGGCTCCTTTAGCTTAATATGTGTCAGTTCAGAAGAAACCCTTTTGAAACTATGTAGGTACCTCCTTAAATTTTGATGGAATACGATTCCTTTGAACCATTCCTCCAATTCTTACAAGTATTTTCCAGATAAAATAACTCGTTTCCTTCATACCGATCGAAACCTGCTACTTGACCCTTCCATAAATACCGATAAACAATTTTGTTCTCGAGTAAGGTGGCTAAATTTTAGGTAGTTGGCCAACGTCGTTCAATTTTCATCTTTATTTCTACGACTATACGGTCCTTAGGAATGCTTTTACATGTTTATCGTCACATTTCTAAGCCCAAATAGATGAAAGAATGAACACCAAAAATAAACCACCAACTCAATGTTAGATTATCTTGGTTTGTGCCACACGGTTGGTAGTTGACAGTATTAGGAAACTTGCTTGCTTTTGCTTCCGTGTAAAGAGCTTAAAACATTTTAGTATGTAGTAACGCCTACTGCCCGCCATTTAAATAAATCTTATTGCAAAAATAAGATTTCGCACCCACTGATTAATATAAGCCAATTGATTTGGAAAACGAAAAATAAACAAAATTATGTTCACTATAAAAATTGCCTACGTTATATACTTTCCGAGATATTTGTTTTAAAATGTAAAAGATGTATACCTACATCTTAAATATAAAAATGATTTTCGAAAACCTAATATAGATTATTTACTCAGGTGATTTTATTATCGAAGACTGTTTGATTTATTTTTTTTGTTATATACGAATGGCATTAGTTTTAACACTGACTGCAAAATGGTGTAGGCCAATATGGTTATAAGAGTGGTTAACCTCGTTGAAATATCGCTTATCTTAAATTGCGTGCATCAACGTCAAAAAATCATAAAATATAACTTTTTCAGACTGATCCATATTCACCTGTAGGATTTAAGAGCAGGTAGGGCACAGCGAGAGTACCTCCGCCTTACAGAAGATCGCAGCCAAATAGCATTATTTGTTTCAAATAGTGTTGTGTTCCTGCGGTGAGTAAGGTTGCCAGAGCTCTTTAGGGGGGAAGGGGGTTCGGGGTCGGCAACGCGTGCGTGATGCCTCTGGTATTACAAGCGCTCATAGGCTACGGTAACCACTTACCATCAGGTGGGCCGTAAGCTTGTTTGCCACCTCTGTTGTATAAAAAAAAAAAAAGGATAATTCTCGCATCCAAGCAATCGTCAACTGGCGTCCACACTTGGTCACTCCACATGAAAGTTGGTGGTTGTTCTGACCGTATGGAGAGCGCTTTAGTTCAAATAATAATTTAAGGTGCGTGACACACGCACGCTGTCGCCAAAACATGTCGTGGAAATCAATGCAGTGTGCGCCCTTAGTTTTTACGTGTGATTAGGATTAGTGGGAAATAATTAATAAAATTTCCCCTTACAAATAAAATAGGTAATTCCTAAAAAAATACTGGTAATTCCAGGCATGTTTTACGTAGTTAGTATGTGTTTACTGTAAAAACTTTAGTAAAACGAAAGGTAACAATGTCTTTATCATGATCATCAGCCTAAGTAAGTCCACTGCGGGACATGGGCCTCACCCCAAAGAGTGCCACGATCGATGAACGGTCTTGAGCCTTTTGGTCAGTCCGTCGGGGGGCCTTTCAACACTGCGTCGCCTGGTACGTGATCGCCATTCGAGAACATTTACTCCCCAACGGTTGTCGGTTCTGCGAGCTATATGGCCTGCCCACTGCAACTTCAACTTTCTGATCAAAAAGAACACTTTTAATGTAGCACTGCTACGCACGTAGCACCTACGTAGAAGTGCTACGCTGAACTTGTAGCCAAATGCTTTTGAGGAAAATTGCCCTATACGCGATTTTCATCTTATTTCGTTATAAAACGATCCATATTTTATATAAGAATAAAGTCGATAAGTCTGTAAGTGACTTTTGTACAAAATATCTTTAAGCATTAGCTTACAAACGGCGTATTTATAAAGACGTTTCACGATTTTTGCCCAACTGATTTAGTAACTGATACCAACATCTCGAACTAAAGTATCGTGTCGCTAAGTGGCTTGTCCATTAGTGGCTGACAAGAGAACTCCATCAAAGTACTTCATTATGACTACGCAATGTACGCAACAGCTTTATCGCATTGCGAAAAGTTTTAATAAAGTTCGATTACAAAAAGAATGTTTAAATGAATGACTGAAAATTCAAGTTCTAGGAAAATATTTTTTTTAACACCCAACAAGTCATTTACTGACCCAGACCCGGATCAAATATTTGCAGATCATGCAAACATTTATCTCGCTACGGGAATCGAACCAGCACCCCTTGCGTATCAGACGGCCGTTTACCCGCTTCACCACTGAGGTCATAATGCAGGATGACCAAGAAAAATGCAGTGACACGGCAAGAAAATGACCTCTGTTGTGGCATCATTTTGAAAGTTATGAAATGTATACACATGAATGAAAGGAGCCTCTATAAGGCGCACTTTAATCCTTTCACTACACTGATTTTTTCACCGACGGTCATTGGCCCTTTTCAGGGTCATGACACCTCAACCCAACCTATAGGATGACCAAGAAAGAATCAGTGACACGACAAGCAAGCAAGTGGAGGCGACTGTACCTACCTGTAAATCCATTATCTGCTACAAAGCGATAACAAGAAACATTTCCCACGAAACGGCTCGGCACCAAGCTTTTCAATCACAACGTATTCTGAATTGTTTGCAGTGACACGCATCACTCAACGCAAAATGCACTTTATATCCCGACATACAAGGTTGCTATTCCTCTGTGGGGTTCAACGCATGCGTGGTTTGGACTCCGCAATGCGCGGCGCCTAGAAGACGAGAGTAAGCGTGTGGCTTTCCCATTACAAAAAAAAAAATAGTTGCCAATGGCGTGTTTATAAGCGTTTGTTGGACCTGGCATGGTGGGCGAGTGACCAGCTGAAACGTGGTAAGTGCAGGGTCAATTCCTGTGCTTAAATTCCTTGCGTTGCTGCAATTTTTTGAAAAAAACTGCTAATTATGGTCTCGCCCATAGATTTCCAGAGCGAATTCCGTAGAGCGAGTGCAGTTAGAGCTATATTTATGAATATTGGGACGACGCAAACTGGTCACTTACTTAATACAGGATGACATAGAAAGAATACTTGATACTACAAGTAAGCAAGTTTATGAAAAATATATAATTTTAATATATATGAAAATTTGAGACCGCCGTGCGACCGTACCTAATCTCTATACATACATAATCTCTGATATAAACCATTAAAATTGGGCCAACCATTATGGAGCAGCGTTTATAAAAAACGTGGCTGCCAAATTGATAACCTCCTACTTTGAAGTGGGTTAAAAAATACATTGCTTTCAAGCAATGTATTTTTGCAAGCTTGTTACAACAAACATTAGCCGAACGTTTGCGAAACGCTTTAAGCCGTTTTCAAACGGCTTTCTATAATTATGTCATCTTGAATTTATTTTAAAATAATTGAATAAAGTTAATTTTGAGTCTTGCGATATAGTTGAGCTATATCGCACGGCACACCTTCAAATGTCGAACTCAAAATTGACTTATATTCAGTAGAGGCAAGGATCTTTTTGAAACGAATTTTATAAAACAAATCAAGGACAATATCGCATGCAATTTTACTGTTTTAATCCGGTTTATCTTTTGAGAGCTTTTAGTTAATAGTAACACACAATAGCTTACACTCTACCTTTGTTCCTTTGCAGATAAACCATAGAGAAATAGACTACTACTATGATTTAAGAGCTAAGCTCTTGTCGGTGTAATGATGCAATTATATAATAATAATAGAGAAATAGACACGTATACGAAATTCCTATAACATTTATCCTGTCTTGCAAGAAATATTATGATCCACGATTTACGCCTCAAAGGTCCTAACACGGTGGTGTCAGATAATTTGAAGGGATGATCCCATAATCCTGCCTTACCTTTCGGAATAGTATACATTTTGTGAATCATATAGTATCATCATCATCATCATCATTTCAGCCGTACGACATCCACTGCTGAACATGGCCTCCTCTCCACAGACAGAGCGAATTCCTTATCATGTGGGGGGATTTGCCCATACTCACCACGCTGGGCATGCGAGTCGGCGAGCGCAGTTATAGCTATCGTTGTTAAAATGAGAGACGCTGCTGCCCGTCCCCTAGTTTTCTTCCCTTAGTCGCCTCTTACGACATCCGCGGATAGGTAGATATGGAGGGGCCTATTCTTCAGCCCAGCCACCACGGCCATACTGTAGATAGATAGATAGACAGAAAATTCTTTATTGCACATAAAAATAGTACAAAGGCGAACTTAATGCTAAAAAGCATTATCTTCCAGATAACCTTTGTGTTTGTGGACAGAAGATGTGAAGGTAGTGCACAGGAGAGGGAACAATTGAGATCATAAAAACGAAAATAAAAGGAGTTATGATACTAATTACTTACTAAAACTTTGAGAGAAATAGTATTTTTAATAGTTTAAAAATAAATAAGTTCAATACATAAATATATAGATACCATAATAAATACATATGCATACCAATAAAATATAGTAAATAAGAAAACAAATGCTCATTTTACTGTACCAATATGGTACTTGTATACACAGACCTTAATGTTATTTCCGTAGGTACTTATTGTAACAAACAGAATATCTGGTAGAGCTCTGTGTCAAACGAGGTAGATATCGTCTAATCTACTCAACATTGGAGGGAGCGTAGACGTTATACATACAAGCGTAAAACACAGTGGCGTGGGAAGATCTCTACCTACGTTGTAGCTACGGAGACAAGACAATCGTGAGATAACATGTAGGAATATAAGCCGTACATGATAACGGAATACTTACTACGATAATCTTGGTTGTTTGTCGTGTCACTGATTCTTTCTTAGTCATCCTGTATTAGGTCAGTGTACAGATTGAACTATATTAGCTAGGAGAAGCCACTGGCTCCTGAAATACAGTTTTATTACTAGTTCAGGAGCCTATGGATGGAATTGTGATTTTAATATTCATTATTATGTCAATAAAATATGTTTTTACTTTACTTTAAGATAGAGGTATGGTGGCCCTGAAAAGGGCCTATGACCGTCGAACCTTTCAGAGGCGCATTTTAATGTTGAATAATTGAACATGAACTGACCTCGAACCAGCAGATTTTTCTGCAAAGATTTGTCAATGATTTTTTTTTAATTTCACTATCTCGTAGAGCAACCTTATTGCCGATTGGGTGGTAGAATTTGCCTTTATTTATATTAGACAAATTCTTGAAGTCATTGTACGCAATTCGTATCTCGGGCGTATAGCCACCTGAGGCGGCTGGGAACCATGGTACATAAAATTTTAGAATGATTTGCTATTTTGTACACGTATCTGAAACCCGTGGAAATGAAACACAGGAAACTCACTAGGTTTTCACTAAAAAGAATAAAGTCTTAACAATGTGCCTTAGGCTATCAGACCGTACATATGTGAAACCTACGTGCAGAATCGAACCTAACTGATATTTCTCAACACAATAGAAGCACGTATACTCTATTCCTCACTGTATATTTTCAGTAACGATAAAACACACGAGTAACACAATATCCACCGTATATCGCCAACAAACAACATTTCGGACAAATATTTGTCAAGCTAATAGAACGCGAGTGTATAAAATGCGCCCAAAAACACGATACAATTACTGCAAATGGTTTTTATTGCCAGGGCAAATGAAACTTTGTGCCCACAAATTCAAGAGCAAGAATGGAATAGTAGGAGTTTGTGAAAAACTGTGTCACACAATGTCATTGGCCCATTTTGCTGCCGTTTAAAAACGTCAAAGCTTTTTGTATAATAGTCCACAATGCAACGTACTACGAATGAAAGAGGATTGAAGAATGAGGGCTTCAAACCATCCATAGGTTTATAGTATTTAAGCATGAATATCATTAAGGTTTTTGATCAAGCAAGCAAAGCGAGCGAAGATCTCTCAAACAACTCGATCAAATGAGCGTTGTATGTTTGTTAAGCCGTTACGGCGTGATTGAACAACAAACATCCAAACATCCTCATAAACTCGCATAAATAATATTAGTAGGATATACAAATTTTGTTTCTCAAGAGTATGAGACCTCGACGCGCTTTTAAGAAAATGTAAGTTTATTTTTAGCTTTGTTCTTGGAGTGCTCAGGTGTCCTTTATACCAGAAAAAATAATTTCAACGAGGTTTCGTAGGTTAATAACCTCGTTTTTATGAAGTCGGTTTAAAATAATAAAAACATTTAGAGGGAGGTACGGACTCGTAAAGTTTTGTAAGGGTTAAAATCTACAAGCCAAAGATCTGCACATAACTTTCGTAGCACAAGGCATTGTCTACGAGCGAGCTACTACTACGTTGGCATAGCAAATACTACAAGAATACTTTAGTCTATTTTTCTCCAGAAAACGGTTATGTTTTATCGTGGGTAAGGGACCCAATATATCATAACAGTACGAGACACTGTTGTAGTATAACAGTTATTTCAATAAACATGTTGCGACACAAACGCAAAATGGGGTGAGACAGGGAGAAGTAATTTCTTAGAAACTGTTCACCTCTGCATTGGAGGATGTGCAAGCACTGGGGCGGGACATGGTATCAATCATCATCATCATCATTTCAGCCGTACGACGTCCACTGCTGAACATGGCCTCCCCGACAGACAGAGCAAATTTCTTATCATGTGGGGGGATTTGCCCATACTCACCACGCTGGGCATGCGGGTTGGCGAGCGCAGTTAGAGCTATCGTTGAAGTGAGGGACGCTGCTGCCCATCCCCTAGCTTTTTTCCCTGAGTCGCCTCTACACGACATCCGCGGATAGGTAGTTATGGTGGGGCCTATTCTTCAGCCGGGGCCACCATGGTATCAATATCACAGGTAAATAAATCACTTCCTTCGATTTTCTGAATACATAGATATGATATAGTTATCATATCAGAATCTCTAGAACCATGGCGAAATACTCAGAAACCTCAATACCGTCTCTCAACAGGTGGGTCTTAAAATATATATTGGTAAGACAATATTATGTCCAAGAAAGTTAAAAAGAACAACTAAAAATATACCCTATAGACTTGGCGGTAAGGCCCAAGATGCCATAGCCAGCCAAAGAGGGAAAAACAAAAAATATATGACGAGGAAAGCAAGGTGAAGTAGATGTATGCATTTGAATGGTGCAAACGATACACAGCAGTGTCATCTGCACTATTGATGGTGCAAGTCAATGGTGTAAACGGTACGACGGGCAATGCTCTGTCCCTCATGTTGCGAATGTTACCATACAAGTTGTAGACCATCATGTCTATTTGGGTCAGACAATTCAAGTAGGTAGGTTTTATTTCGACGTAGAGGTCAATTGACGAATCCAACTCAGATTCACAGATTTATATCTTTAGGGCCTCAAGATATAAATCTCATATCAGTGTGTGTAATGTTGCCAGTGATGACATATTATCCTATCCTATTCTACTTCCTACTAATTTTGTAAATGCGAAAGTTTGTATGTTTGTGGTTCAATCACGCCCATCCGAACGATTTAGAACGGAACGGAACTGAACGGATTTGGATGAAATTTATTAAAGTTGTAGATTATACCCTGGAATAGCATAAAGGCTACTATTTATTCCGAAATCCGATTCGATGTCTGTCAAATTTAAAACATTGCATCTCAATAAGTGCGTACATTATGAAAAAAATCTCTTTAGCGTTTGAATTCATTGATAGCACAATCAATAGTTGGTATCGAGAGTAGTCAAATATCGACCTACAACTACCAAGGTCAATACACAAAGTGAGAATCTAAATAACAGACGAAATAACTTGGCTAGACACAAGCTTTCATGGCAATGAATATAATAATTTTATGTTAAAGATTGAGATTGGGCTCAGTAGCGCGTATTAGTCATCCTCTAATTCTATTGGTGCACAATTAGGATTCGAACCCAGGACAAGGACAGGGGGATTGTTGGTATACATTTCAAGTCGTTACCATAGCCGTTTCTGAGAAAAAGGGTCTTGACAGACAGACATACAGATAGACGGACAACAAAGTGATCCTATAAGGGTTCCGTTTTTTTACAAATAAGGTACGGAACCCTTAAAAAAACTTCACCAACATACCATAAATTGCTAAAAGTTTTCTGTTACGGTTAATGTTATAAATCGGGCCGATTTTATGAAGTCTCTGGTAATTCACTCATGATTTTATCCACTTAGTAATATTATACTCATTGGTGGAGACGGAAATGTGATTTCTAGGGTTCCTATGGTTAAAGAATTTTTAGGGTTCAAAGCCCCTAATCGACAGTATACATTTTGAATCGGCAAATGGCGTGGCGACGAAGGGCGTAATAAAGTTGCCAACGTGAATTTCAAACTAAAGCCGTGTTCAAACGGCATGCTATATGTCATGTAAAAATAATATCAAAATGATCCTTTCTTTTTCTGAATGAAGTCAATTTTGAGTTTGACTTTTCATCTGAGAGATTTGAAAGTCACATCTGATTCAGCTCTTCGAGGTTCAAAATGTCTTTACATAATGCGCCTTCTGTGCTTCTTCATGTCGTGTCACTGATTCTTTCTTAGTCATACTGTATTAGGTCACTGACCGTCGATGAAAGAATCAGTGTATTGAATGGATTGAAGTGCGCCTCTTAGAGGCTCCTTTCGTGCACGTGTCTTCGAATTTTTGAGGTTCTTGGACATGCCGGTTACCTTACGATGTTTTCCTGTGCTTTTAAGTGACAGGAAAAACGAATTAAGAAAACATTTTAATCAAATATTTGGAACCAACCTTCGTCATGCAAAAGTGAGAAATCAATGCCAGCGCCTTCCGATAAATCAGATTTAATACGCCTGGCACGGAATGACACAAAAGTGTAAACAAGATATCGTGTTTTTCAAACACAAAAGTTATTAGCATCATTGTTGCGAGTCGTGTAGCTTATCTTTATCATCATCATTATCAGCCGGATGAAGTCAACTGCTCCCCCAAAGAGTGCTATGACGAACGGATTTGAGGTATGTTTTTGAATCAGCATTATTTACTAGATCTTAAGAATTTACTTTTAATTCAGCAAATCCTTGGTATAAGCACCTCGCTTATAACCGGATGCGCTGGATGGCCGCCGGATATTACGTTATCTTGCGCCGGATATCGCCGAACCATCGAGATTAGGAATTAAGGCTATTAGTTTGCTAGCTGTAGCATTTTTATTGATACCTGCTTGTAAGTTATTTACGGGATTAGGGGAGGACTGGTAAGTGTACTAAAGTACTACACATGTTTCAATCAATTTTGTACGAGAGGAATATTTTTTAAATGTTTATTTTTCTAGTTTAAACTTCAATATTCCGCCGTGGTGGCCCCGGCTGAAGAATAGATCCCTCCATATCTACCTGTGAATGTCGTAAGAGGCGACTAAGGGTATCAAAGCTAGGGGATGGGTAGCGTTCCATATCAACAACAAGAACTTTATCTGCACTCGCAAACCCGCATGCCCAGCGTGGCGAGTACATGCAAATCACCCGCAAATGATTGTTTCTGGTAATCTATGGGGAGACTTATGTTCAGCAGTGGACGTCCTACGGCTGAAATTATGAATTATGATGAATTAGAATCGTATGGATCATTTTAAAATGTCTTAAATCTAGTTGAATTCAAGCCTTTTCTTCGCGACCAAGCCTAGAAGATACGGGCAAGAAATCACGGCTTGCTTATTCTTTTTAAATATAACCATCTATTGAAAAAAGTTCTTCTTGAAACCAACTTCAAAGCATTTAAAATGTCAAGCAACTCACAAACCTGGATGCGATTACGAGTCATTAGCCCATTAATGTGCTCCACATTACCACCCATTACCTTCCCCCATTAAGTTCGTACCAACCTGCCTGTGGTACCGCCGCCATTTATTTTATAATTCAAGTTTAAACTTGAGGGACTGTAAAATAAAATATGATCATCTACTATTTTATAGAATGAAATAAAGTCACTTGGGAACGCTCGATTAAGGCTAATGACCCCAGTGAGGTGTTTGGAAAAAATCTAGTTACCCCGGCAGGGGCAATCGCTGGAAAAAATATGTTGTTTGCTTTTCGTGTCACTGACTCTTTCTTGGTAATCCTGTCAGTGACCAGGTTGTGGTATAGTGGCCCTATGCCTAGCCTAACTTCTATACAAAGTCCGTCTTACAACAGTACCTACCGTTATTTAGAATCTTTCTCTGTAATTTCGCGATCTCTTTCAATATTCTTTGAACCTTTGAGATTAATATTTTGAAGTGAAGTAAGTAAGGCAATATGGCGAGAGCAGCTCTCACAAGTCATTGAAATATTTGAAGGGCCAAGCACTTTTTATTAAAAAGGAAATGAGTTTATGAAAGTATAAGCTTATGAATGAAATATGCTTAGGTCTTTAATAACTATGTCTTTAATTACTAAGTATATCCTAAGATGATGCAGAGAATTTGTTAGTTTTAATAAAATAACTTATGCTAGTACCCCTGTAGATATTTCAGATTTATTTATCTTAGTTTCAATTTTAGGATTAGTTTAAAATATAGTTTAATAAGTAAGTTTAGTAGGTGATATGAGTTGGTATCACCTAATATAACTCTAATTATAAATGTTTTTATACCTACCTAGTAACTAAAAGCTGTTCAATTAGTGATTTTTTGATAATTTTATAATTAAATGTTTTCTTCTCGCCTGAAACACAGGAGTACCTAGTTGAGGCTGCTATGTAATATCTACCTATATGTAAAAATGACCATTAACGCGTAAATTTTTGTGTACCTTATCAATCTTATGAATTAATTATTTATTTATTTATTAATAAATTTATAAATGTTTTTATTCCGTAGCACTAGGTTTGGCAGTTAAATGACCAAAGCGAGCGAAAATCTCTCATACAACTTGGACGAATCGGCATAACTTTCGAACGTCGATCCGATCTGCATAGAATTCAGTAGGTCAACAGATTGTACTATCAAGATTACAATGTAAGGTAAGAATATAAGTTAAATTTGCGAAGTGCTTTGATATAGGGGGCTTTAAAAGGCTGATGGTGGGCATCATCACGGGCCACTGTGATCTCAACCACCATCTCCTTAAGATTGGAGTTTCAGACAGCGGCATCTGTCACGGCTGTCTTCAGCACGAAGAAACAGTGGAGCACGTAGTACTACATTGTACTGCCACAAATGAAGCTAGGCTCAAAACAGGAATGCAAGAGGTGATCGGATCCTGCTCCTCTTCATCCACAGCATCAACGGGGATTCTCGAACAATGTTGCCACCAACCCAGGGTCCTTCTCCGTTACTTTAAGGAGTTGGGCTGGCTGGGGTGAGGTCAGCAGGGGGACAATGCACAATACACCCCAACGCGGGACGTCAGTGCAGATCTTATTCCCCCATTTAGAATTAGAATTAGAATGAGATTAGGGGGCTTTAAAAAAAGTTATACCTACATATGCATGATATGAAGGAGTTTTGTTCAAACATTCCAAAACGATTTTTATTCTAGGCCATATGGTTTTTGATACAAAATGAAAATTATTATATTCAAAACCAATAAAACTCCCATTTGGTAGTTTCAATGACTTCGTAGTTCAGGTAAGGATTGTTTATTAATTAAAACAATGCTAAAAGTGCGATATTCTTAATAACGATAATCGAAGCACCAACTTTTACTTTTACCGGTCATCTCATAATCGCAGTGCAATGAAGTGATGATGATGATAGCACAAGTTCAGTTCACAAAATCAAAGATTATTAAGTTATTTACTACCTACTCATACTATATCTGATTAACAGGCAGCGATTGTGCAATGAAGTGATGATGATGATAGCACAAGTTCAGTTCACAAAATCAAAGATTATTAAGTTATTTACTACCTACTCATACTATATCTGATTCACAGGCAGCGATTGTGCAATGAAGTGATGATGATGATAGCACAAGTTCAGTTCACAAAATCAAAGATTATTAAGTTATTTACTACCTACTCATACTATATCTGATTCACAGGCAGCGATTGTGCAATGAAGTGATGATGATGATAGCACAAGTTCAGTTCACAAAATCAAAGATTATTAAGTTATTTACTACCTTCTCATACTTTATCTGATTCACAGGCAGCGATTGTGCTAACGCAATCACAATGGCACAATGCGAGCTATTGTTCTAGGTTCGTACTAGATGATCTAGAAATGAGCTTATGGAATGACAGAAATGAAGATACACATCGACAGATAGAAGGGACTGTATTGAAGAAAGAAATCATAATAAAACCCGTGTCGTAGAAGAGGCAGAGAAGAAGAAAATGAGCCTATAATTTTTATAATTTCTATAATCCCAAAAATATTTGACTTAGATAAGATGTGAGCCTGCATCCTTCCCTTTAATACGGATATGCTCTATCCAATGCTACCGAGCCATTTACCGTCTGTGTGAAAATCAAAGTGCCGTTAGCTAAGCCAGTTCCTCGGGCCCAAACCTAGAAGCAGGCAACAAAAACGTCTTGGTGCCTATCATTGATATGGTAGGTTCTAACTGGGTATGGTCATGATACTTTAGAAGTGAGGCAGGTGATTTGAATTGGACCATTTTACCCAGGGTTGCCTTTATTCATCGTCATCATTTCAGCCGTAGGAAGTCCACTGCTGAACATTTACGCCTCCCCGATAGATTTCCAGCGCGACCAACCTTGTACGGCCTGCACCCAAACAATCATTTGGGGGGGGATTTAACCACACCTACGTTCCAAGTAATAAAAAAACTAAAGGAAAACTATACACCAAAAGACGTCAGCAGAAGCCAAAATATTATAGAGATAATATATGTCACTCCAGAGGCATTCAAGCTATGAATACAGTGAACTTTGACACTTCTATTCAGTTGTGAAATAGAGAAGTTATCAAAGACACCCACGGGAACTGGACTTTGCCAGAAGAGCTGGATCACCTTTATAGTAGATGAAATAAAAAAATCACAAACACTTTGTCACTACACTTGGAATTTTGCTTTTCTGATCCCGTGTAATGGTATGGCTGAATGAATAGTTTCTATCAATCATTTTAAAATTACGAATCAAACGCTAGAATAATGAATCTGCCACTTAACTATTTGAGATAGACTCAATATTTGAGACGCCGTTATCGATCAGGATCGTATACAAATATAATATTATATTATACTCCAATAACAATTAGTCATTATCACCATTTAAATTTTAAGGGTGCCAGATTTACTTCAGATATAAGTAGCCTTTGCCTAAGTGGATGAGTTGAGAAGCGTTTCAGTAATCGGGCATTAGTGACAAAATGTACATCTTATTGCAGACAACTGTACTCTTTTTGTGCTGTGTAAAGATTCAACTATTTTCTCTCAGAAGCAGTGCCGGCAAAGTTACAGAAGTTTTATACAACGTTTGTTTGTACTACGATTCGTTTTCCCAAGACTCGTCAGATTCTCTGTTTAATGACAACAAAACAACAAACTTGTTCTTGATGAACAACAAGCAGTCTACACTGATAAAGTTTTAATTGAAGTGATCGTGTAACTTTTGATGAGATGATACTGGTATACTCTTGGACACTTTATACTCAAAATAAAGTAAATATTTTCAGAAAGTTTATATGAGAAACGTCAATTGTAGAGCTTAGCTCCTCATTCAGCGCGATTTTTATATTTTCTTCTGTTAGATTATTAAATTATATCAAATAAAATTATAAAGAGAGACTGACTGAATATACGTTATACGAATAATATATGAAAACTAGCTTCCACCGCGGCTTCGCAGGCGTATCTACGAGGATCAAAAGTATTCTATGTGCTACTCCAGACTATAATCAATCTTTGTGCTAAAATTTCATATAGATCCGCTCAGCTATTTTGGCGTGATTCACTAGCAGACATCCATCTAAACCAGGGATTCCCAACCTTTTATCCTATGTGCCTCACCCAACGTTATCCAAAAATACTACGCCCCCCTAGGGGTTGAAATGGGGTGTCGAAATAATAAAATTAAACAAACAATGAAAATATGAATGTGTTAGTTTATTTTTATTTTAATGACAAGTAGGTACATTTAGTGAGAGCACTGTGGCTGGACTTTATTAACCATTCCCTTTTCATTCTCAACGCGCGTGAGTATTTTAAGATTTTAAGGAAATACACATACCTACACAGCTAAAGCCGCCGCGCCCCCCCTTGAATCACCCCACGCCCCCCAAGAGGGGCGCGCCCCACTGGTTGGGAATCCCTGATCTAAACTTTCTCATTTAATAAAATATACATGTGTATTTAAAAGGTAACAAAACAAGCTTTTTAAAACATCTGTCGTTCGTTCAGTTTTAAAAAAGAAAAATGTCTTGCACTTTGCGCTTGGAAAAACGCCAATTCGGAGAATTTTTGTCCAAGCGTAGAAAACACGCCGTTCAGTTTTTTCTAGGAAAAGTACATTGTGTCTAGACCAATCAACAGTATAAATAATAGTTTTGGGAGTCTTTATTTATAATACTGTATCAATTCTTTGACCTCGCCTCTTCACTTTACTCGGGGTCGATTTTCCTTGTCATGCGGCGACATCTAGCGCTGGTAATCTTTATCTTCGCTTAGGCCTAGGTGCTTTGTATTGTGAATATTCGCCAGACACAATTTAACGTCATAATATAGTCAGAGCATATCATCGGTGCACCCAGTCTTACATGTTTTAAGGCTATGTTAAAATTGAGGCTTACCGAAAAGGCGTTCTATAACGTTAAGAATTTACTCGTACAAAGCAAATAAGCACTTTATGACATAAATTTGTAATTTATTAATATTTAAGAATAATTATTATGAATTTATTTAATTGCGACCTGAAAATGTATTTTTATCAATTACCTAGTTTATGTAGGTTTCTAAAACTGACTTGTAAACATACACTTTACCAATATATATGATTATTCTGATTATTCTGATTATACATATTGTGTGGTGTACTCTTTTCAAATATCGTAGACATTTTACAGTGTAAGTGGCAAGGTAAAGGGTCACTTATCCTTTTGCCATATCAGCTGAATGCCGAATGGCTTGTATTCTTATGTAAGCAAGCTTGTTATTTTTAAAATCATCTTGGGCGGAAGTTTGAGAGGAAATTTCCAAACTTTGATAATATTTATATGAAATTATTATCAAGCTCTCAGTATAAGTGGTAAAAAACAATATTAACAACTAGGGTCACTGTTCACCAACAGCATCCATAGCAATAAAAATTGGTTCTGCCATTTTGTCGTGACTACGTTATACATAGAGAGACACAGAGACATAGAAACAGAGAGACAGTAACCCAAAAGAAAACACGTTGATTTCTTATTTATTTTAACACAATAGCCCAATAAAATAATAACAATCCAGCGACATACGAAGACAAGGGACGTTATTTTTCTTGCGAAGCTGATTCAATTTACGCCTCAATATCCGTAAGGCAATTTTTTTTTTTTTTTTTTATTCATCTGAGGTGGTAAACACGCATACGGCCCACCTGTTGGTAAGCGGTTACCGTAGCCTATGAGCGCTTGCAATACCAGAGGCATCACGCACGCGTTGCCAACCCCGAACCCCCTTCCCCCTAAAGAGCTCTGGCAACCTTACTCACCGCAGGAACACAACACTATTTGAAACAAATAATGTTATTTGGCTGCGATCTTCTGTAAGGCGGAGGTACCTCCCCAGGCGGGCTTCTCCAATTTAGAACGAGAAAATCTCGCTATGCCCTAAAAAAAAAACTCGCTATGCCCAATTTTGGGCTAAATTAATGTTCCCAGACAATACGCGCGGAACCGTAACATGCATACATAGTCTTAATCCCACACTAGGATTCCCTGTGTGGTGGGTATTAGGTTGAGGTCATTATAGTGGTTTTAAAGTCACCAATGACCGATAGTGAAAGAACCACGGGCCCAATTCTACTAATTGACTGGCCTCATAGCTCAGTTGGTAGTAACTCTGCCTTCTGCGCTAGAGGTCGCGGGTTCGATTCCCGCACTGGACAAACATTTGTGACTAACATAGATGTTTGTTCTGTGTCTGTGTGTTAAATATATATATTTTATGTATATCAGTCTCTGGTACCCATAGTACAGGCTATGCCTAGTTAGGGATCAGTTGACCATGTGAATATGTCCAGAATATTTAAAAAAGGAATATTTAATTCAATGACTTCATAATGACAGTGGTTCTATGGTAAAATGGCTCCTTCTGACACTTTTGGTATTCTGCTGTAACAGTCATATTTCAATGGCATTCATTGTGAAACCAATGAACCTATGAAATCAAAGAAATGAAGGTGGCGACAATTGTAACTGAATGATAATGGTGCGATCATTATCGTTTTCAAGTTATTGAATTAGTAGAATCGGGGGCCTAAATGGTAAAAGGATTAAGTTGCACCTTTTAGAGGCTCCTTACGTGCACAAATGTATAGTAAGTCATCTTTATTTTTAATTAAGAATTCTGTGGTTTCTAAGAGTCGTTCCTGTAAAAATATACTTATGAGAAAAGTTACCCCATATGGGGTAGCATACATTCTGGTAAGCCCAGTAGGTATCATGGAGGAAGCAACGTGACTCCTTTGCTAATATCTAAGTGAAATGTTTCTCGACTTTATTCAAGAAAGAAAAGTTTTTTACGTGTTTAAATAAGCCGTCGTGGTCGTGACTTGCAAGGAAAAAAGCCTGTTTCTTGCGAAACAGCAACCGTTATTGGTACAAAAAAGAACAAAAGGTACAGAGGCAATGAAAAATATATACAATGCAACTGACGGTGCAACCTCGGTAGCTTAGCGGGCGAGTGCCCATCTGAGACGCAAGGGGGGTTCGATTCCCGCTGCGGGACAAATTTTTGAATGATCTGCAAATATTTGTTCCGGGTTTGGGTGTTGTGGTTCCATGGTACTCGTAGTTTCTGATACCGACGACCCAGGGAATCCTAGTGGAGTCAGGACTATGTATGTAACTATTAGGTGTTATTTATTTATTTTATTAGGGTTCCGTACCTCATTTGTTCCGTAACCAAAATTAAAAGATTTCAAGCATCACCGATTTCATTGGCTAACTTACTTACTTGTGGGTTTAACTAATGGATTGAGGAAACACAATACACTTAAATCACCGATTTCAAAGAGAGAGATGGTAAACTAAAGAGGGACTAGGTGACACGGATGGTGTGTGCTGGAAGAGTGGGTTAAGAAAGCCGTGTGGATCGTGACGAGATGCGGCCATGTAGGTTGGGCCGGGCCCAGGCAGAGACGGTGAGAGGTAAACCCTGGAACGGGTTAAATGAAAGGGAAGAGAGCAGTGGGATCCAACGGACTTTTGTTCCCCAACAGAGAATTCCAATGGACGTATTAGATTAGATCAGATGCGAAAATTGTTAGTAAGATAGCGATGTAAGATACTGATGCTAAAAGTAATATAATTATTTGTATTTTTATGTTTTATTCTTCCAAACGGCTTAATTACTTGACGCAGTGGTCTGATTATACTACTTGACGCTAAAAATAACAAATTAATGCATACAATGAAAATAATGTTTATCAATCGCAATGAGAGAAGGTTATCAATATGAAGTAATTTATGTGCGCTATTATTATTGATATTTATTTATTCATTCGGACAACAGGGTCAGTGGCACAGGAGACAATGTTAGAAAAAGATTAAACTAAAGTTTGTATCTTAAAAATCAAAGTGATTTAGTCCTCTGTATGATCTTCTGCTATATTGGAACTTCAGAGCATTGTAAGCCTTTTGAGTACAGCTGAACCACAGACTCACAGAGTATAAGGACATCGTTATACTTGTACATACAAAACGCTTGAAATAAAGTCGTTTTCACTGAGTCTGTACATCGTGCAGTGTCTATGCATCGCGTCTGTACACTTTTTTTTAGACTAGCTCTCAAACTGTGACGGAAAACATGTTTAGGAAACTAGCATGTCCTAGAACCTAAAAATTCGAAGGCGTATGATATTTTCACTAAAGGAGCCTCTTAGAAGTGCACTTTAATCCTTACATTACACTGATTCTTTCAGCGACGGTAATAGGCCCTTTTCAGGGTCACCATACTTCAAGTTGGTCACTGACCTAATACAAGATGACCAAGAAAGAATCAGTGAGATGAAAAGCAAGTAGTCATCACAAGACTAGTCCTAATAGACTATCGAAGCATTAAATAAAGAAATAAATAAATATTCCGGACAGATCACACACGGTCAACTGATCCCAAACTAGGCATAGCCTGTACTATGGGTACCAGAGACTGATATACATAATAGATATATATTAAACACCCAGACACAGAACAAACATCTGTGTTAGTCACAAATGTTTATCCAGTGCGGGAATCGAACCAGCTACCTCTAGCGCAGAAGGCAGTGTTACTACCAACTGAGCTATGAGGCCAGTCAAAGGCATTCCATTCTATTTACCTTTATATTCCGTACTCGATATTCAGGTGCATGCACACTGACCTAAATATTCCTTTGTAACTCCTGCACGTTACATTATTCACCCCATCGCTTGGAACAGAGCCAGGGGTGAACGCATGAGCGTTGAAACACACGATGCGGTAATGCGAGCGATGACGCGGTGACAGAGCGGAGTTATTTGGCAAGTGCGTTATTCTCGAAAAAACATTTTCTTTTTTCAGCTGATATGCTGGATTGGTTTAACGCGTAAATCATAAAAATATGTATAATCATGGAAGGTATGAAGAACCTTGAACCGTTTATAATGGTTTCGATACTGTTATTGTATTATTCTAACTAAAAGAACTAAATTTGACAACCCTAAAATTATTGATAGTCTGGTTTCGCTGCCATTGTCGTAAGAGACCAACAGCGCAAAATTCAAAAGGGAAACAAAAATATTGCCGTCTTGTTTTTTTCCATCAATTACAAAGGGATAGTGACATTTTGGAGATTGGATTGGATTTGGATTTTTTCCGTTGGGGAGTAAAGGTTCTCGAATGGCGACCACGAACCGGGCGACGCAGTTTTTTTTTTTTTTTATTATTGATAATGGTAAGGCGTTTGGCCACCAACTCACTTTTGCAAGTGAGATGTGGCCTAAGATGGAGCACGCTTTCCCAGAGTGAACTTATTGACCCTAGATTTGAAGACTTCTAGATTGTACTCTTTCGGGAAAACAGTGAACAGAGCAGTGTTGGAAGGCCCCCCACCCGATGGACCGACGACATTGTGAAGGTTGCGGGTAGTCAGTGGATGGAGAAGGCTCAAGACCGTTCGTCGTGGAACTCTTTAGGGGAGGCCTATGTCCAGCAGTGGACTTCTACAGGCTGATGATGATGATGATGATGAGTGATATTTTTAGCGCTCTCAAATTAAGTTAGTTTATTAGGATAATTCAGCGACTGAATCGACAACGTCGATTTTTTTTTTTACCGAATTGCATATCAACCTTGCGTTTGTATATTTTTTGCAGAATTATAGACTGCGTATATTTTGTGAAACGTCGCCTTGCATTTTTATTCCGTATGTTTCCAAGAAAATATACTGCAGGGCGTCATGAAACGCGTCATGAGGAATTATTGTTAGCATACGGTACTTTGGATAAGGGTATTTCCAATCAAAGGGTGTTAAGTCGAATTTTACAGGTACTCGTGATCGAAAGGCGTTTTGTCGAATTTTCGTTATGATAATTAATACTCAGCAATTTTTTATATAATACTCGTTTTACATTGTAGCACTAGTTTATTCTTAGGCTTGTATTTTATTCTGGTATTCAAAATCGCCACTCAACCATTATTTAGTTTCACCAAATCAAATTTTACGGCAATTGTAATCGTTGATCAGTTTGATGTCGACGACAGATGACAAGACTTATGCCATCTTACGACATCAGACTGACTAATTTTAATTGCAATGGGTTGAGTGATAACTTCTAAGTCTGGCCTTGGAATTCTAAGTCGTTACTAATATTTAAAACGCTCCCGGCGGCTTTTGTACGCAAGAATGGTAGACATTTTTTCAGATCTCCAGGTGATCAGATCCTTGAAAACGTCTAAGGTGGGTCAGAGACATGTCCAATCATTTGACACAAACCCACATTTTGCAGTAGTGAATATTCCATACGTGACACGTTGCAAGCTCATCGCCGCTTAAAGAATACGCAATGGTTTCCTCACGATGCTTTCCTTCATCGGCTTACACCTGAATTAAAAACTGGCTTTTTTGGGTCGTATTGGTTGTATGAGGAAATCCGTAGAAGAACCAAGGTCACCGACATAGCTCTCAGAATAAGCAAGCTGAAGTGGCAGTGGGCAGGCCATATCAACAACCGTTGGACCGATGACATTGTAAAGGTTGCGGGAAGATGGTGGATGGAAAGGGCTCAAGACCGTTTGTCGTGGAGCTCTTTGGGGGAGGCCTATGTCCAGCAGTAGACTTCTATAGGTTGTTGAAGATGATGATGATGATGTTGTATCTTGAAACAGTAACATAAAACAATAATATGATTGTTCAAGAAATCTAGACATAACAGCAATAAATTTCGAGTTGAATGAACTAGGTAAGCATCTCGCTCGTCCCTACTACTACGTCGTAGCCGTCTACGAGTCTACGACGAAGCCACTAGGGATTTCTGGTACAATCCTCCGTCACGGTTCAATTAATAATTCGATTTAAAATTTACTGATGGATAAATAACCATCGAAGATGCATTTTTTTGGATCCAATAATAGATATTGTAAAAAAATCCTAGCTAATGTTTTTTTAACGTGAGCAATTGAAAGTAAATTTAGTAACTATGAAATCCCTGAAACAAAAAACAACAAAGAACTTATATTTAGACTCACCGTATCATTCCGGCGGACGACGAACTGCAATAACAGACTACCCCGGCTTGTGCCACGCGATATTGAACCTTGCACCCGTTAGCCACATGTGTTAGAATCCAAGAACACTCGATGCAACACTGCACAGTCAGAGGAAATGCATCAAGATGGGTGTGACGGGCGCGGCCGACTGGCTGGGCCGCAGACTGCGAGGGACGACTGTAGGGATGGGACGTGGCTAACGATGTCGATAACAAGGCGGTGTTTTGCGCCACGAATGATGACTACATTGTTCACACGTGAAACACAAAATCGTTCAAGTGCTCGAACGTTTGGGTCGCATTTTATGATAAGAAAGGACGTAAGAAAGGAGTGAATACTGAAATGAGTGTAAGAAAAGAGTGATGACTGTAAGAGGTGAGTGGAAGAGAAAAACATGTTTCTCACATGATTTGGTATAAGGGCAGGAAGGTGATGATTATGATGTTTATAGCTGTTCAGAGCTTTATTATATCCACGCGTGTCTTTTTGGCGACTGGTCTATTTGGGACAGAGAACTGAATCTTATTAATTTCAATTAAACGGAGCATATGTTTTTTTGTATACAGTTTGGACAGTCATATTTTGCTTTAAATATGACTGTCCATACTAAATTCTCATATTAATTACACCTAACGTTAGGCAATATAAATTGTAATTAGTGACGGTCAGATAAATAACAAAGCCTGACCGTAAAGTTTCTTAACCCCTTTTAGGTAACTTAACCCAAATATGAAAAGTTTATCTAACACAATCGATATCTTCCCAACGTTTCACCCCATCACTACTAAATGTTCTGCACATGCGCATAGGTTTCACCAGACTGCTTGCGGTAGTAAAATAAATAAAACATAACTAAAGCTTCTGTTTCATAGAAATAGAGACCGTTATTCGTCAGCCTTATGTAGCGAAGTCAGAGCATGTGTGCTTTGTTCAATTGCATAGTTTTCTTACGGAAGAAAAGGCAAGATTCCTATTTTTTACGGACGACGAGCGGTCTAGAGCCTTTTCTCTACCCAACTTTCACAATGTTGTCGGTCCATCGGTTGGGTGGCTCTCCTACACTGCATTGTCCGGTTTGTGGTCGCCATTCCACCTTTATACCCTACTTTGGCTCAATCGCAGGAAATGAACTAGAGGCTCGCTCCGAACTGAGTCCGATGACCAGTAAAAGTTGGTGCTTCAATGATCGTTGTGGCACAATTAAGATAAACTTTGAAAATCGCACCTTTAGTTATGTTCTAAAAATAACCAATATAACCTGAACTACGAAGTCATTGAAACTATACGAAATGGGAGCTCACGTTATATTAAATTTTAAATATGACTTTTTTCGTTGTATCTCAAACACCATGCCTAGAATAAAATTAAAAATCGTTTTGGAATTTATGAACAAAGCTCTTTCATATGACATTTTGTGATTTGTATTACGTTTTTAATCCCCTTTTTGACAACTATGTCTTAACAAACTTGTATTTCAATATGTTTACTATTAAATTCCATGTAGATCGGATTGACGACGACGGTTCGAAAGTTATACTCTAACAAATAATCATTTATTTGTTAGAGTATAACTATATACAACGCCGATTCATCAAAGTTGTTTGAGAGATCTTTGCTCCCTCGATCAATGGAATTGGTCGCCGTTATTTTACGGCATCAAATTTTTATGACACATATTCTAAGAAAAGCCTAGCCTGTGCGAATGTAGGTACTTCTTAATAAACTTATAACAAGAAACTTTCGGGGATTGGGCACGTAATTAGAAATAAATGGACTCGGTACATGGCCTATGTTCGTTCAACGAAGCAATTCCCATTTATAATGGAAACTGAAATAGTTTTGGGCTGGAATGTTTTTCAATGTAATTAATGGTAACCTAGCTGCACCGAACTAGAAATAGAACGAAGAACAAGAAATACCTGGAATAAGTATTGGCTGATGAAGGACATTTTCAAGAGCAAGTTACTTACAAAGTAAAAAACCAAAGCTATGGAAATTTGTTTCTTTCCATGCCCCACATACGCCTGTCAGTCATTCATTACCCTTGAGGCATAATTTTAGACATATAAAGATGCTTTATTCGAGTACATAAAATTACGCCTATTTCTCAGAGGCGTAGGCAGAGACCACGGCTTTCTACTTGCTACGATCCTGAGATACCTCTTTTGCTTCATTCACTCTCATCACATTCCTCATACATGCTCTTCGGTTTAGGATATTCTTGACCTGGCCTTTGTCCACAACGTCACCGATTTGGTCACTAAAGGTACGCCTAGGTCTTCCCATTCCAACGGTCCCATTCACACTCGCCTTATACACCTTTTTCGTCAATCTTCTCTTCAAGAAGCTTTATATGTCTAAAATTAAGAGATAGAGTGAAAACCATCGTCATTCTATCATATAAAGGCAAAATTGGGCTGTAAGGGGCTGCAAATAAAACCGATCGGAACCCAAGCTAGCATGATCAGTACGTGGTACAACCTGCCAAATAACGGAGGTTCTAGCACTTCACCCACCAACCCGCACTAGACCCGGAGAACATCTTTAAAAACGGGTTTTTTAAGAACGGTTTTCTAACGTTATATCCCAGAGATTCCGATGAATGAGAGATCCGCTAGCTTTTGAATTCCCTGTTCGATCTCGTGGGAGCTCGATAGAAATACGATCATAAATCGGTAGTCACTGGACCTCTGAGAAAGCCCAGCTTTTTCCACAAACACAGGAGGCCTTTTAACCTGAGTCAAGAATTTCAATACAAAGCTTGAACTTTTTGAAAGTAGGCGCTGAATTCGTTTTAAATTGCCATTTGTAATGGAATTCTGTCCTGATATTCGAATAGAAAGAGCCAATTTTGAACCAAGAAACTAATAAAATGTGAGTACCTGCCTCATCATCATCATCATCATCATCAGCCTGATGAAGTCCACTGCTGAACAAACGCCTCCCCCAAAGAGTGCCATGACGAACGGTCTTGAGCCCTCTCCATCCACCGACTTCCTGCAACCTTCAACACTGCGTCGCTCGGTTCGTGGTTGTGACTCGACAACCTTTGTTCCCCAATGGTTGTCGGTTCTGCGGGCTATATGGCCAGCCCACTGCCATTTCAACCTGCTAATTCTGAAAACCTGCCTACTTAGGTGACGTTTTAGCGGGTGAAATCCCAGATGATACAACATCTGGGATTTCACCCGCTGAAACGGATCATATCATACTATGAACGTAACTGTATGTTTGTATATTAATTCTTTCAGTAGGTATTAGCACAGAATAAATAAAAATATTTACGTATAAGTTATCATTTTTGCACTAGTTCAACACAACAGCTTTTCAGAAATTTCAGAAGACGTTCTCAAGGCAAGTTTAGTTAATTATAATGAAAAAACTTCTTAAATTCTAGTGAATTTATTTTATTTACTCGAAAAATAACGTTCGATTTTTTGACGCGTCTGTCATTATCGTCATCATTTCAGCCGTAGGACGTCCACTGTTGAACATTGGCCTCCCCAATCTATTGGGTTGTAAAAGTCTAATCAAACCAACCTTGTACTACCTGCACCCAAACAATCATTTGTTGCCCATACTCGCCATGCTGGGCTTGGCGAGCGCAGATAAAGCTATTATTGATGGGGAACGCTACTGTCCATCCCCTTACTTCTTTTCTCTTAGTCTCCTCTTACGACATCGACGGGTTGTAATGTAAGTGCCTATTCTTGAATCGGGGTCACCACGGCGATGGGTCGTTAGGAGTGTCTAATATAACTTTGAAGTTTTTTATCTAACCGCCCTAACAAATTTACTTTAATCCCTTAAGCCCTTTAGGCCCTAAATATAAATATAATAGAAAAGTAGGTTTAGGGCCTTGTATTCAGATACTACATTCAGATGTTGGAACGTTGGCAGCACATATCGATCGCTCTCGAGGTCTATTGTGGACTTTACGTTCAGCAGTCAACGTCCTACGGTTAAAAATAACTGTGATAATGATGATGATCTGAATGATGTTACAAAACAGAACGCGATTATTGGTTAAATAACACAAGAAGCACGCTTGTCGAGAACACTCAATTGCAAAACGGCCCCTCTTGACAAAGAGCGCTCAAGTTAAGGGTGTAGCTCAAGTTGTGGACGTAGATTATTTTGATGCCTTATTTCTTAACAAAAATAGAGCGTGGGTTATTATTTGTCATGAAATAAAGTAGGAACACAGTGGTTCGGATAGTGGCAATTGTTATACAGCCGCGAAAATCTTCATTCTGTATTTTATGAAAAGGATCATCGATAAAATTATAGCGCCAAGCCGGGTTTGTTGCCTGTATTTTTCTAGGCTTGGTCGCGAGGAACAGGCGTAGCTTCACCTAGTTTTTAAGACGTTTTAAAGTAATAACCACTTTTTTACTTTGATTTAAGACTTAAAACAATGTTTTATTTATGCTACCTTTCGTTTGCTAAACACTGCTATCCTAAAACAAACTTATGATAATGATTTTTGTTGTTCGATATAATGTGGCATATTAGACTCATAGGTAAGCCCGGTGTTAAGTTGGCTTCATAAAGGCAGTTAGGTAGGTAATATAGTACAAGCTTAGTTCCTAAGCCGAGCTTCTTGGCACCTGCCTTGGCCTTGGATTAAAATGTTCTGACACCTAAGCGTGATTTCAGGTTAAATAATTAAGGTAAGGTCTTGGCGAGAATTTAGGTGAATTTGTCACGATACGAAATGCCAGCAGTTACTCACATTTCATAAATACTGTCGTCGTCTTTTGTTGGTTAGAAACAAGTTTGATAGTAGTTCTTGTGAAGGTGGCTTCCCATGGTGCGTGATTTTATATACAGTGCGGTGTTTGTCCATCACACCGCTACGGAGGCACAAGATGCACTACGGGGCTCTTTTATCTTCCCACGGTGCACAGGCCGGCGCCGTGCGCCGTCGTCCGTAAAATCTCACGCACCGTGAGAAGCTACCTTATGCTAATAACATTTCTAACATTTCTCGCCATAAGTAGGTATCACCAGTTGGCACCCACTTGATAGGTGGGTTAGGCGCCTGCTTTTCTGTTAATGTGTAGTTTATTAAGTTTTTAAGTTCACTGTTAGCCTACCTACCTACTAAGTGCCTAAGCTGTTTGTTTATAGTGATTGTAACCTACTGTTGTTTCTTCCGATTGTTTTTATCTCTGTCTGTGCTGTATTTGTGTGTGTCTAATAAATGATTTATCTATCTATCTATCTATCTAACAACGAAGCTTTCAATAACGAAGTTTACAATCCATTTTAAAATGGGGATTGTCAAAAAAAAATTAAATATACGCGCGCAGTGTTTGTTGCCTGATTCTTCTATGCTTGGTCGTGAGGAACAGGCGTAGCTTCACCTAGTTTCTGACACGTTTCAAATTGATCCTTGTGATTTTATTTAAATAAATTAAAATAAGCAGCCGCAGCCTCTTGCTCGGGTTCTGCTGTGAATAGCACAGGATCGACTAGCGAGTTCGAGGGAGAGAGAAAGATCCTGTGCCAGTTACATCCCAGGTATTTTCCTCTAAGCTCTCTGTAACCAATCTTCTGGGTAAGGCTTCATGACCTCAATTTTACACCCATATCCTTAATTGAAGAAGATCTCAAACTCGAAACTCGGGCGACGCAGTGTTGGAAGGTCTTTCCACCCGATGAACCGACGACATTGTGAAAATTGTGGGAAGTTGATGGATGGAGAAGGCTCAAGACCGTTCGTCGTGGAACTCTTTGGGGGAGGCCTATGTCCAGCAGTGGACTTCCACAGGCTGATGATGATGTTGATGAATTTCAATACCACCCCACCAGCTTAAAAACTTCAAGGAAGTGGGTGGAAACACTTCCTAAAACGGCTTCCCAGCTTTATCGATTGCTAGCATTTGGCAGGATATCAAGTTTCTCCGACAAAATAAAGTCACTCCTTGAGCAATGAATTTAAAGTCCCATTTTGTTTGACAGGTTTACTTTTAATTGTGGTTCGTTTTGAAGCTTGGAGATTGAAATGTTAATGGGAATGCTAACCAGGAATCTCTTGCTTTTTATAAGCGACAAATTCATATACGACGCCAAATATTCTAAGGATCAGCGCATATAAACGGAGTGACGGAAAAGCGAATGTTTCTTTTTTTAGGTACACAATTGAAACTTAGTCTGTTTACAGAAAGAAAATTAAAACTAGTAAAAGTAAATATTTACAGAACACAAGCAACAGTTGAGCTATCTAAAAACTGTTACTAATGATCTATATATAGCTCAATTGATCCAGATCACTACTAGTCGGAAGCGTAACCAAGACGCTGGCGGAATTACCACGCTGGATGGCAATGCTAATCTGTTGGGCCAAATAGGAGCCAGCCCTCGGGTCGCGTCGCTTATAACAGACGCCATGATATTGTTCGGAAAGTAGTCTGTTTCAATTCAGATACGGAAACTAGGCAAGGTACTTAATAAAAGTTACCGAGAGGCGTTCGGTGCAAGCGGCACCAGATCAGTAGCTCTGGAAATCTATATGGGAGGCTTATGTTCAGAATCGCAAACTAAACACCCGGGGCAGGAAGATTTAGCATGTTATGCTGTTGTTTGCGGTATGCTTTTAAGGACACGCAGCTAGGCTAGCACAAGGGACAAACAAAGACCCTACCTGTATACTTCATCATATTCCGTTCTACTTCGTAATATTAGAAATATTTCACCCGCCATCCCGAAGCCGGTACGAATATAAAACTAAGCATTTTCCTTTTTTATTTTATCACGAACGAGAACAGTGTTCTGCGATATAAGGAACCCTGAAAAATTGGAACCTTATTTGTATAAGACTGTGGAGTATCGACCATGGGTAAAAGGAAAAAGGTACACTTCTGAATACCTCTAACACAGGTAATATGTATTGTAACAAAATAAACATTGCCTAATAATAAACATTCGTTATAAATTGACAAAACACTAGGTTCCTATTCCAAAAAACAACAACTATCTACAAAGGATTTCGCCAGTTATCGATTTCGCTGGTGTCAGATGTTCTGTGGATTTCGCCTAATAACTACTACGAGTAGATAACCATATATTACCTAATTCTACAAGGTGATTCATAATGTGTATGTTATCCCGAAAACTCTCCTTTAGTAGTAGGTACGACATAAATTATTGGGCATACCTGTTATACGACATGACAGCTTCTTACAGAACATCACTAAAGGAAAGGTAGAAGGAAAACGAGGAAGAGGAAGACCAAGAATAAGTAACTTGAGCCAGATAAAAGAGAAGATTGCCGCCATGTCGTTAATGCAGGTGAAGGAGCTCTCATTAGAAAGATCAGAATGGAGGAAATTGCATCAGTACCTAAAGTCGTATTATTATAATATGACTTTAGAAGATTCCTCATTTTTCATTGATAAAATTCTGAGGAAATATCAGCTGTTTTGGAGTCAATTCCCTTCAAAACGGTCAAGATGTGACAAAAACAGCTAATTCGAGAAAGTAAGTAAAAAAATCATATGAAGATATTGATGTTTTTTTCGCTCATAATATTTCTTTTTTAGTCCATCCCATTTTAGTAGATCGCTCTTAGCGATAAGGCCGCCCATTGTATTGCTTTGTAATTGTAATATTCTCCCTATATTATTTCTGTGTGGTGATCAATAAAGTGTTATCTATCTATCTTTTTTGTTGATATAATAACCCCCTTTCGGGATGGTATACATGTTATGACTCAGCGTGTATACATACCTACAGTGGAAACCACATCGAGGGTACGAACGGGTCAGGTTCAAACATCATTGCTTATTCAATGAGCGTGCTGCCCGTTCACAGCTTCAGCAGTGGCATTCTAATGCGTAGCGTAGCTCTGGAATATTTGTTGGAGTTTTACGGGCGTGGAATTATTTTTTATGAATTTTTTGTTTGCATCTCACCTGATGAAATGTGGCGACGAAAGTACCATACCAAGCTAAAAATAAAACTATGTGGCTACAATTAACCTTTTTACCCGACTAGGACAAGGCCGTGGTGGCCCCAGCTAAAGAATACGCCCCTCCATATCTCTATCCGCGGATCTCGTAAGAGGCGACTAAGGGAATAAAGCTAGGGGATGGGCAGCAGCGTCCCTCATTTTTAAAACGATAGCTCTAACTGCACTCGCCAACCCACATGCCCAGCGTGGTCAGTGTGGGCAAAACCCCCCCACACGATAAGGAATTTGCTCTGTCTGTTGGGAAGTTAGCTGAAGAAGATCTCAAACTCGAAACTCGGGCGACGCAGTGTTGGGAGGCCATGTTCAGCAGTGAACGTCGTACGGCTGAAATGATGATGACAGCGAAGGGTTATGATTTTGACCGGTTTGTATTTTTGTTGGAAGGGGAAGACCTAGGCGTACGTTTAATGACCAAATCGGTGACGTTTTGGACAAAGGCCAGGTCAAGAGTACCCTAAACCGACGAGCAGGTATGAGGAAATGAGGATGAGAGTGAATGAAGCAAAAGAGGAATGTCAGGATCATAGCAAGAGGAAAGCCGTGGTCTTTGCCTACCCCTCTGGGAAACAGGTGTGATTTTATGTATGTATATAAATGTGGGTATGTATGTAGGTATGTTTATTCATAACTTCTAAACCACTCATCATAATTTCACGAATGAGGTATCGTTGGAAGCGTCTTGGATGTCCGCTGATTTTATACGTAAGCTATGTGCCTTCACATTAAATTGATTATGGTGCCCTCTAGAGGACATAAAGTCATGGCCTAAAAAAACTTAAATGAGGTGTCATATAAAAGAGCTTTGTTCATAATGTCAACATAATTTTTGTTTATATTCTAAGACAAATTGACAAAGATGTAGAATATGCTAGAGATGCGACTTAATTTTTTTTTATCACTTTGCGCCTCAACGATCATGAACTTTCATCAGGCGTCGCGAAATTTCAGTTTGGGGCGAGGATCAAGTTATTTTAATAGATAATTTATAGCACCAGGCCACTCTACCGTATTTTAATGTATTGCAAAGCTATGCAAATGGCTCAAGTATAAAATTCCACAACAATGTCCAAGTGCCGTAAGAATGCATGCAGCCCGCCCGCCATAGCGGCACCGTTAATTATTTATCGACTCTGGCATTCCCCGTGGGAACTCTACATTCTGCAATAACTTTTACTAATTCTGGTCTACAACGCGTTCCGTAACTAGTATAATATCTCAAACGGGGCTCATTCTATTAACAAAAAGAATTAGAGATTAGAATTTTTAGCCCCTTTTGAGGGTCGAAGGGTTAAGTGTGAATGTGGATGGGTATGAAAGAAGTGAGTGCGGAGATGACGACTAATGGAGAGAGTGGAAGAGGAAATCATGTTGTGCCAACCCCACATAATGATAGTTTAAAATAACTGAATTTGTATAGTGTTTTTTAAATGAAATATGACGAATTTCCAAAAGTCGCAGAGAAAACTTTAAATTGGGTAAGAATAAGGGTAAAATAAGCCCATTTTGGGATAGCATACACGTTATGAATAACGTTGTAAATAGTAACTATAATTAATTCTGGACGTGCGAGCAATTTTATTGTGCACACGCTTGAACGAATTAGCACTGGGCTGGACGTTTTTGAAATCCTGGCGATTGATTTGCAAAAGTCAAAATAGTCACGATCGGCACCCCACTGGCTCTTAATTCTATTTTGTGAAAAAAAATAAAATATATAATAATAAAAAAAAGGATCATCGAAAAAAATGATAGGCCCCAAGCCGTGGTCGCGAGGAACAGGCTTAGCTTTACCTAGTTTAAAAGACGTTTCCAGGTGATCCTAGTGATTTTATTTTGACACAGCCATCACCGCGAAGTCGAATGTATGCATTTACCTTGCGATCCAAAAAAACATATATTACTGTAAGCAGGAGCAGAATAAAATATACAATAACAAAACACAGGTGTACATTTTTTGCCATTGGGTTCGGTTGATCTTACTCAGCTAAAACACTATCTTCTCTATTATCGCAACAGCGTAAACATAACTTTGCTAGTTTAAAATTAAATTAAATTCATTTATTGATTCAGACAACACAGAAAAGAAAGAAAAGAAAAACTTTATGGATAGCACAAACTCTTTAAATAAACAAATAATAAAACAACAGTCACATAAATAACCCTGGCTCCAGACTAGGATTCCCTGGGTATCTGGGGGTCTTGGGTATCAGAAACTACGAGTATCATAGTACCTACCTACCACACAGGCACACACAGCACCCAGCAGCGGGAATCGAGCCCCTTGCTTCTCAGACGGGCTCTCACCCGTTACACCACCGAGGTCATCAAATTGCTATTTGAAGATTAAAAATTTAAAGCAATTTCTACGTTTTATTGGGCCACATTATTGTGCCAGGTGAACTATATGATTCGGCACATGACAGATAGAAATGCACTGGAGAATAATTGCCAAATCCCGATAATGTGGCAGCTTTAGCGTCTCTACGCTGAGTAGGAAGCTATCGCCTTAGATAAGTATATGATCTAAGGCTATCGCAGCCGTTTTAAAAACATCCAAACTGGTGCTTACTCTAGTCCTAGCCTATTTATTCGCAAAGCCAGTACATATTACAGTAGTTGCGCATTATCGAGTTTTTTTTTAATTATTCAAGAAACAGTTGCGATTATATCGAGCGCTAAAGGTAGGAGTTCACAGGGAGCTGGCGGTTTGGACCTAGGCACATCGCAACGCAAAAACTTCCCGTCTTCACTATTGCAAAGAAAATACAAAGCCATTAATAAAAAAAAACTCCACTTTTAGTATTATAATGACCGAGTTCTCAGTATAAGCACAGCTCGATACCCTGCAGACCACGATTAATCACAGTCCAGTCGGCGCATGGGTCACGCGTTCGATTCCTGCTCCGCTGAGCACTATTAATAGGCAAGTAAAGTGTGGTTCAATAGGGGGCTAAGCCGACCCTGTAGTATGCCTTATATAAGCTCGCTAGTATCAGTAATATAATAATAATACCCAACAGTCACATTCATAGTTCTAACTCCCACACTAGGAGTCCTGACGTGGGTATCAGAAACTATGAGTACCATGGTACCACAACACCCAGAACCGCAACAAATATTTGCAGATCATGCAAACGTTTGTGCATGATCGGGATGAAAAGCGGCAATCGAACCCCTTGCGCCTCAGACGGGCACTCTCCCGCTGCGTCACCGAGGTCGATCAGTAGTACTAAGCAAAACTCTGTATCAAGTGGCGTGCAATATGCTAATATACTTTTAAATTTTATATCAAAATGATCAATTTTGAGTTTGATAAATATGCTATTTCTAACCGACTTCAAAACGGAGGAGGTTCTCAAGTCGACTCAAGTTTTTTTTGTGTGTATGTTACTCGATATCTCCGCCAATACTAAACCGATTTTGATAATTATTTCGCTGGTGTATAGAGTATGTTCCCGGGGTGGTCCCATATTAATTTAATTCCTGAGGGATTGCTACTTATCCCGTAAAACTTAAAAAAAAATCATCATCTCTTGAAATCACGACTTGACGAATTTTTATTTTTGTCGACTGTGGTATGTTATGGTTATCTCTGCGACTTCGTTTGGTTGCTGCTATTTTAACATCAACTTTAACCTTAGGGGTTGTGTGTCGGGAATTCCTTTCTGTGCACCCATACGTTACAATAGAAATTTCATACCTACTCTTAGGACTTTTGGTTAGGCTCTGCGTTGATTGTTAAAGAGAATAAAACCACCACGTTTTATTGTCTGTCAGTCAGTCAGTACCATATGTTTATTATTTATGATGAATGAATGTTATACTTACTTTGGTTTTTTGTTCGAAAGTGTTGGTGGCAGGTGTCATCCTCAGTAAGTAAGCAAAACGCAAAGAGGTTGATAACAAAAAAAAGAGGTTGGTAGTAATCTTGTAAATATTTAGGAATTTGAAGTCGGTTTTCTGTTTTTGTAAAAAATATCTTATAATTATTATATTACTATTGTATTAGTGTCCGCTAGTAAGCGCTTCGTCGCTTAAGAAGCTACATTATGCTGATTATCTCAGGGTCAACCTAAGAAATGGACTCGTAACGACAAAGTTGCCACCCTAAGATTAGACAGGGGCGCGGGGTGGGATGCACGTGGATATCCGGTGGCACGTACATTTTTCACCCCGCGCCAATTTTGAAAGCTGAAATTGATAGATTTCTTTACCTATAATAGTAAAATACTTTTATTAACATACCACGCGAGGGAAGCTGCGGGCGTAAGCTAGTCATCATCATCATTTCAGCCGTTCAACGTCCACTGCCGAACATGGCCTCCCCCACAGACAGAGCAAATTCCTTATCATGTGGGGGGATTTGCCCATACTCACCACGCTGGGCATGCGGGTTGGCGAGCGCAGTTATAGCAATCGTTGTTAAAATGAGGGAAGCTGCTGCCCATCCCCTAGCTTTTTTTTTCCCTTGGTCGCCTCTTACGACATCCACGAATAGGTAGATATGGAGGGGCCTATTCTTCAGCCGGGGCCACCACGGCCAAGCGTAAGCTAGTAATATCAAGAAAGTCTGCGCTTTAACACTTTTTTGGAGGAGGTAGGGCATAGCGAGATTTTCTCGTTCTAAATTGGAGCAGCCCGCCTGGGGAGGTACCTCGGCCTTACAGAAGATCGCAGCCAAATAACATTATTTGTTTCAAATAGTATTGTGTTCCTGCGGTGAGTAAGGTTGCCAGAGATCTTTAGGGGGAAGGGGGTTCGGGGTCGGCAACGCGTGCGTGATGCCTCTGGTATTGCAAGCGCTCATAGGCTACGGTAACCGCTTACCAACAGGTGGGCCGTATGCTTGTTTGCCACCTCAGTTGTATAAAAAAATAAAAAAAATTAACACGGCTATTGGACCGGGTGGCAGTTTCATAGAAATCAAAGCATTACCCAATACGTACTTACTAGTTAATAACTAGTTCAACAACCTGAAACTTGTTGAAGACATACATTCTTGGATAGCTGGAAAACGCCACCCACCTGTACCTGAACTAACTATTCCGCGAGTAGGTTCCTACCTATCACTATTAGTGGTCGATAGATTCATTTCCTCGGTGTCGGAGCAGGCGAGTTCTTTGTCGCAAGTGGTGCGGGTTCGATCCCCGCTGCGGGACAAATATTTGCAAGATCTGCAAATATTTGTTCCGGGTCTCGGAGTTTCTGATAACCGGGAGCCATGGAATCCTAGTGTGGGGTCAGGACTACGTATGTGACTGTTGGTTGTAATTTATATATTTTTATTTAAATAAAATATTTTATTGACATTTTATAAAATAAATAAGTTTCTGAATTAATTTACGTGTGGATATAAAAACTTTGAAAATTTCAGGTCAGACGTTGGTAATAACGCCATCTAGAGAGCACAGTCGCAATTAAGTTGAAACTCGGAGCAAAATATACGTTACGGCTTAAACCAATGCTGGCAAAACGCGTCTACATTGTAACATATAGTTCCAGCGAGATCTCATAGATGGCGTTATTAGAACGTCTACATTTTTTTCTCAGGTGATGTCACAGTCTCTACGAAAACTGCTCCAATTGTTAACATTCACCCTTTGCTATACAGCAATGGCGCAGTGGAAATGTGTTAGGCAGATAGCAGATAGAAAATTATGTTCATAACCATGATAGTTTATAAAATTATATTACTTAATAATAGTAGAGTAATAGTGTTGTGTTCCTGCGGTGAATAAGGTTGCCAAAGCGGGATCGGCAACGTGTGCGTGATGCCTCTAGTATTTCAGGCGTTCATAGGTTACGGCTGTGGTTACGGTAACCACTTACCAACAGGTGGACCGTATGATTGTTTGCCACCTTAGTTGTATAAAAAAAGTATAGCGCATAAATTTTCCGCATGGAAAATCTATTGGTGCACGACCGGGATCTGAGCCCACAACCTGTGGATCGGAAGCGGTCAACCGGTGCTCTTTTTAAATTGATCTATTTAGGAAACATTTTTAATAGATCTAGTTCATCTAGTGCCGTTAGATTAATCGGAGTTAATTAGTCCAAATTTCACAACAACTTCTCATTATTTCACAACTTTACTTTTTGTTGAGTAACACCATAAGTTGATAAACAATTAGCAATAGTACCTAGAGTTTTGTTATTAATATATCTGGTGCACTGGAAAGAACCGTCAAAACTCCAGCAGTTAACAGAGGAGTTAGTTCTAAAGACAGCTCCGTCAATTAAAAAAACTAAAATGGATGCCCTTGTGTATAATGGCACAGAGGTTGAAGTTGAAGAATCCATGGAGTTCCTGAAGGGTGTCGGGAGAATGTTCTATGTGATCAATCCTAAGGACTCTTTGTTTGAGAGAGTCGAAGAAGTGCCTAATTTTTATGTGCAGGTATGAATTGAAATTATTTTTCGGATTGTTTTAAGTGTCAATATGAAAGTGCTACGTCCAAATCGATGCGCAAGAGCAAGGTGTGAAGCGAAAAAACCGCGTATGCAACTGTCTTCTGTGGCCCAAGAACGTATAGGTAAATCCGTTTTCAAACGACATGCGGTATGCTATTCATAATCCGTTCCAAAATGGACTTTATCTCTTCTGAATATAATATATTCAGTTTTGAGTTTGACATTTCAGAGTGTGCGATATAGCTCAACAATATGGTAGGCTTCTAAATGTCAAACTCAAAATTAACTTTATTTAGTAGACGTTAAGTAACATTTTGGAACGAATTTTAAATGTCATATCTTTCGCCGTATGAACACGGCTTGATTCACGACAGCGTTATGCATAAGATACGATAGAATATGTCAAATAATAGCCAATCAAAATAATACATTTTCAAGTATCGCCAATACCATTGGCTACTATTTGACTTTTATGATCGTATTGTAAACGTATGGCTTAATTTATTCATGTTTGATTGGGGCACTGTGCAACTGTGTACGGGTTCTCTTGTAATGTATAGTTTGAGACTGACTGTTTGCTTATATTTTAAATGAAGTGGAAACATTGCTTGGTACGGTACGTAGTATTATTATAACGTCAGGCAAACAGCCGCAATCTATTCGCGTGAGCCCGTCCCATCACTGCATTGTGTCTTTTGATTTCAGTCATGGCCATATTTCTTCATGTTTATGGTTTTGGAGCACATCGTTCTGAAGTTGGAAGGCAAGAAGGGCTTACGACTTAATGATCAGATAACCAGCGTATCCAACGGGCTGTTCCTTGAAAGTGGCCGGTACGTACCTAACCAATAAAGCAACGAAAAAATTAAAAAAAATAAGCTCACACTTTTACCACAAGAATAAACGTAATCCTCTCAGTTCTCCAACCGTTGGGGAATAAAGGTTCTCAAATGGTGACTTCAAACCGGACGACGCAGCGTTGGAAAGCCCCCCACCCGATGGACCGACGACATGACACGACACGATGGTGAAGGCTCAAGACCGTTCGCCATGGCACTCTTTGGGGGAGGCCTATATTCAGCAGTGGACTTCATCAGGCTGATGATGATGATGATGAACGTCAGTTTTTCTCAACCCAGCTCTAAAACAAGAGATGAAAACATCGGTGATGTTCATTCCGTATTGGTTTTAGAGCTGGGTTGAGAAAAGCTGACGTTTTCGATGATTTAAACAGCCCTCAGAGTAGGTCAATTTGGTAGGTCACATGCCCACATCAAAGTCAATGTCAAAGTCAAAAGGCATTTATTTCAATAAAATCACTAGGATCACTTTGAAACGTCTTAGAAACTAGGTGAAGCTATGCCTGTTCCTCGCGACCAAGCCTAGAAGAATCAGGCAACAAACACGGCTTGGTGCCTATAATTTTTTTCGATGATCCTTTTTCACAAAATGGAGCTTCAGTGTGGTGCCGATCGAACTAGGTTCAGTTATTGTTCAGTGAGTAACAATTTAAAAAACAAGTTCAACAGTCTAACCCCATAGCCCACAGGCTATATTTGTGATGGGTGCGGAATCAGTTCCTGTGTATGAGAAAATTAACCAAACAAAATGCGTGTTTAATCCGCTAAGCATAATGATGTTTTGCTTAGAGAATTTGAGTTGTCAAAACGATTACACTTGCTGAAAAAATAAATCTAGTATAACATTCCTCATTTTCAGGCTAATTTGGCGCGGTGCAGAATCCTACGCATATACATGGGTATACACACACTACAAGCTGATAGACCTCCCCTGGGACAACGTGTCGACTTGGGTGCTGGCGGCCATAGGAGTCGACTTTTTCTACTATTGGATGCACAGAGCTTGCCATGGTTAGAAAACGAACTGGATAACCTAACCTCTCAAGCCGATTTTGGGTGTAGCCGGCCATTTTGAAAAGAGCCCCGTCAAGCGTCCACTACGAGGACCACGCAAGCCAGGCCATTTTTTTTTTTTTTTTTTTTATACAACTGAGATGGCAAACAAGCATACGGCCCACCTGTTGGTAAGCGGTTACCGTAGCCTATGAGCGCTTGCAATACCAGAGGCATCACGCGTTGCCAACCACCTCCCCCTAAAGAGCTCTGGCAACCTTACTCACCGCAGGAACACAACACTATTTGAAACAAATAATGTTATTTGGCTGCGATCTTCTGTAAGGCGGAGGTACCTACCCAGGCGGGCTGCTCCAATTTAGAACGAGAAAATCTTGCTATGCCCTACCTCCTCCAAAGACCTTTAATTAACCTTTCTAATTTAACCTTTGTCTCTACAAACTAGAGTTCATTTTAGCTACCATATCTTAACACAACTGCAACTTAGATGCAGCCTAGGTGGTATTGAATTGCATCCATCACGCTGAGACATGTTGGTAAATCTCACGTTACTGTAATTTCACCGGTTATCTAACCCAAACCAACAGAGCATTGCAAGCATTGCTGCTTGGCGGTAGAATTCTTAGGCCAGGGTGCAATACTTCCCAAGACGGACTCAGCACCAAGAGCTCTACCCTTTAGTCACTGAGAAGTTGGAAACCAATTGTTTTGTTATAACTTTTCAGAGATCCACATCCTTTGGGCACAGCATCAGGTCCACCACACGTCTGAAGACTTCAACATGGGAGTCGGGATCAGGCAGTCAGTTCTACAAGGGTGGTGTGGCTTTGTGAGTATAAATATTTATTACTGCCTGTCTGATAAAAAACGCGCAACCTCAACTGTACCCAAGATCTTTACAATAGGCTACCTGTTATAGCCAGGACTCTCAGCTCAGAATGCTCTCCAGTAGTTTATTACACTATCATCATCATCAGCCTGTAGAAGCCACTGCTGGACATAGACCTCCCCCAACGAGTCCCGCGATGAAAGGACCGGTACCTTCTTCGTCCACCGACCTACAGCAACCTACACTATCAAATATGAGTTATCTGGTGCCGTAGCTTGCTTAGTCGTTCATAGTATATCGTCTAGGACCACCAAATAGATGGATAACTTAAAGTGGCACTTACTACTAAGCACTTCTAAGCTTGATTGAAGCGGCCTTAAATCTCCACGACCAGAGTTGGCCATCAGCTTAATTCTAGTTATTCTTAATACATACTTCTACATTCCAAACTTTCCCACAAACTTCAACTCAATTCACAAGCTCTGGGGTATAACAGTAGGTACCTAGAAGCAACAGACAGTCGAGGTAAACTTGGTTAATTACTAGCAGTCTAAGTTTGAAAGCTGTACTGGTAATGGGTGGACTAGACAATAGCATTGCGGACTCAGTGGCAAAGCAAGTCAATAGTCGGTTGCAAATCTGAAGTAAAGTCTAGTACAATGGGTACGGCTTTCTCAAACAACTATGTTTGTATATTTATTTAATTTTGTTAGAGCATGACATTCGCGCCATCAATCTGATCTGCAAGGAATTTAGTTAGTCAGGTTATACAATTAAGATTTACTGGTAAGAATATTAAATGAATCGGCCGAGGGGTTGCAAAGGTCCAAAAGGGGGTTTTAAAAAATAAGTAACACCAATACTTGAAGTAGGGTGTCATATAAAAGAACTTTGTTCATTCATTCCAAAGAGATTTTTTTTCATTCAAGGCCTCATGGTTTCCGAGTTAAAACGAAAATACTAACTTTTAAAACCAATTTAATATAAGCTGCTATTTGGTAAAGTTTTAATGACTTAGTAGTTCAGGTAAGATTGCTTATACCTAAGTCAGAACAAGCTACCGGTGCGATTTTCAAAGTTTATCTTAACTGTGCCACAGGGATCATCGAAACACGGAATATTGGAATCGAACCCGTACCTCTTGCGCCTCAGATGGGCACTCGCCTGCTTAGCAACCTAACCTAATAACTTGGAGAGCATTCATCTAAACTGACAGGTGATTGAACGCTATTTAACTGACTCATTAATTACTTGGAAGGTTCAAAGAACTCTATTCTCAATTCTCTATTCTATTCTCACGTCTATTTCAATATTTTAATTTTGTAAGATGGCTTTTTGTTCCCGACAGCGAGCTAAACGGATAAAAAATTTGAGATAACTGGTAGCTTTAGTTGGAAAATATATTAATGGTATATATTTCAAAAGTCAAAGTCAAAAGGCGTTTATTTCAATACAAACACAAGGATCACTTTGAAACGTCTTAGAAACTAGGTGAAGCTACGCCTGTTCCTCGCGACCAAGCCTAGAAGAATCAGGCAACAAACACGGCTTGGTGCCTATCATTTTTTTCGATAATCTTTTTTCACAAAATGGAATTTAAAGCTTGTAGTGCCGATCAAACTAGGTGAGGCTCATTTGTACTAAGAAAGGAATTTCCAAAATTCTGCGGGCGTTGAAGTTTTATGAAAATAGCTTCACGGGAACAAAATTGGTGGTCTCCATTATTTAGTTCGATATGAAGCTTATAATTCGTTTTATTTATACAAGGTAATTCATAATACGCATTCCATCCCGAAAGGGGCTTATTCTACAACCGATTGGCAATAAAGTTTGTTCTACGACTTTTGGAATATCGTCATTTTTCATTGAAAAAACTCTATGCTAAAATCAGCTGTTTTTGGGTCAAATCAGGTCAAACTCAATGAATCAGCTGTTTTAGGTAGCAACCTTGATTCAGAACTTCTTTTACATTTACACTTACAGCTAGTTTTAGAAAGTTTGTAAAAAAATATTCAAAAAAAAATGAACTAATTAATGTTTTTTTTTCGCTAGTATTATTTCTTTTTATTGATAGAATAACCGCCTTTTGGGAATGGTATACATGTTATGAATCACCTTGTATTGTAATTACATGCATACTCGTATGCATATTACTACATCTGTAAGGTATTCTGAAGTTTCTGTTAGTTAAGTTTGTTAGGTTTTCTTGGTATTACTTCTCACCTCACCTATGAATGATTACCCTGAATATTGACTTTCTTCGCCAGATATTCTACCTACCACTAGCAGTAGCCATCCCACCAGCCCAATTCATCATGCACCACCAGTTCAGCTACCTCTACATGTTCTGGATCCACACTGAGGCTGTCAAGACCCTCGGACCTCTGGAGTACATCCTGAACACCCCTAGCCATCATAGGATTCATCATGGTAAGGCTTCTAACGATTTTCCCCTGCAAGTAACTAAATTGACAAGTGACCGCTATAAGACGATCGTTATTTGACGGAGACTTATGAGGGGAAATTTAATGTCATGTCCACATTTTGCAATCTAGCATTTCACACGTGATAGGTTGATAATTTTGTGTTTTTAGGGTTCCGTACCTCATTTGGAAAAACGGAACCCTTATAGGATCACTTTGTTGTCCGTCTGTCTGTCTGTCCGTCTGTCAAGACCCTTTTTCTCAGAAACGGCTAAAGGTATCGACTTGAAATTTATACCACCTATTATGGTCTGTGAGCTTATGGTGCCGTATAAAAATCAAAGCTCTAGCTTAAAACATTAAAAATATATGGCAATGAATGTATAATTTTTGTATGGAAATGGCTAAAATCAAAAACCTCCAGTTACCTCACAATTCTGAAATTTGGAATGCTAAGAGCTTTTGTAACACAATTAAAGGGAAAAGTCTGAAATTGAGGAATTTCGAAGTTTTTTAGTAAACAAAGTTATATTTGCGGTCGATGTCATAGAATTTCTACGTGAGCGACCGCAAATATAAGTTTGTCAATTCCTACACTTAGATTTTTTTATTTTCTGACTATGACCTCTGGTGCACGACCGGCATTTGAACCCATGACCAATGAAACGGAACCCTCAGGGCGCGAGTTCTCGCACTTGACCGTCTTCATTTCTATTATAGGTAGCAACCCATACTGCATCGACGTGAACTACGGAGGAGTTCTCATTATTTGGGACAAACTGTTCGGCACCTTTCGACCTGAAAAGGACGAGGACCGCATCGTCTACGGACTGATTTATCAACAGCCCTCATTCAACCCCCTTCATTTACAGGTAACATCTTTAACTTCAATATACACTGACATTAGGCATTTTATATCCGTTCTTACGAAAAGTGGGTGAGGATCTTTGGCTAGGCGGTACATAACGCTAAGGGGTTCAAGTTGACTTTAGCTTCCGTAACATAGCTAGTTTTTGTAAGAGGTTTTACATAGACACAAAATCAACAGTCACAGAATGACTAAACCTCTCTTTGTTTAGCTTCGTTACTCCACTCCACACCGTTTATGATTGATGTGGTGATAGTGGAATTAAAGTTGCTTCTGAAATATTTTTATCTTGAAAAAAAAAAAGAGTAATAATAATACTTTTTGCTTACTATGAGTCTTTTGTGAACAGTCTTAAATTATTTATTGTATGACCTCATATTTTCGATTGATTACCTATCTGATTTGTCTTTCATTTCCTTCTTTATCCACAGACATTCTACACCGGCTACGTGGTACAAAGGTTCAAAAGCTACGACAACTGGTTCCACAAGGCGCGCGCTGTGCTCAGCCGACCGAGTTGGAAGCCAGGCGTCTCCATCCGATTCAAGGATATGAAAGAAGACGTAAGTATCCAGCGCGCTCACATATTTCTACTCCTCTTAACATAATAATATGATTAATTAAATGGTGTCAATGATCCCCCCTTACAATCCAAAAATCTCCAAAGTGTAAAATTGATGTGGGCTATATGCTTTTTACAGCCGTCCATCCATACAAGACAGAAATACAACGTAGTTCTACCAACGTGGTGTACCATGTACCTGCTTTCGCATTACAGCTTGGTACTGTACGGGTTTTACCAGCTCTTCCTTGTTCATTCGGTAAGTTTAACCAGCCATCAGCAGGCGCAACAGGCGCGGTGTCAGGTCACCAGCAGATCTTGTGCACTACAATTATTGAACGGGAGAGAATTCAATTTTTTTTTTTTTATACATCAGAGTTGGCAAACAGGCGTACGGCGCTCCTGATGGTACGCGGTTACCGTAGCCTATGAGCGCTTGCAATACCAGAGGCATCACGCACGCGTTGCCGACCCCGAACCCCCTTCCCCCCTAAAGAGCTCTGGCAACCTTACTCACAGCAGGAACACAACACTATTTGAAACAAATAATGTTATTTGGCTGCGATCTTCTGTAAGGCGGAGGTACCTCCCCAGACAGGCTGCTCCAATTCAGAACGATAAAATCTCGCTGTGCCCTACCTCCTTCTAAATCACTCAATCACTCTAACACACTTGAACGAATCGGCGATGTATGTTTATTTGTTAGAGCATAACTTTCGAACTGTCAATTCGATCTGCATGGAATTTAATAGACTATCAAGATTTACTTGTAAGAATATGAGTTAAATCGGTCAGGGCATTGCTAAGCTATATTTAGACTGTCACAAAGTTCAGTTTTAAATGTAATGTTTTAACTTAATTTTATTGTCTTTATCCATCCATATGACTTATGCTTATGCTGGGAGCTGTGCAGGCCGCTCGACATCTGTAGCGCTGGAAATCTGGGGACGCCTATGTTTGGTCGACGTCTAACGGCTAAAATTATGATTACGATCTTAACGACTAACTCTAGGTCAGCCTAATGTCTGCAAAAACGTAGAATACTCACACAGTTTCTTTCCAGGTACTCCCCCAAAGCACGGTTATACCCCTAGTGATCTACATCTTCGCATCGCTCACAACCTTCGGCATGATCCTCGACGCGTCTCCCAAAGCCCCTCTTTACGAGAGCCTCCGCTGCATGAGTTTGCTGGTGCTGGCACGGTCATTGACCGTTCTTGCTCTGACTCCCACTGTGGAGTTGTTCTATGCTGTATCAGGGTTATTCTGGCTGATGTTTGTGTGTAAGAGTGATGAGATCAAAGCCACTACGTATAAAGCTTAAATAGTTGAAATACCTGTACCTTTTGATCTTTGGAAAAACTATAGTAGCCTTGTATTATGAAGTAAAATTAAATAAATACAACTAAATAAAAATAAATAATAAAACCCAGCAATTACATAGTTTCATTTTAAGAGTCCTTATCTTACCAATTCAGAATTTTCTATATCCCGTTGTACTCGTACCTACTCGTACGGTAGTTAAGTACTTGTAGTTACTCAGTAGTATTACTCCCGGCAGTTACTAGTACCTACGAGTACCTACCCTGAAGCCCAGACTCAAAACTAGGTAATAGGTAACCTACAGAATAGAAAAATGCCAAGTCATCATTTCAGCCGTACGTCGTTCACTGCTGAACATGGCCTCCCCCACAGACAGAGCAAATTCCTTATCATGTGGGGGGGTTTTGCCCATACTCACCACGCTGGGCATGCGGGTTGGCGAGCGCAGTTAGAGCTATCGTTGTTAAAATGAGGGACGCTGCTGCCCATCCCCTAGCTTTTTTCCCTAAGTCGCCTCTTACGACATCCGCGGATAGAGATATGGAGGGGCCTATAATGCCAAGTATTCCTTGTTTAATTTTTGTCATATCGTTTTGAAATTGTTAAGATCACAAAATTTAGCAACAAAGTATTCAAACTCTTATTAAATCTCTCTTAGCTTTAATTGTTTCCAATTAATTGTCTAATAATAGATATTATTGCTGTAAAAATGGATAAATGCAATAATCAATTAGATTGAGTGAGCTATTTAAATCATGATGACGCAACAAAATCTCTCGTTGCTCTATGAAGAGTGTCATAGACAAGTCGTGACAAAAATAAACTGTTTATTTTCAATTTCTTTCCATGATGCCTTGTTCAAATGGCGTGTGATATTTTATCTAATACTCTATACACGTTGGCGCTTGTAGTCACTCGGCCAGCTAGGCGAACGACACCGAGTGATGGCAAGGCAAGGCAAACATACTGTCTACTTGTTGGTGTAGGCGTTCACTCGGCAACGTGTTGGGCCAACATGTATAGGCCCCATAAAGTTAATTTTATAATTATCCTTACATCTTCTAAGTAAAGTTCATTTTCAGTTTGACTTTTAGGAGCAATTACAATATCGTTGAGCTATATCGCACATCTCTAAATTAACTTTATGATGACTTCGTATGATTTTAAACCAAGCACCTAATTTTTACCAAATATTCGCAAATTTAGAAACTGGTCACGTTTTACCTATGTCATTGTATAGATATTATTTGCATCCACGTGTACTGAGCTAATGCATACAGTAAGTACATAGTGTAACTTTAGCTATGATTTATTATGTAGGTGAGCATAAATTACAATCCTTCTATTATTATAAAAGCCAGAGATTGGTAAGGTGATAATCGGCACCACACTGACCGCCACATTTCATTTTGTGAAAAAGATTCTCCTCGCAGGTAAAGTCACAGAACTACGCTAGGTCTTACCTTTATTATTATTATGATGATAACAAAAACAATATTCAATTCTAACGACAATCCGTAACCGGTTTCCTATGAAAGTGGAGTAATATATTGCATCATATGTGTGGTCAAGTTCATTACCATGGCTGTAGGAAAACTTATTACCTACGTACCTATTCGTTTTTTTATTTCAATGCGTTGTTGTTGTGTAGAAGAGTGGTGGAGTGATGGCATTGGCCAGCCTTCCGATCCACAGGAAAATTTTTACTCGGAAATCTTAAGCTCTATATAAGTGCTCTCAAACGGTGAAGGACAACATCGAGGAAATCGGTATGTCTTAGAAAAATGTGAAGACGTGACATGTGAACGAAAGGAGCCTCTAAGAGGCGCACTTTAATCCTTTCACTACACTGATTCTTTCACCAAAGGTGGTCACCTCGACCTGGTCACTGACCTAATGTTTTTCGTAAACATTTTAGAAATACATTTTAAAGACAATAGGTACCTACTTAAAATTTACTATTAAGATATTTTAATGGCATGTATTTTTCTTAAGAGCTTAAGTAGGTTGAAATAAATGATTTAAAATATTAAGGTATCTAAAAATCTAGAAGGCCATCAAATCTTTAAAATAGGATCGTAAACAGTTTTAAATTTTTTCAACGATCAGGAAATTAAACTGCATTTTGAGGCATGAATAAAGCGGCTTGTTGGACTTGACCCAGTCCAACAACTATCTACTTAATCAAAATTATGCTAGCCTTTTTTTCATGTTATGCACTCTAGTGCATAATATGAAAATAAGAGCTAAACCTCTAGGTTTGGTAAGAGATCAACCGACGAATATAACTTATCATCAGCCTGATGAAGTCCACTGCTGAACGTAGGCCTCCCCCAAAGAGTGCCACGACGAACGGTCTTGAGCCTTCTCCATCCACCGTCTTCCCGCAACCCTCATAATGTCGTCGGTCCATCGGGTGGGGGGGCCTTCCAATACTGCGTCGTCCGGTTCGTGGTCGCCACTCTAACAAACAACAACAACAACTCGGATGGGAACAATTAGGAAACTTCATCATATCCTTTCGTCACAGATACCACAGAGCCTCTAGACGAAAGCCTACAATCAGTGCGTGTTGCCAGTTTTGCCAGTGATGACTTACGGCACCGTGACCTGGTCGCTATCTATTCAAAGTGAAAGTCAAAATGCGTTTATTTCAACAAAAGCACTAGGATCACTTTGAAACGTCTTAGAAACTAAGTGAAGCTATGCCTGTATCTCGCGACCAAGCTTAGAAGAATCAGGCAACAAACACGGATTGGTGCCTATCATTTTTTTCGATGATCTTTTTTCACAAAATGTAATATGAAATGACTGGCCTCATAGCTCAGTTGGTAGTAACTCTGCCTTCTGCGCTAGAGGTCGTGGGTTCGATTCCCGCTCTGGACAAACATTTGTGTGATGAACACAGATGTTTGTTCTGTGTCTGGGTGTTAATTATATATATATTATGTATATCAGTCTCTGGTACCTCTGGTAGTACAGGTTATGCCTAGTTTGGGATCAGTTGACCGTGTGAATATGTCCGGAATATTTATTTATTTTTAATGTAAAGCTTCAGTGTGGTGCCGATCGAACTAGGTGAGGCTCATATACAAACATATTGGCCGCATATACAAATCATTCACAAACCGAATGTAAAACAGTCTAGCATGTATAGGCCTGCACGTGTAGAGTTGCCATAAAAATGACATAATTAATTTATTACCATAAGGCGTACGCGAACTAAGTTTATCAACAGATTGGTATGCAACAAATCAAATTAGTTTTTGTTCTAGTTTTTTGTTTTTCAAAGTTGTAGTCTCAAACATCAATAATCTGTGATAGGTAGGATTAATCTTTTGAAATCTGTTTCAGGGTCACGTCAGTAAATCAATTTGATTAAAATTAAATAAAAAATATAATATGGCATGTAGTAGCAATGAATTATGTTTCATTAAAACTTGTTAGTTCACTGAAACGTATTTACACTTACCCTGGTATTTTTAGTCGTTAAATAATTTTCCCTCCAATCACACTGACATCCAAGTGACATTATTTTCACATAAATTCTTGTTTATTTAGATTGTTTTATGAAATTTATGAGTTTTTGAAATTAAAAAAATAACTTGAAAGGTGTCAAGGGACACCCGGATGGAACGAAGTTCCTTTCGATTAATTAGTGAAGGAATTGTAATAAAATTTTATTAAATACATACGCATTGATATTGTAATATTATAAGATATTTTTTACAAAACTGAAAACCGACTTCAAATTCCTGAATATTTACAAGATTAATACCAACCTCTTTTTTTTTGCTATCAACCTCTTTGCGTTTTGCTTAGCTACTGAGGATGACACTGGCCACCAACACTTTCGAACAAAAAACCAAAGTAAGTATGACATTCAAAAAGTGTCGTTACAACGAAGTTCCTTATCGCGCATTGCGAAAGGGGGAGGCCCTTTCGCAATGCGCGATAAGGAACTTCGTTCCAAAAAATTTTGCCAACTAAAGAATATGCACCTTATAAGAATATTCGTCATGAGCTGGCATGGATGGGCTGCAGCATTTTATTTCTAACTGCGTTCGCATAAAGAAGTTTGTGATGGAAAACACTCAAGACCGTGCGTCATGGCACTCTATGGGGAGTCTTTTGTCTACAGTGGACTTCTAAAGGCTGATGATAATGAAGTACGGAACTCAGCGCGTAAATATAACATACGTGAATTTATTTGGATACTGAATGACACTGCAAAAATTTGTCTTAAACATTACTTGTATTATGTCTGAACAAGCCTGTTTGACAAGGAAGTATAAGTAGGCCAATGTCTTGAAGGATTCGGTAAAGGTTTCACTGAATATTGCTGATCTATTTCTGAGTCAATAAGGAAAGTAGTTAATCCATTTCTGTATTGGAATGTAATCTGTATTCGGGTGGATAAAAAACAACTTTATTTATTATTAGCTTGCGCCCGCACTTTCACTCCCATCTAGTCTTTATGCTTTTCTAGGTAAATAACTTTATCTATTCCAAGTTTCAATAAAATCGGTTGAGCCGTTACGGCGTGATTGAACAACAAACATCCTGACGAACTTTCACATAGATAATATTAGTAGGATATGTGACGTCAAGATGGCAACCCCTATATGGAAGTGGAATAATGTATGTAGATCGTTAATTATTTGTCCCGGTGTGGGAACTGAACCTGCTGAGGTTTTCCCTAAGGACTACAGAATGGGGTTCTTCAAAAAGGGCGTTTTGAACTTTTTAAGGGGTCTGCAACGCGTGCGTGATGCCTCTGGTATTGCAAGCGTACATAGGCTACGGTAACCACTTACCAACAGGTGGGCCGTATGCTAGTATAAAAAAAAAATGTTTCGCTTTTGACCACCATAAAGGGCTTCTAGACTTATATTCAGACTAAACGTGTGTTAATTGGTTAATCGCGAGATTTCGGATCGGAGCGAACCACTAGTTTTAACATTTCATTTCATTTGCATAAAAAAAAAATACAATTGCGTCTGAAAATACCTTAAAAATAATAACATAAAATTAGGCACAATAAAATATAAGTTACATTCAGATGAAAAAAAAATGTTTTATAAAATGTCCAAAATTCAATAAAGCCAATTAACTATATTAATATTTATTTTAATGTTCCCTAGTATTTAAGTGTGCAGTCTTGTATAAAATGCGGTTATTCGACAGCTGCCATATTCCAGATGAACTATCAATAACTCATTGAATTAAGCGCAGCGGAAAAACGTTTGCATTATTGGAAGCATGTATAATTTAGTAGAATTGATTTACCAAACGTATAATTTATTATTTGTTTCTCAAATGGTCACTACGAAACGACAATCCTGTGTTGGAAGGCAGATGGACAGACGACAATCTGAATTTTGCGGGAAGTCAGTGGCTGGAGAAGGCTTAGGCTTTTAAGGGTTATACCCGCTCGGTACACTCTATTGTTATGCAAATATTTAATTTTTATACCCACTCCGTACACTGCTTAGCAGGATAGTCAAAGAAAAAAGTGTTTGGCACAGATTTATAATTTGTATTCAAACAGTGTTAAGAGTATTAGGTGATTTTTTCAATTTTAAATATATTAGGTACAACTAGAACCCAATCAAATTGGATTTAGATTTTTTATCAACCAACGCCCATAATTATGGTAAAATTAGTTTGTTTTGCGGTGATCTTTTGATTTTTTTTTTGACATTATACATTTTTACTGAGGGATTGGATGTCATTATGATGTCGATGTGGATCAGTCCAGATTTTGGACAGTGACTTTTAGGTTAAGTATGGGCGGTTTGTTAAAATACCCTTCTAAATTTAATTTGACATAGTGAATATTATGCTTAAAAGTAAATATTTTAAATTAGTCTTATTGGTAGTCATTACAAATCAACAAAATTAAAGTTTTTATCTTATCTATCAAGATTAACGTAAGTGACGTTAGTAGAGAATTTCAAATTGAAATTTTTACCATCTGAGGTCACCCATTACCTGCAATATAGGTACCTAGCGTCGGTAGGTATATCTAATGATAGTAAAATCTGTTAACACTTTTCACACTGACTGTACTCCGCTTCAAGTTTTTAAATACAAATTTCAACCATATAGACACAGTGTACAGAACGGGAATTAATGTATGGCATTTCAAAATGATTTTTTGTGTTGCCTTAGCGGGTATAACCCAGCTCAAGATGTCCGTTGTGGCTCTTTTTTGGGGGAGGCCTATGTTCAGCTGTGGACTTTCACATGATGTGATGATGGTGATTAACCTAGTAAGCATGACGCCTATTCCACATTTTCTAAATACTATAACAATACTTTTCTTGTGATTTAATAATGTTCTTTTCAGCTGTTTACCTTGTTATTACAAGTTGAGTTTATATAACACTAGCTTTCGCCCGCGTCTTCACGCGCCTGTACCATCATAGTACCCGCACAAGTACAGATAGTATCTACCTACCAGAGACGCGATAAAATAAGGCATATGCTTCTCCTCGGGTTTCTAACTAATCATTAAATATTATTCATTAATTTCATTAATTTGAAGACAAATGCGATGGTACAAGAATAGTTCTTCTGGTAAGTTTTTACTATGTGAACACTATTTGAAGGCCGCCATGTTGGTTTATAATTGGCGTTTGACATGACATTGACATATTTTTAATGTCATGTTGTTTGATTTGATGTTTTTGTTTTGTCAGATAAATGTAGGTTGTCAAAATGACATTTCACGCACGTCCATCCGCCATATTTTTGTAGCGCTGTGTGTTGCTCTCTTTGTCGAAGAAAATCTTTTTGTACCTTAGAACGAAGTCAATTTAAATAAAATAACCAATTAAATACGTTTACTTTATTGCTTAGCCATATTTTAGAGTAGTGTACACAGTGCAGGCTCAGGCTCCATATATTGATGAAACGTCTCTTTTCCCCTTAAAATTCGACTCACGACGATTAAAGATAAGAAAAACCACGCGGGTAAAGTCTGTCAGTTTTACGTTCATCTAAAAAAATAGTGTTTCTTGATTGTGCATTCGAGGTAGGTATTAGATGTGATCGTACAAAGATATCGTCTGCAGGTAAACAAATCAAAGATCTCTTTGTAATGATAATTTAATTTAATTGTGCCAATCACGATTAAGTGTAATTTTTAGCACAATACCTCAGTAAACAAGGATGTGGTTGGGACGAAACTCGGATGAAATTCTTGAAATCGACCTCATAAAAGCATGAGATTATTCCCATCATCATCATCATTTTAGCCTTAGGATTCCACTGCTGAACATTAAAGCATCCCCCGTAGATTATCAGCGCGCCCGTCCTTGTACGGCCTGTGCCCAAACAATCATTTGGGGGGGATTTGCCCATACTCGCCCCGCTGGGCATGCGGGTTGGCGAGCTTAGGTGGGAAAACGCTGCTTCCCATCCCCTAGCTCTTTTCCCTATTAGTCGCCTCTTACGACATCCACGGGTTGTAATGGAGGGGCTTATTCTTCAGCCGGGGTAAACACGGTGGAAACCCGTCACGATTGCATAAAACAATTACAACATTATACAAGGTGATTCATAACGTGTATACCATACCGAAAGGGGGTTATTCTATCCACGAAAAGAAATAAAATTAGCGAAAAAAACATCAATGTTTTCATTTTTTTTTCACAAACTTTCTCAAATTAGCTGTTTTTGGTATTTTTATCATTTTTAAAACTAATAACTAAACTTACAAGAAGTTCGGAATCAAGATTGCTACCTAAAACAGCTGATTTATTGAGTTTGACCTGATTTGACCCCAAAAAGATTTTCGCATAGAGTTTTTTCAATGAAAAATGTCGAATTGCCAAAAGTCGTAGAACAAACTTTATAGCCAATTGGTTGTAGAATAACCCCCCTTTTGGGATGGAATACATATTATGAATCACCTTGTACAAATGTTTTGTAGACGCGCTGTACGTGGCTAGATACAAAAACGGAAACGTAACGTAAACTGTTTGGCAATATTTCTCTGCATGTGTTTGCTCTGCTTTTTTTCAAGGAACAATACAGTCTAAGATTACACAATATGTTTATTGCTTACAATGTCAATTGCAACTAACTAGATAACGAATAAATTGTATGGCCTTGCGTGTGACATACCAGTGATTAACCCTCTGAAGCCTTGTTTTGTTCAAACGGCGTGAGATAATGTCATGTTAGTAATACAATTTGTTTAAAATTTATTTCAAAATGATTCTCTTACTAATGAAAGTCAATTTTGAGTTTGACACTTGAGAGTGTACTAGTGTAGGTAACAACGATATCGCAAGCGCCTTAAAGTCAAACTCAAAATTCTCTATAAACGGTAGACGTAATGATCATTATGGATATTTTTAATGCATTTTAATACATCGAAGCGCTTTGCCTACCTTTATAATGCGGACAACCAAAGAGTGGAATTGTCGGCGTCTGTGTTTCCGAATACCTATAATTTGGGTGTCTTCAAGTGTAGAATGAATAGGTTTCTTCTACGCAAACGTGCGGTTTACGGTGTAGACCACATCGTCACTTAACATCAGGTGAGATTGTGGTCAAACGTTAGCCTATTTTGTATTAAAAAAACGAAATATCACCGAAACATCTTGCAAATCGCATTAAAATTCTATCCTACTATCCTACTTCTACTAATATTATAATCGCGAAAGTTTGTAAGTATGGATGGATGGATGGATGGATGTTTGTTACTCTTTCACGTAAAAACTACTGAATGAATTTTAATGAAACTTCATAATAATATAGCTTATACATCAGAATGGCCAAAAATCAGAATGAATGAATTGGCCGTGGTGGCCCCGGCTGAAGAATTGGCCCCTCCATATCTACCTATCCGCGGATGTCGTAAGAGGCGACTAAGGGAAAAAAGCTAGGGGATGGGCAGCAGCGTCCCTCATTTTAACTGCGCTCGCCAACCCGCATGCCCAGCGCGGTGAGTATGGGCAAATCCCCCGACTTGATAAGGAATTTGCTCTGTCTAATGGGGAGGCCATGTTCAGCAGTGGACTTCGTACGGCTGAAATGATGATGATAATGATACATCAGAATAACACTTAAGCTACAACTTATAAAGATATTGTGTGAATTGTCCAAAATATGACTACTAGCTGCTCGAAATACTAATCCTGCGTAGACGAAGTCGCGGGCACCAGCTAGTAAAACATAATACAGTGACACGTAGACAAAACCACAAGTAGAGTACTAATTCTTGCCTCAGCGCACTGCGTCTATTTATACAAACGCAACTCACTTCGTCCTACTGTTTACACTCGTTACCTTACGAAGTGCACGCTTCGCGCGATCGATTCTTATATCGAATATTTTCCCGATTTGTTTTTCGATTGGACATTTGATCGATACGCGGCTTAGGGTTAGTGAGTGTTAACTATTGTTACAATGTAAAAGGAATTCACTGGGATAACACGTTTAGTTTGAGTCATCTGTTTTGAGTTCGTAAGTTTTTTTTCTAATTTAAATATTTTCGTGTATTATTTTTTAAAAGGTATTCATTGGGACGGCACGCTTAGTTTATATCGACTATTTTGAGTTTGTAAGTTATTTTTAAATTCAATATTATCTTGTTTTATTTTATAAAACTAGCATAAATATTCTTATTAGCCAAAACGGTGTAATATTTTAGATAACTAACTTGCGCCCACGGCTTTGCTCGCATGGTACCTGGATAAAAAGTAGCCTATATTCTAAACTAGGTAAAGAAGCCTATCTCTTCCAAGTTTCATCTAAATCGGTTGAGACGTTACAGCGTGATTAAACATCCAAACATGCTTCCAAACTTTTGCATTTATAATATTATTAGGAATATAGGATTGGTTGAATCGAGTGTTTTAAGTGAGTTATTTTTTTATCTTTTTAATATTTTCGTGTAATTATATGTTTAGACAACTAACAATGTCCAAAGTGATTTAACACATAAAGTTAATCGGTTATTAAAAGAATTTAACTGAAGATTTAATATAAATATTTAATATATTTAATTTTAATATTTAATATGCTCATAAAAATGTATGCTCACAAAATGACAACTCTGGCGCTAACCCAAAAAAAAATTGATAAGAAAAATATTTAAATCAGCTCACTATGGATAGTCTTCCTTATTATCAATTATTCTTAGGCTATAATAGATATAGTCAACTAAGCCTAGCCACAATGTTGTTTACACTCCACTTCCGGAAATAGAATATGTACATGACTTACTACCTAATAGAATTGTAGGTAGTTTATTATAGTACAGACAACCAATTGGATCCAGTCTGGATGGAGTTGGACTAAGTCCTGAGTGGAATTTTAAGGGGAAATTCAAAATAGGTATAAAATTTGAGAGCAATTTCTATAAAAATAATATAGGTAAGTCGAATATCAGAGTAAGTGAAAAATATTTAACGACTTAAGACTTAAGAATCAGCGTAAGCCTTGACTAGAAAATAAACATATTTGTCACACGTGCATTGAATTGAAAACCTAACGTAACGATAATTAATTATTTTTATAGGTAAGTAAACTATTTTACTCCTAACGTTAGCACGAGTCCTCCTGGTTTAATTATTTACTACTTATTTATCTACTATTTTTAGTACTCGTTAGCACGAGTCCTGGTGAAATTTATTCGATGGCCTCAGAAACTCGCGTTAAGGGCATTTCTGTCCCTGCTTTCGTGACTATAGCAATTTTAGAGAAACAATGTGATTACACGACAAAAGTCATTGACCTCACTAATTGCCCTGAATTGCACCTAATAAACATAACAAAGTAAATTATACTTTTAATACCATTTAACGAATACTCCATAAAAAAACGTCAATTTGGCAGCAAATTCTATGAAAATAATATCTCCTTCTTCTTCTTCTTCTCGAGTCAAAAAAATCAAAAATAATATGAGAATGATATAAGTGCGAGTGAAAAATATTTAACGTCTTAAGAATTCTTTTTAAATTAACGCAACTAAATAAAAAAAAAACGCGATATGGTCATATTCTATTCGCGAAGGCAATAGCAATATCACATTAGCCCGTCCTTGACATGTGCAATGTTCGACGTACATTGCTGGCTGACAAATATGTCAACTTTATTTTATCTAAGTTGTGTTTTAATTCTATAACGAAATGCTATTTTGTATAGCGTTGTTTAAGTAGCTTTACTTATCTCTATTCACAAGCTGTCTTATGACCTGTATATTATTATTCAAATTGGCAAAGATATATTAGTTTTTTGGCTCCTTGTCAAAACCATTTACATTGAATGCCGGGTAGGTACATCAAATAAATAATTCATCTGCTGTTATTCTGTCAAACGCATAAAATAAAATAAAATAACACCCAAAAGTCATAATTATACCTTCACTAGCTTCCGCCCGCGTCGCTCGCGTGGCATCTACATAAAAAGTAGTAATGTTATTCTAGGTAAACTCTATATATTCCATGTTTCAACGAAATCAGTTTAGCCGCTTCGGCGTGATTGAACAACAAACATCTGAACATCCTCACAAACTTTCGCATTTATAATATTAGTAGGATGGTCCTGACCCCACACTAAGATTCCCACCGAGGTCGTCTGTCGATGTTTGAATGCGATTTAGAAATACCTTAGACAGAATCACAGATAATATAATACTATACTAGTAACAGAATGTAGTATAGGAATAATACTCTCTGACATCAATTTCGGTGAAATTAATGTCAGTAGTATCAGAATGAGTGGAGTGAAAAATATTTAACGACTTAAGAATACCAGGGTTAGTCTGAACTAGTAAATAAACATAATGTATTGCAACGTTTGTTGAATTGAAAACTGAGGGCAGTGAAAAAATTAATTGACTCAGAACCTATGCCAGGATTTCATATTATTTCCTCAATAAGTTATATGTAACTGATATTATATTCATCGCAATTTACGAACTTGTTTTTTATCAAATTGCTTGTTTACGACTTTTAAACGTTTTATAATCAAATTCCAAACGAGATCCGGTTTAAGAATAGTAATTCTAAAAAGAGCCTTTACTTTTTTACTCATCAGTTTATTATTGCCAACTACAAAGATATGCACAGTCAACATGTTTGGTTTGTTTGTCACTATATAACTTTTTCAAACTAAATTGATCATTGACGTCTTTCCATTTTGTTGAGACTTCGTTAACTTCTCGATAATTCTTTATATTATATCATTCATACTGACAAACACATTCGCATTATTTAATAATAATAAATTGGATTGGCAACAGTTTGACAATTTTTATTCCATTATCACTACAGTTTTTATTTGATTGTATTAATGAAAACTCTTTAGATGAACCTATTGTTCTGATATCGGATAGCTATCGGAGTTATATTAAAAGTCATAACGCAATTTTTTTTCTGGCCAATCAGTGGCAGATCTAGCTATGATGCGTTAGTTCGTCAATTTAGTATGAAAAGGCTCTACAGTGCCTACAAATCAAACTGGTCGACTGTACCTATCCTGTGATTTTTTAATTATACCTAAATCTAGTGATATTTTTGTTCGTGTATGCAAATTTTGACACCTTATTCTCTAAGATTTAATTGATTAGCAGATAAACTTACCTACATGTAGACCTTAGAAACGACACTTATTGCGTTATAATAATAATGGCGAATATAAAATAGCTAAGTATAAAATTAGCGTGATACAAAATCTCTCTCAGGGCTTTTATAGTTTAAAATGAGGTTTAAGTGAAACAGAACGGGTGGAAGCGTGGGCTAGCGTGCGTTGCGAAGCAAGACCCACCCTACAGAAAATCCTAGCGTGGGGTCAGGAAAGTATGTGACAGTTGGATGCTATTGTTATTGGTTGACTGGCCTGATAGCTCAGTTAGTAGTAACTCTGCCTTCTGCGCTAGAGTTCGCGGGTTCGATCCCCGCACTGGACTAACATTTGTGTGATAAACACAGATGTTTGTTCTGTGTCTGGGTGTTAAATATTTATCTATTATATATATCAGTCTCTGGTACCCATAGTACAGGCTATGCCTAGTTTGGGATCAGTTGACCGTGTGAATATGTCCGGAATATATATATATATATATATATATTATTTATTTATCAATGCGTCACATGGATTGTTCCCTGCTAATTTGTTTCAAAACATCAATCAAATTTTATTGTTTTCGTACTGAACCTATCCTTGAACTGATATAGCCGATAAAAGGACCCGGAGTTCATGGCCATACATGCATCCATTAATCTGTGTTCCTTCTGATTCTATAAATCGTATTCAAACGGCATGCGATTTACCATGTGAAATGTGTTTAAAATATATTTAATCATTTAAGTCAATTTTGAGTTTGACATTGTAGAGCCTGCTATATATAGCAGCTATAGCTCAACTATATTGCAAGCATCTAAAAGTCAAACTCAAAATTGACTATTCATTAGACGTATGGATCGTTTTGATATACATTTTGAATGATATGATCGCGTGCCATTAGTTAGTAACCTACAGTTCAGCCGACGGATTTTGGTAAACGCGAAGTCAGCCGTTTTGAAGCGAAAATAATTTTGAGGTAACAAAAATCTTTTGAGCACGTCCCAACGGCTACTTACACGTTTACCAAGATCATCGACCGAACTGTGATCATTCGTTGCGGTTAAACAAAACTCGTGCTAAGATCACTCTGATTAACGAACAGACCGACCGACGTCATTTTTAGTTATCTCGCAGTGCGTCGCTATTGTGGTAACTCAGTGAAGTGTTAAAACTTTTTAATAATTTAAATCCTTAAGTCGTGTCTAGCCTAGTGGAAGGTATCCCCGACTTTCGAACAGAAGGTTGTGTGATTGAACCTGGTTTGAACCAATGAGTTTTTCTAGTCGAAAACTTAAAGTGAGCATTTGCACTTGCTTAAAACGGTCAAGGAAAACATCGTGCGAATACCCGTAAGTCTTATAAGCGGCGATGGCGTAGTGGTAGGTACTTTCGATCCGAAGGTCGTGTGATCGAACCTGGACGTGCATCAATGAGTTTGTCTATTCGAAAAATGTAAGTGCTTAACGGTGAAGGAAAACATCGTGAGGTAACTAGCCAGTATTCTTTTATAAGCGCCGATGAGCTTGCAACCTGTCACGTATGCCAAAAAGTTTGTACGTATCTCAGACTACCTCTCTTAGAAATTTAATCGGATATAGGTAGATCTAAGTTGCTTTGCATGGATAAAAGTTATATAGAGTAATGTTTTCCATGAATTGTAGAGAACCCAGCTGAATCCATAAATCCTCAGCCGTTCGATCGTGCCGAAGTGGAGCTTTAATTCAATGCGATAAAACACATTTTCCATTGCAAGCTGATTTAAAGTGACAAGTGCTTGGCCGAGAACTATAAATAACATCATAATTTGTCGCAGTTAACTGCTCATTGGTTTCTTGCAAATCAATTGCTGTGCTCTGAGGTCAATTTGTACATATTATACAGATAATTTGTATCAAAATCACGCAAAACTATCTTTGTAGTACATTATATAAATTAATAGTGAAAAGTGGCAATCACTTGTAGATAATTATAGCGCACATTCATCATCATCATCATGAGCCTGATAAAATCCACTGCTGAACATCGGCCTCCCTCATGACGAACGGTCTTCGTGGTCGCCATTCCAGAATTATTCCCCCACGGTTATCTGTTTTGCGAGCTATATAAATGCTATATAGCTATGGAGCGAGCGATCTTGTGTATGAGGCCAAGTTAGCGACTAAGTCTCAGTGCCAAATGTCATCACTGTCAGCCTATATCTATAGTTCGCACTTAAGTGTGGCAGTGCTAGGTAATCAGTAGACATGCTGTAGTTTATACTGTTTTATCCAACACGTGGTGAGATTGTTGATTTACATGTCTAGGGTGTTTGACCTAAATTCACTAAGTACATACAGGCTGTGGTAAAAATGTACTGTTTTGTACCTATGACTCATTTCGAATGCCGCGTTTTGTACCTATGACTGATTTGTAAATATAATATATACTTGCACTAAAAATTTTAAAATACCTCATTTTAAACCTATATTTAAACTGAATTGATCTATCAGTATTAGCAAGTTGAAGTGGCAATGGGCAGGCCATATAGAACCAACAACCGTAAGGGTAAAGGTATTCGAATGGAGACTACGAACCGGCCATCGCAGTGAGCGAAGGCCCTCCACCCGATGGACCGACGAAATTGTTAAAGTTGCGTTCCCGCAACTTTAACAATTTCGTCGGTCCGTGGAAGTCCTAGCAGTGATGATGATGACTATAAGCTGTCGAAGGAGGAATTTTGAACAAAATATTATCAAATCACGATTAAAATAATTAAAACTCATTATATAAATATATTATATTAATGTCATTTACTATTAACCATATTTGTTTAGGTACACGAACCTCCCTCTATAATCACTTCTCTCTAGCCTCAAAGGTTTGCTGGAAGAAAACTCTTTTTAGGGTTAAGCTCGCCTTTGTACATACCTTTCTTTTTTATTGCTGTAATCTGTGTTTTCTTGTGTACAATAAAGAATAAAGAATAAATCATGATTTGATATTTTTTTGTTGAAAATATTTAAAAACAAGGTTTTAAAATATAAGTACCTATGTACGCAGAACCGATTGTAACAACTCAACGCGAGTAAGGTTTTTACTTAGGTACTAATAATACTATAATCTTCTAAATCTTAATGAGTATAATCGGTTACCCCAGTTATTAAAAAAAACACGGCAAAAAATTGGCATAGCACAGAGATAGCGGCTTCTAATAGAAGATCATTTATTTAACCTATAACCTTTTACAATATAACCCGAGATAATATTAAATATGTAGTTGTTTATATAGGAAACATTTTCTGTTTTACTAAAATTATGCTTAAATATGGTGTAATAGTTAATCTGTTTATTTAAACATTTCGTTGAAGGGTCCAGTTTTTTTTGACCTGTGACTTTTATTCTTACTTGACTACACGATGAAAATAATGTATTCATGTTGAAATTGGTCATTGACCTCCAAAATGTCTTCACTAGCGCTCATTGACCTCCTCTCTTACACAGACTCCGTAATATACGCCTAGTAGTATTTGCGAGGACCTAATTATTTTTTAGTACGGTAGTATTTGCGGTATTCTAGAAAAAGACTTAATTATTTTTTCTTTTGTAACAGTGTGTTATTTTTATTGTTTGTTTATTCTCTTTTCAAATTTGATAAGTATATAATTTTGATCTCAGATTTAAAATAAATAAATAAAACCTAACAGTCACATTCTGGCTCTTGAAATATAGTTTGTTTACTAGTTCAGGAGCCTATGGATGCAATTATGATTGTAATATTTATTATTATGTCAATAAAATATTTTTTACTTTACTTTACTTTTACATCCTGACCCCACACTAAGGTTCCCTGTGTTTTGGTATCGGAAACTACGTGTACCACAACACCCAGACCCTGAACAAATATTTGCAGGTAATGCAACCATTTGTCTCGCAGCGGGAATCGAACGCCACCGAGATCATAATATTAGAAATATTAGGTATATAATCAAACCATTTATGGTTATCTTCTTAATTTAGTTATTAAGAAGGTTACCAATGGTCGTACACGCGGCTTTGCTCGCGTGGTTTTTTAATAAAAAGAACCTTTATGCTATTCTAGGTAAAGAACTCTATCTATTCCAAGTTTCGTCGAAATCGGTTGAGTAGTTACGGCAAGATTGAACCACAAACATCTAAACATACAAACATCTTTACAAACATTCGCATTATATCATTAGTAGGATTAGTTTATGTTAGTCCAAGTATTCTGTTATCATAAATTGTTTCCATTAATCAATAATAAAACATAAATTAATAACTACTAAGGTCACACGGATAGTTACTATGTAGATCTATACCTACTTACACTTATATTTATTAATACAACGTGTTCTGTAACTAGTAAAGTATCCAGAAAAGAGCAAATTTTAAATGCAAAAAGGAACAATATGACCGAATAAAAAAACTAATACTTTGTTTATTTGTTCATTATTTTGCAAAACTTATTTGTGATATCTAGCTAAAACAGCTGATAAATTGAGTTTGAACGAATTTTATTTATTTTTATTTTTATTTATTGAAAAGACCAACAGCACTTATGATAAAAACAATGTTACATAACTAATTGTGTTAACCAGCCAATTACAGGTCTCTCTTAGTATAATTAAACATTGATAGTTCCTACAAAAATAAAAAACAATGCAAAGTATAAAGTAAATACTTAAAAAACCATATGAAAGCTAGATCAGTCAGTGGTTGAGAGGATAGCTAGATCAGTCAGTGGTTGAGATTTAACACAAAACAGCAGATTTTATTTACTTTTTTTTCATAACAATAAGTGAATACAAAAGCCGTATATAGCAAAAGTAATTGCCTATTGTAGTATGAGCCCCTTTCAGCTTAATATGTATATTCCGGATCACCCTGTAGAGTGTTGGCTATTATAAGTCGGTAGTAGGTATGACCATAAACAGGAAGCTATCAACTTGTGCCAAAGGTATTTCCGGTACCTTTACCTAAGAACAGCTCAAACTTTGTTTATTAGTCGTTATAAAATTTCACTTCACTCACAGAGACATTGAACGACTTGAAAGGGTGTGCTCCTGTTAGTGGCCCCGCCTTCCGATCCACAGATCGTGGGTTTGAAACCTGCCGTGCACCAATGGACTTTCCAGCCATGCTAGTGCTCTCAGACATTGAAGGAAAACATGGCGAGGAAACCGGCATGTCCCATAACCTAACAATTCGAAGACATGTGACATGTGCACGAAAGGATCCCTAAGAGGCGCACTTTAATCCTTTCACTACACTGATTCTTTCATCGTCGGTCAGAGGCCCTTTTCAGGGCCACCATACCTCAACCTGGTCACTGACCTAATACAGGATAACCAAGAAAGAATCAGTGACACGACATGAAAAAGTTTAAAATGTTTCCCGTCATTTTACTCTGTTGTTCCAAGACGGTTTATCGTGAAATAATACGCTGAAAATAACGATAAACCTTGATCTGTTCTATTACAATGACTGCAAAATCTAAATTATTGTGTAATAAGCACAAAGAATGTTTCACTACACGCTTATTCGGTCACGTACTATCTTCATTCCATATGGATATAGCTTATGGGCTATGAAACAATTCGTGGGAAGGGGAAAATTCATGACATTGACTTTGTCATGATTCGCATAGCTTTTTAACCGACTTCCAAAGGGAGGAAGTTCTCAAGTCGGCTGTATTTTTTTTTTGTGTATGTTACTTGATATCTCCGCCAATAGAAACCCGATTTTGATGATTCTTTCGCTGGTGTATAGAGTATGATCCCGGGGTGGTCCCATTTTAATTTAATTCCTGAGGGATTGCAACTTGTCCCGCAAAACTTAAAAAAAACGTCATCATCTCTTGAAATCACGACTTGCCGAAGTTTTTTTTGTGGACTGTGGTATGGTTTGGTAATTCCCGCGACTTCGTTCGGTTGCTGCTATTTTTACATAAACTTTAAACGTTGTGTGTCGGGAATACCTTTCTATGCACCCATACGTTACGCTACCCTGCAAATTTCATACTCTTAGGATTTTGGTCAGGGTCTGCGTTGATTTTCAAAGAGAATAAAACCACTACGTTTGATTGACAGTCAGTCAGTCAGTACCGTAAGAGTTCGTACTTATTATTAATGATGAATGGATTTCATACTTACTTATGTTTTTTATTCGAAAGTTTAGGTGGCCAGTGTCATCCTCAGTAGGTAAGCAAAACGCAAAGAGGTTACTAACAAAAAAATGAGGTTGATATTGATCTTGTAAATATTCAGGAATTTGAAGTCGGTTTTTAGTTTTTGTAAAAAATATCTTATCTTCATTAGATTAGTTGTAGGTTAAGATAAGGGTTTCTGTAAGAAATCGCTGCTTGCGTTAAGACCGCTGATTGTGTAAATTAGGCTTATTACAGCAATTCTGATGTCTGATGTCTGTCTGAGGTAAAAATAACATAATCGTCTAAAAATACCTCATGTATACAGTTTACTCAACAGTTACAATATTATGACAACCATGTTCTACTTTCTTATCGATCGGTATATATCTCTTATCATCTTAAACTAACAAAGGAAAATTACATTTGCGATGAAAGTATCTTTCGATACATTTGTCTACATGCCCCTGTCTGCCATCGGCCGTCATCGATTTATCATCTACATTTCAGCCGTAGGCCATCCACTGCTGAATACAGGCCTTTTCCATAGATCTTCTGCGGCCTGCACTCAAAGGCCAAAAAGAAAAAAAAACCAAAAGGCAAAGAAAAATTCCATCTGTTTTTTATTCTATTGTTGCCTGAAATTAAGTTATTGTATTATATTGTAAAGGCTCCCAGCAACTTTATTCAGCAATTTCCGTTTAGTGAGAGCCTCAAAATTAACGAAATACAAGTGTGATGAAAATTTGATAGCGCGTTTCGTCACACACGCCGATACATATGAACCAAGGATCAGATGGTATCGAGTAGCAAAAGTATTTTTACAGCACATTCTAAGTATTCATTAAAAGGGCAAAGGTCAAACTCAAACCTTTTTCAACATTTTACCCAAACACTTTTTCTAACCTTCCTTGACCTAACTCTCTTTTCCATTTCAGAAGTGAAACTACCTCGTCAAAATGGCGGTGGATTACTCTTTCGTGAACTCCACCGCTGATAGTGCGCTCTCCGAGCTGGTCGGCGACCACTTGAAGGGAGTAGGCAGGATGTTCTACATCCACTCTCCTCACGACACCATGTGGGAAAGGAAGGAGGACGTTCCCAACTTTTTTAAGCAAGTAAGTGCTCACAGAACAACTGAACCTAGTGAAACTGGTCATCCTCATCATCATCATTTCAACCATGGGAAATTAACTGAACACTACTGAACATAGGCCTCCCCCACAGATTTCCAGAGCGTCTTCTATCATGTGGGAGGAATTTGCCCATACACACCCATACACACCCACGCTAGGCATGCCGGTTGGCGAGGGTAGTTAGAACTTTATTAAAATAGGGTATGCTGCTGCCTATCCCCTAGCTTTTTTCCCTTCGTCGCCTCTTACGACATCCACGGGTAGGTAGATGTGGAGAATTGGAGAGGCCTATTCTTGAGCCGGTCTAAACAGGTCAATACCGATTTAAATAATATCTCAACCGTTTGGGGTAAAAATTATGTTAATGTTCTAAAATAGAGTCGCCAAAAAAGAACAAGGGACAATATTAGATAAATACCCAATAAAAGTGACTAAAATTATACGATCAATTTCATCTCAACGCCTGTAATAAATTGCTTTTCGATTCGGTCCTTTCCGATATTCAAAATGGTAAGTCATTTTCAAGTCAATTATAATTCAGACAATGTCGGCTACTCCACTAGCCGGCTTGACCGAGGCTGACTCGCGAGGCAGCCTCGTAGTTTACCGTAAACATCGAGGTGGGGCTCGCGAGGCAAGCTGAGCCATCCCGAGCCATCAGTCTACCGTCACGCACTACCGTCCCTACCGAACGCACAGCGCACTCCGAGGCGCTTTTGAGCACGCACGCTTTACCGACGCCTTACGGCTCGGCTCCGAGGCATGCTCGGCTGAGGCAACGTGCGCTCACACAACCCCGAGGCACGTCGCACGTTGACAAGCTATAATGATTTGCAATATAAAGACGCAGCCTAGCTGACTAAATATAGATAAACGTGTGCAGTGCACTGTGCTGCAGTGATGCGAAGCAAAACTCAAGCTAGTGTTATCATCAGCTAACAGAAAAAGTACGAGGTTCCAGTTTAAGCTTAGGCTTAAGTCGGGTCTTAATTGCGCCCAGTGTTGGTCATGTAAATCATCGAACATTAGCTCTTCGCGCAGTCGAGATGAACCTAGACTATGAATGCTGAAACGGGGGCTTAAATGCAGTGTAAGCAAAACTATCTCTAAGTTGAAAGTTAAATTCACATCGTAGTTTCATAGTCAAATCAGTTTGAACGTAGCTTTAAAACATGCCAATTGTATTACAAATAGTATTGCAAAACACCTTTTAAAACATACTTACATTCAATAATGTCGCAATTTCTCTCAAAGTCGAAGCCAAGTATCTAAACTAAACGGTCAGGGCTACTCTATTGGTCAATCGACTTTATAATCATAATTTAGTGATTGTTTTTATTAGATTTGAATACTTATAAACTTAAGTACTGTCTAGAACCGCAGCGTTATAACGCCCTGCTCAGTAATAGTGTATGAACAAAAATAGGTAAAAGACGTTTTTTTTGTTCGTATAAGCTAGTTATACTTATTAAACTATAGATAGTAATAGTAAGTTAGTTACGGAACGAGCTGTGCTGCACGTATGCTTTATGCAAACAAAGCGGGTTTCCTTGCATCAAGGCATAAGCCACTAATCTTGAGTCCAAGAAAAATATAAAAAATAAAGAAAAATTATCCTACAAGTAGTGGAATCATTATAATTTCAAAGTCAAGTCAAAGTCAAAAGGCATTTATTTCAATAAAATCACTAGGATCACTTTGAAACGTCTTAGAAACTAGGTGAAGCTATGCCTGTTCCTCGCGACCAAGCCTAGAAGAATCAGGCAACAAACACGGCTTGGTGCCTATCATTTTTTCGATGATCCTTTTTCACAAAATTGAATTTAAAGCTTCAGTGTGGTTTTCAGCCGTTAGACTGTCCTCTGCTGATCATCTTCCCCCATAGATTTCGAGATAGTCTCATGCGGCTTGCACGCAACGGTCCCCAGCACACATCCATCCAACCATCATTAGATAATCTTTCCATCTAGTGAGCCGGCGTACTACGCTGCTCTTTCCAGTGCGTGGTTCTCACTTTTCTTTTCCAACACGGAATTAATTTCTTAGTTGCAATAAACCCTATCGGAATTTGCAATACCTACGTACGATCTACATATCATTTTACATTGACGTTCACTTGCACTATATCGTGTGACAGCGGTTGATAGTTTACATTGCCACATAGCCACTGTGGGATCAAGCAGCGTGCAATTCTAAAATATGTTTAAAATATTAATTAAAATGAGCTTTACGACGCCTGATTAAAGTCAGTCTTGAGTTTTGACATTTGAGGGCGTGCGATGTAACTCAAAGATATCGTAAGCCCCTAAGAGTCGAACTCAAATTTACTTTTTTCAGGAGACGTAAGAAACATTTTGAAATATTATTCATAATAATTTTATTTGACTTAAGGCAAGCCATTTGAACACAGCTTTAGAGCACTGTCTCTACTTCATCATCATCATCATCAGCCTGTAGAAGTCCACTGCTGGACATAGGCCCAAAGGGGGACCCAAAGAGTTCCATGACGAACGGTCTTGAGCCTTTTCCATCCACTGACTTCCCGCAACCTTCACAATGTCGTCGGTCCATCGGGTGGGTACTTTGTGCAACCTAAACCAGTAGAGTAACTAACATTTGTTTCAATACAGCTCACACTAGTAAAACGATGTACCTACTAACTAGGTAGTCACACACTGATGTCATATGGAAGGAAAGGTAGCTTTAGTAGTAATGATTTGTGCAGCTTATTTATTTGTATAAACCACTCAGAAACTAACAGCTGAGGCCAAAACGTTTAAGAGCTAGTAGACATAAATTAATTACATAATACATCACATCACATACATACATATTTTAACAATTTACGAATTTTTATTACTAATTAAACGTATACACAATAAAACAAATGGATGTAATTTCATGTGGAATACATCCACATCTGGTTCCTGAGCAATCAACATGTTGAGAAGTGCGAGCGAGTTATATGTAGGAGCGCAGATATATCGTTCAGACTTTTAGCCTAGTTTAGGCATCTGAAGCTTTATTATACATTAATGCTATTATGAAATTAAAAATCAGTGTTTTAATTTGTTTTATCTTATTATTATTTTTATCTTCAATATTATATTAAATATGAATATTAACTAAAGACATTATCAAACACAATTATAGAAAAAAATTAATGATAAATTAAGCTGAAGGTTGTGGGAAGTCGGTGGATGGAGAAGGCTCAAGACCGTTCGTCATGGCACTCTTTGGGGGAGGCTTCATCAGGCTGATGATGATGATGAAATTAAGCTAAATTAATTCTAGGAATGAACTCCCACCAAAGCTTTCAAGGTATCAAAATATATTTTTTTAATTTATTTGCAGTCATGGCCGTATTTCTTCATATTTATGGTGCTGGAACACATCGTGCTGAGGCTGGAAGGCAAGCCTGGAATCAGACTGAACGACGGCATCGCTAGTATCTCTCATGGACTTCTACAAGAATGTGGCAGGTAACAGTCGCATACATAGTCCTGACCACACACTATGATTCCCTGTGTCGTCGGTATCAGAAACTGCGAGTACCATGGTACCACAACACCCAGATACGGAACAAATATTTGCAGATCATGCATTTGACCCACTGCGGGAATCGCACTTGCCCGCTACGAGACCGAGGTCGTCAAAAAAGCTAGGAAGCTTTAGAAAGAAAGAAAGAAAATTTGTTTATTTGACCCACAACGCAGGTAGGTACAGTAGGTAGGTGGGTACATAGAAAATACTTTAGGTAATACAAAAAGTAGGAAAACATAAAAAAGTAGGTGGCTAAGTAGGTATGCTTTACGAAAATCCTTGGTTCTCTTCCCATTTCCATGCACAGCGAGATCCATTTGCTTATCCTTACAGAATGATTCCAGCTAGGTGCAAATGAGGTGCTCTAAATGCTCTAGTGAAGTATCATTGAATCTACGATAACGTTACAACTTTTTTATATCCTGGACGTGACTTTTTTCCTTCTTCTACCTGGTTTTATTCGGGTCATTTGGAAAAAAAGGAAATTGATACTATGTAGATTTGGGTCAAGAAACTGGAGTGATCCAAATCGAAATCATTATGATAAAAACTCCCTTAGAAAAAAAATGTTATCAATTATGTACAAAGATCAACGTAAAGCAAGTCAGTTTTACCATGCTTGCTAGCAGTGTCACTGATGTTTTCTTGCAACCGGGATTCGAACCACGACCCGTGGGTTGCATTGTCTTATTTCATAGTTACAGTACGTTTGGGTTATGCCAGAACCATGTTATATCGGCGTTTTTGTTATAATTGTATTTTATCTCTGACAAAGTATTCAAATAAGAGCATTTTACAGGATTGTTTGGCGAGGAGCAGAATCTTATCTGTACACCTGGATCTATACCCACTATAGGATCATTGACTTGCCTTGGGACAATACCGTCACTTGGTACGCAGCGGCTCTGGGAGTCGACTTCTGTTACTACTGGATGCATAGAGCTTGCCATGGTAAGAACACCTTATATATCTCAACATAAGACATATATTTCCTCTACACCTGGACTGATAGACCTGCCTAGACTTGCCTTGCCTCAGAATGCACAGAGCTTGTATTTTAAATATACCTTAAATGGCTTAAAATAAGGAGGTCTTTACCTGGATGTATTTTTGTTCTACCGGAAATAGAAGTCGTAGCACCCCCCACTAGACCTACACAACTCTATTTCAATTATTGCTTTATATTCCAGAGGTGCACATCTTATGGGCTCAGCATCAAGTCCACCACACATCTGAAGACTTCAACATGGGTGTAGGCATCCGGCAGTCTATGTTGCAAGGCTGGTGTGGATTCGTAAGTACCTTCCATGTTATGGCACCAGGATTGCGCTGCGAACCATTTCTATTTTAGCGTTATTTTAGCGCTGCTGCCCTGAAGTGGCATATAATATATCGCAGCCAAATCATACTATTTACTTCAAAAAGCGTTGTGTTCCTGCGGTGAGGGGCTCGGGGTTCGCAACGCGTGCGTGGTGCCTCTGATATTGAAGCTTGAACGCTACCGTAACCTCTATCCAGGTGAGCCGTTAGCTTTTTCCCCACCTATATTAGTTCGTCTTTCTGTCTAGTGGTGGGCTAGTATTCTGCGCTTTTCGATGCGATGCCTCCTAAAACCTTTTTGTCCCAGCGGCCGTTGGTTCTGTGTGCCACGCCTACTTCCACTTAAATTTGCTTGCCTCTGAGCTATGTCAGTGACTCCAAATTATCCCTTTGATACTTCACTGTTCAAAATGCGTTTGACTGCAAAATTTGATAAAATTCTTAAACGTGCCTCTGAATATGTTTAAGATATAAATATTGTTTGGTATTCACGAGCTCAGCGACATGTTGAGGATTTAAAATGAATAATGTAACGTAGAGTTTTATAAGACTGACGTTCAATTATTATATAGTTGGTGGAATAATAAAGATTCTAGTTCAGAGACCCGACAGACGTTTTCCTGTCCAAATTTCAATATTTTTGGTGATCATTTTGAATTAGAGAAAGGCTTGAAATGTGTTAGCAGAGTAACAAAATAATAACACATATCCGAATCGTATCGCGGTTTTGAGTTCATACAAAAATCCCATAGACTGGACTCACAGCTTAATTGGTAGTAACTGCCTTCTGCGCTAGAGGTCGCGGGTTCGATTCCCGAACTGGATAAACGTTTGTGTGATTAACAGAGATGCTTGTTCTGTGTCTGGGTGTTAAATATTTACCTATTATTTATATCAGTCTCTGGTACCCATAGTACAGGCAATTCCTAGTTTGGGATCAGTTGACTGTGTGTGTCCGGAATATTTTTTTTAATAAAACATATTTTATATTTTTCTGTTTCTAAAAACCTTATTCGGAAAATAATACCAAAATCGGTCCAACTATTCTCAATTGATGCAACAATTACCAACGAACAGCATTAAATTTTCATATAAATAGATATATCTATAGAATAAATTTCACTTCGTGGGTCTCAAACACAGAAAGGCCTTGACTTGACTAGTTAGCAAGGCTAAATTAGCGGGTACCAATAATATGACCATACGCCCGCAACAGGGACCAAATAGCTTTACATTACGGGAACATACCTTATACCCTGTAAACGCACGCCAATGTAAGTACGCAATGTATTTACGAGTCAATCAATGTCGTGGTGACATTGGTTTTGTACCAAACAAACGAAATTCGATCTTACTTACCCGGCTTAGGTATCTATGGGAAAATGATGTTGTTGATAAACTACGGTATCGCAATGGCCTTCAATTCGCAGCCGCAACTCAGCAGTCTGAAGATATTTTTAGGATATGTGCTAGATTTAAATTGTTTACTTCTGCGGAATATTTCTTTAAAATCCAATGGTTGGACGCTTGTATCATATTGATTGTACCTACTCATGATGCATGAATATGCTCCGACTCGATTAAATGTAAAGTGGAAAAAGGATGGTTACAAAAAAAGCCATGCTGTGGTTTCTATTTAAAAAAGTTCCTGGGAAGCGCTCAGCTGGTACTTGGTGTGTGGACTAGTTTCCGCAATGAGGCCGCAGGTGGGCCCTTTTTGTGTGTCGGGTGGAGGCTGCTAATCTAGCCACCCGATGTCGTCCAGGAAGGCCAGCAGCTCGCTGATGCCGAGGCAGGCCCCCCTGGAAGCGCTCAGCTGTTAAGTAGTCACCCATCCCTTTGGTGACCGTGCTGACAGTTGCGTAACTTAGCTTTTCGTATCAAGAACAAATAGGCCAGCTACGCCATGCGCTCTTTAACTGTTTTTACTGTGGAACCATCACATAGCAAACGGAATATCCAAATAATGATATCTTAACTATTATTTTCCAGATCTTCTACCTACCCCTGGCGGTGGCAATTCCACCTTCCCAGTTCGTGATGCACCACCAGTTCAGCTACCTCTACATGTTCTGGATCCACACTGAGGCCATCAAGACCCTCGGGCCTTTGGAGTACATCCTGAACACCCCTAGTCATCACAGAGTGCATCATGGTGAGTCAAACAAATTTCTACTATATTAACTATATTGACAGGCCTCATAGCACAGTTGGTAGTAACTCTGCCTTCTACGCTAGAGATCCTCGATTACCGCACTGGACAAACATTTGTGGGATTAATACAGATGTTTGTTGAGTCTGGGTGTTAAATATTTATCTATTATGTAAATCAGTCTCTGGTACCTCTGCCTTGCGAAGATCGCAGCCAAAAATAAATATTCGTTTCAACTAGTATTGTGTTCCTGCGGTGAGTAAGGTTGCCAGAGCTCTTCAAGGGGTGGGGGGTTCGGGGTCGGCAACGCGTGCGGGATGCCTCTGCTATAACAAGCGTTCATAGGCTACGGTACGTACTTACCAATAGGTGGACCGTAAGCTGGTTTGCCACATTATTTGTATTAAAAAAAAATTGTCTTTGGTAGAGCTTAGTTTTATGTTCTGCAAACATTTTTGTTCTTGATTTATCTATCTTAAGTAGTTTCCATAAATACACTAACCAGCCGTTCAGACTACGTTCTTTTTAACACATGTTTTTTCATTATATTATCTCTCATAATAATCGATGCTTACCATTGATCGCCTGTTTAAATGTTGATAACAGTGGCTTTGGTCGCTTTTACTATGTTATTTACCTTTCAATTGCCAGCTGATTAAAACTGCTTGTTCAACAACTAAGAATACCAGAGTTAGTGATCAATTACTTACTATATTTTATTATATATATTTTTATATTATTTTAATTTTTCCGTTATTCTTACTCGAGAATATTTTTTCACGCATATTTTTATCGTAACTGTTGTAGGGCCGTGGTGGCCCCGGCTGGCCGTGGTGGCCCCGGTTAAAGAATAGGCCCCTCCATATCTCTATCCGCGTTTGTCGTAAGAGGCGACTAAGGGAAAAAAGCTAGGGGATGGGCAGCAGCGTCCCTCATTTTAAAAACGATAGCTCTAACTACGCTCGCCAACCCGCATGCCCAGCGTGGTGAGTATGGGCAAAACACCCCCACATAATAAGGAATTTGTTCTGTCTGTGGGGGAGGCCATGTTCAGCAGTGGACGTCGTACGGCTGAAATGAAAAAAAAAATGAACTGTTGTAGTAATGTTTTCTTACACAAAATATGTAATCAGGATTGTACATAAATATATGTTTGTTTATCATCTTTTATCATAGTAAATACCGTCATCAACGTCATAAATGCCGCAAACGCAATAAATAAAGATAAACTCTATAAAACCCTGTCTCTAAAATCATCCTATATTTTGCTTGGAAATGGCTTCCTTTTCTATGTATATTCTATAAATTCGTTTATAAAAGGTATAATGTGATAGGAAATTTGTTTTTTGGTTCGCGAATGTGAGATCAACATCATCATCAAATTCTTTAGTGTTCTTATTTATTTACCAAAAAGTTTTCTTAGATTAACCTACATTGTCAAGATTTAACTGAAAAATTAATAATTTGTCAAATCTTCACGTTGAGACCCATTGGGCACTAAATTAGACGTAGATTTAACCATCGCTTAACCTATTACAGACGGTCTTCTTCTTCTTGTCGTGTCACTGATTCTTTCATGGTCATCCTGTATTATGTTAGTGACCATGTTGAGGTACGGTGGCCTAAGACCGTCGATGAAAGAATCAGTGTTGTGAAAGGATTAAAGTGCGCCTCTTAAGGCTCCTTTCGTGCACAGTGTTAAAATGAAAAAAAAAAAAAAAAAGTGTTACAGACGGTTAACTTATTATATAAAACATAAAACCTAGTTTAGGCGTACAAAAAACAATTTTAAACTAGCGGTTCGCCCCGAACTGAGATCTTACGATGTCTTGTAAAAAATGGTATTTTAAAAGTTCTTTAGGACACAAATTCTGATAATCTTTGAAAATCCGTTTGAGCACTGGTTTGCTCTCGTACATTTTTCGAATAAAACAATCCTCTGTGCATTGCTGGGATTCGATCCAATGACATTGTCGTCGAACCGTCGAACCTTCCACTAGGCCAACACGGCCTATGTACCATAAGTTACTTTATAAATTCGGCATTTTTTCTAAATTATATCAGCAAAGTAATTTTCGTCTCCGCTTTATTACGACGCTATTGCAGCCACCATTTTCTAGAAACCAGCGCTTAACATTTGGGAGATATTTCAATCATCATACCGCAACCAACGCGAAGTCTTAAAATAACCAGAAGCTCAACTATTACACACTTTGTTTATCGATAAGATGATACAAGGTGATTAATAATTATTATGTGTACTATCTCAAAAGGGGCTTATTCTACACGCAATCGGCAAAAAATTAAGACTTTTGGAAATTCAACTGGATATAAGTTGCGTTAACGGTTCAACTGTTCATCCTCATCATTTCAGCAGTGGACGTCCTGCGGCTGCGCTCTGGAAATATGTGGGGGAGGCACAGGCCGGGCCACCACGGCCAGTCGTTACTATTTCAAGGATAATAGCTCTACTAAATCTACCTAAAAACGTTCTTGATTATAACATATTTATATAATCGCTCCACTCTTCGATTTGTGCTCCCTCATGAATTATTTACGCCCAGGGTCGATAACACGCTAATATAATTGAAAGGAAACGAAGAATTCATTTTGTCAGGTTACGAGTCAATTTTGTGCTGATCAAAAAGGAAGCTATTACGATTGAAGTTAATAAAATCACCTGAACTTTATTGCTTTGAAATGTGAATTTATATTGACTTAAAAATGAGCCTATTTGGTTCACGAGAGCATCTTAAAGCATTGTAGACAGCCTCTCCGATCTTGGCGTTCTTCTTCCTCTTGTCGTGCCACTGATTCTTTCTTGGCCATCCTGTCATTAGGTCAGTGACCAGGTTGAGGTATGGTGGTCTTGAAAAGGGCCTATGACATTCGATGAAAGAATCAGTGTAGTGAAAGGATTAAAGTGCGCCTCTTAGTGGCTCTGGGTGGGTGTTGTGCTACCATGGTAGTTCGTAGTTCCTGATACCCACGACACAGGGAATCCTAGTATGTGAATGTTGGGTATATTTTTTTTTTTTCGCAGGTAGCAACAAATACTGCCTGGACGTGAACTACGGAGGAGTTCTCATCATCTGGGACCGTATCTTCGGAACGTTCCGTCCGGAGTCGGACAAGGTGGAGATCGTGTATGGCCTCATCTACAACCAGCCTTCTTTCAACCCACTATACTTACAGGTATAATTTTACCCCGTTTTTTTATCTTATCTTGTGTATTGACTTGCCTCATAGCTCAGTTGGTAGTAACTCTGCCTTCTGCGCTAGAGGTCGTGGGTTCGATTCCCGCACTGGACAAACATTTGTGACTAACACAGATGTTTGTTCTGTGTCTGGGTGTTAAATATATATCTATTATGTATATCAGTCTCTGGTACCCATAGTACAGGCTATGCCTAGTTTGGGATCAGTTGACCGTGTGAATATGTCCGGAATATTTATTTATTTATTTATTTTTATTGTCTGTTCGATTAGTTGTATTACAGTTACAGTTTTACCCCGCTCATTTAGCTTATAATATGTTTGTTCGACTAGTTAGTTAATAAATATTAGTAAAGTTGCTGACCTGCCCACAACTTCGTCCACATTTTTAAGTATATTTCTATACTCTTGTCACTTTGTGCACTTGAAATGTTGATTTTCCGACCCCGTGTTACGTGTGAACGGTAGCCTCAGGGCGCGAGCCATACTCACACTTGGCCGTCTTTATTTCAAAATGGATTTTCACCTAACAATGAGCTCTAAAACTTCGGCAACACACTGTGGCAGCGGACTAAATTAAGAGGTCACAGATTAGAAAATAGTTACTTTGGGATCTAAGCCAAGCGGCGATTTTTCATCCGACTTCATTTACAAATCGGTATTGAGTTTTCACACGCAGCTGAATAATTGAGTGTGAGCTAATGTAATCTCAAAACAGTTCATTTTTGCTTTGTCTTTTCAATGAATAATGTCGAAATTCAAAAGTCGTACAACAAACTTTATTGCCAATTGGGTTTAGAATAAGCGCCTTTCGGGATAGTGTATAAGTACATAATAATTATTATGAAGGCATCAGTACTTAAGATAGCTAGATTGATGCCTACTACGGTTTGTCCAGAGCTAACGATATGGAACCGATGTCACGGAGAGACAAAGATGGATGGCATAGCATGATAAATGTATTCCAGCATCATCTATCCATTTGTGTAAGTAATTAGGTATAGGTAGAGTTCATTTAATGAGCTAGAAACAATTATTGGTCTCGTTCCATAATCTTCAGAGAATAATACAAACGTGTCAAAAACAAAAAATATGATGTTTCTGAACAGCATGCGATATGTCCTTATTAAGCCATATAATAGTAGATTATGCAACAAGGGCTTAAAGTAGTGTGTTATGTCCCGGGCGCTATATTGAACCCCGAGAACGAGGGATTCTTTCAACCGGTCATAGGCCCTTTTCAGGGCCAACATACTTCAACCTAGTCACTGACCTCGTACAAGATGACCAAGAAAGAATCAGTGACACGACAAGCAAGCAAGTACCTCTGCTTAATAAAGTAAATTTTGAGTTTGAAATTTGAGTGTGGGCTTATACCTTAAAATATTCAAGTCACTAAAAGTCAAACTGAAAATTAGCTTTATTCAGAAAACATACAATTTAGATGATATATCCCACACCGTTTGAACACGACTTACGAACTAGGCTTACTGTTAAGGATTCTTTCTTTAATTCTTTAATTCTTTATTGTACACAGAAAACAGACAGATATAAAACATAAAAATACAGCCATGTACAAAGGCGAGCTTAACCCTACAAAGAGTTTTCTTCCAGCAAACCTTTGAGGCTAGAGAGAGCTGATAAAAGTAGTGGGTACATGTGCACAACAATAAAAAGGGAAATATACAAATAAAAGAAAATGTTTACAAAATAAATAAATAAATAAAAGAAACCAAAACATGCAATACTATAAAATACATATATTATTTTAAATATACTTAATAAAATAAATACATACAGAACATATATATAACAAACTTATAAGGACAGATAGTGTTCTTTCACTTTACGCTTGAAAGTGTCTATTGAAGGACTAGCGCGAATCGAATGAGGAAGGGTATTCCACAGCTTGACAGCATGGACAGAAAAAGAGCCGCTATAGCGTCTTGAGGAATGAGGGGGAGTTTTTAGCAGAAGGGACATAGCGGTTCTGCAAGGCTCACCACGCGGAATAAGGAAGTCAAAGCGCTCACGGAGGTAAGAGGGAGAAAGAGGATTAAAGATAACGTTAAAAAGAAAAGTAAGAACATGAAGATCACGCCTGCGACGTATAGGAAGCCATTTTAATTGGGATCTGAATTCTGAGACGTGATCAAACTTGCGCAATCCGAAAATAAAGCGGATGCACAAGTTTTGGAGGCGTTCCAGTTTGTTTAAGAGTTCCTCCGTGGCATCAAGGAAACAGACGTCAGCATAGTCAAGAAGAGGTAACAAGAGGGATTGGGCGAGAGTTATTTTAGTTTCAATAGGTAAGAACTTCTGGAGACGCTTGAGAGACTGAAAAGAGAAGTTGACCCTTTTGCTAATCGAGTTAACATGACTGGCCCAGGATAATTGACTGTCGAAAATTACACCTAAGTTCTTAGCGTTGGAGGCAAAGCAAATAGGAGAGCCAGCATAGAGGATCTGAGACGGAGTCGACCGACCTACAAGATTTAACATATAAGGGCTCCCAAATATCAAAGCCTGAGATTTTGAAGGATTCACTAAGAGACCAAAAGCCTTCGCCCAATTGTAAATACTATGAAGGTCGGAGTTGATTACATTAATTCCTTCTGAAATCTCGTCAACTTTGAAATGGCGATAAATTTGCAGGTCATCAGCATAGAGATGGAAGTGATAATAAGGATTATACCGAGCTCTCATTTTAGTGTTCCTTATAAGTTGGATTAGATTAAACTAGCTAAAGCCGTGTTCAAACGGTGTGCGATGATATATCGCACACCGTTTGAACACCGTATTTAATCCATTTTTTATGGAATACCGAAATGAGAGCTTGGTATAACTCCAAAACCAAAACTTACTTCAGCAAAAACACAACCATTTTATTTTTGTAGGTAAATTACTGCAGGGCATAGGAAACTCATACATCCGTGTCTCCGATGTTTTCTTGCCGTAAGAGTTTGTTTTTCCTTCATTAAATAATATAAATCATGAAAAAGAAAGACGTTTTCTATGTAAACATCCTTCTGTAGAAATGAAAATAAAAATATATTTATTTAACGTGTTACGCAAGGCTAACGTAGGCAGGGCGCTCCGCTCGGCTTGACCTGCATAGATGCATCGGCCGGCACGAGGCGCATCGTCAGCGGAACGTGGTCGTCGATCGCCCTTCGAATATTAACTAGTTTTTAACCATTCTTCACTCTTGCATCGAGTGAGTCTCATCTCCTTATTTGAATTAAATTTAAATCTAAAATTAAAGTTATTTTTTTGAGAAGCTACCCTGAGCAGCGGCCTACGTATTTGGCGCAGCCTCGGATGCTTGATTTATCTTCATCTCACAAGATTCTAATCGCAAGTAAAAGAACCTACTAGTGTCGTTGCAAAGGGTGAATCCAGAAATTGATTCTGCTAAGTGGCTGACATCTCGACGTGAAATGCTGTAAGTCCTTGAATCTTTCAAGTCCTTGCTTATTCCTAACTTTAATCCTTCCTTTAGTGCATTTATACCTATATTTTTTTTGTTTTTTGTGTTCCTCTTTACGTGTGTGTTAGTTTTAAACTGCCAAGATTTTTCATCCTAGAGAATCGCGGAATATTAGGTTAGGTAGCAGTAGATTTAATAGTAGGCTCAGTGCAATTGACGAGCGTAGAGATTTAGAAGAAAGTATGACCGAATCTAACCCGATTGACGCGATTTACAAGTCCCTCAGACTTGTACCGGAATTCGATGGCAATCCGCACATTCTTACGAGATTTATTAATCTCTGTGACCAGCTTGTGCTGATTCACTTTTCAACACAGCCAGGCAAAGAGTTGGTTAATTTAGCTCTTATAAATGGGATCTTAAATAAAGTGTCGGGGTCCGCGGCTAGGTTGATTAATTCGAACGGGATACCAGAAACCTGGCAGGGTATTAGGAGCGCGTTAATAAATAATTTCGCAGACCATCGTGACGAGACCGCTCTTTACAGCGACTTATCCTTAGAGACCCAAGGGTCTAGTACCCCGCAGGAGTTTTACGAACGGTGCCAAAATTTATTCAGCACCATAATGACGTACGTCTCACTTCATGAGTCAGTAGGTACCACCATACAGGCAAAACGTATCCTGTACCAAAAATTGACCCTTCAGGCCTATTTACGAGGTCTCAAGGACCCGTTAGGAGCCAGGATACGTTGTATGCGGCCTGAGTCAATGGAGAAGGCCCTGCAATTTGTCCAGGAAGAGCTGAACACTCTTTACATGCAAGAGCGTAGTGGTGGTTCATCTAGTAGAAAGGATTGGCAGCAGCCAACCTCAGGCACACCGACGTTCAGTCTCCCTCTCAATAACTTTGCCCCTAGACTGACAAACGGGTTTGGACTTGCCCCAATGAGACCTCCAGTCTTTAACATGTCTGGTTCATCGAGGCCGAATCCCATGCAGGCTCAACCTAACCAAGGTTGGAGGCCTAACCCAGTGCTCCAATCTCAACCACCACGTGGACCGACTCGCACTCAGCAAATGTTCCGCGCCCCTCCACAAAGTTACAATCAACAGAATAACACGTTTAGGATGCCTTTTAGACCTCAGCCACAGCAACCACAGAACTTTGGCAATGCCCCGCGTCCTACTCCCATGAGTGGTGTAAGTCACTATGTAGAAAGAAGTTCACCGATGACAGGACATGACTGGCGAAAGCACGGAAATCCACCTCCGACTAACTATTTTAAGACACGTGAAATTAACTTCAACGATACTGACGGGTACGATAATTACCTTTATTACGGTGAAGTTTTTGACGGATACCCTGAGTACTACCAGGACTACTATTCATGCGAACAGTATCCTGCTTACCAATGTGACCAGTACTCCTACCCTGAACCCCAAGCACCAGCTGTAGTAGAAGAGGTACCTGCTGATGAAAATTTTCAAGTGGTGTCGAAATCCGAAAAGCCAAAATAGAAGTAAACTACCATATCCAAAGGCAACTAGGCTATATTCAGATAGCGAATCCACCTCTTAAGTTTTTAATCGATACAGGAGCTAATCAATCCTTTATTAGCCCTGATGTTATAGAAAAATATTTCAATCACATTCCTTTGAATTACGATCCTTTCGAAGTGACAAATGTGCACGCTACTACTAAAAACGATTATTCTATCACGTTGCCTTGTTTCCAGGAATTTAACGACCCAAATGACATAACTTTGTACGTTTATAAATTCCATAACTACTTTGACGGACTTTTAGGCTTTGATTTACTTGAAGTATGGGACTCGAACATTGATTTGAAAAATAAGTTACTAATGACTCGTAATACGCAGATCCCCATTCAGATGTACGATTCAAGGAACGTAAATTTGTATGAGGAGATTATTCCAGCCAACTCTTCGAAGATAGTTAGATTGCCGATAAATACACAGGACGGTGAAGTTGCTATAGAGAACCAAACGATTTGCAACTGCCTTATTTCAGATTGCATAACGACGGTCCAGAATAACCGCGGCTGGGTTGAGATAACTAACCCAACATTTAATGATGTTATATTTTCTATGGATCGTCCTGTTGTAGCCGAAATATTGAATATTGAATGTAACAGTACTGAAATTTTATTAGACCGCGCGAAAGATGTTTTATCTCGACTTCGGACCGATCATCTTAATACGGAAGAACTTGCTAATTTGCAGCGATTATGTACTAACTACGCGGACGTGTTCTATCTTGAAGGTGAACCACTTACATTCACTAACAAGATCAAACATACGATAAGGACCAATGATGAAATTCCAGTATATACTAAGAGCTATCGCTATCCTTACGTTCACAGACAAGAAGTCAGAGATCAGATAAATAAGATGCTTGACCAAAATATTATAAGACCATCAGAATCCGCGTGGAGCTCTCCGATTTGGATTGTACCCAAAAAGGCAGACGCTTCCGGTAAAGTCAAATGGCGTCTTGTCGTGGACTTCAGGAAAGTTAACGAGAAAACGATTGATGATAAATACCCCATCCCAAATATAACTGACGTACTAGACAAACTAGGTAAATGCCAATACTTCACGACCCTAGATCTGGCCAGTGGTTTTTACCAAGTAGAGATGGACCCCTCGGATGTTCATAAGACCGCATTTAATGTAGAAAACGGGCACTACGAGTTTTTGAGAATGCCAATGGGGCTTAAAAACCCTCCATCAACCTTCCAGAGAGTGATGGATAATGTCCTGAGAGGCCTACAGAATGAAATCTGTCTAGTGTATCTAGATGACATCATCGTTTTCAGTACTTCCCTTCAGGAACACATGATTAATTTGGATAAGGTTTTTAGCAGACTGAGAGAATCTAACTTCAAAATTCAAATGGATAAATCTGAATTTTTGAAGCTAGAAACCGAGTTTTTGGGCCATGTGATTTGCAAAGAGGGTGTTAAACCTAATCCTAACAAAATTGAAGCCATAGAAAATTATCCTATTCCTAAAACTACAACTGAAATCAAACGTTTTCTCGGATTACTTGGCTATTACAGGAAATTTATTCCCGATTTTGCTCGTATTACCAAGCCTCTGACTCAATGTTTGAAAAAGGGTTCTAAGATAAAGTTAGACCAAAACTACATCAACTGCTTCGAACACTGTAAGACGCTCTTAACCAATGACCCGATCTTGCAATACCCAGACTTTACACGAGAGTTCATCTTAACTACAGATGCGTCAAATGTAGCTATCGGTGCCGTACTATCTCAAGGTACAAAGAGTTCAAATAAACCTATCGCATACGCATCGCGAACACTCAACTCTAGTGAATTAAATTACAGTACGATCGAAAAGGAGCTTTTAGCTATTGTTTGGGCTACTAAATACTTTAGACCTTACCTCTACGGACGAAAGTTCCTTATCCTTACGGACCATAGGCCTTTACAATGGGTAGTAAATCTAAAAGATCCTAGCTCACGACTTACAAGATGGCGTCTGAAGCTTAGCGAGTATGATTATAGAGTCGAATATCTACAGGGAAAATGTAACACAAATGCGGATGCACTATCACGCATCGAAGTTAATAACGAAGAACTTTTATCGATTGCGGTAAATCCATCTGAGAATAGCCCCGCGTTAGATGAATCTCGAACTATAACAGCTACAGAAACTGCAGATGGTTCAAGAACCGCCACTGTTCATACGAATAACGAAAGCCCTATCTTAGAAGTCCCAATTTCAGATGATCCCTTAAATAGATTCACGAAACAGCTTATTTTAAATGTTGTAGGTGACATCAAAGGACGAACAGTAGTAACTAAGCCTTTTGAGACGCACACGCGAACCTCAGTCCAAATATCTGAATCTAATATAGAGGAACATGTTATCAATACGATTAAGGAGTACGTCCACCCTAAGATCAAAACTGGACTTCTGATAAATCCCTATTTGGCTATGTACACTATTATACCTATTATACAGAAAACCTTTAAAAATTCGGCTATGAATCTCACTCTAACTAAAACTGAATTAGAGAACGTCAGAGAATACTTAAAGCAACAGGAAATCATTAACAAATATCACGATGGTAAGACCAATCATCGTGGTATCAATGAATGTTACCTTGCGTTATCGAATAGGTATTACTGGCCTAAAATGAGAGAACAGATCACAAAATTTATAAATGAATGCACTATCTGTGGCCAAGCAAAGTACGATCGCAGCCCAATAAAACAACAGTTTAAAATCGTACCACCTGCTAGAAAGCCCTTTGAACTGGTCCATTTAGACCTCCTGACCATTCAAAGCGAAAAGTTCCTTACAATCGTAGATGCATTCTCTAAATATGCACAAGCATATCATCTGAAAGATGGTACCGCTGTAAGTGTAGTACAAGCCCTATTAAATTTCTGTACCCATCACGGAATACCTATCACTATAGTTACTGATAACGGAACCGAATTCACAAATCAGCTTGTTGCGGAGTTCGTGAAGATGCATAAGATCCAGCATCATAGAGTTGCTCCTCATTCACCTAACGAGAATGGTATAGTTGAGAGATTCCACTCAACTATACTAGAACATCTCCATATTCTTAAATTGAGTCAGAAGGTAGAATCTGTAATTAATTTAATGGCTTACGCCCTTTTGGCGTACAATAGTAGTATTCATAGTTTTACTAGGTGCAAGCCAATAGAAGTAGTTACTGGACACTATGATCCTCGTGATCCTTTCGACGTAGATCTCTCCGCTCATTTATTACAACAGTACATGACTAACCATAAAGACAAGATGACTCAAGCCTATAACGCAATTCATGACATGTGTAGCGCGACTCGTAAAGACCTCACAGATAACCGAAATAAGAAACGAGAACCGGAGGCTGAATACTCTCCCGAGCAACAGATTTTCGTGAAAAATCCGTTCGCTTCCAGACAGAAATTAGCCCCTCGTTACACTCATGACGTCGTAATGGCAGACCTCCCTATTCATATTTATACTAAGAAAAAGAGAGGTCCCATTGCCAAATCTAGGTTAAAACGTCTCCCTAAAAGCACCCGATTGTTACAGGATCCTCCTGATATTTCACCTGCTCCTGGCACCAGCTCTAACACAGGAGATAAAACTTGAAAGTCTTGATGATGGGCCTGGCATTTTACCTTTTAAATTGGGCTCAGCTAAACTTGTTACCCACTACCATTCCTTCCTACAAAATATTAATTTCCAAGATCTACGAGATAAAGTAATTTCAGTAGATAACCAGATAGATAATTTTAGCCCTCAGCTACATAATGTTACTAATTCATTATTTGAACCACACATAGATTATTTGAAGAAAAGGCTTGCAAATGTACTAGATCAATTGGATACATTTGAGATAAGTCGTGTAAAAAGAGGACTCGTAGATGGTCTCGGATCGGTAGTTAAAAGTATCACGGGTAACCTCGATTATACAGATGCATTGCATTATAATAAGGTTATAAAATCTTTAGAAGATAACGAAGATAAATTGGTAAGCGAATTAAACAATCATGTCAGCTTATCTAAGAATTGGACTTCGCAATATTCAAAGATAATTGACAGTATTGTGGATAATCAGAAAAAGATTGAGACATTAGTGAATAAAATACAACAAGTCGATGCATCTAGAGACAATGACTTAATAAAATATGCGCATTTAGCTCAGATCCTTATGATCTTAACGGATAACGTAGACTCAATTTCTCAAGAATTAATTAAATTACAAAATGTCCTTGCTTTTATCAGAGCGTCCACAGCACATCATTCGGTCTTAAATATGCATACAATTCGCGATATTATACGCAAATTGAAATTGCTATATGGCAGTGAAAAGGTAGTAGATTTAGATGTTAGAGAATATTTTGATATAATTAGATTAGGTTCATATTATATAGGAAACGAGATAGTTATAGTATATAAATTTCCAATCGTGCTTCCATACACGTATGATATTTATAAATTATCTATCATCCCCAATAAAAATCACGAGATCCTCACCCCTCCGTTCCCATACCTAGCTATCCATGAGAAAGATTTCAAGTACATTGAGGCTGAATGCCCGAAGACCAGTAAATGGTACATCTGTGAGGAGAAGAAGAATCTGCAGACTCAATCACCAAATGACTGCATCCAGCATCTCATCTCCACGCAGCAGCGGGACAAGACATGCAGCCCCACCACCATCGCTTTAGCAAAACCAGCATACGAAGAACTTGACGAGAAACATTATAGTATCACTTTCCCTATCTCAACGAAAGTTCATATCTCCTGTGGTCAAGATCTCTACCAGACACTTCAAGGAAGCTATCTCGCCATAATTCCCCAAAGATGTTACCTAGAAACACCGGAATTCACAATCTGTAATACCAACAACCGTTTAAAAGGACAAGCATTGAAGATAATAGATCTACCTGAGAGCGACTTCGTGACCTCATCTTCAGCTCCAGCATTCAAATTGAACTCTATCAACTTAGACCACCTTCATGCCACTAACAAGAAAATCTCGCTTCAATCGCCACTGCACCTTGAGAAGGATATCGATTATAGTCTATACCACACTACAATCCCTCTGTACGCGATTATAACGGGTGCATGTGCACTAATTATTGGCCTGCTATGTAAGAAATATGGGTTCAATCTGAACAAAAAATTGCACCAAGTTTCTGAAGGAAACCAAGCTGATCTACAAGAAGTCTACGCCCTTCCGACCAGAAAAAGAGATGACCCCAATCAACCCCCAGCTCAATTCACGACAAGCTTTAATACTCGCTGTTCTTCGGGGGGAGGTGTTACGCAAGGCTAACGTAGGCAGGGCGCTCCGCTCGGCTTGACCTGCATAGATGCATCGGCCGGCACGAGGCGCATCGTCAGCGGAACGTGGTCGTCGATCGCCCTTCGAATATTAACTAGTTTTTAACCATTCTTCACTCTTGCATCGAGTGAGTCTCATCTCCTTATTTGAATTAAATTTAAATCTAAAATTAAAGTTATTTTTTTGAGAAGCTACCCTGAGCAGCGGCCTACGTATTTAACGTCACAATACTAATACAATAGGTACAAGTTGTACAATAAATATGTTTGAAAACTAGGTGCGGTACAATTCAATTACACTGAACGCCCACTTTTAGAACATAATTGGTATTGTATTGTGTTCATTTATTCATCCTTAGATATATTGTGATTTTTAGACGCTTCCGACTGGTAGTGATCTGGATCAGTTGAGCTATCTATAGATCGTTTGTAACGGTCTTTAGATGGCTCAACTGTTTCTTGTGTATTTTGTAAATATTAACTTGTATTAGTTTTAAGTTTCTTTCAGTTAATTAAGTGAATAGATATGATTATAAACTACGATCGATATTTACTAAAAAAAAAACAATAACGAATGAAAATAATAAGAACTTCTAATTTAAATGAATTTTACAAAACAATTTAGCAACAACTTAATAGAACGTCTGTCCATCTCTGGCGGTGAAGCAAAAGTGCTGTCCGACTGGCGCGCGCGCAGCTCGAGACCGTAGCGCGCCCCTCCACGCCCGCTCGCACCACTCTCTGGATGACGTCACAGGCCACGCCCCCTGGATAGACTTTTCTAGGCTAATTCGGCTTCTCCTGACGGCGGCGCGCCCTCGCCCGCAGGATCATCAGAGTGGGCGAGTGGATGCGGCTGCAGATCTTCCATCTCATGGGATGGTGATGCAGGGACATGTACATCCACCTCAACGCCTTGGCGCTCAGCACTACATGGCTGACTTTCATCATCATCGTCACCTAAAAGACACCTGTTTGCATTAATTTCATAATCAAACGCTTTAAGCTGAAAGTAAACTCATTACTTTCAACATGTACGGACAGAGCCCTCGGGTATATCCAGCAAGCTCTCAAGCTTCGACGAGTACGTAAATTAAGCAAACGGCAGAGCCCTCAGGATACCTACTGTGCAGAGCCCTCAGGCTACACAACAAAATAGGAGAAAATGACAGAGCCCGCAGGATGTCCAACAAAATGGAATGAAATGACAGAGCCCTCAGGATGTCCTCGTGCAGCGCCCTCAGGATACACGTTAAGTCTACGGAGACGTACCGTTCAGGATGTTCTCCATCATCGCAGAGCCCTCAGGGTGCGCGCATCAAAAGAGCAGAGCCCACAGGATGCTCATACACAAGTTGCATGAAATGACAGAGCCCTCAGGATGTCCACGTGCAGTGCCCTCAGGGTACACGCTATGTTCAGGGAGACGTACCATTCAGGATGTTCTCCACATCGCAGAGCCCTCAGGGTGCGCGTGTCTGAAGAGCAGAGCCCACAGGATGCTCATACATAAGTACAGAGCCCTCGGGATGTACACGTACAGAGATACATAACGAGTGCGAGGCCATGATGTGATAGTTAGCAAAGCAGAGCCCACGGGATGCTTCTCGTACAAGTGCAGAGTTCTCGAGGTACACAGGTACATACACACATGGCTGAAAATATCACATCATGTACACTTTCAAATCAAAGCGTTACTCACTCTCAAAAAATGCGATGCTCACATCGGGGGTCCATTCTCCGCGTCATAGCGTTATGTATTCTGCAGCAGCTTACGTAGTTTTGCCGTACGAACCAGCTATCAGTTTTAGCTCATACCGTCCATGTGGCAGCGCTTGCGTGACCTTGTATGGTCCGCGCATGCAAGAGTCCAACTTGCTTGTAGCCTGACTCGTCTTACGCACAAATACAATGTCGTCCTTATTGAACGTACAAGCAGTTTCGAACAGCAAGCTCGCGCAATGATTCGAGATTCGGACTGGTCGCCTCTAGAGCCACATCGCGTACCAGAGATCGAATGACAGGCGTTGTGCCCTCATTACCTATTAGCAAATTCAAGGGAGAACATTTAGTTGACTTTTCCGTAGTAATGTTCAAGGTGAGCTGCAATTTCCACAAAATGTCCGACCAACTTTCTTGTCTAAAGTTTGATTCGACACGGTTTGACACGACACGTCATATTCATCACAGTTCAGCAATACAGCTCAACTTGACCATTACTTCCGTGCATCTCAGGAGTTATGAAATGCATCTCACAGCCCAAATCTTCCAAAACTTAACAAAAGACGTACTAGTGCCCGCTATCATGAGTTAACAGCAAACAGCTCCATTATCTAGCGCTAAGGAATCGGTGTGCATTTCAGTTGGGAAAGACCTCGCTCGGTCTTACCTGACCATAACTGATTGTTCTACCTAGGTATTCAACCTCCTCAAAGTCCCTGACAAGGTACCTAACGCGCAGTTACTGGGGTCTCATTGCGCAACCAAATCAGCATAGACACCGCTTGAAATGTAGTATTGGTTACCTACGACTAGATTTACTGCAATGACGATAAATCATATACTGCTGCCTATGACAGGACCTAACACCTACTTACGATGTATCAATCAGTAAACACGGGCCTGGACCTCTCTACCGTCGTGGAACGTTCTCAGCTCGTGTGAGTCGTTGTATACCTTGCGTTCAAGTATAGGTCACACACATCATCCCTATTCAGCAAGCACGTCAGTACCGATAATAACCGGCGTGTTCATGCATTTATTCTAAACTACGTGAAAATCAACTTCACATCATGATGATGATGATGATGACGTGAAAATTAACTTCGAGGGTAATCTCGAAAAACTCGACCGTCAAAGTAGTGCAGTACAATGTTTCTATCTCCTGACTACTTATGCCACGAAAAACACGAAATGACGGAACCTGGGTACATTGCAAAGGCTTCGCTACAGTTCGGGAAATAAAATAGTAGACCCGCTATCTAAAATCAAATTAACTGGCATCCCCTGAATAACCCGGTACTAATATCGTTCTTTTTGTAGGTATCAACGACTTAGCGACTAAAAGTTACATTCGACTTACGACGCTAATCAGTACGTTGTTTCGCAAAACAATTTTCGACTTTGTGACCAACCTTCTTACAGAAAGAACAAGGCTCAGATCTAGGCGGCTGTCTATTGGGGTTTGATGCGCTTTTAGATAGACCGTCTTCCGTAGATGCATCAGATTTTACACGCTTGGGACACGAAATCTGTTTGTGACCAAAACCTCCACATGAGAAACACTTAACCTTCGAATCGTCATGTTCTCGTTTACGAGAACTTGATTGCAAATCATGATTACGGGGGGTACCACGTACAGAGACTGGTGTTGCCTGAGCAGGCTTGATATAGATCGACAGAAAGCTTACTAAACCATCTGGCAACAAATTAGCATTGGTAGCAGCGGCACGAATTTGGGGGTCAGTGATACCACGTATCACTACGGCGGCAATCAATTCGTCGCTCATACCTTTGACAATGCGTAAACACAACAAAGAACGCCTAGCATATTCCGCATATGTAGTGTAGTTGTCTGAATCGGTTTTCGTAACGTCGAACAAAATATTCGCGATATCAATACGAAGGGGGCACAATGTTTTAAACTCCCGCTTGAAGTTTGACCAGCTGCGGTCGTTGCTGACCCATTCGTTAAGCCACAATTTCGCGTCGCCTTTTAGACAATTACCTATACGCGCTAAACATTCGCGATCATCCCACCGATTCAAACTACGTACGTGATGTACTTCACTACACCACACATCGAAATCATGCAAAGACGGATCAAAATTCGATATAAAAACATGGTTAGATCTTACCGGAATAGCACTGATAGCGCTCACAAGCTTCTCGGTTACCTCGCTCATAACCACCTCAGCGCTGGAATTTATAGCGCTAGGACACGGCACAGACATGTCGACGCTAGCGGCGCATGACCCAGCGCTGGCGGGTTCGGCCAGCATGTGCACGTCGGACAGCTCGTTGCTCGGCTGAACTAGCGGCGGCGTCGGCGGCGGCGGCGGTGGCGCAACCGTACCAGGCGCCGGTATGTCGCCTAAACTACCCGCATTATCTGCGCTCGAACTCGCAACCCTGGAACAATCTTCCAAACAACTTAGACGATCTAAAATCGTCTGAAGCGTTTGCCCCAAGCCAGGAATAGATGGACCGTCACTTTTACGACCTTTACGATTACTTTTACCGGACATTTTTGCAACAAAATTAACCAAACAACAAAGTCATGAATTCTCGATAATTCCACTACGTAATTTTAAATCAAGATAAGCCAAAGCAATACAGAATGGAATAAGAATCCCACTTCTGAGATTATAAACTACGATCGATATTTACTAAAAAAAAAACAATAACGAATGAAAATAATAAGAACTTCTAATTTAAATGAATTTTACAAAACAATTTAGCAACAACTTAATAGAACGTCTGTCCATCTCTGGCGGTGAAGCAAAAGTGCTGTCCGACTGGCGCGCGCGCAGCTCGAGACCGTAGCGCGCCCCTCCACGCCCGCTCGCACCACTCTCTGGATGACGTCACAGGCCACGCCCCCTGGATAGACTTTTCTAGGCTAATTATATATTTAAAATGTACTTGAACCAGTCGTTATGTGAACAAGGGGCAAACATTTCAGGAGGAGGTAGGGCACAGCGAGATTTTCTCGTTCTGAATTGGAGCAGCCCGCCTGGAGAGGTACCTCCGCCTTACAGAAGATCGCAGCCAAATAACACTATTTGTTTCAAATAGTGTTGTGTTCCTGCGATGAGTAAGGTTGCCAGAGCTCTATAGGGGTGGGGGGTTCGGGGTCGGCAATGCGTGCGTGATGCCTCTGGTATTGCAAGTGTTCATAGGCTACGGTAACCGCTTACAAACAGGTGGGCCGTATGCTTGTTTGCCACTTCAGTTGTAAAAAAATAAATAAATATGGTTATTGAAAATTCTTATACAAAATCGTTAAAATAATAAATTAATTTCAATAAAAAGCAATTGGTCTAAGTTGTTAGTTGATCCTTTTTTATACCTTCTTGAGTTACAAGGAGGTAATTATTTTACCAAAGATAAGTATTTTAGTTGGTTACTTTTTGTCGTTCTTTCACGCAGCAACGGAGCAACGTATCTGCGTGTTTTTTTATAATATCTAAAGATAGAACCGGAGAAAGACATAGAATTTCATCCGAGTGCCGCACGAACGAAGCCGCGGGCAGAAGTTAATTGGAAATATAAAAACCTTCAAAAGAATAAACAGGAAATCCCTTCAAGGCCTTGAAGGGATTGCTTGATGTAGCTCAAATTACGAAGAAAGGAAAAAGATTGAAGCGCCACTGGCCTTTTTCCATCCATGCCAATCTCCAAACAAATAGTAATCTATAATCCAAAACATTCTTAAAATGGTCTTTTCTGTGTCAAATAAATTATATTTTTCATCTTTGTAAAAGTATTATTAAACTTACTAAATAATAATAATAAAAAATAAATATTCCGGCCATATTCACACGGTCAACTGATCCCAAACTAGGCATAGCCTGTCCTATGGATACCAGAGACTGATATATATATAATAGATAAATATTAAAACCCAGACACAGAACAAACATCTGTGTTTATCACACAAATGTTTGTCCAGTGCGGGGATCGAACCCGTGACCTCTAGCGCAGAAGGCAGAGTTACTACCAACTGAGCTATGAGGCCAGTCAAAACAGCTAAATAAATGAGTTTGAACTGATTTGACCTCCCGCATGCCCAGTGACTATGGGAAAATCCCCCCACATGATAGGAATTCGCTCTAAAAATCTATGGGGGAGGTACGGCTACGGCTGAAATGATGATGATGGAGACAAAAAACTCTCCATAATTCATGTCTGTTTGGCCGTAGCTTAAATTACTACGATTCTATGTCAGGTAAATTGTAATGGCAACAAGAATCAACTTATAGAGACATCCTGCTTATTTGCTATTGATATTGGCATGTTCCGGTTCGAGGCACCAGGGAAATTAGGGCCACGGGTTTTCGTCTTGTTGAACACAATGACATTTCTTTAAGTGCCTTTTAACATGCTCACGGATAACAAATAAACGCAGTGCTTGTTTTACGTACTATACAAGCCGGCCTATCGTATAGCTCGTAGTTAAATGTAGGAATCATAATTTTTGTTGCCAACCAACGATACCGGGAAAGTTTATACCTAGAATATAAAAAAAACGATAATTAAAGAACGAAATGTTACCTGAAGCTTGGCTAGTTGTTCGTGATATATCGGTTAAGTTAAGCAACATTCATCGTAGTCACCAAATGGTTGTTTGCTTGTCGTGTCACTGATTCTTTCTTGGTCTTTCTTCTTTCTTGGTCCCGTATTAGGTTAGTGACCAAATTGAGGTATGGTGGCCCTGAAAAGAGTCTATGAAAAAAATCAGTGTAGTGAAAGGCTCCTTTCGTGCACATGTCACATGTCTTCAAATTTTTAGGTTCAAGGACATGCTGGTTTCCTCACGATGTTTTGCTCCACCGTATGAGACCATTAGTATAGCTCACATACATTTTCCGAATTGTAAACCCATTGATGCACGACTGGTATTCGATCCAACAGCCTACGGATAGGAAAGCCCCAATCCACCAGTGCTCTACTAAATGGCCCCGGCTGAAGAATAAGCCCCTCCATATCTACCTATCCGCGGATGTCGTAAGAGGCGACTAAGGGAAAAAAGCTAGGGGATGGGCAGCAGCGTCCCTCATTTTAACAACGATAGCTCTAACTGCGCTCGCCAACCCGCATGCCCAGCGTGGCGAGTATGGGCAAATCCCCCCATTTGATAAGGAATTCGCTCTGTGGGGGAGGCCATGTTCAGCAGTGGACGTATATACGGCTGAAATGATGAATCAGGAATAATAACTAGGAATATTGAAATATTATTTAAACTAAAGTGCTTTAACATAAAAAATAAATTGAATCTAAAATAAGATTTAAAATACAGAAAAAAAAATACTATTTCAAAAATTACATTACTGATTGAACTAAATGGTCAAATCAGTGACTTTTTATTTTACGTATAGCGTAATATAGAAAGGTAGCGCTTTGCATGTGCAAAGGTAACAAGATCTTGGCAATTGTGCGGGTCTGAATATTGTGTTTTTTGTATGGATTCGCCTTTTGTGTTTTCCTGAAGAAGATTCCATACGCTCAATAGGAATTTATATTCCGCCCATTCATAGTCGTCGGAGCAAAAGCTTTGTTTGGAACTTTGAATCCTTTCACAACACTGGTTATTTTACTATAGACTGACATTAGTCTCCGTTTCGTTAATAATATAGATTTCAACGTCAGGTGTAACTTTTTACTCACAGGACACTGCAGTACAAATGCCATCCTCTTAGCTGTGTTCAAACAGCGTGCTATGTTATGTAATATATTATGTTTAAAATTATCCTTAAGTCTACTGATGAAATTCAATTTTGAGTTTGACATTTGAGGGCGTACGATATAGCTCAACGATATCGTAAGTCTTAAAAGTCAAACTCAAATGTGCGTGACTTGTCTGCATTGCTTGCTTGTCGTATCACTGATTCTTTCTTGGTCACCTGTATAAGGTCAGTGACCAGGTTGAGGTATGGAGGCTCTGAAAAGGGCCTATGACCGTCGGTGAAAGAATCAGTGAAGTGCGCCTCTTGAGGCTCCTTTAGTGCACACTTATAACTGTAGCTTTTCTTCCACAGGCCTTCTACACCGGCTACGTGGTGGACAAGTACCGTTCCTTCGAAAACTGGGGCGATAAGTTCCGAGCTGTCTTCTGGGGCCCAAGCTGGGAGCCCGGCACGGCCCGACTGGGCGAGGAGGAGCTGAAAGTCGATGTAAATATACTTTTGCAAGAAGAGGTTAGAATATTGTGTTGCAGTATGAACGTGGGGATCGTGACGCCAGTCATCATTGCTTCTGAAACTTCACGGTTGCTCTTATCACTCTCCTTTTTGGTAACTCTGCGTTTGGTCATCCAGTTTACGTTACGCGTTTTTTATTATTTATAATTTGTATATATTATGGCTACCGTTAATTGAATGACAAATACAATATTATTCTGCTTGTGATGGGTCAACATAAAACACGATTCAAAATTTTATAGTTAATTCACTGTGTTTGCGCTGACATATAACTGTTCTTATTGAAATTATTTTGAAATAAAGTAAACATATTAAATCTTTAGTAAATCGACTTTAAAGAACATTTATTATGGAATTCTATTCAATTGATATATTTCATAATGCTAAAGGAACATTTAAACGAGATGTATTAAAGTTTATGGAGGAGGCTAAAATTATGTAGGTACATTTTTCTAAACTTGACGCAGTGACGCTGACGACAGTCAATTAAAATATTCTTTTTTTTTTAAATGTAAATCCTTTACTGTCTGTAAGAATTAGCATGTATTTTTTTTATTGTATATTAGATTAAGGGCCGTGGGTTTTGTTAAATAAAAAAATTATATAATTGATATATAAATTAATTAAAAATCATTACATGAAAAATGTTAGTGGCTCACCCATTTTCATGACTGAACCACAACACTCTCAAGAAACTAATAAGCGCTGAAATTGGCTGAAAGTGTAAACAAACCACAACATTCAGGCTTCAGTCTCAGCATGCCCTAGTTTAATGAAATTACATTCGTAAAACTAAACATACTACCGTAAAAAATTCAGTCGCGTTTTTATTAGTACTTCATCATTTCAGCCGTACGACGTCCACTGCTGAACATGGCCTCCCCCACAGACAGAGCGAATTCCTATCATATGGGGGGATTTGCCCATACTCACCACGCTGGGCATGCGGGTTGGCGAGCGCAGTTACAGCTATCGTTGTTAAAATGAGGGACGCTGCTGCCCATCCCCTAGCTTTTTTCCCTTAGTCGCCTCTTACGACATCCGCGGATAGGTAGATATGGGGCATATTCTTTAGCCGGGGGCAACACGGCGGCATTAGTACTTAGTCGTTAGTTAAATAGTTATTTAGATTAGGTTAGTATATTTAGGATTATTTCTTAATTTGTTATAAATAATACTCTGAATAAATCAGCTGAAACGTCAAAAAATACATTTATATCGACGCATTATTAGCTATTGATGACCTCTGTGGCGTAGCGGGTGAGTGCCCGTCTGAGACTCAAATGTGCGTTCGATTCCCGCTGCGGGACAAATGCTTGCATGATCTACAAATACTTGTTCTGGATCCAGATAAACTGTATCATGGTACCGTTACTAGTAATTTGTGATACACACGACACACGGAATCCTAGTGTAGGTTTAGGACTATGCGTGAGACAGTGTTCAAAAAAAATGTACAATAATTATGAAGCTTAAGATGTTAGGGAAAACGTTTTGTAGAATTAGTATCTTAAAATCTGCTCAGTAATAATTTCTTATTAACGTGAAACTGAACAAACTATTCCAGTAATTTTTCTCTAGACAATCAAGATGAAGTGGATAAAAATAGATTTTACTTGATCTAAAACTAACATTAAGAAAATAATTCAGTTTATTGTCCAGTGTGAACTATTACTCTTTTAATCAACAAAATACAATTTTGAAACTTATATCGCGGGAGCTTATGGTCGAAGTTAGCAACCGAGAGGTATTTAAAGACTCCTTTTAGCTTTCAACCTAAACTTACCGCTACAAAACGGCTGTAAACTCCTACCCTTTGTTATGTTATCTTAATTATACCCAGGTTACCGACAGTACCCACAAATTGTTTGAGAAGGCACCTAATTAGAAGCTCGTATTTACGTTTGCCACCTAGGGCCAAAACATTTCTATAATTAAAAAATAATTTCTGAAAATAAGAGTTACCTTACGCAATTGTTTTCATACCTAAAAATTATAGCTAACAGATATTATAGTAATGTAATACTAGTAGAGCGTAAACTAAGGTGATGTCTTGCTTTGGAAAAAAATTAAAAACCTAATATAGAAATACTATTTGAAACAAATAATGTATTTTGACTGCGATCTTCTCTAAGGCGGAGGTACCTCCTAGGCGGGCTGCCCCAATTTACAGCGAGAAAATCTCGTTGTGTCCTATGATTCTGTTTAGGCTCCAAACAGCAAGCATCATAATAGTACTGTAGAGGTTGGTAGTCATTTTAATTTTCATTTTAGCCTCTTCAGATTGTTTCAGTTAGGTTTGTAATATATATATATTATGTTTGGTTTTCTATGTTAGGCAATCTGTGTGCCCTCTGGCAAAGGCCTCCTCCAACCCCGTCCAAATATTTCTATTTTGTGCAGTCCTCGTCCATGCTCTCCCAACAGTTATCACTATCTCGTCATCCCATTTTCGGAATGGCCTTCCTTGCTTTCTCTTCCCAGTTCGTGGGTACCATGTGGTTATAGTTTTGCTCCGTTTTTCTTCTCCTAGAATAGTGTGGCCTGCCCACCTCCATTTAAGTTGTTTTATTTTCAATGTTACATCTTGTACTTTTGTTTCTTTCCTGATGGTACTGTGTCGGATTTTGTCTATTTTCCATTTGTCTGTCATGCTTCTCTCCATACTGCGTTGGTTTGTTTGCAGCTTGCGTTGGTGAGCTTTAGTGAGTGCCCATGTTTGGCAGAGGTTTGTGGTACAAGCCGTCAAGCATTTCAATGAACATGAGCTTTGTCGCATGTCTTTACAATATCAAGAGCTTCCACTAATGACGTCAAGAATCCAGTTGTTCCTTAGTCTCATCAGACTTGTGTGTTGTTGAGCCAAGTGTGGTGCCGACTGTTCCACGTACAGTTCTATTAATTAGCGGATACTTGGGCTAAGTGGGAAAGCTTGTTAGATTACACGCACGCACATTAGTATCACATAATATGTTGCTTTTACAAACTTACACAATATCGTTGAAGTTGGGAAACTTGCTTTCATACTGTGAAGCGTTTTGAAAGTATGTTTCGGTCATTCCTAACATAATGGCCATACAAAAAATAGGCCATAAACATGCTGACCTCATAGCTCAGTTGGTAGTAACTCTGCCTTCTGCGCAGGACAAACATTTGTGTGATGAATACAGATGTTTGTTCTGTGTCTGGGTGTTAAATATATATCTATTATGTATATCAGTCTCTGGTACCCATAGTAAAGGCTATGCCTAGTTTGGGATCAGTTGACCGTGTGTGATATGTCCGGAATATTTATTATTATTATTATTTTAAGTTATTCTTCAATAGGATCCTTTTTTTATAACCAATGTGGCAAACAAATAAGGTTAACGTGAGCTATGAGCGCTTGCAATACCAGAGTCATCACGCCCGCGTTCCCGAGCCCGCAGTGCCTCCCTTAAAAAGGTCTGGCAACATTACTATTTGAAACAAATCATATTATTTGGCTGCGATTTCTGTAAGGCGGAGGGTCCTCGCCAGGCGGGTTTTACTAATTTCTCTAATAAAGAATCTCGTTGTGCCATATCTCCTCTCAAGCATAGATGCAAATTTCGTGTTTTTATTTATAGCAATTACAATAGCTCAAAGTCGCCCAACGGATGTAGAGAGCTATGCTCGGAGTTTCGCTAGTGATTGAACCCGTAGAAGAACCAATGTGGTTTAGCAAAACTAGTTTGGACAATTATAAAATGAACTAGTCGTTTGTAAATCAGAGTTTAATAATTGTATGCTACTACTAATTGGTTGAACAACAAAATTAGTTAACTACAGTAACGAAAATTTTTTGAATTGAATGCGATGAGTATGCGATTTACGGTGTACGGTGATAAATCGCACACAAAAAACTTACTTATGGATTTTTTGTATAAGATGATACATCGCATGTCTTTTGAATGCTGCTTTAAGTAGAATAAAAAGTGGATAGCTTTAAGACAACATAATTTTTAATTGGAATTTGTACTTATTTTTGTTTTTTTTTTTATTTGTTTTTCAGGTTGAAGTGCGGCCTAAGTACGACGTACATCTGCCAGCGTGGTGGAATCTATATCTCGTCTCGCACTACTCTATCGTGCTGTATGGGTTCTTCGAGCTGGCTGGACGATACATGGTAAGTTCTCAATCAAGTCACTTGTTCTTTCTTGCTCAATTTACCTAACAAACCAGTCGCGAAAGCTATGTTTATTCGACAAAACTTAGAACTAAAAAGCGGCGACTTCTACACGACTGCCAAAGATTAACATTTATATATTATTATTACACTAAAATAAACAAAATTTGTTTGTTCTTGCTTCAAACTAAGCGTAGAATCTATTTTCAAACAACCATTTGTGAAAACAGAGCCAAATTATTTAATTACAGCTTTATTTACTGTTAATTATACAGACACATTGCAATAATATTTGTTCAAACCCTCCTAGTTTCAACTGCCTAAAGACTGCCGTACACATAATACCCCATACTACCCAGAGGCAGATCATTATCAATTAAATTCATTTATTCACCCTTTGACATAGTTACATGTGCTTAGATAAGACAACAAGTATACATTTTAATTTTGGCTAGGGTTGTACTTCTAATCTACCTAAATAAAATAAGTAAACAAACAACATAGGTACAACAAAACAAACTACTCACAAATAGAGTACAACAGGTCACCTCAGGTCGAACCATTCAGAATTTATAATAACAGTGTGGGATCAGGACTATGACTTTTTTTTTTAATACAAAATAGGCTAACGTTTGGGTGTTTTTTTGTGTATCATCTAAATAAAACTTTTTTCCTTTTATTTCCAGGGTATGACCCCAATCTCTGTGCTAATCTTCGTGCTCTACATTATCGCTTCTCTCACCATAATCGGTATGCTCTTCGACAACTCCAAATACGCTCCGATCTTGGAAGTCATCCGCTGTTCAGCCCTGGCCTTCCTCACCAGGAGTCTGGCCACCAGTCCCGGACTAGGCACGGCTCTGCAAACGTTCTACGTTGCCAGCGCTATGTTCTGGGCGCTGAATACTCTGAAGCTATTAGAGATTAGGAAGGTGCAGAAGCTGGAGTAGGTTCTAAAGACCTGTAACCTACGCCTGGTTATTTTAGAGGGTGACTGTGTATTGGGACACATACAGCCTCTATAGAAATATCCATGTCGAAGGCCAAATATCCAGTTTGCTCTACTACCATGCCCAAAATTTGATAATCAGCTGATTTTTTTATGGTAAACACTTGCGGTAAGGTTTCGAGACGCTACCCTGCAGTCGTTAGTTTAGTTTTTTACCTTTATTAATAAATATTCAGAGAATTATTGACAAACACGGGATTTGCACGTTATACGTTGAGAATTAAAAATTCTTGGCGTGTTTAGTCAAAGACGCGCGTCAGCGATGCGAAACTAAAGGGAACTTAGCACAATTTTTTGGAGCCATGCGTTTTTGAAGGCGCAATGCCTATAAAAAAGTTGTAGAGAAGATATTATATTACGATATTTTTGTCCATGCTTTTAATCCATATGCGTGCGCTGGCACCCACAATCACGGCGCGCGGTGCTGTCGCGTTGCCGGGCGGCGCCGTTCCGTGATTTTTTCGTTGCAATACTTTATCAATACAATAAATTCAAGTAGCGCCGTGTGACGGCACGGCGCCGTACCATGGAACAGTGTGACGTAAGCCAACAACTTATTTTCAGCCTCTATAATTAAATCACGAGTACCCATGAGCGGCCATATTTATTTAGGCTTCAATCAATTTTATAACGTGAAGCCACGTTCAAATGGCTTGCTTTATATAATTAAAAACGTATTTCAAAATGATTCATCAGAATAAAGTCTACTGAATAAAGTCAATTTTGTGGTTGTCTTTTAGGGGCTGGCGATATGATTGAGCTATATCGCACGCCTTAAAATGTCAAACTACAAATTAAAAGTCAATGATAAGGATATTCGCAAGCATGAATTTAAAAAGCTCACGATGAAACAATTTTTATCAACTTGAAATACTTTTTTGATAAAAACTCTCATAAACCATAACTCATACATCATATGGATCAAGGTAATGGTAGAAAGAGTTATGTAAACGGTATTTTTATGAAAATACTACTGCCATTGATTTTAAAAGTGCCTTATTTTTATGTTATTCGAGACTTTGTCATAAACTAGCTTCTATGATAAGTGATGCTTTCTACAAAACGTGAAAATTATTTCTACAGGCTCGGCTACTAACGACTCCCTTTTGGCATTTCAAACTTCAAAAAAGCATTGAGTTCTAGGCCTGATAAAATTATGCAATACATGAAAAAATATCTAAATGTCATATGAGGATTGTTATCAGCCGGCACTGTATGAAACGCGTACCAAAACGCTATTAAGTAGACGAAATTACTTTGTACTCATTGTAATTAGTATATCCTTACCTCCCTAAAAAAATAATTTTAGTTACTGAAATACCTGTTTAAAATCTGTTTATTTGCAAGAGTGTGTTTATATAAACCTATGGGTATTTGTTAAAGATTATAATAAGAAAAACTGGCTTACTTAGATACTTCAAAACATGTTTAATTAATAATTTATTAGATACTGTAGCCTCATGCCAAATAATTAGATTAATATAACTTAGTGTAATAGATAAATACATATCTTTAAGTGTTCCTTTATTCTCTCCTTATGATTATCCTACGCGAGAAATTCATGGAATTACTCCACGCGCGTTTTCTTAAATTGCTCGATTAGGTCGTGACGACAAAACGTCATTGAGATTTCCATAGAAAATAAATCGCCCGTGTAGGTGCACTTCATAGTTAAGGTAACTTTAATTCATAGTCAAACACTTGGCATTTGAATAGATTTTAACCATAAATTATTCATTTTGGAAATTTATAATTTATTTGTTACTATTTTCTTAAATAAAAGCAATAATAAAAAAGTGTATTTTTATTTATAAGTCAACGATATAACAACGAAAATAAATGAAAATAAACGTTGACGGTACGTGTTCTCGCTGTGTAACACCCAAACTATGATACTATGTTACACATTGTTACCCGTTCCCTTGTGACCAGCTACACAACTCCACATTGCAAGCTTGTCGTCCCATAGCATACATACATACATAAAATCACGCCTATTTCCCAAAAGGATAGGCAGAGACCACGGTTTTCCGCTTAAGTGTATAAGGCGAGTGTGAATGGAACCGTTGGAAGTGGAAGACCTAAGCATACGTATAGACACCATATCGGTGACGTTTTGGAAAAAGGCCAAGTCAAGAGTACCCTAAACGGACGAGCATGAATGAGGAATATGATGAGAGTAAATGAAGCAAAAGAGTTATGTCAGGATAGTAGTGGAAACTCCATTAACATTAAAACAGGTCCAAATTACACACTGAGGGCGGCAGCAATTTCAACACCGAACTGTTTATACCTAGCATTTTAATGTATATTAACATGAGTAATAAGGCACAGTTTGACTTGGAGCTTACGAGTTAGTGTAATAGACAGTATATTCAAACTAGTGCTAAATTCTAAACTCATTACTGCATATTTGTTGAACTCTGCGGCTGCATGCCAAGATTGCACATTAAACCGAAGTTATGCCCACATTTTCTTACATATTAAGGTTTCTTAAGAAGCGTTGTCCATCATATGACGGCCATAGTGAAATAAGGCCTTATTACTAGATGTTTTATACAGCAGCGGTAGGAGTGCCAACCTTTACTGGTTGGAATAACTAGTGGCTCGCCCCGAAATGAGATATTATTATTATTTATTAAGTGAACTAAAATACATAACAGGAATTGTGATGAGGAACACTGAAAACTGCTAAAGTTAAAACTTTGTCGCAGCTTCCAGTACCCAACCTTAGGATAAGATGAGTAGACGTTCACTACTTATGATATCAAGCGATGTGTAGTAAAAGGTGGTGCTTCGATGGTCGTTGAAACACAATAGCTCTTTTCTGAATATGAAGTCATTAAAACATACCAAATGGCAGTTCACATTTATTGGAGGGCACAGCGAGATTTTCTCTTTCTGAATTGGAGCAGCCCGCCTTGGAGGTACCTCCAAGGCGGGCCTTACAGAAGGTCGCAGCCAAATAACATTATTTGTTTCAAATAGTGTTGTGTTCCTGCGATGAGTAAGGTTGCCAGAGCTCTAATGGGGGGGAGGGGGTTCGGGGTCGGCAACGCGTGCGTGATGCCTCTGGTATTGCAAGCGCTCATAGGTTACGGTAACGTATGATTGTATGCCACCTCAGGTGTATAACAAAATAAAAATTTGGTTATTAAATGTTACTATTTTTGTTGTATATCGAAAACCTGCTTATTAGAGGTGATATTAAAAATGCGGTTAGTGCTATATGGCGGTCCACAAACCGATAGCCGTTATACAGCGTCACCGCTACTGAGAATGTAAGTTTATGCAACCAATTTGCATTAACTTGCACTTTACTTTAATGAAGTTTTGAAGTGGATGGATGGGATCGGGAACCAAAGTTCGGATTTTGGGGGTTTCGTAGAAACGACTCAATCAACCCCAAAGTATAGTAGACAGTTCTCTCAGAACTCCGGGCGCTTGCTCTATTTTCAAAGAAAATACCGACGAACAATATGAATATTAATAATATTTTCCTACATTGCTCACGAACAGATACTACATTTGTTTCTTGCATCAGCAAATTACACTGCAGGAAAATTTGCATACGTAAAGCCAGTTATAATTTATTACAAAATTAATGAATACTGCACAATACAGCTGCAATAACCTAGGATGTCACCCTTGATTTCGTCTACCACCCTGAGACATGCGATGGTAAGTCTCAAAGTCTCACGTGCCCATGGCATGGAAGAGCGGGGCCTTCTAACACAAGTATATAACTATTTACTTAAAAGAAGGTCTCAAGCTAGATTTAATATTTGTACGGAATACGGAAGTGAAAAAAAATCACTTAGGATACGAGGATAGGAATACGAGCCCAAAATAAAGATGGATTTTGAAAAACCTTTAAAATAAATTTAAAACGTTTTAATCCTACTTCTTATCACGCCGTAACGACACAAGAGAATTCGAAGAAACTTTAAGTATTTATTTAAAATGACCAATAGAGATAGAATAAATGAATACAATAGAGTTGTCAACAAAATATTAACAACACATAATTTAATGATAACAATAAGCAAAATAATTCAAAACAATAGCAAAACAATTATCGACCATAGCACAAACTGCATACCTAGTATAGCCCATAACTTGGAATAGTTAGAGTTCCTTACCTAGCATAGAATATTTTTTTTTATCAAAGCCGCTGGCATAAGCAAGTATATTATAAGCCTAGATTCTAATACAGAAAACTCGTACATACGACAGCTGAGCTGAACTCGTAGTTAAAATTGCCAAAAGGCCTACTTTTAACAAACCCAGTTCCACTTACAATATTGGATAGAGTCCAAGGACAATGAATAAGTTACAACACTAGTTTCTGCACAGACAATAACTTTGTTATTAGTTTTGTCTGGTGGAATTGAATAAAGGCAATGTATGACAAATGGATTGTTTGATTTTGTTATAAGAAGGTTAATGCTGCTCTATATTTCCAATATCGTGCTAGCGCCTGTGGTGCATGTATAATTGCACAAACAAGTCTCAAATGCAAGCTCGTTCTTAATTGGAGCAGCCCGCCTGGGTAGGTACCTCCACCTTACAGATGATCCAAATAACATTATTTGTTTCAAGTAGTGTTATGTTCCTGCGGTAAGGTTGCCAGTGCTCTTTAGGGGGGCAAGGGGTTCGGGGTCGATCAACGCGCGCGTTATGCCTCTGGTATTGCAAGTGCTCATAGGCTACGGTAACCGCTTACCAACAGGTGGTCCGTAAGCTTGTTTGCCACCTAAGTTGTATAAAAAAAAAAGCTCAATTCTAAAATCTCGCAACGATCTTCATGAAATTTAGTATTAAATTGATCTTAAAATTAATATTAAATTGATCATAAAATGTAATATACAATTGATAACTATTCGATTTATATCGTAAGATAATCGTACATAGGTACATACAATGCCGATTTGTCCAAATACACTCTGAGATCTCAGTCACTTCGTTCACTACATAATAATAATAAGTTTCAGGTTTTAACTGTTACTTATATAGCGTATTTAAGGCGTGTTTTTGCAGATCAAGTAATATTTGTCGCCCTAAAACACGTAGCTGAGTTTTCAAAACGCTTTTTTCGTCCAGATCCCCAATAACGTAGACTAAAAAACCTTTAAAGATGGCGTAACCACTTCATTCCTTGAATATGAAAGGACATTTTTATTAATCACCGCGCTCCCTTGATACAAGAAATTCGAGATGGATCGCTCCCATGCGTGATCCGAATCCGCAAATTGGATAATGAATATTCTGAAAAGGATTTCGAGGTTTCTAAATTTAAATAATTACAGGTTAAAATGTCGGACAGGTTCAAAATGGGAAATATTTTCCTAAAAAGGTACTGAGGAGTACTAAAAACTTACAAAAATTAACTGTACTAGTTTCGTGTTCCGTGTTCAAACGGAGTGCAATATGTAATCTCAAATTTATATAAAATGACCCTTATCTCTACTAAATAAAGTCAATTTTGAGCTTAACTTTTAGGGGCTTTAAATATCGTTGAGCTTATATCATACGCCCTTAAATGTCAAATTGAAAATTGACTTTCGGCAGTAGATGTAAGGATCATTTTGAAATAAATTTTAAAAATATGACATATTATCGCTCGCCGTTTGAAGATGACTTTAACCGTCGTACATTTCGAGGGGCAAATTAAAAAATATATATATTTTAGAAGAAGATTTTTTTTTTGTTTCAATCTCTTTGTTTTAGACATCATTTTCTATGACAATAATGTCAGTGTGTTGTCAGAGTGAGTAGAATGAAAAACCAAAACCTTAAACACTCATCTTATTTGAAAATAATGAATCCTACACAAAAAATTATAGGAAATCTTTTTCGCAACTCCGTAGCATCAGTCGTACAAAAGCTCCGCAGTCGGTTACACGCTTGTTGGCGCAGCTTGTCGCGTTATTAGCAATTATCGCGCGTAAGCTTGGCTGAATAAAAACTTAGCTATCGGATTTTTAAATTCGAACTCTGAAGTTTTTAGCAATTTTGAATTCAGAATCGTGTAGTTTTCAAAGTTTTGTGATTGGCGCGGAGTTCAAACTTGGAACGGTGAGTTTTTCTTCTAAGCAAACTTGACACTCTAATTACTTGACACTGGCAAGATTGACTGTAAAAACAGCAGATGCCATAAAATGAAAAATGAATGAACCTTTTGAGTATTTTTAGAGTCCAACCCTCATTTCGTAAAACGGAACCCTTAAAAGATCACTTTGTTGTCCGTATGTCTTTATGTTTTTTGTCGTATGTTTTTTGTCTGTTAAGGCTCTTTTACTCGGGAACGACTAAGGGTTTCAAATTTAAGAAATTACATTTAATCAACTTTGATATATAAAAAAAATACCAGTGAATAACTTTGCAATAAGTTTAGAGAAATAAAATTTAATGATTATACCTTGTCAGATAATATGCAAAAATATTGTTCAAAAAATTAAAATAAAGATCGTTATTCCTACGATTAGGCTCCCAAAATCATTTAAAGATAATGAAGTGAATAAATAGTGTATGCTTCCGTAACAAGGCGTTATGCTATGCAGAATTTACAAATAAGCATATTTAAAAATTTGTATTAATCTTTTTACAAAATATCTGTCTAATTAGATGAGAAACAAAGCAGGCGAATCGTTAAAAGGATAACGCGCGCCGTGGTTTCTTGCCTGTATCTCTTAAAATCCATTTCATTCCTATATTATTGCCTACTCTGTTTAGCTCATGAATTGCTACTGACAAAAGGATGGCAGAGACGATTTACCTCGGAATGCGGGCGAGAGACCGAGGTATTTCGTAATTGAGATTTTCTCATACAATACGGAATTCAAGATTGAAATTTCACATACAATGCAAGGTAATTCATAACCTGTATACTATCCCGGAAGGGTCTTATTCAATCGGCAATAAAGTTTGTTCTATTTGTTCTGTATGACTTTCGGAAATTGTTTAGTCAAAAGGCATTTATTTCAATAAAATCACTAGGATCACTTTGAAACGTCTTAGAAACTAGGTGAAGCTATGCCTGTTCCTCGCGACCAAGCCTAGAAGAATCAGGCAACAAACACGTCTTGGTGCCTATCATTTTTAAAACAATTATAAAATATACAAAAACACTATGCAAAGGTCGGCAACATTTTATGGCTGTCAAATTAAGTTAGTATAGGGAGAATTCACACGTACCACAACCACACAACATCGCAGCGACAAAAGGTGGTCAAGCAGTCGTTACGTGTTAATAGTGTCGCTGCAGATTATTGCAGTTTTGCATTGTGGACTGTAGACAAAATGTCAATGTGGTTGTAACTGCGATGTGGTTTTGGTTGTGGTGTGGTTGTGGTACATGTGAAACAACCCTTAGGATAATGCAACAGCAGAATCGATTCGATATCTTTAGGTATACACGTTTATTTGTATCAATTCTGTTGTTGATAAATATATAAGTAATTATCATCTTTTGGACCGTTTCCACTTGCTCCTAATCGGTTTTCCTTATAATCTTATGTTTAAACTAGCTTCCGACCGCGGCTTTGCTCGCGTGGTACCGTCATAAAAAGTTGCCTATACGCTACTCTAGGTAAAGAACTTTATCTGTTCCAAGTTTCAACGAAATCAGTTGAGCCGTTACGGCGTGATTGAACAACACACATCCAAAGATCTCTCATAACTTTCTTATTTATAATATTTACTTAAATATTAGGAACTAGGATATTCCCACCGTGGCTCAAACTTTAAGTGTGGGTTTCAAAACCCGGTATTCTATCGTTGCTAATCGTTATCATAACTAATACTTACCAACATCAAATTGACGTATTTTTCATCGCAATACTGTCAAAATTGATTGAGTAAGCATCAAATTGGCTAAAAATGTATCAGAATTTCTAGATAATACAGTAGGAGGAGTATACAGTACCTACCTAATACTTACCCAGTTTGAGTGCTCGTGTAATTTGTGAAAGAACCGACTAGATTCTGACGAGTGTGAGTGTCCACACAAACCCTACGTGGTTTTTAGGGCACAAAAACAATAATTGTAACCGTTTTTTTTAATAAAGTGTAGAATAAATAAAAAATAAAAAAAAGTCACCTATATAACAATAAATATTACGCCATGGTGGCCCCGGCTGAGGAATAGACACCATATCTACCTACCCGTGGATGTTGTAAGAGACGATTCAAGGAAAGAAAACTAGGGGGTGGGCAGCATCGTCCCCTATATAAACAAAGATAACTGCGCTTGCCAACCCGTAAGCCCAGCGTGGTGAATTCCCTCTGGAAATCTGTGGGAGAGGCAATGTTCAGCAGTGGACATCCTGTGGCTGAAATGATGTTGATGAATAGGTATATTGTTGTATCTACAAGAGTTTCAGCGCTTAATTATTCAGTCCATCGAGTTCATTCCTTTGTCAACGGAGCGACTGCATACGTAATTGGATCACTCTGTCGTTCCCGTTTGATCAACTTGTGATCAATCAGCTGTTGTTTATTTTGTAAAATGATAATGTTGCCCTGGGAAAGAGGATGGATGATGCTGCGGGTCTAGTGCACATACATCGCACACTCTACCCAAAATGTGAAGCGGACAGAACTATTGGCGCTTTGAGCCGATTAACGTCCCGGATAACTTCGACCAGACGTAGACGCTCGTAAAGACGCGGTGGCGCAGAGGCTAGCATATAAATAAATAAATATTCCGGGCATATTCACACGGTCAACTGATCCCAAACTAGGCATAGCCTGTACTATGGGTACCAGAGACTGATATATATAATAGATAAATATTTAACACCCAGACACAGAACAAACATCTGTGTTTATCACTCAAATGTTTGTCCAGTGCGGGGATCGAACCCGCGACCTCTAGCGCAGAAGGCAGAGTTACTACTAACTGAGCTATGAGGCCAGTCAAAATATCCTAGTATATAGGGAATGTTTGCGGTTTCGAGTCCCGTCTGATACGCATCAGGTGTTATCTACCATTTGACAACCATCCACTACGACAGCTGAGTCCCGGTACCAGGGTACAACAATTTCATAAAAAGATGATTAAAATACCAAAAACAGGTAATTTTTTTTTTTTTATTTTTTTTTTATGTTATACGTAGGCAAACAGGCTTACGGCCCTCCTGATGGTAAGTGGTTACTGTTGCCTATTAACATTAGCAACACCTGGAGCATTGCTAATGCGTTGCATGCCGAACCCCCCCCCCCCCTAAAGAGCTCTGGCAACCTTACTCACCGCAGGAACACAACACTATTTGAAACAAATAATGTTATTTGGCTGCGATCTTCTGTAAGGCGGAGGTACCTCCCCAGGCGGGCTGCTCTAATTTAGAGCGAGAAAATCTCGCTGCGCCCTACCTACTCCAAAACTAATTTGATAAAGTTCGGGAAAAAATCTGAAAAAAAATCTGTTGGTTTTCCCACTAATATTTTTTGTTTTTGTCTATAGAATAAGTCCCTTTCGGGATGGACCTATAGGATATATAGTATGGACCACTTTGTACAACCGAATATCTTTATTGGTTTAATAATCATAACGATCTCAACTCAAGTTTATGATTCCAATTCTCACTTATTCACAGCCGTTTCAAAGACAATCTACAAAACGCGATCTCGTTAATCTGGATTTTCTGCGACTAACACGCCTCGTTTAGTTTTATTGCCCATCTCAAAAGGAAACAGAGATGTAGTGAGTTACAATGTATCTAACTATCAAAATCGAAAGAGAAAACGGAAGGAAGACTTATAACTACAAGGTGGTTCATAAAATTTATACCATCCCGAAAGGGGCCAATTCTATCAACAAAAAGAATAAGTAAGAGGAAAATTTTTTTTCCATAATGTAAAACGATTTTTTTTAAATAAGCATTTTTTTTTTCTTTCTATCATGTTTATAGGAAATATTTAATCGCAAGAGAAGTTCAACATCAAGATAACTACATAAAAGTTCTCAATAATTGAGTTTGAAGATTTGAAACCAAAGCAGATGATTTTTTTATATAATTTTTTCAATGAATATGAGGTATGAGTTCTCTGAAGTCGTAGAACATAATTAATAAGGTATATATTTTATTTGGTTGTAGAATTAGCCCTTTTCAGGATAATTTTTGGAGGAGGTAGGGCACAGCGAGATTTTCTCGCTCTTTATTGGAGCAGCCCGGCTGGGGAGGTACCTCCGCCTTACAGAAGATCGCAGCCAAATAACATTATTTGTTTCAAATAGTGTTGTGTTCCTGCGGTGAGTAAGGTTGCCAGAGCTCTTTAGGGGGGGGAGGGGTTCGGCAGGCAACGCATTAGCAATGCTCCAGGTGTTGCTGATGTCAATAGGCGACGGTAACCACTTAGCATCAGGTGGGCCGTAAGCCTGTTTGCCTCCGTATAACATAAAAAAAAATAAAAAATAATACACATATTATTCATGATCATCTTTTAGGATGTTTTCTTTCGCCGTTTTAGCAATCATAGTAGAGCTTCAAGCAAGCATATGCAAGCTTATGGGCTAGGGCCACGCTAGGGCCACGCTTATACGGCGGTGAACTTCTGGAGGGTAAGGCGTGTAGACGCTGCACATGCTAGTAATATCCCATCCGCTGGTCACAGTCACACGACCATCCTGACTTACCCCTCAAACTCTAATCCTAGGTCTGACCCTGTTCTGCTTAAGCGGAACTTCAAGTTTCTTGTTTATTTCCCTGATTAAAACGTTCACGATTAAAACGTTGGGCCTGTTCCATTCGACGCTACCAGTTAGCGTCTTCGCAAATAACTTTTTTCGTTATAAAGGTACGCGTTAACTGGCCCGCAGCAGCCACAAAGTATGTACGGCTTTTTATCAAAAGCGGGCGCTCGGTGCGTGTGGTACCAAGAGTGGATGCAGTGCTATAGAAATTCATATAAAGCGAACAAAAATCTGTTTAATTATTATATTGTTATACGTTAATTGTGAAAAAAAAACTTGCTCACAACGATTAAGGAAAACAACAACTTTTCATCTAAACAAGAGCCAGGCGCTACAGCGTCCCGTGAATAAGAAAAATGTTCCACATGACACTGTATAAATATTCTATCTTAGATTTCGATTGATCTCTACTAGGTTCGGCTATTCTGTGATTTCATTCATGTACTAAATCACTCTGTTATGGAAAACAAATCCTACTAATGTTATAGTATTTCAAATTAATCATAGAACAAAAGATACTCCAAATTTTTCCTAATCACTTGCAATAACACGGAAACAATAAAAAATAGTTGTCAAAAAAAATCACCTCCGACTTTTTGCGGAAAAATTACAATGTGATATTTCATCTCATTTCCATGATAAAATATTTGGCTTTCTGTATTTTCTGTATTGCTGAGTAAACATGTGCCACCTATTCTACTGGTTGTAAAGAGTAGACATTATTGTAATATTTGTGGTTTTTGTTACATTTGTGATTCGGTACCGAAAACGTAAATAAAATTTGAGTTGACACAATTTCTTTCATAAATAATGGAGCTTGTTTTAGAAATACAAATAAAGGTTTCTGCCGGCATGTAGCATTAGTAGCGTTTATCATTGTTTGTCCGGGTATGGCGCGCCGCGCGCTACAATAGCGTAATTTCCTTAGTACATATACCCAATTTTCACTGCCAAACATTAGTGTCGGCACTAACACTCCTCCATGCACAGCCAGTCGTGCCTTTTTGGACACTTTCCGACTGCTCATAAAGGCATCTAGTGCCCCATTCACTTGATTTCCAGCATTCACTCTCCTTTCGATATCACTCTCATGCTTCCCATCTCTCATAAACAAAGTCCCCAGGTATACAAACTCATTCACTTGTTCAACTCTTTCTCCACCAATCAGAATATTACAAACTGTCACACATTCATCTCTTTCAAAAACCATTACTTTTGTCCGTATGTACTATAGTAAAATGTACAAAGCCTTGCAGTGTCGCTCGAAAGAAAGAGGCGCACTTTAATCCTTTCACTACACTGATTCTTTCACCGTCGTTCAGAGGCCCTTTTAAGGGTCACCATATCTGAACCTGGTCACTAACCTTATACAGAATGACCAAGAAAAAATCATTGACACAACAAGCAAGCAATCCGTGTAATGAGTCGTTTAGGATTGGTCGCGTAGAGCAGGCGTAAATCAACAAGATTTAATAGTTTTTTTTTTAAATAATCCCTAATATCATGCAATAAGGCATAAGTAAAGTTTGAAGTTTGGGGTTCAAAATCGGTTTCCTCGAATGTATAACGACTGACGTCACCATCCATACCTCAAAAAAATTGCGCAAGTCGTATTATACTTCAAAAACTTGGAATTCTGTCGAAAGCAGACGGTTCAGAGTTCTTATTGATTAAAGTTTAGTTTCTTAGTAAAAAGTTAGAAGGAATTCCCTTATATTAGACATAAATAATAATGATTTCAAGCAGACGATGTCATTGGTTGTTGCAAAACTATACCTGAAAGTCATTGTACATAAGCAAGTTGACCGAGAATTAACTAGTGGTACTTAGTCAATAAACCAATTTGAGTCAGTGACACTAATAAAAGACGATAGCGATGATACGATATCAACTATCAAATCATAACCAATCAAAATAATAAGTTTTCAACAGCCGATGTCATGGGTTACTATTTTTTTTTTTTTAATATTCCGGACATATCACACATTGTCAACTGATTCCAAACTAGGCATAGCCTGTACTATGGGTACCAGAGACTGATATACATAATAGATATATATTTAACACACAGACACAGAACAAACATCTGTATTCATCACACAAATGTTTGTCCAGTGCGGGAATCGAACCCACGACCTCTAGCGCAAAAGGCAGAGTTACTACCAACTAAGCTATGAGGCCAGTCATATATTTGACTTTTACTATCGTATCGTATACGTAACGCTATCGTAAATTATTCGCGCTTGGGCCACAGATCAGTCACGTGACTCGCAGACAATAATACTAAGCATTTTCCTCCATTTGGCTTCGAATTCTTTAAAAGAGGTACCGAACCTACAAAAAACCTTGTTAAATAAATTAGCCAGGTGCGATTTAAGCCCACGCAACGAGGGTTCCGTAACCAATTACTCACAGAGTACATTTTTAAATTACAGCTGGGGCGTGATTTAAACTGAGCTTGTTGTTTATCTAGAAAGATAATATAAATGTATATATTAAAAAATATACAAACTCTCTTTTACTAACTTTTGTCTAGATAACTACTAAGATTAGGATATTATTATAGTGGTAGTACCTCTAAATTCATAATTAAAAAATCTATTTTCAGTTAATCGAACCCATTTCAATGGTTGCATGACTTTGAAAATTTATTATAACCTTTCGAACCACATATTTTATAATATATTTTTTAAATTATAAAACATATATTTAAACTGACACCACGAATGACGGCAGTTGCTTGATCAACAAATGCGGACAAAAACAAAACCGCTAAGGGTTTCGTTATACGTTTTGGTAACAGAACGCTAAAAAGTATAAGAAGGTACCTTAATTTTATCTGTGGCCGTAGGTAATAAAGTACATTAATGGGCAATTCACCTCGAGTCGAATCAGCAATGCGGCCAGGACGAAACGACCGGCTTTTAAAAGTTTTAAAAGTGCTCTGGGAGGGTAGAAAATGTTTTATTGAACAAAAACATTGTTTTCCTAAATATAAACCATTTAGGAAAGCTTATAATATTAACTTTTTGAAAAACATAGTCACATAGGATTATTTATCTGATGAGTTTTGAATTCGGCGTCATTCGAAATATAGCTTAGTTGGCCTATTCAAAGCAATGATGCGGGGCCCAAATATCTTAAGATCTTGTGGTCGTGCTTCTGGTTACTATGTGTTTACTTATCTTATCTTTACGATTATGTTTTTGTAGTGCCAAATAAACAAAAATAATTGAATTGTTGGGTGTTATTTTATTTTTATCGTATATAATTATTGCCCTGTCTACTACTATCTAATTCTAATTCTAATTCTAAATGGGGGAATAAGATCTGCACTGACGTCCCGCGTTGGGGTGTATTGTGCATTGTCCCCCTGCTGACCTCACCCCAGCCAGCCCAACTCCTTAAAGTAACGGAGAAGGACCCTGGGTTGGTGGCAACATTGTTCGAGAATCCCCGTTGATGCTGTGGATGAAGAGGAGCAGGATCCGATCACCTCCTGCATTCCTGTTTTGAGCCTAGCTTCATTTCTACTTCTACTACTATCATTAGACTATCATTTTTTTCGGGTTTGGCTTGCGTCATTACGATATATATCTAACTAATCATATAATTTAATTGAGCTTTTTGAACATAAACTAGCAAGGCAAAATACCTAAAGGCAGAGTTTAATTCTTGAAGCAAAATCCTTTCTCAAAAGCACTGCTGAATAGTTAATTACATCTCACGATTCGGGTCTTACCAACGGCCTCCGGTTGAATGCTTCCACCTCGCCGGAGGGCAGATAGGGTTTTTTCTCTAACCAACCGAATCGTAGGATAAAAGTAAAATGGTAAGGTGCGAGAGAGTTGTGCTACTTCTATCCTACTGATATTATAAATGTGAAAGTTTGTGAGGATGTTTGTGGTTCAATCACACCCAAATGGCCTAACGGAATTGGATTAAATATGGCACAGAGATAGATTATAGTCTGGAATAGCATATAGGCTACTATTTATCTTCATAAAAAGTAGTAGTAGTATTTGGAGGAGGTTGGGCACAGCGAGATTTTCCCGCTCTAAATTGGAGCAGCCCACCTGGGGAGGTACCTCCGCCTTACAGAAGGTCGCAGCCAAATAACATTATTTGTTTCAAATAAATGTTCCTGCGGTGAGTAAGGAAGGTTTCCAGAGCTCTTTAGGGAGAGGGGTTCGGCAGGCAACGCATTAGCAATGCTCCAGGTGTTACTGATAGGCGACGGTAACCACTTACCATCAGGAGGGCCGTAAGCATGGTTGCCTCCGTATACTATAAAAAAAAACGGTCGAATGGATTTGGATGAAATTTGGCACAGAGATAGATTATAGTCTGGAATAGCATATCTTCACAGGTATCACGCGAGCGAAGCCACGTGCGGAAGCTAGTTATACATATTAAGAATAACTTTTCATACTGAATAAAGGCCGTTTTAGTTTGACATTGAGGAGTGAGCGATATAGCTCAACGACGAATGAATGAATGGCTTTATTTGCATGAAGTATAGTATGTACAAGGTGATTCATAACATGTATACCATCCCGAAAGGGGGTTATTCTATCAACGAAAATAAATAATTTTAGCGAAAAAAATCATCAATATTATGATTGTTTTTTTTTTTAACTTTTTCAAATGATCTGTTTTTGGGATTTTTTATCATCTTTAGAACTAATAACTAAACGTACAAGAAGTTCGGAATCAAGATTGCTACCGAAAACAGCTGATTCATTGAGTTTGACCTGATTTGACCCCAAAACAGCTGATTTTCGCATAGAGTTTTTTCAATGAAAAATGTCCAATTTTCAAAAGTCGTAAAACAACTTTATTGCCAATTGTATGTAGAATAAGCCCCTTTCGGGACGGCTCACATATTATGAATCACCTTGTATATGTACATGGTCTTTTACATTTATGGTATAGTGTCATATACTACGATATCGCAAATCCCTTTAAGAAAGGCGTTATAGCACACCGACTGAACTTCGCTTCAGGTTCAGTATCGTTTTGGGTCATTCGGATCCGCAATCCACCAAAAAGCCAATCTGTAAGCCGAGTTCACGAAACGTCCATCGGATTCGACCTATAAAACGGGTTAAGTGAAGCGACCCAATTAAACTGCTCTAGACTCTATACGGCTGGAAACGGCTTACAGTTTAAAAGCAAAGTTTAACAGTTTGAACCCTTACCCTTTTATTATGAAACTGAGTTAAGACTAGGTCTAACAAAACTTGGGTTTTGTGACGTGTTATTTCATATAGTTGCTTTATGTAATAATGTCAAACGTATGAAATTACACGTCACAAAACCAGGGTATATAGTTAGTCCTCGTCAAAACCAAGTTTAATTATAAACCGGATAAGGTTCACTCTACAACGATTTCCTTGCAATCTGTGACACGAAAGGCAATGTCGTGTCACTGATTCTTTCTTGGTCATTATTAGAGTCTCTAACTCTTTATTAGAGCAATAGAGCAGTGACCAAGATGAGGTATCATTTTCAGTCTTTCATTCCGGGACGATCCAACTACGACGATCCAACTTGGGCGATATTTCAAACATCGCACAGCCACTTCACCCGATATAAATGTAACACGTCATTGCCACCGCCTACCGCTATTTATACCATTTCTCTTTCATACGTTACCATCCACAATGTACCAAAGCTCCGTCAAAAGGGTAGTATCGTATAACAAAAGGGTACACTCGCCATTATCGACTCATTTACACGCCCATCAGCTAATTGAGCCGGGCGGGCCACTTACTAAGTATGTAAAGCTATGAATAACGGTGTTGTTTACGTAAAGTGTACTTATTCCAATGTAGATGAACCTTTTCAGAGTGTATAAGCTCGTGTGAGGTATCGCCATGACGCGTGTTATAAACATTGTACATGTACATGCAGGAACGGATGTTTTCCCCCCACGGATACTTTACATATCTATTTAGAATCACAAAATCTCCCAGTATAATTTATCTCGAAACTGAATATAAAAACTGCAGTAGTCATATAAAGGGCAATGTGTACGCTTCTATAACAAGGTCACAAGCGATGTGCTAAAGTCAAAAAAAAAATTAAAAAAAATCCGGATATATTTCACACGGTCAACTTATCCCAAACTACGCATAGCCTGTACTATGGGTACCAGAGACTGATATATATATATCAATCTCTGTATAATATATAAATATTTAACACCCAGACACAGAACAAACATACAGATGTTTGTTCTGTGTCTGGGTGTTAAATATTGCACTGGACAAACATTTGTGTGATAAACACAGGTTTATCACACAAATGTTTGTCCATTGCGGGAATCGAACCCGCGACCTCTAGCGCAAAAGGCAGAGTTACTAAATCATTCGTAGAAAGCATTTCGAACAATTTGCAAAAGTTTAAATGTTATCAGTAATTTTGGTTCTTCTCTGGTGATGAGTGAGGTGAAGGTATTCGAAGCGTTACTTGAGATAAGGAGGGGTAGATAGGTTAAATGATGATGGGTAGCACATTAAATCCCAAGCTTCTTTCATCTAAATAGTCGGATATTTTGTAATAAGAATCTAAATAGTCGGGTATATTGAATGGCCTCATAGCTCAGTTGGTAGTAGACTACCAACAACTACAGATTACAACAAGATTTAAGACGTTTCAAAATAATCCATTCGATTTCAATGAATAAATGAGTTGAATACTGAATAATGCATAGTAATTTTATGACTTATATGAACAAAACTACGAATAACCACTGAATTGATAAACTCCTCGTTTATTGGCGTCGTCGGTTAAAAAAAGCAGGGCGCTCAAATACTTTGTTTCTGTCTCGGTAATATTCTCGGAGTTAAAATATTTGGTAGAATTTTCTTAGAAAATTCTGGTTAGGAACAAAGTAAAAAGAACAAAAAAAAAACAATTAAAACTTTTAAGCAAATCCAACTTTCCCTGAACCAGAGAAGAACCAAAATTACTGATAACATTTAAACTTTTGCGAAATGCTTTCTACGAATTATTTAGGACTGGCGGCTAAATAATTTTGAACAAAGTCATATCGCTCTATCTCCTCTTTCTTTTGTCCCTCTAGACCCGATCCAATACTTGATGACCAACTTCAAGTTAGGCTTGTGCTTCACTATAATAAAGCTATAACTAATGGTTCGCCCCGAACTAAGATCTCGAAAGTCTAGTAAAAGTATGTGCTGTGATGATTGTTGAGGCAAAAAAACTTTGAAAATCGAATCTTTATGCTATAACTGTCCAATCTTACCTGCACTATGAAATCATAGAAACTTCACCCACAACTAATAGGTATTTGAATTTATAAATAGGGCATGCAAAGATATCTATGATACCAAATAAGTCAAGAAGGACTCGTTGAAAAAATGAGGGACGCTGCTGCCCATCCCCTAGCTTTTTTCCCTTAGTCGCCTCTTTCGACATCCGTGGATAGGTAGATATGGAGGGGCCTATTCTTCAGCCGGGGCCACCACGGCCACGATTGGATAAACAAATAATTATGCTTAAAAATGGAGTAGGTATGCGACAAGTCATATTGTTCTTGCACTCTCTGTATAAAAAAAAACTTTTCGATTCGCTTATCGCAAAACGAAACAGAACGCTCGGATAATTTGGCACATTTCTCACCATGAAAAACTTCATCATTTTGGAACGTGAGATCAAAGTGAAAAATGTATTTGATGGAGAAAGTGTGCTCTACAAATTGTCTTCCCATTTCATGTCATTAAATTAGTGTGGAAAAGTCAAACGTCTTGAATTTTTCCAAGTAATTGTTGAGCAACACTTTTAAAATTGGTCAGATAAAGCTCATTTTGCATTGCACGCTGATTTTATTGACACAAGGAAGTACAGGAAAATGTTAGGGCTGTAAACATTTTAGAAGCACTCTTTTTTGTATATTACTAACGTGGCAAACAAGCATACGGCCCACGTTTTGAGAAATGGTTACCGTAGCCTACAATACCAGAGGAATCACGCACGCGTTGCCGATCCCCGAACCCGCCCCACTTCTATAGAGCTCTGGCAACCTTACTCACCGCAGGAACACAACACTATTTCAAACAAATAATGTTATTAGGAAGCGCTCTTCTCTTCTTTTCCACATTTAGCTACGAGTAAAACTCAAACAGTAATAAGTCAGCTAGGTCAACTGTGAAATTACCAATAATTCACTTTAAGAAATTATGCCACAATTTATGCCCCAGCAATAACAGCATGTTGCCAGTGTGGTACTCATTAGCGCCAATTATTTCAGTCTACATCGTTACGGTGTAATTACTCAAAGGTTATTAAATAAAAAAAGGTGTAATTACTAAATTTGTTAAGAAGAAAGCTTAATTGTTAAAATATTGAGTAGCGTTTTGGTGAAACTTGTATAATTTGTAATATGGAACACACTATTCGATACACTAAAGTTTAGTGTATAGAATTGTCGAATTGAGTTTTTCATTAAAAAGATACGTTTCATCAATATATGGAGCCTGGGCCTGCACTGTGTACACTACTCTAAAATATGGCTAAGCAATAAAGTAAACGTACTTAATTGGTTATTTTATTTAAATTGACTTCGTTCTAAGGTACACTAAGATTTTTTTAGACAAAGAGAGCAACACACAGCGCTACAAAAATATGGCGGATGGGCGTGCGTGAAATGTCATTTTGACAACTCACATTTATCTGACAAAACAAAAACATCAAATCAAACAACATGACATGAATAATATGTCAATGTCATGTCAAACGCCAATTATAAACCAACATGGCGGCCTTCAAATAGTGTTCACATAGTAAAAAACTTACCAGAAGAACTATTCTTGTACCATCGCATTTATCTTCAAATTAATGAAATTGTATTTTTCTTATAATCTCCTATTTTTTCCTAATTTTTCTATGTAGTGTACATGGACCAGGCCCAGAATGAAATGGCTCCTTTATATAAGTTAAAACAAAGTTTAAAAAATATTGAACGAAAACACTCAGCGACAAATCCGAAAATGAATAACTTATTTTATAATATTAAAAAACTATGTATCGAATTATTCGTGTTTTCTACTAAAATATCGTAAATTATTATTACTTTGTGTTGAAGTATACTTACGTGCCGTTCTGGAAAATAAACTAAAAGAAGTAAGTAGAGAATATTTTCAAAATATACCAGAAAGTTTTGTTTATAAACTTAATAGTTTACTTATGTAGATACACCATCTAGTAGTACATTAATTTTGACTGAATACAGTAATTTGAGCAATGGGCCATTTAAGCCATTAAAATGCTCAAAATAGTGAACGTAACTGCAAAATGTGGGTATATTCTGCCAAAGTTATCTTTGTGCTGGCACTGACTAGCCCTCTTGGACTTCATAAAAGACCACATGGAGATCAAAAAATATATTTGACTGAACATATGTATTTTTTATAGCATAGCGTGCAGTACACTAGAAGCCTCTCTCCCAATGAAATCGCTTGAAAGCAGTGAATTGAAGGAATCGATAATTCAGCCTTTTCATTGGACCCTGATTGTTTGCTAAGCCCCGGTGTGTAAGCAATTGGTATGGAGTTCTTTTCTTTCACAAGGGTTATCAGGCGACGCGACGTGTTTGAATGGGCACCAGTTTCTGATGTTCATCAACATCATCAATTCAGCCGTAGAACGTCCACTGCTGAACATAGACCTCCCCCATAGATTACAAGCGCGACCGTCCTTGTACGGCCTGCACTCAAACAATCATTTGGGGGATTTACCCATACTCACCACGCTGGGCATGCGAGTTGGCGAGCGCAGATAAAGCTATTGTTGATCGGGAACGCTGCTGCCCATCCCTTAGTTTTATTTTCCCTTAGTCGCCTCTAACGACATCCAAGGGTATTTAATGGAGTGGCCTATTCTTCAGCCGGGGCCACCACAGCGATGTTTCTGATGTAATCGAGCAGCAATTCATTCAAATCACAAGTTTGAAGTTTCAGTGGGTTTTACTTTTGGTGCAAATAGCACCAACAGATTCCTTAGTTGAAGTTAACTTCAAGCATAAAAAAAATTTACACTGTGGAATCGCAAGGATCATTTTGAAACGTCTTAAATATAGTTGAATTTACATAATAGCATTTAGATGGCGGGGTTACGTCTCCAATTCGTCTCAAATGAGAACAGGGAGATACACAACAATTTGTACCAATGTGCACCCTTGAAAATACTCAGTACCTATCTCTTCCAAAAAATATGTTGCAAAAACAAAGTACATACATTCGCGGACTTGACAATTCCGTGGGTTTCATTGAAGCAGCAGACTATTTTATTGAATTCCTCCTGATCAGGTGTCCTCTTGTGTGGAACTGACGTGTGAGACTGGAACTGAGATTATTTTCAAAGAAAAATCTATCAATATAATTTCTTTTTTATTCTCAAAATTCCACTCAAGACCATTAAAAATACGAGCCTCTGTCTGTACCTATTATATTTTGATTTAAGACAATATTCACGCTATCAAAGTTTACTACAAAGAGCTTACACAAAGTTTAGTCAAAGGGCGATTTAGTACAAAGATTTAAGAGCTTTAATTTCCCTTCTTAGTGTACATTATTGACTTAAAGCCTATGTTTTTATTACTGAATCTACAAAAGTTTTTAAGCAACGTTTATTTTCAGGGCAAGCTTTATCATAACCAATAGCTCTCTATGATTTAAGAGATTAGCTCTTGTCAGTGTAATGATGTAATTTCCTACTGATCTTTCCAATGCAAGCTCCATTACTTCCCTAAACGACATGACGGCAATCTTCTCCTTTATCTGGCTCATTTAAGTAATTCTTTATCTTCCTCTTCCTCGTTGTCCTTTTGGACACATTATACGACATGACAGCTTTTTTTTTTTTTTTTTTATACAACTGAGATGGCAAACAAGCATACGGCCCACCTGTTGGTAAGCGGTTACCGTAGCCTATGAGCGCTTGTAATACCAGAGGCATCACGCACGCGTTGCCGACCCCGAACCCCCTCCCCCCCTAAAGAGCTCTGGCAACCTTACTCATCGGAGGAACACAACACTATTTGAAACAAATAATGTTATTTGGCTGCGATCTTCTGTAAGGTAGAGGTACCTCCCCAGGCGGGCTGCTCCAATTCAGAACGAGAAATCTCGCTGTGTTCTTAAAGAACATCATTGAAGGAAAGGTAGAAGGAAAACGAATAGCTGTATACCCTAATTTCTGAGTTTTAAGGCCGCCCACTACAACGTATCATTGACGTGATTTGATCGTTCCAGACACGAAACGACCTCGGCCAGACACTGTTGTGCCCACTAGCATCATTTCCGTATGATACGTATGGTTTCGTTCCATAGATTGCAGTATGATTGCAGTTCATTTTGCCTGTGTTTTCATGTCAGACGGACGACGACCGTGGCGGTAACGCGTTTTTTTATTAAGGTATTTTCACCGTTTTGCCGCCTACAGCGGTTTCAGACCGTCGTCTGCCATGCACAGAGTGTATCCAGACCTGCAAAATATTCTCGTCGTTAATTCGCTGTTAATCCAGAGACGGAAGACCGAACGTTCTAGTGGGCATTGTTTCATTTCAGGCGGTTTTGGAAAATATGGAGTAAAAATAAATTATGATTAAATATAGATATAGACAATTATTTTTACAAAAATGAAAAATTGAAAATAGAAAAATCATCATCATCATCTCCCTGCCCTTATCCCACTTCATGTGGGGTCGGCACAACATGTTTTTCTCTTCCACTCCCCTCTATCAGCCGTCAAATCAGTATTCACTCCTTTCTTACTCATATCGTCTTTCACACAATCTATCCATCTTTTCTTTGGTCTACCTCTCCCCTTCATCATCATCATCATCAGCCTGTAGAAGTCCACTGCTGGACATAGGCCTCCCCCAAAGAGTTCCATGACGAACGGTCTTGAGCCTTCTCCATCCACCGACTTCCCGCAACCTTCACAATGTCGTCGGTCCATCGGGGGGGGGCCTTCCAACACTGCGTCGCCCGGTTCGTGGTCGCCATTCGAGAACCTTTACTCCCCAACGGTTGTCGGTTCTGCGAGCTATATGGCCTGCCCACTGCCACTTCAACTTGCTAATTCTGAGAGCTATGTCGGTGACCTTAGTTCTTCTACGGATTTCCTCATTTCGGATCTTATCACGTAGTGAAACTCCAAGCATAGCTCTCTCCATAGCCCGTTGCGCGACTTTGAGCTTGTTTATGAGGCCTATAGTTAACGACCAAGTTTCAGTGCCATAAGTCATCACTGGCAACACGCACTGATTGTAGACTTTCGTCTTGAGGCTCTGCGGTATCTGCGACGAGAAGATATGACGAAGTTTCCCAAACGCTGCCCATCCGAGTTGGATTCGTCGGTTGACCTCTTTGTCGAAGTTGGACCTACCTAGTTGAATCGTCTGACCCAAATAGACATAGTGGTCTACAACTTGAATGGTATCGTTCCCAACTTGTACCGGCATGGGTGCAACATGAGCATTGGACATGATATTAGTCTTGCCCATGTTCATTTTAAGACCCACCTGTTTAGAAACGTTACTGAGGTCTCTGAGCATTGCGCCAAGGTCCTCCAGCGATTCTGCCATTATGACTATATCATCGGCGAATCGAAGGTGAGTGATGTATTCGCCATTGATGTTGATGCCTTGTCCTTCCCAGTGCAGAAGCTTAAAAACATCCTCCAATGCAGAGGTGACCAGTTTCGGAGAAATTACGTCTCCCTGTCTCACCCCTTTTTGCAATTGGATAGGATTTGTGCTCTGGTCCTGGAGTCGGATAGACATGGTGGCCTTGCTGTACAAACACTTCAACACTTCGATATACCGGTAGTCGATCTGGCACCGCTGTAGTGACCGTAACACTGCCCAGGTCTCGACTGAATCGAAGGCTTTCTCGTAGTCCACAAACGCTAGACATAATGGCCGATTATACTCTTCGGTCTTCTGTATAATCTGCCGAAGCGTGTGGATGTGGTCTACGGTACTAAAGCCTTTGCGGAACCCGGCTTGTTCGGGAGGCTGGAAGTCGTCAAACCTACGGGCGAGCCGGTTAGTGACAACTCTCGAAAACAGCTTATAGACATGACTCAGCAGCGAGATGGGCCTATAATTCTTCAAGAGGGTGTTGTCACCTTTCTTGAAAAACAGTACCACTACTGTTCCACGCCTCAGGCGTTGTACCTTCGAGGATGACGGAATTAAATAGCTTCTGAAGGACTTTAAGTACCGGTGTTCCACCCGCTTTCAGAAGCTCTGACGTTATTCCGTCCTCCCCCGGTGCCTTATTGTTCTTAAGCTGTTTGAGGGCCGTCCGGATCTCGTATAAGCTGACGTCCGGCAGGACTTTGCTATGAGGTGTACAGTTGTCCATAGAACTTCTCAAGCTCTTGTAAAATCTCAGGCTTCGACGAGACGATATTGCCGCTATCGGTCTTCAGTTTCGTCAACTGACTTTGTCCAATAGACAGATCTTTTGCGAACACTTTCGAGCCTTTATTGCGCTCTATGACGCCTCTCCCCTTATATCCTTGAAAAATTGAAAAATGAAAGATTTTAAGTGCTTATAAGTTATAACATCGCTTTGGCTTTGCTGTTATGGTGTTATAATTATAAAAAAATAAAAATAAAAAAATCGTGTAAGAGGTGACTAATGGAAAAAAAAGCTTGGGGATGGGCAGTTGCGTCCCTATCAACAATAGCTTTATCTGCGCTCGCCAACCCGCATGCCCAGCGTGGTGAGTATGGGCAAATCCCCCCAAATTATTGTTTGGGTGCAGGCCGCACAAAGTTGGTCACGCTGGAAATCTATTTGGGAGGCCTATGTCCAGCAGTGGTCTTCTACAGGCTGATGATGATGAAGATCACTCCTATTTTGATAGCCGAAATATTCCAATGCCATTATCTCCCTACCACTTCCAGTAGGTACACTTCAAAATAACTGGCTTACGAACTCAGGAAACACTTAACTACGTTAACCCTTCTTTAAAATGTACAATAGATCAATAAAGTACCAACCGTAGTTTATTCCTACCCGGAAGCCTTTGGAATACGGTGTACAATTTAATTTATATTTGTAGGTTTGTTTGTTTTACAGTATTTTGTATGTTTTAAGAAGATAAGGGTTTATTACATTCTCTAGCTAATGCATCCTACTAATATTATAAATGCGAAAGCTCGTGATGATGTTTGTATGTTTGTGTTTCAATCACGCAGTAACGAATCAACAGATTTTGATGAAATTCGGAATGGATAGAGTCCTTTACATAGTAGTACAAGTAGCATATAGGCTACTTTTTATTTAGTTAGGTACCATGTGGGCGAAGCCGCGGGAGCAAGAGAGTTATAAAAAAAAAAGAATGTATCCTATGAAAGTAACTTTGTGAAGAAATAGTTCCCACTTTAGATAATTTTTTAATAATCCGCTTAAAAAACGCCTTTTCATTGAATTTTATTCAAATATTTAATTGCGTGAAAAGCCAATTAAATGGGTAACAAAAGTTTATACGCCAAAAAGTTACAATCATCTTAAGAATATTCGCGAAAATGGTTGGAAGTGCTCAAGGGGAAAGCTAACTTCCTCTTGATGTCGGTTCAGACTGACCGCTGTCTATCATTCATTTCATAAACAGTATAAAAATAATTACATACCACACGATACGATTAAATACGCTAAAGTTTCCGAAAGCCTTTTTTTCCTTTCGTATTACGTGTATTATTTATAACGTTAAGAGGTTTAGTAACTTTTTTACTAATTTAATAAACCCTTATACTAAACCTTACCTTTTGGCGCCAACCCGAAAAATCGCGATACACGCAACCATTTTAATTCACTTCACTTGTGCGCTCTACTCAAACAATATAACGTAGAATACCATATGTTTACAGACACAATATTATTCAAGTAAACACTAGTTTTTAAAATAATATTACATCACAACGTCAGTTCCCGCCAAAAAGTCCCCAAACGCCACCATTGTACAATTGTTACGGCGTGATTGAATAACAAACATCCAAACATCCTCACAAACTTTCGCATTAATATCTTAATATTAATTAGGATAGTAGGAATACCTAATCAGGCTGGCTGGTAGATAATGCCTTGGCATTAAGCCCACCCTTTTTACATTGTTGTTTTTATGTGCAATAAAGATTAAATAAATCATCATCATCATCATTTCAGCCGTATGATGTCCACTGCTGAACATGGCCTCCCCCACAGACAGAGCGAATTCCTTATCATGTGGGGGGATTTGCCCATACTCACCACGCTGGGCATGCGGTTTGGCGAGCGCAGTTAGAGCAGTTAGAGTTACATTCAATAAATAAATAAATAATATTAGTAGGATGTCGTACACGTAGCGTGAATGCAAAATCGTGTCGTCCCTCGTGTAAAACGCTCTCGGAATTTTTCATAAAGCATTTGGGTTAGGGTTCCGTGAGCATTCTCTAAGGAAATAAATGAGATTTGAAAAGGTTAGTGGACCGCATCTGTGCTTCCCCTAGTTGCTCGCTTGAGGCATTATTATTTAAAACTTGCCAAGATTCCGATAAATTGAATAAGCCTTTTTTTCTTTTTTCATTTAATAGCTTGTCTAATACTGTTGTATATCAGAACATATTACCATCGTGGAGTAACTATAATTTTCTTATAAAAAAAAATCTCTTCCTTAGCAACTAGAAGCAAGGTGAACATAACAGATTGTAGGAATAAAATAGTGACAGTTTTCTTCAAAATTTAAAATCCATAGAGAACATACACTCAACAAAACAAGAGAAAAAGAAATAAAACGGCAGAGCTAAGCTCCTATCCAAAATCGATCTTGAATAAGCTTATTGAGGCAATTATAGCAAAGCTATAAATAAATACGTTTATGTTTTTTGATCGAGCGAGCGAGGGTCTCGCAAACAACTTGGACGAATCGGCTTTGTATATGGTATATTTTTGGAGGTATATTTGTTAGTGCATAACTGTCGAAATAAGCTAAAATATCAGTCACTTGCGAATTCTAATTTCACAAACTAACTTTCCGACCGAGCGTAAATTGAGTTTAGATTTACAGCACATTAACTCCTGCCCGCGGTTTCGCTTACAAGGTTACTCACAAAAAGTAGTCTAAATTTCTAATCGAATTTGATAAATATTTAGACAATACCAAGCAAAAAATTAGGGTTAGGCTACCTTACCTTTTCTCGAAGCGTTACAGCGTTTTTTTCGAAATCGAATAACTTATTATTTCCGGATACAATTTTCAGGATAGATCTAATTTACGATCTAAATACGTTCCCAAATTCATCCAAATGACCTAGTTAAGCCGTTCAGAACTGATTGGATAAGGGCATTTCTACATATGGTCCTATTGGTTATATTTCAGGTCCTATCTGAAAACCAGCGCTGCTACGCCTCGGCGGAGCAGCAATAAGCTGAGATAGGACCTTTTTGACCCATGCCACTGCAGCGTAGACATTTCTCGCCATAAGTAGGTATCACCAGTTGGCACCCACTTGATAGGTGGGTTAGGCGCCTGCTTTTCTGCTAATGTTTAGTTTATTAATTTTTTATTTTATTTTTTATGTTCACTGTTAGCCTACCTACCTACTAAGTGCCTAAGTTGTTTGTTTATTGTGATTGTAACCTTCTGTTGTTTCTTCCGATTGTTTTTATCTCTGTCTATGCTGTATTTGTGTGTGTCGAATAAATGATTTATCTATCTATCTATCTATCTATCTATATGTGGCCAATTTTTCTCAGTTAACCTATATTTTTTTTTCAGCCTGGACTAAATATCTGCATTGCCTGTAGAAATGCGCAGTACCGTTAGCATCCATTCAAACAAACCTTCACATTTATAAAGTGGGATTTAGGTACCGTTAATTTATTCATTCTACCAAATTAAGTATTCATCGGTTTTCGAGTTCACAGTATCGTTGGGGTAATTAATCAAAACTTGAACACCATTCCATATTTTAGTCGATAATTTGCAGAGAAAGCGGGGTCTAGGTACATCATTTATAACAGACGAACTGGTGAAGGGGACAAACGGGAATAGTTCGTGTCCACGGGGTTCTGTCGCACATCATCATCAACATGATTATGGTGGGCCCGAGAACCTCGTGGATCTCCACCCCGTTCTGTAGCCCGAGCACGAATACGAATTCACACGAATTCTCGATAGCGTTACGTTTACGATACGCTAGAAGTTGACAAAATACAAAGATTTCAAGCATCGCCGATTTCATTGGCTATTTGACTTTTACTATCTATGGCTGATGATGATGATGATAAAAAACCACATGCCTAGTAAAAAAGATATGGCTGTTCTGTGATCAAAGCAAAATTTATCAATTTCAGTCCGAAACTCATAAGTAGGAATTAATACTTAAACGCTTTGTAAGCCCGAAATAAAGGTTCGGCTTAAACGTTAATTTAGATACTATTCAGTACGCTTGGAAAGGTTGGAAGGGTAAAAACTTTGTTCAACTTTAGCCTTCAGCAGTATATTCGCAGTGATTAAAAAACTACAAGTATTTAATCAGTTCTCATAATTATTTTGTCTCGCTTTAACTCTATAGTCGCTTTCATTAATCTATTCCTTAATCTATGGTTGCTATGCTAATCAAAAGTCAAAAGTCAAAAGGTATTTATTTCAATAAAATCACTAGGATCACTTTGAAACGTCTTAGAAACTAGGTGAAGCTATGCCTGTTCCTCGCGACCAAGCCTAGAAGAATCACGCACACTCAGAACAAACACGGCTTGGTGCCTGATGGTGATAAGGGCGTTAGGCAAACAAATGATCAAGAAAATTGTACTTTTCTTTGTATACTGTATAATAGATCAAGCAATCGTTTTCTTTCTATGGCTTTTAAGATTTTTTAAACTAAAGTACTACTAAGTTTTCGGAGTTGGATTTCAGTTATTATTATTAAAAAAGTCCAGATAAATTCCAAATGAAACGCAGTCCGATTTATATTTTTTTTTTTTTTTTTTTTTTTTTTATACTACTGAGGTGGCAAACAGGCATACGGCCCACCTGTTGGTAAGCGGTTACCGTAGCCTATGAGCGCTTGCAATACCAGAGGCATCACGCACGCGTTGCCGACCCCGAACCCCCCTCCCCCTAAAGAGCTCTGGCAACCTTACTCATCGCAGGAACACAACACTATTTGAAAACAAATAATGTTATTTGGCTGCGATCTTCTGTAAGGCGGAGGTACCTCCCCAGGCGGGCTGCTCCAATTCAGAACGAGAAAATCTCGCTGTGCCCTTCCTCCTCTAAAAAAAAAAAAAAATTAAAAAAAAAAATTAATATATAAAATTTAAGGTGCACTTCTAGTAAATAATAAATTCATTCGATTGTACTTTCTGTAAAAAAAGCTTCTTAGGATTTCACCTTTAATTAAAGTTTGTTTTTTACAGGTACTTCACGAAAGCCTTCACCATCTACTCCAAGATTTCGCGACCGAAACACCCCACGCCCATACATATGAAGCGCAAACTATGCGCGCCGCCATTCAACTGTGACGACATGGAGGAGCTCAACGTGGTACGTCATCATCATCATAATCATCATCATCGTTATCATCACCACCATCATCGTCGTCATCACCATCATCATTATCAGCTACATTTCACAAATCGTTGCCCACCTTGCTGAAGGTATGTTTTAAGTATGTACCGTCTGTTATACCCAGTGTCCCACTGCTGGGCAAAGCCCTCCCCCATTCCTTCTCGCTGAGTCGGGGCACCGCTACTTTGCTCAGCCTATAGTTTTTTCACTGCTGGGACTTACTGACTACTCTGACCAAAGAAATAGCATATTGTACATACCATGATAGCTGGTCCGTGACCTAGGGTTGATACCATGTTGGTGTTTTATGCCTTTATGAGCAGGACGATTGGTTACTTTTTAAGTGAAGAAATTATACTGAGGTATTTCATTTCCTCCATAATTCATAGAACCAGCTTGCTACATAATATAATTTTATTATTTTTTTAACAATGAACCCTTTACCATTTGTATTTGCGATAGTAAATAAAATAATGTTAATTTAAAAGGTTTAACCACTATAATTAATAGAAGTAGAAGATCGTTACAAACGATCTAAGATGATTGAGATCACTAGGTACAAAGTTACTTATTAAAAGACGATTGACATTTTAACAGGTCATAGTATATAGTCGTATTTTTAATTAGACGAAGACAACTTACAGTAGCTTATGTCACTTTGTAAAATAATGTTGTCTTATTTAAAGTAATGGTGATGTGTTCAGTTCTCGTTCAATCAGATGAATGAACAATGAGTGTGAATAGTTAATCATTTCAAACTATAAAAGAATATTATTTCTATTTTACATTAAAATTGTATAAAAGTGCTCTGATATAAGTTATTGGTAGTATGTAACTACAATCAGTTTTTTTACGGCTTATAACAAAGCGCGACGCGGCGACTAGTGCCAACACCGATCAACGCAGCGCGCGTCGAACGACAAAAAATGACAACACAGTAAACGTCAGTTGACTTCGTCTAATTAAACATACGACTATAGATCAAAAGGAGTCCCTTGAGTAAGTGAAAATGAACTACGAATAATGATCATGATGAAACTAATATCAAAACATTATATGTTTGAGTTCCTTTAGTTTAGCTAGTAAAAATGCCGTACAGCTTCATTGAATGCTAGAGACGAGTTGTAAGCACAAATTCAAAAACCACTACAAATCAAAGACCAAACAATTCTTAAAAATATTTTTATTCAGTAAAATAACTTCAAGCATAAACCCAAAATAATTCAAGAGAACGAATGGAAAGTAACAAATAAATTATTAACACGTTCAGGGAAAATGTAGATTTGGAAAGTCCTTTCAATTCGTTATTCATTCGTCAATCCAAAACGCCCATTTATAACTAGAGTACTTTTTGTACGTAATAAATGCACTGAACAGAGCATTTATTTTACAGAGTTATTTCATTATCCGAGGTTTCCTCTTCGACAGCTTCAAACTTCTCAGATTCTCTCCTCTTCACGTTATACTTTGGAGGAGGCGGCGGCGGCGCTGTTTCTCTTTTTTCCTCATCGATTCTCGTCTTATGTATACTGATGTAATCTTCATGCGCATTAAGAGCCTGTCTTCTCTCCTTTCCTTCAGCTAAAGTAGCATCCCAAGAGAACGGAACCTTGTACGGATTGTCCTTTACGGTCCTGAAAGAATTATGCTTCAAATACTCGTAATCTTCTAAGTATTCCTTCATAAGAGACCGTTTATTATCTGTTAGAAGACTCTTTTTAACTTTTTCCTTCTTTCTTATAGCCTCGGGGAACAGAATGGCGACGGTATCGTTGAATATTGATTTCTGATTTTTCATGATTTCTAGCATTCTTCTTTCCTTTTCCAAACGTTGGGCTTCAAGCTCTCGTAAAGGTTTCTCATGCTCTATCAGTTCTGCTCTGTTAATCCGCTTCTTTACTGCAATAGTTCTCTCTATGAGCTTTTGGATGATCTGCTGCCACCTTTCTTCCGGACCTATAACTTTCAACTTTGCTAAGCGCCTGGCTTCAGCTTCATCTTCCAATCTCTGTTCCTCTTCCTCTCGTAATCTACGTTTTTCTTCTTCTTTTTCCGCTAGAAGAGCACCTTCCTTTCTTTTCATTTCCAGCAATATTTGTGGATTATTTTTCATCCAGTTTTCTTGCCAAGCGCTAAAAGATTGCATTACTTTTAATTCTCTTATTATCATGTTCTCCATGCGTCCTTTATATGACGGGTTTTCGATCATAAAAATAAGAGGCACCAAAAACATCCTGAATGAGCCATTGACATCACTCACGCCGATAATGTTTTTGACCAGAGGCAGAGTATGCAGGCTGACTCCCGTAAGCATCGTTCCGGACAAGGTCTGTATAGAAATTGGCTGATCGCTCCTCAATAATAGATCCCATGTTTCGAGATCTCCTTCAGACGTAGCTATAAACAGCATACTTGGCTTATACAGCGACCATTTAGCGTCTGTCAAGCGGTACGGGCGCTTTTTCCAAATGAGTGGTCGATTCAACAATTTATCAGACCAGATGGCAAATATTTTACCGCCCACGGTCATTGTTAATTCATCTATAAAGGGGTTTTTCATTGTGCAAGTAATGATGCCGTCGTGGATACAACAGTTGTACTTTATTTCGCAATATTCCGAGTTCACAACTTCGCCGGTATTAAATAAATGACCTTCCCAGGTGATCCGTCTCATCTCGCCGTGCTGCGAACCGCAGTACAATATTGTGTTAATTTCTCTTTCGTCCTGAGGAATAATCTCACAAGTGAAATATTTTCGCCCCGATCCGGGATTTCTCGGCGTGTAAATGTATTTTACGGTTGGTTGGTTCATTCCGAAACTTTGAAGTGGTAAAGTGTGCGGTTGACCAGCAATGCCCAAAATAACTTTGTAGCAGGGTTGTAAATTTCGGTCTAAGACCTTGAGTGGTGAAACATCAACCAATAACCCGGATGGTCGCTTCAATACTCTTTTAGATTTCTTCACCTTCTTACCTTCAAACATCGTGACATTTTCAACAGATAAATTCCAAATTAAAATATTACCGTCCTCGGAACCAGTAAAGAACATGAGTGACTTTTTGTTGTCCTTCATAACTGTCGCTTTTCCTGTGGGAGTCACTATGAAGTTTGGAGACAGCCATTTGATCGTAGTGATAGGACCATAGTGACTTGTTAGTAAGTTACTTAGAGCAGTTGACTGAACAACAGCGTTATCCTGAACAGTTTTCATCCACCCCATGTGCGCGTTCATAGCGATACGATACTTTTCTCTTGTCTCACTTAGGACTTCGATTCGTTCGACGTTTTCCAACTTGTTCGTTATATCCCACACAACTAACTGCCCATTTATACATCCGCCAACTAGTATGTTTTCGTCAAAAGGGCAAAAAGACAGCATCTTGACTTCTCTAGGCGATTCTAAATAGAGCTTAGGAATCAGACTGTCGATGTGACTCCATATCATGACAGGATTCAGGCCGTAGACTGCTCTTTGTATTGGGTCAGGGCGACTGCTCAGAGTTTTCATGACCGCTGGCGAACCATCTGCATAGCTTATTGCTACAATCCCAGTCCACATCGGATGGAACACTGCACTGGATACATACTTATCCTTAGACCTCACATCAGTGAAACAGACATATTCATCGAACGTCATTGAGTCGTAAATATCAACAGTCTTCTCTGCTGCTAGTTTTGGGTAATCATTGCAGTACATATCCATCACTGTATTAAGTTCTATTATAGAATCCATATCGCTTCTCTTCTCATTCATGAAGCTATTTATCATTTTGATGTAGGATGGTCTTCGCATGCGTTTTAGTGCAGCTTTATAAGCCATCAAGCCGACCTCATCAGGTGGTTCTTTGAACACGTCATCGTCATCATCATCATCGGAATTTCCTTCGCCTTCTTCTTTCTCGCCCTCTGCGGCAGCAGCTTTTCCTGCATCACCACCTCCTTCTACGTCATCGGTTTGGCCTAAGGCATCAGCAATGGACTGGGTCCACCTATTCTGAGGGTATCTTAACTCCGTTTGTGCAGCTCTATCCACTTTAGCTGCCGCTGCCTGTGAAGCGCAGTCTACTCTTCGTTTAAAGACAATGTTGAATTTCTGTCTATATGGTGTCAGCTCGATAAAACCATCTCGGCTTGAATTTGTATCTCTAACCTTGAACGTCTTTGGTTGGTAAACAGTAGGAAACTTAGCTATGATTTCCATTTCCATCAACGGTCTTGTGTTGATAGGCAATAGTTCTTTAATCTCTACCTCACTTCCTAGACTTTTCCACGGCCTTGGTTTCTTTTGCACTGCTTTCTCCAACTTCTTCTCTTGTCTTCGGATGAACCTATCAGACTGCTGCTTGCAATGGTCTCGAGCTTCCTTGGTACAGCATACGTAGAACTCATCTACATCCTTGGATTCATCGACCATGTAACCGAGAAGTATCTCCTCATCGTCGTAAGCTTCTATTGCTTCTTTCAAGGGGAAAAACTCTGAAAGCTCACCGCCGATATCTATAGTCTCCATGATTTTTGCCTTCGGTATTGACTTCCAAGGATACTGTGCGTTTACGTGCGATCCTATCACACATTCGATCTGTATCTGAGTTTCTTCGCCGAGGATCACCGTGAATACGCCCTCCACCTCATATTTGGGGATAAACCTCTTTCGGCGAGGCTTCGGTTGCTGTGCAGCCATTTTCGATTGAACTGTTTCAACTGCAAATATCAAAATAAATAATTATATGTGAAATAAATCGGTAAACCCAATTTCATGGGCTTACGGTTACGTATGATTGTCAATTTGAAATTATTGGTTGACATGATTAACGCTAATAATCAAATGAGTTCTTACAGTTCGAGCTTGTATTGGAACAGAAAAGTTTTATTATAAGGGCAATTATACTAAACGTGCGTATGCTAATTTGACCGCTGCTCTTTCGAATTCTCTTTGTATATTTTTTTTTTATACAACAGAGGTGGCAAACAAGCTTACGGCCCACCTGATGGTAAGCGGTTACCGTAGCCTATGAGCGCTTGCAATACCAGAGGCATCACGCACGCGTTGCCGACCCCGAACCCCCTTCCCCCCTAAAGAGCTCTGGCAACCTTACTCACCGCAGGAACACAACACTATTTGTAACAAATAATGTTATTTGGCTGCGATCTTCTGTAAGGCGGAGGTACCTTCCCAGGCAGGCTGCTCCAATTCAGAACGAAAAAATCTCGCTGTGCCCTACCTCCTCCAAAAATTGTATAGTATAGAGCATTATATTTTGTTACCCCTAAATTCCCAAGAAAATGATTCCATGGGCTTTGCCATGACCTCTTATATCGAAAAATGTAAGTGCGTATTGCTAGTACCGGTGATAGAAAACATCTCCAAGAAACCGGCATGTCCTAAAACCTAAAAATTCGAAAACATGTGACATTTGCACGAAAGTAGCCTCTATGGCTCGTATTCAGAGACACGACTCAAACTAAGATTTAATCACAGATCAGCTGAACTCTACTTAAGTATTGAATCTCTGCTCAAACATAACTTTTATTCAGGAACGGTACTTAAACTTCTCTCAGCTGAATCGAGTCTCAAATCTGTACTCAAATGTTCTCGTTTACATTTTGATTTATTTATAATTTTCGATCCGTTTTACGCAGAAATTCAAACAGCTAGGGTGGAATTAGAATAGAACAATAAAGTGAAGTATAAATATGCATCAAAGTACAAGTAACGGAACGAAAATGTCATTTGATTAATGTCTAATCAAATCTAAACTCAAGCACCGATTTTGTCTGATTGACGTTTCAGAATAAGCATTTACTCAGGTGAACTGTGATCATTGAATCTATACTTAAGTACTGTTCAAGAATTAGAATCTCGCCTCAAATCGAGATTTAAGTACAGATCAATGCTCGAGTCTTGTCTCTGAATACGAGCCTAAGAGACGCACTTTAATCCTTTTACTACACTGATTATTTCTCTGACGATCATAGGCCCTTTTCAACCACCATATTATTATTATTATTATTAAGTCATTTATTTCAGGCAACACAGCAAAGTACATGTACAAATACAGGGCCCATAGATATATATATCTTAAAACTAAAATGCATAGAATATTCACACTTGCATAACCATACCTCAACATTCTTTATGAATTTATTTTATTTCCATAGCAATGTACTATATTATTTTTCACATATCTAAGTACATGTAACGTGTGTATAGAGGAAAAATAAATGATTGATTGATTGAACTAATACAGGTTGACCAAGAAAGAACCAGTAACACGACAAGCAAGCAACTGAAGTGCTATAGGACTACTATCATTCTAGCAATAAAACTTACCCACTTCCACGCCTCCATCAGTTTTCTCCTCACAAGGCTCTTCATCTTCAAAGCTGGATTCTGAAGAACTGTTTCTTCTGACTTCTTCAAGAACAACTCGTGTTTTGGATTCATCTTCACTTTCAGAGCTACTCATTCTCCTTACATAAATTAATGTGAATTTGTCTGCGCAAATTATTACCTACTATTCTGTTTATTTGCTCTGTAGTATTGAATCCTTAATTGCCTAATTATCTTGTCTTGATAATATTCCAATTAGGTAGGAAACCCCTTTAGATTGAATTTGTAATCCATAAAAACCATAAAAACTCTACCACTTAATAAAGTCATATAAAAACAAATACTGAATCCATTAAAAAAAATTTGTTAATGCACTTACCTATGTGAATTAATCAATTGTAATAATCTATTAACTTGTATCTTATTCTTATTCTTTATTGTACACAGAAAACACATACAAAAAACAAACTAAATGAAAGGACATGTACAAAGGCGAGCTTAACCCTAAAAAGAGTTTTCATCCAGCAAACCTTTGAGGCTAGAGATTGGTGGTTATAGAGGCAGGGTTCGTGTACAAGACCAATGAATTAAAAAAAATAGTAGATGTATAAACAAACTATTCTAACAAAATATACTTATATTAGATACCTAAATATAAACTTATCACTATGAAAAAACTACTTATATAATAATATTATAATATATATACCTACTTGTAAAACAATAAAACAAATATACAAAAATATATATAATTTGTCTTGTCTCTTATCTTGTTATTGTATCCAATAATTTATTAATTACTTACATGAACTATTTGAGAATGAAATCTAAATAGGTGCTTATCAGGTTTATAAATGGGTTTATAACTACTTTCATTTCTCTCGGTATTTCACAAAGCTTTGCCGAAGCTTATCATCAAAGGTCGTTACCATATTCTCCACTTAGAGGCTAATTCTACACAATACATTAATTTATTAAAAATTGCATAAATACATGTCATTAAATAATAGTAATCTTCTCAATACTCAATTCTCAAGAAGAGCTGGAACCAACTCAATGTTACTTTAAATAAGTTTTAAAAATAAACATTTTTCATTTTTCATACATGAAGGCCGATAACTGAAATAACGTTACAAGTAAATCCGAGCAAGTACTCGATACTTTTCTTCCAATACTTACAATTACTATTGGTTCTAAAAAAACAATACTTGTATAATTGTACTTAACAATTTTGTTACTAGTCTATCACTTGACAATTTTGTTACTAATTAATATATCTGTAACACGTTCAATAGTACACGTTTCGCGTCAAACCATTTCTAGTTATTCAAGTGTGATTAGGGTAGGCTTTGTGAACATAAACATGGTTGCTTTGATACGTATTTGAATAGAAGAAAGGACCACGCATGCGTGGATGATCAGGTGGTACATGGCGGTACAAACGTATGGAAGCTATAGCAACAAGATATTGAAACAAACTAGTGGTTCGCCCCGAACTGAGATCTCGTGGTAAGGTTGCCTGGAAGAAATCGCTTTCAGCGATAAGGCCGCCCATTGTACTACATTAAGTTTGTCATAGATTTAATATGTAATCCTTTGTGTGCAATAAAGTTTTTATCTATCTATCTATCTCGTGATATCCGGTTGCTTGCTTGCCATGTCACTGATTCTTTCTTGGTCATCCTGTAATGCAGTGATCAGGTTGAGGTATGGAGCTCCTGAAAAGGGCCTATGACCATCGTTGAAAGAATCAGTATTGTGAAAGGATTTAAGTGCGCCTCGTAGAGGCTCCTTTCCTACATATGTCACATATCTTCGAATTTTTTTAACATAACTTAATCTAACCTAACTTTAATACCGGTAAAAGTTGGTGCTTCGATGACCGTTGTCAATTAAGATAAACTTTAAATATCGCATCTCAACTTGTTCTAACTATAACCAATCAAGTAAGATTGGTTATAGTTAGAACTTGATACAAATAAAATAATAGTAGATTATGCGCTATATTGAACCCCGAGAACGAAGTATTCAATGGTTAACTCCTGAGCGGAGCGAAGGCGCTTGGCGCCTTTTTTTCTTTTTTTGTAGTCTATTCTGTAGTGGTCAGTTCGACATTCGAATAAATCCTTCTTCGTGCGCGGGTGAAAATGAATTTCGTAAAAAGTCTTCATGTTTTTCTTTTTTTTATATTTTTGTAGGCAGTGCAATAAAAAAGTTAACATACAGCCTAATTAGAATAAAATCTCATTGCACCCAAACATTTTTGAAACCAACCTCGATCAAGCACGACTACATGGGTTGCATTTTAAATTCAAATCACATTATGTCCCATGGGAAATAATGAAATTCAGTATAACATTATGACCCGGCTAGACCGTAGGGCTGTAATGACTTACTTTAGGAAAGGTTTGCATGACACATAATATGCCATTGACGAGCAGGTAGTATAAAAATAATTTTATTTGTATCAAAAGGCATGTTTGCGGTACTTAAGAATATGATCTTAATCTAACAAGATGAGATTGAATTTATTGTACCTAAGGGACCTCTGTCCCCCGCACTATTTGTTTTTTTTAATTTACTTTATTTGGCTATGGTATCACTGCGGCCACAACTGGCCTATTGTGATCGCCACTTTATTTGTGGAGCCCGCACTAGGTCTCTAATGAGCCTGTATGGCAGGGTCACAGCGACTCGTCTCGGACTCTCTATCTATAAAAACTAGTTAGTTATGGAAGTAAAATAATATTCGAACTATATCAAATAGTAATATACGTTATAGTGGCTTAAACAGAACGGTGGCTTTAACGGTGGATGAAACAGTCTCAAGACCAGTGGTCGAGGCACAGATCTGCACTGACGTCCCGCGTTGGGGTGTATTGTGCATTCGTTTGGGTGTATTGTGCATTCGTTAGGGTTATGTCCAGTAGTGGACTTCTACAGGCTTATGATGATTGCGACAAACCTTTTTCTACCTTATACAACCTCAGAACCCTTCCTACGATAATTTAATTATAACCCTTTTACGTGAAGACCTTTGTAACTTGCTAATTAAATTCAAAGAAATAATGTAATACAGTACTTTTCAAAATATATATTTTGTTTCCATGACACTCGTAGTTTCTGATACCTACGACACATTAGACTATACGACTATTTCAGGTACTTACCGTTGCTGCTTAGTGCTGCAAAAAATGCTGCTTATTGCCATTCAAATGCGAGCGACTCAGCGCATACACGAATTCGAACCAGAGCGAGATTCCTTACATAATAGAGAATTTGGTCGGACTAGCAGCCATTACTTAGTAATGGGTGTCAATACAAAGACATGGTCGCATACAAAGAGTTCAATGCTCTCCAAACGCCTAATGCTTGTACTAAAGAAAGAATAAAATAAGCAAGGTACAGGACACATTTAGAATGAACATCAAACAAACACCCCCATCATCATCTTTTTGTTTTCAGACAGCGCTTTCAAGACGGAAGGAGTCAGCGGCTCCGCTGACGGGGGACAGAGATGCAGTGATCTTCCGTCACTCTCTCACATACCCCCTGGCTTTGGTGCTGAGGCTTCGAGTTTTACAAGTAAGATCTCCCATACAAACATGCGAGGCTGTTATTGATCTCAATACATACACATAATGTACATAAAATCACGTCCGTTTCCCAGAAGAGTAGACAGGGACTTCATCTTTCCACTTGCTATGATCCTGACATACCTCTTTTGCTTCATTCACCCTCATCACATACCTCATGCATGCTCGTTGATTTAGGTGGTACTTTTGATCTGGCCTTTTTTTAATTTTCCTAATTCTTTTTAAAATTTTCTATCGTAGTTTATGCTCGTATAAAGTAAAGAACTCGGGCTGTAGCTTGCATCATCATTATTGTCATCAGCTTCAGGAAGTCCATTGCTGGACTTATATTTTATAATATAATTCGTTTCATAATGGTCCTTACGTATACTGAATAAAGTCAATTGTACCTTGATCAGATTATATTGGTTTCATGCATCAAAACACATTGTATTTGTTTGACCTACTTGAATAATCCAATACGTGTGTGTGTAAACTTGTTGATCGAACTGTGAACTCCGCACAGGAAATACAGAAACTAACTTCAATAGTAAAAGTTTCTCTATCTGTTGGTATTGATTTCTGATCTGTTGAATAACTGGGAAATCGCTTTCAGAAGGCGCGTTACATATACACTGATTCTATCACCGATGATCATAGGGCCTTTTCAGGGCCACCATACCTCAACCTGGTTACTGACCTAATAAAGGATGATCAAGATGGAATCAGTGACACGACAAGCAAGCATCTACACTAATATTAAAAAAAACTAAGTCAGAGTTCGGCCCTGTCGAGGCTCAAGCATTTAGCGTGATGACGCAAGCGCATGAACAGCTGTTATTGGTTGGTAGCGCCGCACCGGGCGAATGATTGGCGCACAGATACAGTATCAACCTATGGTGGAGCCGCTGATGTTTGCTGCCGGTGTTATTTTTTTTCGAGCAACCGTCATCTATTTTAAAATTATTTTCTATAAGAAATTTTAAGTTAGGCATGTACGCTCGCTGCCCCTTACTTCATAAAAATGTAAACTTAGATTACCTTAGATTAAGTTTCTCTTATAAGCGAAATTCCTGTTATTTCTTAAGAGAAAATAAATATTCTTCAAACCGATATTATAAAGAGGTAAAATGTGTTTGTTTGTATGTAGGGGATAATCTCTGGAACTACTGATCCGATTCTTAATATGTAGAAAGCTACACTTTCATATGTAACATAGGCTAAATTATTTGTCAAAAATAACTTTTTATCCCGAGATATTGTCAATCAAGCTGGATGAAAAATCGCTGCTAGGCTTAGGTTCTAAGTAAATATTTTGTAAACTGTGTCAACTGCGCGCTAAATAAGTCCGTGAATTTACCACAGAATAATGAATATTAATCGAGGTTTAAGAGTCAATTTTTTGGAGCAAATCTGTAATGAAATAAAGACGATCAAGTGCAAGGGCTCGCGCCCTGAGGCTTCCGTACACACGTAACACGGGGACGGAAAATCAAGATCTCACGTGTACAAAGTGAGATGATTCAAGGTAGGAACATACTTGAACACGCGGACGAAGTTGCGGGCGGGTCAGCTAGTAAATTATATCTTCTATAAAATATATAGCGCAGTGTCATTGTGAAAATGATACGTGAGAGTAAAACCGTATTCCATTTAATCTTTTATTAAATTTTGCATGCACAATTCAAATTCCTGTAAATTCTAATGTAAAATTGAAACGTCCCTCTGAAAGTTAATACAGTGGCGGATGCAGGATTTTGGTTGGTAGAAGGGGCCAGGCCGGGGGGGGAACCAGCTGAAGGTAGGCCTTCTTCCTTTCGTGTCGATGCTTCACTTTATATTATTTTGGAATAGTAGGTTCCTACCTCAATCGCTCTATCCGTGGTCGCATTGAGGCTGAATTGGAGCACCACAATCACATTGGGTTAGGCTTGAGCCCCTCCCCATTCACACATACTGAATATGCAGCGGCCCACTTGCGTTACTTTTTGCAAATTATTCATATTGGTTTCACAGGTTGTGTGGTCTGCCAGATACTTTTATCTCAGTGAAGACAAAAGTAAAACATGGCATTAAAATGGATTTAATATTAGTCAATTGAGCTATCCATAGATTGTTTGTAACGGTTTTTAGATAGCTGTTACTTTGTATTTTCAAAATATTTACTGTATTAGTTTTAATTAATTTTTTTAAATAAACTGTGTCATCTATTAAGTAACGATATAGTTACGAAAATTGTACTGTAGGTAGTATATTATTAAGAAAGTAGGATTATGATTAATTTGAAATTTGTCAGGGGTGGGCTTTTATGGAGGCTTGAGCTCCTTAACCCACCCTCTGGATCCGCTACTGTCTGAATATATTCAAAGTTACGGCTTGAGGTAACATTCACAGCGGTGTCGGGTTACAAAGTTCCGAACACTAACGAGCGGATGAACTGGACGAACTTGCGAACGTTCAGCTTTGCCGTTCAAGGCTACTGTAGGAGCTATGTCATATAATGACGACCTCGATGGCGTAGCGGGCGAGTCTTCTTCTTATTGTCGTGACACTGATTCTTTCTTGGTCATCCTGTATTCGGTCAGAGACCAGGTTGAGGTATGGTGGCCCTGAAAAGGGCCAATGACCGTCGGTGAAAGAATCAGTGTAGTAAAAGGGTTAAAGTGCGCCTCTAAGAGGCTCATTTCGTGCACATGTCACATGTCTTCGAATTCCTCCGGTTTCCTCACGATGTTTTCCCGTCTGAGACGCAAGGGATGCAGGTTCGGTTCCCGCTGCAGGTGAAATATTTGCATGATCTGCAAATTTTTATTCCGTGTCTGGGTGTTGTGGTACCATGGCACTCATAGTTCTGATACCCACGACACTGGGAAAAAAATTGACACTTATTTACGACCAAACAAACCGTAAAGCCGCGGACAAATAGAAGCAATGCCTAAAACACATTTGAAAACTACCCTTATTTTCGTAATTATCATTTTTTTGTGAGTTATGTGCAATGTTTACAAATACACCTCAAAATCAAATAAAATATTTATACAGTAGACGTAAAAATAATTTTAAAAACAACTAGATAATATACTAGAGAAAACACGCGCGAAAAATTTTCATAAAAACTTCAACACCCGCTGCATCCACTTAGGGGATGAATTTTGGGCATTCCTTCTTATTACAAAAAACCTTACAAAAGAGACGTTTCATCAATATATGGAGCCTGGGCCTGCACTGTGTACACTACTCTACAATATGGCTAAGCAATAAAGTAAACGTATTTAATTGGTTATTTTATTAAAATTGACTTCGTTCTAAGGTACATTAAGATTTTCTTCGTCAAAGAGAGCAACAGACAGGGCTACAAAAATATGGCGGGTGAACGTGCGTGAAATGTCATTTTGACAACCTACATTTATCTGACAAAACAAAAACATCAAATCAAACAAAATGACATGAAAAATATGTCAATGTCATGTCAAACGCCAATTATAAACCAACATGGCGGCCTTAAAATAGTGTTCACATAGTAAAAAACTTACCAGAAGAACTATTCTTGTACCATCGCATTTGTCTTCAAATTAATGAAATTGTATATGTCTTGTAACCTCCTATTTTTTCCTAATTTTTCTATGTAGTGTACATGGACCAGGCCCAGAATGAAATGGCTTCTTTCAAATTTCTGTTAGTCAGTTAATGTTTTATTAAATATTTAGATTATTTCTCGTCAATGGCATAAATGATATCCATCCCTCGAGAGTCGGAGCTCAAAAACAATTCAATTAGCATAGCACACACACATTTGAATAAAATAAATGAAGTTACTCAACTTATCTTTGAAATTATACGGTTTTGTATGAAAGCTTTATTGACTCTACCAACGACCCGATTTACTCAATTTAGTTTGGCTCGCCTACGAAATTGCAACGGCTTAGAGATGTCTGTCTGAAATCGGATCATCTGTACTAGCCTTATTATAATACTAACTGGTGCCCGTGACTTTGTTTACGCAGGATTAGTATTTCGAGTATCTAGTAGTCATATTTTGGACAATTCACACAATATCTTTATAAATTGTAGCTTATGTGTTATTCTGATGTATAAGCTATTGATGTAAATTGTGAAGTTTCATTAAAATCCATAGAGTAGTTTTTTACATGAAAGAGTAACAAACATCCATCCATCCATCCATCCATACTTACAAACTTTCGCGTTTATAATATTAGGATAGGATTAAGGTACGTCTAAACGCAGGTACATGCCTGACGGGCATGTTTTCCAACAGCATGCAACGCAGCTGCGTTGCATAGCATTTTGCATTGCTTGACATTGAACCATAAAGCATAACATTTTGTATAAATTTAAATCGTTTTTTTATATTAAAGTATAGAATAATAAGTAACTAGTAGAGATTTTATATTGTACGTAATCTAAAATAAAATATTGCACGCTATAACATGGAAGAACATTGTTGCCAATATAAAATGACTCTTACACCTCTGTACCTATCCACAAGCAGTTCAAGCAATATTTTTTACTTTACTAGTCGACACGTTCGGATCTGTTGTAATTAATGTAAAAACTTCGAGCTAGCAAAACAATTTGATACCAACTGGATTGATAGTAAGTCCAATTGCAAAAGCGTGAATACTATGTATCCAATTGGTGGATCTGCATAGCTCAATGATGAGATCAAGTTGTGTCTAATATCAGGTCGTCCGTACTGACCCTATTTTCATGTTAATCCAATTGTTATCAAATTGGGTTATTTGAATATTCATACGTTAAAGCGAGGCGTTGAAGTTAAGCTTTTATGTACAAACGAGAGTATTATATTATCCCGAAAGCTGTTACGTAGCACCTAAACGACTCTAATTTTGTTTACATTTTATTTGATAAAAATGAATGAATGAAGAACATCATTGAAGGAAAGGTAGAAGGATAACGAGGAAGAGGAAGACCGAGAATTAGTTACATGAGCCAGATAAAAGAGAAGATTGCCGTCATGTCGTATAACTTCCTTATACGACATCCTTATATACTTTCTAAAGGAAGTCTTTAGGGGGGAGCGGTTTGGCAGGCAACGCATTAGCAATGCTCCAGGTGATGCTGATGTCAATAGGCGACGGTAACCACTTACCATCAGGAGGGCCGTAAGCCTCTTTACCTCCGCATTGGAAAGATCATAATGGAGGAAATTTCATCATTACACCGACAAGAGCTAAGCTCTGAAATCAGAGAAAGAGAAGACATTTATTTGACTCTCAGTTAGGTAGGTATATTGTGTTGAAACGACGTTTTTCAGACAGCAGCTTTGGTTTAAATTGTTCAATGTAATTACGTTGATAATCGTTCATCAACGGAACATCTCAACCAAATTCAGACTTTAAGGGCCCTTATTATATTATAATGTTGTTTATCTCTTATTTTCCTCTGAAGAATAAGGGTAAAAAAGAAATTCCTCAATTAATGACTGTTCTTTATTTATTTGTCTTACAAAGGTGCTAAGCCAAATTTCAGAAATTGTTCATAGATCATAGTTTTTTATTAATAACAAAAGAGTTGCAGGTCACAAAGGTAGCATGCATTATGTAAATAATACATAAATAATTAAAAACTATGACAAAAACAATCAATTCAAAATTAAATTATTAAATTAAAATTAATTGCGAAGTCAATAATTAAATTAAATAACATCATAATATCACACATTGTGAGGTTACTTAAAGTACTTACTACTTATCCTAGAGGTTTTTCTTTTTGACATTTCCATGTGTTGCCATAATAATATCTTTGTAATGCATTGAGTTAGAAGTTAGAGTTTTTACGGCAGTCTGAGCTCACCTTTCTATTTGGTATAAAAGGTAGCCGATCTGACAGACCAACAGACAGATGGAGAGAAAAGTGATCCTATAAAGGACTCGCTTTTTTTTGAAAGAGGAATGGAAACCTAAAAAGGAAGAATAAATGCTTAAAAGACGTTACATCGCAATCAAAATAAAACACTATTATTTTCATATTCTAAGGAAAGTTGTGTTGATCTCCATTTTAAGTGGGTAAAATAGGTCAGTCTCAGAGTTATTATATCATAAAATAATAACAATTTAGATATAGTGCGGCACTTCCACGTGCTCATAAAATTCGGTTTTATCCTTCCTATAAACTTTTTTCTTCGATATAATAATCAGGCTTAGTCACTCATACATTGGTATACAACCAATAATAAACGTTATAGCATAGCATCTTTAGATTCAAAACAGCGTACAATCAATCGTGGCTTACAAGTTGGAATCGTTGGATAGAAAATGAACCGTCAGCCGTTGACTTTAGTTTGAATATAGCTTGCATGTCTTGCAAAGTTTTTTCATAGATTCTTTGCAGTGAACTGTTTTATCTTTTCGTTCGAATCCGATTATAGGAGGCTTGGGATCAGTATCAGTTCATAATGGATATAAATATTATCTAGATACGCAGTGTATTGGATTTTGGAAAGATTATGGGCTTATCGAACAAATTCAGTTTATTTAGGAAATTATTGCTTACGATGAAATCTAACCATGATTTGAAATGGTTTTAACTTTTGACCCCACGGCAAAATTAGGCTGAAGAATAGGTCCCTCATTATTACTAAGACGTAAGACGTGACTAAGGGAATAAAAGCTTCGAGTTGGACAGCAGCAAACAGTAGCTTTATCTGCGCTCGCCAAACCGCATGCCCAGCGTGGTGAGTTTGGGTAAATCCCCCCAAATGATTGTTTGGGTGCAGGCCGTACAAGGTCAGTCTTGCTGGAAATCTATTGGGTAGGCCTATGATCAGCAGTGGACGTCCTACGGCAGAAATGATTAATGATGAACTAAGAAAACTATGATTATCACATGTAGATATTATTATTTAATTTTTAATTTTTATTATGTTTGAGATTATGTATTTGAATTTTATCTAAATATACTCTCATCCTCCCCCTCCAAAATCTATTACCCCAGCAGAGCACCTGCCGCCTGGACATGACTTGCAGTGGCCAATATGGAAATCCTTAAACCGACTCCGGTCCCGAGTTGGCAGCTGCAGAAAAAACCTGGCTACATGGGGTATAATTGACTCGTCCAGAGTACAGTGCGAGTGCGTAGCCCCCGTACAGGATATGCGGCACCTGCTTTCCTGTCCACTGTGCACGGCCACCTGCACTTGAGACCTAAATGAGGCAACGGAAAGGGCCATCGAGGTTGCTACATATTGGTCGAGTAGAGTTTGAAAGAGTCCTTGACTCGAGAAGAAGAAGATCTAAATACATGTCTATTATGTATATCAGTCTCTGGTACCCATAGTACAGGCTATGCCTAGTTTGGGATCAGTTGACTGTGTGTGATATGTCCGGAATATTTATTTATTTATTTATCTTACCTAGTATAATACGCTATGAATTTAAATTAATCTTTATTTTAATGATAATTATATTAATAAGTATGTGCGCTATTGCATTAGGTGCCCCTGTAAAAATAGTGTACCTTTTCGTAAATTAATAAATAAATAAATGTTCGGTCTTGCCCAAACTTCGCAGAAACACTGATAAACTAACCACATTACACCACGTTTGCTTCTAAAGTTCAATGACGCCGTTATAAGCCGCCCGGGCCGTAAAACCCTAACGACATTCCAATCGATTTCAGTTCTCAACGTTTAGTATGTTAAATCTGTCGCGTCTGGACTTATTTCTTATCGCTTTGGACCATAGAGTTCAAAGGTGTCACTTGCTTCCTACTGACCAAAAAAGAACCAGTGAAACGGCAAGCAAGACTAAATAAAGTCAGATACCAGGTTAAGGTATGGTGGCGCTGAAAAGGACTTATGACCGTCATTGAAAGAATCAGTGTGCTTGCTTGTAGTGTCAGCGCTTCTAATTTTCCGAATGGAAAATCTATTATTGCACGACCGAAATTCGAACCCACTCCACCTATGCTCTCATGATGAACAGTGAATACACGCGTTTTGGAAAATAAACCTTATTTCAAATGCGCTTAAAAACACATCGTACATACGAAAATTCATTCTTTCTCAAGAAAAGTCGTTAGATTACAAATAATATAAAACTTTTTGAGCTATGTTGGTTAAGTGGGAGCTTCCCCGACTTTTGATCGGAAGGTTGTGAGTTTTACCAGGTCGTGCACAAATGGGTGTTTCTATTAAAAAAATATGTGCGCACTACTCACCACTGCTTAAAAGTACGAAACCAGAAGAGAAACCAGTACTCTTAGAAGTGTCGATTGGCTTGCCTGTGTGTTGCAACGTACGGAATACCCACTACTGAAAAATATGGGCTTGTGCCAAATGTTCGGACATGTGTTGAGCCTATTCCTTTTTTACATAAAACTTTTCACAGGTGACCCCGAAAATCCCGAATTACATAATTGTTTTGTAACCAAAAGGTCGATCTAATTTTGCGTAGCATGATGCTACTAGCATCTGCGAAGCTTATGCCTACGCCGCGCCGTAGCACAAGCTTCTTAGGAAGATTGGAAAAGTTTACAAAAACACTGAAATAAGTAGGTACCTACGTACAATTTATTCGCCCATTTATTTGGCGGCCCACCTTAAAATTTTCCTGTGAAATAAACTTAACTTACTTCAAGCTTAACTTGGATTAAATCTGGGTAAGGTGGCCCTTTTAGGGGCTCCCAAAAGATTTCAGTCAAGGATTTGCGAATGTCGTGTATTTATTTCCATTAATTTTCTGCAAGGCGTGTCTTTGTAAGAAATGTACATTCTCTTAAAGGCTCTTAATGGTACTCTGGTTAGTACAAGGTGATTAAAAATATAGCTACTATCCCCAAATTCTACACCCAATTGGCAATAAAGTTTGTTCGACGACATTAGGAAATTTCACAATGAAAAATGCTTATGCTTAGCAAAATAACAGAAAGTTTGAAGTGGGATTCCAGAATTCACTTATCTCTTGCCTTATGTTTGAGCAATAATGACTTGAACATTCATTAATTTGGTGGAAAACAGTTATTTTTGGTATGACTGGAGTCTTCTGCTCGTATTTGGCTATTGTGCTCAAGCGTGATCATAACATAAACTTTATACTGCTATTACTTGAAACGTATTTAAATCTATGCTTTAGACTCTATTCACGCTTGAGCACAATTTCAGAATACGAGCCTCGATGAATAATCCAGACGCTCCTGTGACATCGACTGAAGGTACACAACAATCGTCTTTGAATATAATCTAGAGCTTAAAGGAATTAATAGACTTGCGATACCTATATACTAGGCACTTAGTAGAGCTACGATTTAAGATAAAATATAATAAAGTTCCTTTAAATTAAATTAGCTTTAAATAATTAACTAGTTCGTTTTGATGAAATTATTTTCAGATGAACCTTATCGATTTCAATCTATAGCAATATGGAAACTTCGTTGAATTTAAGTTCTGATTTTGTACTACAAGCGATGAAATGCTGGGAAAAAAGCCAGTTTTGGAAAATATAGAATAAAATTAAATAATGTTTAAAATATGTTTACACTCACAAACACACATCCTCTCGCTCCCGCACACTTTTCCTGATTGCCGCACACACTCTCACATCCACCCAGACTCTACATATTAATTCACTATGTTGCTATTTTTCCGTTTTACTTTATCTTTGGTTTCTGCCCTGTTACTGTTTTTTTAAATTAAGTAAATGTAAGTCGTATTTTGTGTACTTGGCCTCCCGCGATACAGGCTAGTCCTAGAGCGGGGACCTCTAGTAACTTGTTTTTCTTGTCATTCTTATTTTTAGTAAATTAATTTATTTGTATTGTTTAAATTTTAAGTGCTTATAACATCGCTTTGGCTTTTCTGTTATGGTGTTATAGTTAGTTTTTTTAGTCTACTAACAATAGTGTGTCTGTTTTCCGGCAGATAGTATGCGGCATATCAGCCATGGTTATGGGCAGTGTGGCATTCATCGAAGAGCGGCAGAAGTTCAACATGGGGCTTGGGATACCAGCCGGTGGAATCAGCGTTTTGGCAGCAGGTGAGATCAGCATCTCCGTAAAAAATCTGCTTGGGCCTGCCTCTGGCCGTCTTAATCCACTCAAGGCCACAATTCATCGAGACTTCTTCATCCACCACATGCCACAATTCATCGTGATGTCTTTATTTACCAATTGCTACAATTGACCGAGACATCTTGATCCACCAAATGCCATAATTCATCGAGACGTCTTCATTACCAAATGACACAATTCACAAAGACGTCTTAATTCGCCAATCGCCATATTTCATCGAGAGAGATCGCCATATTATTAAATCGGGACTCCAAAAAAGGCACTCAAAGAGGCTAATCTAATAAAAGCAAGTACTCAAAGAATCAAATTGTGTCTCTTTTTAGGAGTAGAGTAAGTAAAAGCAACACCGTAGAATCAAAAGTTACAAAAAATAATTTAATAAAAAAATAGTGAGAGTGCCATTTTTAGTCAGTGATATACTACCAGGAATGTTCCTAACAGAACCCTCAGTGGAGCTAGCACTAAAGATTAAAAAAACATTTTAAAGATAGAGAAATAACTTTCATTTCTGAAATTTTCATCCCGTCTCTTTATCATTATGGCATACGACATATTTCGGGAAAAAATATGCCCCAGACTTTAATTCAGAGGCCTTTTTCTTTCTGAATAAGCGCCGTGAGGGCTTATTTTCGGAGCGTGTATGTCAATCAGTTTGATTTGTAGGGCAGAACCCTTGGACAAGATTAAAAAATTTGGCTTAGAAGAACCAAGGTCACCGACATAGCTCTCAGAATTAGCAAGTTGAAGTGGCAGTGGGCAGGCCATAGCTCGCAGAACCGATAACCGTTGGGGAGTAAAGGTTCTCGAATGGCGACCACGTACCGGGCGACGCAGTGTTGGAAGGCCCCCCACCCGATGGACCGACGACATTGTGAAGGTTGCGGGAAGTCGGTGGATGGATCGTCGTGGAACTCTTTAGGGGAGGCCTATGTCCAGCAGTGCACTTCTACAGGCTGATGATGATGATGACCCTTTGACACTAAATCTACGATGCAACGCGTCATAGCTAGATACATTACTACTAGATCTTCTACATACATGACGATGTGACGTTTTAGTAAGAGTCAGATGTTTGTCAGCTTTCCGATCACAATAGGTTTTAAAGAATTTTGAGTACGTTCAAATAGATACACTAAATACGATAGATCTTTAAGCTGTGTTCAAACGGCGTGCGATATGTCATCTGAAATTTCTGTCAAAATGATCCTTATCTCTATTGAATAAAGTCAATTTTGAGTTTAACTTGTCAGGGGCTTGCGATATTTTTGAGCTATATCGTACACCCTCAAATGTCAAACTCTATATTGAGTTGACGATCCTCATCGAAATGATCCTTATCATTTTGAAATAAATACACAAATAAGACATATCGCACGGCGTTTGAACACGGCTTTATGTAGCGATAATAGGAGGAGGTAAGGCACAACGAGATTTTCTCTTTCTGAATTGGAGCAGCCCGCCTTATAGAAGATCGCAGCCAAATAACATTATTTGTTTCAAATAGTGTTGTGTTCCTGCGGTAAGTAAGGTTGCCAGAGCTCTTAAGGGGGGAAGGGGGTTCGGGGTCAGCAACGCGTGCGTGATGCCTCTGGTATTGCAAGCGCTCATAGGCTACGGTAACCGCTTACCATCAGGTGGGCCGTAAGCTTGTTTGCCACCTCTGTTGTATAAAAAAAATAATATTAAAATGATAAATGCGAAAGCGTGTTGGTTTGTTAGTTTGTCCTCCTTTCATGCAGAAACGGAGCAACTTTTTTAGCATGGATATATTTAACCATGATCTACTCGTAGCTTCAAGAAATTTGATAGAGATAACCTAAGTACACTTTTTACAGGGTACCTCGCGGTTAAATAACGTCCACTTTTTTGTTTTTTTTTCCGTTTTATAACTTGTCGGTCTCAAAGGCCTCAACGGAAGACCAGCGCAGGTTATTACAATCTGCACACGCTGAGTTGGGACCTTTTTGCAACAGTGTACCTATAAGTTGCCTACTATAGATAGCCTATTGCAGACTTCGCGTTATTTGAATCCATTATGGAAGATGTATTGCTCAAAATTTTTGCATGTAATAAAATTTTAATAGTCTGCGGAGATTTTAATATAGATATTCCGATCCATCCGTTATCTGAACGACTGCTTAATTTATTTAAATGTTTTAATTTAAATCATCTCTTTGTGGAACCAACAAGGGTGACACTAACCACTTCCACTTGTTTAGACAATGTTTATTGCAGTTGTGTACCAATCGCTAAATCAGTAATTAAACATTTCAGCTCAGATCATTACGGCCATAGTGTCATATTTACATGTAATTTAAGAAACAAACCTGAGGAATTCACGTACCGACCCATCACAGAAAGTAATATTAAGAAGTTTCAGGCTTGTATTGAACTCAAAATGTCCCTTGTACCATGCATGGATGATCCAAACGACCTTTTTACCATTTTATCGAATTTAATAAATAAAGAACACGAACAAATTTTTAAATTAAAAACAAGCACAGTTAAGGTTAGCGTCGGGTTTGCTGACTGGGCTACACCTGGCATTTATAAAAGCAGGAATAAATTGTACGAACTATATGCTGATAGGGAGTCAAAGCTGCACGACATTACTTTTATACTACATGTTAAGAATTATTCTAAAACTTTTAAAAAAACTTGTCATGCAGCCAAATCATTGTACTTAAGAAACAAAATTGAAAAGTCTTCTAATAAAATTAAAGCTACTTGGAAACTAATAAATAATGAAACAGGCAAATCAAAAGCCCTCAATAAACAAATCAATTTAATTAATAATGATAGTGTTTTAACTAAGAAAATTGAAGTGGCGAATGCCTTTGACAGTTTTTTCTCTAGTATACCTAATATTGTAACCCAGTCGTTAAAATCTTCAGCTTCTGGAGCGTCCCTTCTTCTAGAAGCTAGTGTTGCTAAATGTGAGACTGAGTTTAGCTTTAGTTACATTAATGCGGGTAATATTGTGAAAACCTTTAAATCCCTCAATATAAAAAACACTGAAGACCTATGGGGTATATCGACAAAGGTAGTAGGTGCTATTATTAACGATATTGCTCCATGCTTAGCCCACATCTTTAATAGTTGTGTTGACGATGGAGTTTTTCCTGACCTTATGAAGCATAGCAAAATCATTCCTTTGTTCAAGTCCGGAAACGAAAAAGATCCCGCTAATTATAGACCTATCTCGATATTGCCTACTCTAAGTAAAATCTTTGAAAAAGTTATTCTTACTCAGTTATTATCTCACTTCAATCTTAACGGGCTTCTTCATTGTAATCAATTTGGATTTACCAAAGGTCGATCAACAGCCGATGCCGGGACTTTGCTCTTAAAGCACATATACGATGCCTTTGAGAACTCACAAGACGCAATCGGTGTATTCTGTGATTTGTCAAAAGCGTTTGACTGCGTGAGTCATGCAACATTAATCTCAAAGCTAAAACATTACGGCATCCAAAACCGTGCAATTGACCTTTTACAATCTTACTTATCCAATAGAGTCCAAAAAGTTGACGTGGGTGGTGAAAGGTCTTCTGGATCAACTATTGTCATGGGTGTGCCACAGGGTTCGATTCTAGGCCCTTTCTTGTTCCTAGTTTACGTTAATGACCTCCCTTCTTATGTTAAAGAAATGTGTGACATAGTTCTATTTGCTGACGACACCTCGCTAGTGTTCAAAGTCGACAGATCCAAAACAAATTACGATGACGTAAACGCATCCTTGTCGCTAGTCCTTAATTGGTTTTCTGTAAACAATCTCTTGCTAAATTCAAAGAAAACGAAATGTATCAAATTCTCTTTGCCTAATGTAGTACACAATAGCCCCACTAACATTGTATTAAATGGAGAGTCACTAACCCTTGTTGATTCTACAAATTTCCTAGGACTCAATATTGATTCAAAATTGCAGTGGGGACCCCACATTGAAACTCTTGCCGGTAGACTTAGTTCCGCGGCATATGCCGTTCGTACGATAAGGTGGCTCACAGATGAAGCCACAGCTAGGTTAGTTTATTTTAGCTACTTCCATAGTGTAATGTCCTATGGTATCTTTCTCTGGGGGAATGCAGCAGATATCCAAGTCATATTTGTTTTACAAAAACGAGCAATACGTGCCATTTATAAAATGAAGTCAAGGGACTCCTTGAGGGAACTTTTTAAAGAAATTAACATTTTAACTGTAACTTCACAATATATTTACGAAAACTTATTGTACACACATAAGCACATGGCTAGCTTTAAGAAAAAAAGTGATGTGCATAGTATTAACACAAGAAACAAAAATAAATTGTGCATTCCAAAATTTAGATTACAAAAAGTAAATGGGTCTTTTATGGGGAATATGGTAAGATTTTATAATAAACTTCCGGTAAACGCGACGCAACTTCCTATTAGAAGATTTAAAGTGTACATAAAGAATAATCTTATTAAGAAAGCGTACTATAAACTAAATGATTATTTAAATGATAAAACCGCATGGCCTGAAGTCGCTCTGCCCCTCGACAGCTAAAATGCCATTTTGCAGTGTCTTTACAGTTTTTGCTTGCATCATATTTTAAGTATTATTTAATTATATAAGCATTAGGTACATATTTCATCAAGTGTAGCGTGTGCTGCCCTTAGATCATTTGTTGAAGCTCACATTTGTCTTCATTTTTTTTCACATTTTTATAAGCTCTTATTTATTAAGGATTATAATTAGATTACTTTTCTCTTGAGCCTCACCTAGTTCGATCGGCACCACACTGAAGCTTTAAATTCCATTTTGTGAAAAAGGATCATCGAAAAAAATGATAGGCACCAAGCCGTGTTTGTTGCCTGATTCTTCTAGGCTTGGTCGCGAGGAACAGGCATAGCTTCACCTAGTTTCTAAGACGTTTCAAAGTGATCCTAGTGATTTTATTGAAATAAATGCCTTTTGACTTTGACTTGACTTTGACTATAAGTTGTATTTGTTACCTTTCTCTTTCTGCACCTAAGTAGGTACATATTATGTTGTAAACTAAACTTGTAATGTTGCAAATAAAGAATTTGTATTGTATATTGTATTGTAAAGCCACTGGCAGCCACTAGTTACTTATTATATGTTTGCAGTGGTATATTTGCAAACAATGCGCTAAAACTTTAATTCTCAGACAGAAAGCAAACAAAGTAAAGACGTACCTACTCGTATAATAATACCAAAGTATGCTAAATATAACACGAGATTTTCTTGTCACGCTCAGGAGCCTATCACACTAACTGATCGAGTGATGAGGGAAGCGAGCGAAGATCTCTTAAACTACTTGGGCGAATGTTGTATGTTTTTTCATAGAGCATAACTTTCGAACTGTTAATCTGACTGACTGACCTCACGTGCCTAAGACCTCATGACTGACCTCATAGCTCAGTTAGTAGTAACTCTGCCTTCTGCGCTAGAGGTCGCGGGTTCGATCCCCGCACTGGACAAACATTTGTGTCATAAATACAGATGTTTGTTCTGTGTCTGGGTGTTAAATATTTATCTATTATATATATATATATATATATATCAGTCTCTGGTACCCAAAGTACAGGCTATGTCATCGAACACAGTTTGTTCTGTGTTCGATGAGGCTATGCCTAGTTTGGGATCAGTTGACCGTGTGAATATGTCCGAATTCATTTATTATTATTATTTATTAATCCAATCTGCTAAGTCTCATCGCAAGCGTTCATAGAATACGGTAACCACTTACCATCAGGTGGTCCGTAGGCTTGTCTGCCACGTTAGTTGTATTTAAAAAATTAGCCGTGTATGTATTAAATATCCTAAAATAACAATAGGCTACTTTTAATCCGGCTAACACGCAATTGACGCCGCGGGTGGGAGCTAGTTAAGCAATAATAAAGTTTTCAACACACTTGCTCATAAAGTTGCTTTAATTTCACCGCAATTAGGCAGGTATGTAATCAAACTGTGACTTTTTCATTGCTATTATTCACAAAAGTGAGTTATTTTATTGGTTGAGTTGCTTTGTTCTTAAAAAAGTTTCGATACAAAAAAGATCGTGCGCAAAAGTAAAAAAAAACTCATTCTTTTAGTCTATGGCCGATAGCCATTGTATTATGCGCGCGCATAGGAAAACTGACTTATTTTTCCCGCCATTGCGAAAAAAAATCACAACTAGTTTTTACAGTTATTTTTAGTATTATTTTATTCTCAAGTGTGTTGAAAAACGTCGTATGATATACGTGTGTATTGATGATTACCGTCCTCAAACCTCTTAAGACACGCCTGACGGCTCGGGTTTCAATGACGCCTCAGCGAGTCAGCGGTAATCACCAACATAACACACCTATACCATAATGTACTATTATTTACTTTGGTAGAGCCAGTAAGCCTTGACGATACACCTCACAATACAAAAGTGATAAGTAGGCATGTAGTTTTCCTCAGAGATTTTTGGGTAATGGATACTGTAGCTGATAAGTTTGTTTATTGAGAAATAAAACAATAAGATATAACAAAAATAAATGCTATTTGGATGGTACTTTTTTTTATTGTCAAAAAAAAACATTTTGAAATAAATACCTACTTAATGATATCGCACGCTGTTTGAACAAGGCTTAATAATTATGAAACATACGATAAACTCCAATGTGACAGGCGTTAGTATGTCACATTGAAGATGACATGCCGTCTCGCGAGAGCGATTAGTCTTACTTAGAATAATACCAAACCAAATTCCATTTACGAATAAAATGAAACAAAAACACACCCACCTTTGCTAATCCTAGCTTATCCAATAATCCCTTCAAAGAAATAACGAACTCATTATTTCAGGCGACCAATAAAGCTAAACTGTATCTCATTATGCAGCCGTGTCAATCCACACGTCCCGAGGCTGGGGCTCAGTCACGAGCGGAGCGGGTGCGGGCGCGGGCGCGGCGATCGTGCTCTGGGCCGCTGCTGCTTGTTTGCTGATCGCGCTGATCGTACAGTGCTGTCGGACGATATTGGACCCGCCAGGGCTGGAGCATGGGTAAGGGCTTACTGGCTAATCTACAAATTAATGAGGCCTGTTTTATTCTACACTTGCTTGTCGTGTCACTGGTTCTTTCTTGATCACTAGGCCAGTGACCAGGTTGGCTCTAGAAAGGGTCTCTGATCGTTAGTGAGAGAACCACTGTGGTGAAAGGATTGTAGTCCGCCTATTAGAGATTCCTTTCGTGCCTAAAACCGATGGCCGGCTAGCTACGGAAGTAAACTACGTACGAATCAGCTTTTAATTTTGTATACATACGGCTTGAGTTTCCTAATTTTAGCAAACTACATTTGTTAGTTTTTTTTTAAATTTTACTGAAGCAACGAGTTATAAACACCCATATTATAACTAGAATTAGCTTTTTATATAGTAGTAATTTACAGTTCACAAACATACTATGTATAGAACATAGTATGTTTTTATTTCATAGTATTTATTTTCTAACTTAAAAATAGGCAGGCCTGAGAAAAGATTTTTGTATTTTTGAAGTATTTTGTGAAAGATGACACCAAAAGAGATGAAAGGTTTTTGTGCCAACCCCACTTAACAGGATGCGGGAACTAGATAATGACAATAGATTTATATAAACAGGTTTGTAACTGATTCATTTTCCTACGCAGTGATGGGCTACCAGAAGAAGATTCAAGACCATCATCACGTGATCTAGTCGTGATCGCGTGCGTTCAAATCTTCCTCGCCGTTGCAACGCTCCTAAGCGCTGCGGTATGCGCACGCATCGACTGCAGCGCATGACGCGAACCCTCGCGCTCTCTGACGCGCCGCCGCGTCAGTGAGGCGCCCGCTGCCGCTTGCGCATCCGCTCAGCTCGACAACATATCACCGCCCGAAGACGACGGGCAAAGAGAAAAGAGCGGACGCGTTGCCTGGCTTATATAAACTGTCATAAACGTGAAATATATGTCTCAGAATAAGAAATTCTGAGATATAGGTAATACAGCGTGTTCCGTTACTAATAAACTAGAAAGGGGCTTATACTATAAACGAAAAAAAAACAAAGAAATTAAAATCAAAATTTAAACTACCTATATTTTTGTTTTTTTGCCATCCTGATTTTGGTCTTTTTGCCATCTTTATAACTAATTATCAAAAGTTATAAGTATTAAGTTTGAACTGATTTGACCCCAAGACTGCAGATTTTTGGATGGTGTGTTTTCAGTGAAAAATATCGATTGTTCAAAAGTTGTAAAACATAAATTGTTGTCAATTGGGTGTAGAATAAGCCACTTTTCGGGTAGTATTATGTATCACCTTGTATAAACTGTCATGAACGTGAAATATAGATGTAATATAGAGTGTACAGTGCTATTGTTCAGAGAATTTCTCCGTTTTTCCTGAAGGTGTTCTCACTGAATTGTTAAAACAGCTGTGTTTTTGTCTCAGTCGGATTGTTTTAGAAGAGTTTATGGAGAAATAAGATCCTAAATTGTGTTAGACTTAGAATATAAATTATTAGGTATTTTATTTAAGACTTTTACTCTTACCTACACAATCAAATAACCATTTTTTATGTAAGAATAATTTCAAGATAATATTTAAATATAAAATATTCGTAATATTATTTTTACAAAGGGTTCTACCAGGCTTCATGACATTTGAAATCATATTACAGATTTTTTGTTAAATTATGTTTATAAATGAGATAATTGATAACATTAGCGATGTGCTAAAGTTATTGGGAACCTTTAAAGGATTTACTAGCCCTAAGTTAGGTAAGAAGAGGAGGAAGGAGTTTTTTGTCCAGTATAAACCGCAAATGTGCAGTCCTTTGTGCCAGTGAGGTCCATCTGCTAGCACCCTTATAATTCAAAGCTGCCTGAGCCTATGAAAATTATTTTCTCTTACATTACGTTACTGGGGCGCCAGGCCGCCAGGGGAAACGTCAAATAAACTAAGCATGTAATTTATTTCCATAAAGTAAATAGAAATTATTAATAGAAAACAAATCTTGTAAATATTTAATGATAGATAATTTTAATCACTGTAGTTGTAGTGTAAATAGGTATAAACAGTTAAGATAAAATCTAGTACTGTTTTTATTCTCACTTTTCTAAGGTATAAAATATAAATCTTCTTTCTTAGAAAAGTTGTTTTTAATTTTTATGAATCCATTTGTGTTTATTCTTTTCTTTTACATTATCATGCTAAAGGCGCCAGTATGTAGGTACCTATAAATAATAAATAACACCCAAAAGTCACACTTAGTTACATAGTCCTGACCCCACACTAGGATTCCCTAGGTTTCTAGGTTCGGTTCAGCCATTATCGCGTGATTAAGTAACAAACATCTATCCATCCAAACTTCCGTATTTTAATATCATAAAATAGAAGAAAGATGGAAACTCCGAGCACAGCTCTCCCCATGGCCCGATGTGCGATTTTGAGCTTATAAATGAGGCCTGCGAGTGAACTAGCAGTTTTGAAAGTACAAAAATGCTTTAATAAGTAAAATGCATTGTCCGTGCCTTCGTCAACATTTTATACGTGAGTTTATAATCACAGATATAATAAACCAGGTGTACAATAAACGTTGAAGGGGACGGGATAGACATGTATACATGTCTATCCTCATCATTACCCGTAGTTAGGTAATAAGGCACCAACACACCCCGCCTCCTCCCTCATATTTCAGGAACACTTTACCCGCACCCAACCCAGTTACGCAACTCACCGGGTTCTCAGAGACGGGTTCAGACCGCGGGCAAAAATAGACCAAGAAAATGAGCCATTATAAACTCGTTTCCTTATAATAGTATTATTTCCCTTATTCCACCCCATTATGGACCCTATTAAAGTGCCGTAAAGTTGAAACTTACTGCCAGCACGTTGCACGTTTCAAGCATTATTACAGGTTATATTTTAGCTGTAAAGTTTATGTTTGTTCAAAGGCTTTTAGTAGGTCTACCTACTACTAGGATTATTACGAACACTTGTGAAACAAATACTCTTCTGTGCACGAAAGGAGCCTCTACCTACCTCAACCTGGTCACTGACCTAATACAGGATGACCAAGAAAGAATCAGTGACACGACAAGCAACCAAGCATTTTATTATTATTCATTTTATTCAACCATTTGCTACACTGTGGAACACATAGTTACGTCTTTAATCTAATTGAACATTATTCATTGCAAAATCTAAGATGTTAATTCTGACCTCTAATATGCAGGATTGTTCCTTGAACCTTATTTACTTTATCTATTTTGAATATTGAAATAGATGAAATACGAGGAAATAGAGAAGAATATCAGGATTTCATTTCCGGAATGAAAATATCACGTTTTCTACAATATATTCCTTGCCGAGAATTTACCCTGTTGCTAACTTGAAACTAAGTACCGCACAACATCAAACATTCAGAACGTTTAGTTGTTTGGTTTCCCGTTCTTTTGTGTTACTGACTCTTTCTTGGACCTTCGTTAGTTCAGTAATCACAATAGTAAATATTATCTGTGTTGCAGAGTCAAAGTCAAAGGTTTTCACTAGGATCACTTTGACACGTCTTAGAAACTAGGTGAAGCTATGCCTGTTCCTCGCGACCAAGCCTAGAAGAATCAGGCAACAAACATGGCTTGGGGCCTATCAATTTTTTCGATGATCCTTTTTTTATTATTATTTTAATTGTTTTTTACCAAATAGGTAGAACATGGGCCCCATTCGTAATAAGTTTAAGGAAATTAATAATATTTAAGGCCAGGTCAAGAGTAGGTACCCTAAACCGACGAGCATGAATGAGGAATGTGATGAGAGTGAATGAAGCAAAAGAGGTATGTCAGGATCGTAGCAAGTGGAAAGCCGTGGTCTCTGCCTACCCCTCTGGGAAATAGGCGTGATTTTATGTATGTATGTATGTAATAATATTAATTATACCTACTGGCAAGTTACAATCATGATATTAATTTAATATAATGATTGTAACTTGCCAGTAGGATATATACCTACTGGCAAGTTACAACAACTACGAAAAAATACGAAAAACTGATAACTGGCAATATGAAAAAATTTGGTTATATTAGTTAAATGATCTGCAAAAATGTATTTGTTCCGGGTGTTGTGGTACCATTGCACTCATAGTTTCCCACAACACAGCGAATCCTAGCTTGGGGTCAGGATTTCTAATTTAACTCATCCCATTTCTAATTATTATTATTATTATATTTTTTTCCGGTCATATCACACACGGTTAACTGATCCCAAACTAGGCATAGCCTGTTTATTTTATTATTAATTTATTTATTTCAGACTAATTCAGTTAAATAAGATCTGTAACTTTACTATTAAAGTTAAAGATCTTATTTAACTTATTCTACGGTCCATAACAATATATAACTTAAAACTAACATACATACAATATAAAAACTTAATTAAAAACAATTATAACGTGTATCTGTGTATTTCTAATGTATCCCACAAAAACAAAGGAAAAACACAGGTGCCCTCGCGGTTTGGATTTCAGTAATAAATAACAGCTTATTTTACACTGTACCTGAGCGTGACAAAGTGGCTTGTAACAGGAAAATTACGTCATGACTAAATTATGAGGGAGGCACATCCTGCTAAGGGTTGTGATCCTTAGGTCACACCAACAGGGTGCCAATTAAATAATATTAATTAAATTTATTTCAGATAACTTAAGAATCGTACAGATGTTAATAACTAAATTCTTAGACCCATAGAAATATATACCTTAACCTAAAACATATAAAATACCTATTTGACTGGCCTCATAGCTCAGTTGGTAGTAACTCTGCCTTCTGCGCTAGAGGTCGCGGGTTCGATTCCCGCACTGGACAAACATTTGTGACTAACACAGATGTTTGTTCTGTGTCTGGGTGTTAAATATATATCTATTAAGTATATCAGTCTCTGGTACCCATAGTACAGGCTATGCCTAGTTTGGGATCAGTTGACCGTGTGTGATATGTCCGGAATATTTATTTATTTATTTATTATGTATTATTGCACACGTATAGGCGACCACGTGTGACGTAACTGGCCGTCGCCTCCGGTATGTCGTGGCAGACGTCCGATGAACCTGAATTTGACACCCCTAGGCCACACATCGACAGTGATAAGCGATCAGTAGTACTCTCATCATAAAGGAATTAAAATTCACATTATAGAGAGACACCAAATTCCCGACCCTCATAGTGAGGCCAGTCTTCTGCTTCAGATACGCCACCATCAACAATCTGTCGCACGCCAACCTCCTGTTTCTACCCAATCAGGCTGGCTGGTAGATAATGCCTTGGCATTAAGCCCACCTTTTGTACATTTTTTTTTGTGTGCAATAAAGATTAAATAAATAAATAATGATAGCCCGAAAAGAATCACTCTACATACGATAGGCACGGCAAGTCTTGTTTTACAGACACAAAAATAACCAAACAATGTTTTGTTTTAACAAAGGTACCATAGCTTCATGCAGGAAGTGATGACATATGGCACCGTTGGGAATAAAGGGTCTAGAATGGCGACCACCAGCCGACGCAGTGTTGGAAGGCCCCGATGGACCGACGACATTGTTTAAGTTGCGGGAAGTCGGGGGATGGAGAAGAATCATGACCGTTCGTCGTAGCACTCTTTAAGGTGATATGTCCAGAAAGCTGAATTGAACGGCGGGCGATGTCGCAGGAAGGTGGCAGGCTATGGTGGCAGGTTTTAACCGACTTCGAAAAAAGGAGGAGGTTCTCTATTCGTCCTAATTTTTTAAATATCATATTTCACTATCAAGAGACTGTGTAGTAACTCTATGCAAGAGAAACATTAATTACGAGCAAGAATCTGTGGTTTGTCAGACGGTCGGTTTGAGTGTAGGTACGGTCGGCCAAAAAATTGGTTTACTACCCTAAGGTTGAATAACAATTGTAATTTAAACTAAATTCTCACACACATACATACACCACATATATACACGCATATACACATACACACACACATACACATATATATAATATTAGTTTTGTGTCAAATCAGTGACGGTCGTAATTAATAAATGTATTAGCTAAAAAAATTAAATCCTTTATTGGCTTTAAGTAAAGTGAATTAGTTAAGTTGTACCATATTATCTAAGAGTGTGGATTTTATTTAATTAATATAAAAAAAAAAAAAAAATATTTTCCCTTGCATACCGATCTGACATTCTCCTTCCTACTAATATTATAAATGCGAAAGTTTGTGAGGATGTTTTGATGTTTGTTGTTCAATCACGCCGTAACGGCTTAACCGATTTCGTTGAAACTTGGAATATATAAAGTTCTTTACTTAGAAAAGCATTTATGTAGGTACGACGCGAGCGAAGTCGCGGGCAAGTAATTTATATCGCAACCCCCCACCCGATGGACCGACGACATTGTTAAGGTTGCGGGAAGTCGGTGGATGGAAAAGGCTCAAGACCGCTACTCATGGAACTCTTTGGGGGAGGCCTATGTTCAGTAGTGGACTTCATCAGGCTGATGATGATATCGCAATATTTTGTTGTCATAGTAATGACGCCAATGATGGCGTTTGTTCCAAGGAGGTTTTTTCTTGGTTCAGTTGAAGGAAACACTCATCATCATCATCAGCCTGTAGAAGTCCACTGCTGGACATAGGCCTCCCCTAAAGAGTTCCACGACGAACGGTCTTGAGCCTTCTCCATCCACCGACTTCCCGCAACCTTCACAATGTCGTCGGTCCATCGGGTGGGGGGCCTTCCAACACTGCGTCGCCCGGTTCGTGGTCGCCATTCGAGAACCTTTACTCCCCAACGGTTATCGGTTCTGCGAGCTATATGGCCTGCCCACTGCCACTTCAACTTGCTAATTCTGAGAGCTATGTCGGTGACCTTGGTTCTTCTACGAATTTCCTGAAACACAGCAATTAATCAATTAGATATTCTTGAAAAACTTTGTTTCTGATACCCACGACACAGACAATCTTAGTGTCAGGGCTTTGTATGTGACTTGTGGGTGATATTTATTTATTTAATTACGTCATAATTCTATACATATCTTGCAATGATTGAAACCTTACTGATATTTTTGCTAGTTAAAAGATAAAATCAAAACTGATTCACAACTTTCTTCGCGTACCGTACCTATACTAGCTTAAACATAAAAGCCTCTTAGTAAACCAAACCACTCGGAGCCGACGAAGCATGTAACATCGTTAGAAAATCGCTGATTCTATTCTGGTGCCTACATTAAACGATTACTTGAATTACAAAGGCGTAAATTGTAATCAGTGAATTGTGGTGAACCCAAATATTTGTTATGTCTGTCCCAAACCTAATTATTCTGAAGCGACAAATACATTTCGTAAGGACTGAGGATCTACGTACAACCCTAATATAAACCCCATTCTACCATGACTCTACCATTATCCCCAAGAATGGTAGACATCCTCTCAGATCTACAGGTGATCAGATCTTTGGAGATGTCAATGGTACGCAAGCCATACAGGCTAGTGCTAGTATGGGGACCTCTAGTAACTTGCTTTGCTGTATTGTTAACTTTAAGGTAAATCATTTTATTTGTATTTGGTAGTCAAAGGCATGTCCAAATATTGGCACATGACCACATTTTGCAGTAGTAACTATTCTGACTGGTCGCAATCCCATGATGACGATGAAATCGAACTTATAATTGAATTTTAATGGGTGAGTGAAAACTGCGCAACGCTCAAAGTCAAACTCAAAGTTGACATTACTCAGATATTGGATTGGATCATTGCGGATTCGCAGCTATGATTCCGCAGCGGAGATGAACTACAAGCTACAAACTTTTTTTTTCGTTTTCATAAAAGCGATTTCGCAATAAAGTCACCCATAAAAAAAGGAAAAACAGGCATACGTTAAAACCACTTTTCAGCATTTCACAGAAAAATCAGAAACTTGGCAAAAGCTAGATTTTTCAAAAAGGGGTTTATTTGATTTTTCTTTTGTGCAGATTTCCCGTTTGGAATCGAGTTTCTTTCATAATCGTGAATTTTTTGTCTAGAGTCACCGCTGAGAGTCAAGATAACTTGATGCTCGGATTTTTGTCGGCAATTTTCCCAAAATTTCTGTACTAATTATTTTTTATTCAAAAAAAATGTTATTATAATGTTGCAAAAATAATTGAATTAGAAGACTTATCTGTCTGGTTATTGTGGCTAATTTTGGAAACTAAAGGACGATAAGAAAATTTACAAAATTTATTGATTATGGTCTGAATTGTTACATAGGCTATGCTATATTGCGCTATATCCCTTCGTAGGGGAATTGAGGGGAAGAAGTTTGTAAAAAGAACTTAATGAAAAAAAGATGTGAAAAAATGATTGAGCTCGAACAAAAGTTATAGGCGTGTATCTCCTTACTCTACACTGTGACTCCACGCGGGTGAAACCGCACGGGTACAGAATCTTTTGAAAGGCGGAAGAAATATGCTGGCACACGCCCGTTATACTACGAATGTCTTCAATCATTCTAGACGTCAAAAGTGACATAAACTGGCTCTACAACCGACTGCAATGGGATTTACTACGTGATGCTCGTGGTGTTCGTGACCGTGACCTTACCTACGCATATCTCTAAGCTAATATTTGCAACGCGAGTAATAATAACAAATAACAGTTGGTGGTGTTAGAGATAAACACAATAGTAATGTCAATCTCTTTAGTGAAACGGTCGTCTGTGACGTAATAGCAAAACTCTCTGGTTTTTTGACTCTTGCTACGCTGACTTTGCCGTGTGCTGTGCATCCTGAATAAATCTCTCTACATCTACTGAAATACGAAGTTTCTCTGCTGAAATCCTTCAGGTTATGGCCCAGAATAACGCGAGGGTATCAGATGCGTAATTATTTTGTGAAAATAAAATTATAAAATAAAAACGCTGCAAAAATGGCGTCTACGGGAGCAACGCCGTTTTCATCAAATTTCGTCGGGATTGACAAACTACGAGGAATAGAGAATTACACCTCATGGAAATTTATGATGAAGATGATTCTGATACATGAGGATTTATGGGAATGCGTCGAAGAGGACAAGGGCGATGTCAAAAAAAAACAAAAGGCTCAAGCTAAGATTGCATTGGCTGTCAGTCCAGCGGCGATTCCACACATCAGGAATGCGAATTCAGCGAAGGAAGCATGGGACAATCTGCAGAAAGCCTACGAGGACAAAGGTTTATGTCGTAGACTTGGATTGTTGCGATCACTTTTCGGAACAAAGCTAAGTGAGAGTGAGAGCATGGAACGCTACGTGAACAAAATCACTGAGATATCACAGCAGCTAGCCGAGATTGGATCACCTCTGGAAGACGATTTTATCGCTGTCATAATGTTGAGCGGTCTAACAGCGGACTATGATCCATTAATCATGGCCATCGAAAACACTAGTATCAAGCTGTCGAGTGACCTTGTGAAGGGAAAACTTCTACAAGAAAATCTACGCAGGGATGACAAGGAGAGTGCTACTGCATTGGTTGCAAGAAAGCAGTCACGATGTTTCAAATGCAAGCAGGTGGGGCATTTCATCAAGAACTGTCCAAAGTTCAGCAAGAAGAAGGCTGGACAGCAGGAGAAAACTAATGCATCTGAGGCACTTCTGACGGCGCTCTCGGTCAACATCAACAGCGGCTCATGGTACATCGATAGCGGTGCCACGGGACATATGTGTCGTGATAAAAGTGTTATGTATGATTATTCTAGTAATGGACAGCTGCCAGTGAATATAGCCAACGGTGAGAAACTTTACACAGCAGGACAGGGTTCGGTACGAGTACAAATGAAAAACAATGAAGTAAAGACAATAAGTGACGTTCATTATGTACCTAAGTTATCCACCAATTTACTGTCTGTCAGTGCCATGGTAAAGAAAGGTTATAAAGTGGTGTTTTGTTCGAAGGGCTGTAAAGTTTTTGATAAAAACATAGTAGTGGCTACTGCCACTTTGTGCAACGGTGTTTATCAGTTGGATACAGTCGAGTCCATAACATGCAATCTGGTAGGGAATGTTTCTAGTGGAGTTTCAGAGGGGAGTTCTTCTGAAGTCATTGGTGCAATGAACGAGTCAGGTATCAGGGGCACTACCACCACTGTGAGTAAACCAGACTCAGAGGCTTGTGCGATGGTGACTTCCCAGGGAGGAGACGTTGCCTCACAAGAAGTTTGGCATCGACGCCTCGGGCATCTCAACCACAAGAGCATGGATCTACTCAAACAAGGTATGGTGAAAGGTATTACCTATGATAGGAGTACTTACCAGCAGTGTATCGCATGTATTGAGGGAAAACAAACTCGATTACCTTTTCCCAAGAAATCGTTCAATAGAGCCACAGATGTATTACAGTTAGTACATTCAGATGTGTGTGGTCCTATGTCTTGCAGTTCTATGAGTGGCTCAAGGTATTTTCTGACATTCATAGATGACTACAGTAGAAAAACTTTTGTTTATTTTTTAAAGCAAAAGAGTGAGGTTTTTGAGAAATTTAAAGAATGGAAGGCTCTGGTAGAAAACCAAACTAACAAGAAATTAAAAGTAATTAGGAGTGACAATGGTGGTGAATATGTGAACTCGAACTTTCAGAACTTTCTGAGGCAAAATGGTATTCGGCATGAGACAACAGTGCCGCATACGCCACAGCAGAACGGAGTAGCTGAACGCGCCAACAGGAGTATCATGGAGAAGACACGCTGCATGTTGAGTGAGGCAGGCCTCGAAAAGAAATACTGGGCAGAAGCTGTCAACACCGCGGTCTATCTAAAGAATCACTCTCCAACCATAGCTGTCAGAGGTTACACTCCTGAGGAAAAATGGAGTAAAGAAAAGGTAACCATCTCCCATTTACGTATATTTGGTTGCATTGCCTATGCTCAAAAACAAAATCGAACAAAGTTGGACCCGAAGGCGAAAGCCTACATATTTGTGGGTTACTGTCAGGATACCAAGGGTTACAGGCTAATAAACCCTGATCATCCGACAGAATGTATAAAGGCACGAGACGTAACATTTATAGAAAATAAATTCTATAAAAATTTAGTGTCAAATGATGATAACCATGATGAAATTATCACACCACTTATTGGTGATGAGAGTAGGAATGATATTCATCTTCCTGCGCTAACAGAATCATCTACCCGGGAACAATCTGATGACACAAATGTTAACTTGCATCGGGGTACTAGGGTTACTCGGGGTGTACAGCAGTTACGTACAGTCATAGTTGATGATTCTGAGAGCGAAGAGGAAAGCTTTGATACAAATGATGCTGCGGATGAAACATACGTTCCAGATGGATCAGCGGAAGAGGGAAGTTCATCCGATTCTTCAACTTTTGAGGACAGTGAGTCATGGATGTCAGCTCATCTTGTCAATGGCGGAAATGAAGTTGAGCCTCAGACCGTACAAGAAGCAATGAGTGGTCCAGAAGCTGAAAACTGGAAAAAGGCAATGGAAGATGAGTATAAATCATTTATTACCAATAAATGCTGGTCTCTTTGTGATCGAGTTCAAGATCAGAAACCTGTAAAATGCAAATGGATATTCAAGAGAAAAATGATCAATGGGGAAATACTAAAGTATAAGGCCAGACTAGTAGCCAAAGGCTTCACTCAGAAGCTCAGAAGGCATTGACTACAATGAGACTTTCTCCCCAGTTGTGAGATACTCTAGTATTCGCGCTCTACTGGCCTTGGCAGCTGAATACGACATGGATGTGGATCATCTCGATGTAAAGACGGCGTTTTTGAATGGGAATCTCGAAGAAACAGTTTACATGGAGCAACCAGAGGCATTTACTGTGAAGGGTAAGGAAGATAAAGTTTATAAACTTCACAAGGCGATTTACGGTTTGAAGCAAGCTTCTAAAGCTTGGTACGAGAAAATAAACAATGTTTTGTGTGAAAAACTGATGTTTACCAAGTCTTTGTCAGAACCTTGTGTCTATCATAAATCAAGTAATGGTTCAAAAATAATAATAGCATTGTATGTTGATGACATATTATTATTTTCAATGCCAAATTCAAACGAAAAGGCCAAAATAAAAGAAAAACTCGAAAATGAGTTTGAGATTACAGATTTAGGGCCAGCTAGGTTAGTTTTAGGTATGAGGATCTGTAAACATAAAAATATGATCACTCTTGATCAGACTAATTACATTGAAAAGGTTTTACAGAGGTATAAAATGGAAGATTGTAAACCCTGCGCCACACCTATGGAAACAGGTATGATATTGAGCAAGCCAAAAGAGTCCCAGGACTGTGCTAGTAACTATGACTATAGGGGATTGATAGGGTCTCTCATGTATTTTGCAATAGGGTCGCGTCCAGACATTGCCCATGCATTGAGCTATCTGAGTCAATTCAATGATAGTTACACAGAAGTTCACTGGAAAGCAGCAAAAAGAGTACTTCGTTATCTCAAAGGTACTAAAGAGTATTGTTTGACTTTTCAGAAAGGTGGCCTGGAGATAACTGCTTTTGCTGATTCTGACTGGGGTAGGAACGAGGCAGATCGTCGCTCATATACAGGTTTTGTGTTCAGATTAGGAAAATCCCTCATCTCTTGGGAAAGTAGGAAGCAAAAGACGGTAGCTTTATCAAGTACAGAAGCAGAATACATGTCTCTTTCTGACACGTGTAAAGAGGCTTTATTTCTTCGCAAATTCCTAAAAGAAATTCTGAACAAGACGCTGAAGGTTATCATTTATAATGACAACCAATCCGCACAAAAACTATGTAAGAATGCCATGTTTCATGCCAGAACCAAACACATAGACATAAGACACCATTTTATAAGGGAAAATGTTTGTAATGGTACAGTTGATGTGAGATACTTATGTACTAGTGATATGGTAGCAGACTTGCTTACAAAGCCTTTGTCTAAGGAAAAACATGAGAAATTTATGTATCAATTATTGTATAAAAGAGATTAGTTTTCTTCAAGGTACATAAACTTTATGTCATAGTAAATTAAAGGCGAATATTGTAAGAGAGCAGGTCATACTTATATTATGTGTTTTGTAGGTACTTTTAGTTTTTTTGTTAACAAAGTATGTATCTATGTGATAGTGATAGGACATAGGTTTCCTATATTAATAATACTATTGGTTTAAGGGCCAGTGTTAGAGATAAACACAATAGTAATGTCAATCTCTTTAGTGAAACGGTCGTCTGTGACGTAATAGCAAAACTCTCTGGTTTTTTGACTCTTGCTACGCTGACTTTGCCGTGTGCTGTGCATCCTGAATAAATCTCTCTACATCTACTGAAATACGATGTTTCTCTGCTGAAATCCTTCAGGTGGAGGCTGCAAAAGGTTTATTAATATTAGTATAATTATAAATATACGTAGGCATACAGGCTTACGGCCCACCTGATGGTAAGCGGTTACCGTCGCCTATAGACATCTGCAACACCTGGAGTATTGCTAATGCGTTGCCTGTCCTGGCGAAATCTTTTTGTATTTTTCTTAAAGCTCTTCATGTTGTAGGGTTTTTATATATTAGTTTTTTATACTTAGTACCTACTGTATCGCTCAGTATTAATATATCAATTAATATATCTTATCAACCGCTGTTATCCCTTAGCAACTTTTTGAGTTTTTAGATTTACCAAAGCATATTATTAACTGATTTATAATAATAATAGTAATGAAGGCACCTTGGACATCTGTCACTTATATTATAATGCAAAGTGGAGCTTGTATTTGTATGCACCGGAACTTTCATAACATTTAAAAGGATTTTTGCACATAAACTCTGTGTATCGCCGCAAGCATGAAATCATGTGCCTTCTCACGTTTCGTCTCAACGTGTATTCCTACCCAATCACTTTTGTAATCAAAACATCGTGTATCTATCACCTGAGACTCCAATCTTCGCGTTGTACTTAGAAATCGATGTATACGCGACCTACATCGATGAGTAAAATTGTCTTATAGGGGATGAGATTCTTTTCTCATCCATAATGGGGTGTTTTGGAAGAAAATAAGACTGTCTGCTATCAATTTTTAATGTTATACGTAGGCAATCAGGCTTACGGCCCACCTGATAGTAAGCGGTTACCGTTGCCTATAGACATCTGCAACACCTGGAGCATTGCCAATGCGTTGCCTGCTGGAGAAATATTTTTGTATATTTCTTAAAGCTCTTCATGTTGTAGGGTTTTTATATATGTGTTTTTTTATACTAGTACTGTATCGCTCAGTATTAATCTACACTTAGTAAAGTAATTGATATAAATTATATGTAGGTGCTCGATAAAGGTTATATATTTGAGCCACTGGGGTAGTTAGAAACTAAACCTCAGAAGATCCACCGCTGTGATCAGTAGTGGACATCCTACGGCTGAAATGATGATGATGATTCAAAAGTGCTGTACTACAAAATACATGACAAAGAGACGAGGAAAATGGTTAATTCTTACTTTACAAAGGCCAAACTCCGTCAATACAGATGATGTAATTAGGCTTGAGGAAAGAAGCTTACGGTGGCCTAACCCTCATTGTGGGGTTGCGATGGCTGCTACTGCCTTTGCGACGAGACGGGCATGTCAGCAGACCGCAAAAGCCGTTAAGCCCAAAGAGTTGTTTTCGAGCCAAACGCCAAAACTTGCAAATGTCTAAAAAAAGCTATGTAAGACCCACAACACAGATGGACTGAAAGAGTCTCACACTGGTGGCCTCGAAATGCTACCCGCCCCCGAGGAAGACCAAGACGAAGATGGAGCGATGATGTCATGGGGATAGCAGGCGCTACGTGGACTAGACTCACTCAAGAAAGAGGAAATTGGCAGAGGTTGGAGGAGGCCTACACCCAAAAATGGGTACTCCAAGAAAAATGAATTCAAATATAATAATAATCTAAATGATATGAGAAAGGAGAATAAAAGGCTTAATAATAATAATAATAATAATAAAAAAGACCCACAAAGGTTTTAAAACTTTTGACCTATTAATGAATATAAAATGGTTGTTGGATACAAAGCTAGAGAATTTCAACTGTATCACTTTGTATTAGACCATACATAGATATTTTTTGCCAACCTCGTTGGAGCAGCGGACGAGTGTCCGTCTGAGCTGCAAGGACAAGTTTATGCATAATCTGCAAATATTTGTTTTTACTCGTAGTTTCTGATACCCAGAGGGACGAGGGAATCTTAGTGTGGGTTCAGGACTATGTATGTTACTCTTGGGTGTTATTTATTTATCATTATTCTCCTCAAAACTCTAGAACGATTAAAGATTATGAACCTGAATATCATATAGTTTTAAAAAATGTTTTTCGTCCCGTCTCATATAAAAATACGTTCACACAAACGAGGACCAAATGGAGTCACAAAAGATATACCGCTGGGGAACTGTAACGAATTTAATCAGATGAAAAATGTTGTTCATTACGTACCTTCAGAAAATAAGCCTACTTACCTAGATGATAAGAAGATTCCTGCTATACAAAAACGGTTCTTATTTCATGTTGGTAAAGCATTGGTTTTGGCTTGCTGGTGCTTATAATGGTCGCGTAATTTGTGCGGGTCTGGCTCATATTTTGGGGGTGAACTGGTAAATGACTTGCTTGTGACAGTGTCGTGTATATAAAGTAAAGTAGCAAGTTAACTTTCATACAAAAACCCCGGGCTATGCTTAAGCCCACATAACGGCCGATCCTTGTACTAGTTAGAAAGGCCACGTAGACAGAGAAGACGTGGTACCTATAATGGTGCAGATGTCCGCAAATATATAAAATACTACCTTGATAAAAATGCCTAACTATAGTTAGGCATTTTTGTCTTAGGTTAGGTCTTTAAAGACCTCTTTGTATTTCAAGCTTCATAACCGTTACGGCGAGATTGAACTACAAACATCCTCACAAACTTTCGCATTTATAATCTGTATTTTATGAAGTTTGTTGAGAAATAAATATCTTTGACATATGGAAACTACAAAAGAGATGGTTTTCAACCTAGTTCTGTCCAAACGAGATAAATATTTAATGCCTGCGCTCTAACTCGATATTTGCCGATTTCAGAATAAAAATCAATAACAAAAAATTATCTTTGAATATTCACTAAAATAGAAATAGCCAGCCCCGATTCAATACGACATCTCTAAGCTGACAACTGCATTAGCATTGCTTGCAGTACATAATGTGGGCTGCTTGTTTGTGTCTACAACTAACCGGCAAAACAGATATACCTATGAAACTCTTTGGGAGCGTCCACATGCGAAAGCTGCACGCGCGTTGCACGCTTTCTAGTCATTTGTAACATTCTGTAGGCTCAAAGTCAAAGTCAAAGTCAAAGACACCCTTAAGGCCTACGCACACCGGGCCGGAAGTATTTTTATTAAATTAAATCAAACGTATCTAGTAGTAATAATATCCTACTAATATTCTGATAGTAGCCCTTCGCACGATTGCTTTTGCATATAAAACTATTCGATTCCCGTGAGTTCCGTGCTATGTGTTCAAAGTTTTTGTAAGTAAAGGAAGGTGCGATCAGATGAGTAAAACCAATTTATTTATTTGATTTTAAATTTTTATTTGTTCACGACCACAAACAATTGCACTCATATATTACTAAACTTAATTAAAGTAGGTACTAAAGTTCTTAGAGTGTAATCAGCCCCGTTGTCCACGGATTTGGTAGAAAGAGGGCAGTAGTAATGATCCTCTTACCTATCATTAGTTGTATCTGAGTAATTTTAAACGAAATTAATGACAACCATACATAAATTTATCCCTGACTAGCATCGGGTCGCATCACAAATTACCCATACGAAAAAGCTTTTTATAAGGCCCAAGGTCAACACAGATCGGTGAAGACATAAATAGCCCAACTGACAAAATAAAGGACAATCTTCCGAAGCCATCAATCGTGACCTCACTGGGCTGATTGGGGGCGATTCGGGGTGATTGAGGGTGATCGACGGATACTGCGGATACCGGAAGTTGTGATGGATGACGAGGTCGCTCTGCAGATTGACTTGTATACAGAGATATTTTATTACTTTTAGTCGTTTTCAGGCATGTATTCTAAGTCGTTACTCATCCAATTTTTTTACTCAGCTGATCAATGTAGTCCAATCAGAGTGCCGTCGAATATTTCTGGCAAGCTTAAGATGCTTTGCTTTCTGTGACCTAGAAAGCATTCTAGGGACCCAAAATGCTTTCTTGGTCACAGCAAGCAAACCGTATTTAACTTAGTATTGTATTTTTTTTTAATACGCTCACGACGTTTATCCCATAGATATCCTCTCAATCTCCAGGCAATCTGACCCCTAGGGATGTCTAATGGTCGTAGTCAGTTTTAACTTTTTCCAACTCGGAAGATACCGCAGAGCCTCAAGACGAAAGTCTAAAGTCAGTGCGTATTGCTATTGATGTCATTATGGCACTGAGACTTGGTCGTTAACTATTGACCTCATACACAAGCTCAAAGTCACGCAACGGGCTATGGAAAGAGCTATGCACGGAGTTTCACTGCGTGTTAAAATCCTAAATAAGAAAATCCGTAGAAGGACCAAGGTCACCGTCATAGCCCTCAGAATTAGCAAGTTGAATTGGCAGGCCATATAGCTCGCCCATAAAACCGACAACCGTGGGGAGAAAAAGTTCTCGAATGGCGATCAAGAACCGGGTGAGGCAGTGTTGGAAGGCTCCCCACCCGATGGACCGACGACATTGCGAAGGTTGTGGGAAGTCGATGGATGGAAATGGCTCAAGACTGTTCGTCATGGCACTCTTTCGGAAAGGCCTATGCCCAGCAGTGGACTTCTACAGGCTATGATAGATATGATATGGCTAGGATGATGATAATGATGATTTTTTATTCTATTATGTTATATTAATCTTGGACAAATTGAAAAACAATACCTCGGGGCAATCGTGAAAATGGTGTTTGTTTCATTTCTGCGCAAAGAAATTGATAATTTATTGGTTTTGATAGCGCTTCGGGCATGTTGAGTTTATTCTTATTGCGAAGTACTTTGTTAAATGTTCTTATGTACTTTCTTGTGTACGTGCTATGGTAAGAGATAGTGTTCTTGTATACATTCTTGTACTATGTACTTTTATGCCTGATTTGCCTTAATACAGGAATAAGTGTAGTGAAATACATTATTGATTTTTGATAGAATATTTCTTCAGAAATCTCTATGCTATCTCTATCTAGAATCTTCTAGAATCTAGGTAGGGCGAGCATGATATTCTGAGGTACAGCGAGATTTTCTCGCTCTAAATTGGAGCAGCCCGCCTGGCCAGGTACCTCTGCCTTACAGAAGATTGCAGCCAAATAACATTCATCATCATCATCATTTCAGCCGTAAGACGTCCACTGCTGAACATGGCCTCCCCCACAGACAGAGCAAATTCCTTACCATGTGGGGGGATTTGCCCATACTCACCACGCTGGGCATGCGGGTTGGCGAGCGCAGTTAGAGCTATCGTTGTTAAAATGAGGGACGCTGCTGCCCATCCCCTAGCTTTTTTCCCTTAGTCGCCTCTTACGACATCCGCGGATAGAGATATGGAGGGGCCTATTCTTTAGCCGAGGCCACCATGGCCAAATAACATTATTTGTTTCAAATAGTGTTGTGTTCCTGCGGCTCATCTTAAAAAGCTCTGGCAACCTTACTCATAAGGTTGCCAGAGCTCTTTAAGATGAGGGGGGGTTCGGGGTCGGCAACGCGTGCGTGATGCCTTTGGTATTGCAAGCGTTCATAGGCTATAACCACTTACTTACAGGTAGCGTACGCATGTTTGCCACCAAAACAAAAAAAAACATAGTAATTTCATATTTCACAGAAAATAATGTCAGACTGTGTGAAAACAATACACTCTACTCAGAATACCCAGGTTAGTCACGCAAGTTCATTATTAAGTTATCATTCGACTGAGATTTAACACTTTAATTAAATACCGTAAACTTAAAATTATGTTCTCAAGAACGGTAGCGGTCAACCGTAGAAAAAATAAATCTCTGGATATTTAATTATTTTCTCTTAAGTGTCAAAGGGTTGTCCAAATTTAATTAAAACCTGTTAGAACAATGAATCTTGTACCAAAATTAAAATGAAAATGTCGTTGAAACAATTAATCCAGTCTACAGATTTAAGCCCAAGTTTCTCCAATTGCAACGACCGTCACTGTGACGGCCGTGTAAAGTGGATACGGGTATATTTCCCTAATTAATTTGGGGCTACGGTCAACGAAAGTTTCTCAGTAACCAATAAAAATATAGATGAGCCTAGTGAGTGAGCCTAGAGCTACCTCAACTTTTTATCCATAGGTCGCAGGTTCAAATCCCGGTCCTAAATCAATAGTTTTTTATATGATATGGTGCTGTGCAAGCCAACTCCATATTAAACACTAGCTTCCGCCCGGGGCTTCGCTCGCGTGGTACCTACATAAAAATGTTATTCTAGGTAAAGAACTCTTTATATTCGAAGTTTCAACGAAATCTGTTGAGCCGTTACGGCGTGATTGAATAACAAACATCCAAACATCCTCACAAACTTTCGCATTTATAATATTAGTAGGATATCCAATGGACTACAGCGTCCCGTGAGTGAGTGAAAAATTTCCACCTGACGCTGTATAAATCATCTAGAATTTATAGATGTACTGTTTATTGATTGGCTACAGAGACAGAGAGAGACTGGTTAGCTTTTGGTGGTAAGGCCACTACTAGGTTTGTTCTTTGTTATGTAATAGGCCCTTACTTTCTTTTTATCATTTAAATAGAGCCTTAACATAAAAAGATGAACTTATGTAAGGAATTGCGCTTGCCATGATATCATGACCGACAAAAGACGCCAACGCTTTATAAGAAATCAGTGCTGAAGCCTGACAGGGATAAATAGTTATAAGATAAGTTAACTGCCGTTAGTTGCAATAGCCTTAATAACATTTAACATAACCTACCTACTATGGAAACTCGATAGTGTTTCTATTTCCAAAATTCTTTTATATCCCGTGTGTATGCACAATCATATGGGTAAATGTAGATAAACTTTAGTTACAAATTTTTTATTATATATTTATGTATTATATTGTATTATTATATATATGGGTGTGTATATTATTAATTAATTTTTATGATGATAACCGTGCCGGTTTTCTGCTGTCATGCCACATGCCAGCATTCCAGTGTATACTCAGTGTATAATTACACGTCAGACCGTGCTTCTTGTTATTAAGTCTATACTCGTAGAACAGCCCCATTCCCTGTTATTATGAAATTAGGTTCAGACGAGGACTTTCTAAACCCTGGTTTTGTGACGTGCTATTTCATACATTTGACATTACAAGATAAAGCAACTGTATGATAAAACACTTCACAAAACCAGAGTTTAGTTAGTCTTCGTCTGAACCCGGTTACTAACTAAACCCTGGTTTTGTGACGTGTCATTTCATACTTTTGACATTTCGACATAAAGCAAATGTATGAAATAACACGTCACAAAACCAGGGTTTGAACCCAGTTTCACGGAACGCCCGAGTTATTTGAGAGATCTAGCTCGCTTCGCTCTCTCATTCAATATGAGTAAAAACCAATGACATGGCAAACGATCGCGTATTTCACGAGGCACATAGTACTGGAACCACGAATGTCTATGTCAGAGATTTATAGCCGCGATTTACCGCCAAAATTCGCTTTGTTTTGTTTATTTTATAGACAGGACTCGTTGGCCGGAAAATGCTTGGAGCGATGGGTAATAGGCATTCATTTTTTTATTTATTTACCAGTTTTCTAATATATATATAGGTAAATATATAACTGAAAGCTCTCCTTCGGCATGTTTAGTATTAATCCTCATCATCATCATCAGCCCACATTAGTCCACTGCTGGACATAGGCCTCTCCCAATACACCCCGGCATTAATCCAGGCAATGTTATAAATGCGAAAGTTTTGATGGATGGATGGAAGTTTCTTACTAAATCACGCCAGAACGGCTGAACGGATCGGGATGAAATTTGACACATAGATAGGACTGGATTAGAACATAGACTACTTTTAATCAGGGACTTGAAACCATTGTTAAATTTCGGTATTTAACCAGCCTAAATTAGCGATATCATATTGTCAACAAAAATCACAAGACGAGAGTGGGCAAGAGGCCCCGCTTGAGGAGTATCGTCGTTCGAATTGTAAAAATTTGTCGTCTAGAGTAAAAAATAATCTTTTTCCAAGGCCAAGGTCACTTAATACGCACCGGCGGGTGTGCGCCGCTGCCGTGGGGGATGCAGTAATATTTGGGTTAAATAACGGTACCGTTATTATCAATATTTTTCGGTTAACCTCTATTTTTGGTACCCTTATATTTCGATACCATAATATAGTGATACCATAATTCAGTCTACCGATATTTTTTGGATACCGATAAATTATTGATATGACGTCATATCCCTGCTTTCCCTGTCATGTCCCTGCTTTTAATACAATACAATTTTGCCGAAGTATTTTTTGTAAATTTTATCAAACTGAGGACAACGTTAATGTTTCCTATTAGGTTCATTTTATATAATCCTGATAACGAAAACGTAAACTCAAAGATTCATCTATAATTTCCACCAGACCTTTGAAGTCAATATTGAATAGATAAATATCAATCAAATCAGTTTAACTCTTTGATGTTCTTGCATAACATAAAACCATCAAATAATTATGAATTACTAGCTTTTGCCAGCGACTTCGCGTGGAAATTTTGATATGTATGCTCTGGGAAAACCAAAAACAAATGTATCCCACGGGGACCGCTGGGGAATAAAGGTTCTCCAATGGCAACCACGAACAGGACGACCGCAGAGTCGGAAAGCCCGACTGACCGACGACATTGTGAAGGTTGGATGGAAATGGCTAAAGACCGTTCATCATGGCACTCTTTGGGGGAGGCCTATGTCCAGTATATGACTTAGAATAGAATAGAATAGAAAAACGTTTATTTTGTTACCAATACAATCAGACTTATTATAAAACAATACAAAAAAAATGCAATTCAACATCATGGTAACGAAAATGGCCACCACTCAGCATGTGCTAGGGCAGAGCAGATCATACCAAAGCGCTGGTCTTCTACTAATTAGAGAGGTAGGGCACAGCGAGATTTTCTGGCTCTAAATTGGAGCAGCCCGCCTGGGGAGATACACTCCGCCTTACAGCAGATCGCAGCCAAATAACATTATTTGTTTCAAATAGTGTTGTGTTCCTGCGGTGAGTAAGGTTGCCAGAGCTCTTTAGGGGGGGAGGGGTTCGGCAAGCAACGCATTAGCAATGCTCCAGGTGTTGCTGATGTCAATAGGCGATGGTAACCTCTTACCATCAGGTGGCAGTAAGCCTGTTTGCCTCCGTATAACATTAAAAAAAAAAAAACTAATATAATATTTAATAATATTTAATAATATTTTGTTTATTGACATAAAGTAAAATGCAAATGCGCCCACTCGCGCATTGTCAGCGTACACATTTGCCAATGTGGACGCACCCTTACGAACTTTGTGGCTTGTACAAAGCGTAGCCATAGTCTCAGTCACAATTTGTATTAACCAACTATATTCTGCCCGCGGCTTCGCTCGCGTACATACATAAAAAGTAGCCTGTAAAAGTAGCCTGTAAAGTTCTAGATAAAGAACTTTATCTATTCCAAGTTTCAACAAAATCGGTTGATCCGTTTCGGCATGATTGAGACACAAACATCTCAACATCCACACATCCTCATAAACTTTCGCATTTATAATATTAGTAGGTAAGGTTAGGTAAGTAGGATACCAGAGCAACGTTCACCACAGTGACAGCTTCTATGAAAAAAGAGGATGAAAATGAAAAAAACATATTTGTAGCAATAACAGACTGCTATTGATACAAGTTACGCAGTGTTGGAAGGCCATTTTACCATATCGCGGAATATTTAAATGTTTCATTTTCTGATTTGCATGTGGAGTAGAAACTATAAATTACCTATTAAAATCTAAAATCTTTGTAAAATTATATGAACGTTACTTGTAAAGAACTGTAATTACTGTAAACCTGACATGCCTATGTTATATGTTATAACGAAATGGTCAATAAATGAATTGAATTGAATTGGCCCCCCGATGGACCGATGAAATTGTAAAGGTTGCGGGAATTCGGTGAATGGAAAAGGCTCAAGACCGAACTCTTTGGGGGAGGCCTATGTCCAGCAGTGGAGTTCTACAGGCTGTTGATGATGATGAATAACAAACTAACAATAGTTCTATACTAGTCTAGTTAAATGGAATGATGACCTGAGTGTTGTTAACTAAGGACGCATCTGCATATCCATTTCACTTGATTAGGTACGATGTAGGAGTGGAATCGCCTCAATAACCATGCATTTTTATGGCCTCCCTATATGGCTGACCGACTGACATCATAGCGATAAATGTCAAGGGTAATTCACTTTTGAAGCATTAGGTACATATTTCATCAAGTGTAGCGTGTGCTGCCCTTAGATCATTTGTTGAAGCTCACATTTGTCTTCTTTTTTTTTTCACATTTTTATCAGCTCTTATTTATTAGGGATTATAATTAGATTACTTTTCTTTTGAGCCTCACCTAGTTCGATCGGCACCACACTGAAGCTTTAAATTCCATTTTGTGAAAAAGGGTCATCGAAAAAAATGATAGGCACCAAGCCGTGTTTGTTGCCTGATTCTTCTAGGCTTGGTCGCGAGGAACAGGCATAGCTTCACCTTGTTTGTAAGACGTTTCAAAGTGATCCTAGTGATTTTATTGAAATAAATGCCTTTGACTTTGACTTTCGTCAGACGTTTGTTAGCAGATATGAGCTTGCAACCTGTCACGTCTGAAATATGCGGGCATGTGCCAATAGTGATATTGAGACGTGCCTCTGACTACCCAGGATCTGATCCCTTGAAGATCTGAGAGGATATTGAGTCACAAGTCTGTGACTCAAAGTTCAAATAATAATATAATGATGGCCGCTATAAACTACTTCCATGCTTTGACCACGTTACAAATGATAGGCGGCTTCAAAACCCCACCACCAGAGTTGGCTCTAGCTCATACGAAGTAACTGATGGTGAACGAACCAGTGTGGTGAAATAACTCAGTGCGTCACATAAAGCCAAACATAAACAAATTACTTTCCTTTATGCCAATGAAATCCAAACTGTATTTTAATAGAAATATCGTCCAATTAAAAGTTTGAAATAACTTGTAGGTAGGTACTTTCCATTCAAATGGATTTTTTTCACATATTTTACGAAGCTCAATTACTAAATGGTAATTTGAAGATGCTTTATAACCGACTTCAAAAAGGAGGAGAGGTTTTCAATTCAGCGGCTATGTATTTTTTTTTATCATCGTACACCGATTATTGTCGTGGTCGCCCCCCCCCCCCCCTGAATAATAGGCCCCTCCATTACTAACATAGACATTCATTTATTTGTTACCAAAACACACACATTTGCACAACGATTTAAAACCAAACAATTACATAAAAGAAAACACGAGCACTTAATATAAAATGGTGTAATGTGTGCTGCAGCAGCAAAATGGCCTCGGCTCAGCATTATGTCTACTCATTTAGCAGCAGACGCTGGTATTCTGCCGAAACCATTACTCACTAACCATGGATGTCGTAGGAGGCGACTAAGGGGAAAAAGCCATATTAGTTCCATTAAATTTTGGTGCTTGTTGCCAGTGATGACATATGGCACTGAGACTTGGTCGTTAACTATTGGCCTCATACACAAGCTCAAAGTTGCACAACGGGCTATGGAGAGAGCTATGCTAGGAGTTTCACTACGTGATAAGATCCGAAATTAGGAAATTCGTAGAAGAACCAAGGTCACCGACATAGCATTTAAGTACTAACCCTAATTATAAGTTCTTTTATATAATTTTACTAACAAATTATGGATATTTTTTTATTTTTTTATTTTTTATTTATTGCTCTCAGAATTAGCAAGTTGAAGTGGCAGTGGGCAGGCCATATAGCTCGTAGAACCGATAACCGTTGGGGAGTAAAGGTTTTCGAATGGAGACCCGATGGACCGACGACATTGTGAAGGTTGCGGGAAGTCGGTGGATGGAGAAGGCTCAAGACCGTTCGTCGTGGAACTCTTTAGGGAAGGCCTATGTCCAGCAGTGGACTTCTACATGCTGATGATGATGATGATGATGAATTTTGGTGAAAATCTGATGTTTGCTTGCTCTAGTATCACAGGTTCTCTCTTGGTCATCCTGCATTAAGGTCAGTAAGCAGGCTGAGGTATATTTGCCCCGTAATTAATTTTAGGACAAAGAGAATATTTTAGGACAAATTTAAAGAATTTCTTTGAAGCTAACAAAGTTAAAATTATATGAAAATATTGTTTGCAATATTTTTCTTTGGCAGCGAAAAAAGCGTATTTTGAATATTAAAAATAAATGGAACAGGCTAGCTTCCACTTGTTTCTAAGAAGTTTGAACGTGATCCTAGTGATTTAATTGTAATAAACACCTTTTGACTTTGACTTGAGAGTTTTGTCAATAAAAATTATAAATTTCCAAAAGTCGTAGAACAAACGTTTTCCCCAATTAAGTGTAGAATAAGCCCCTATCGAGATATCATATATATTATGAATCACATTGTATTTTATCAGCTCTCTGAAAATACACCGTCGTTTTATATTTTCCTGGAAATAAACAGAAATAAATCACGGTAGATGGCGTCGCAGGCTCATGCAACATGAAAGTAGAACATTGACAAATTACACAGTTGGCACCTGCAATATGGAGCCGTGTTCAAACTGGGTAAGATATAGATCAGTGAGGTGAAAACTATTTTCCAGAAAAATGGACTTAAAACCAACCAGAACTATCAGACAGACAGTAAGCGTAAAAGCCAATGATATCGGCGACGACACATTAATTTTGATTAGCTAATATTTAGTCTAATATGTGTCGTAAGCTAGCGCTATAGTGAAGCATTCGTATTTGGGCTATTGACGCGACCTACAATCCACCTTTTGTATAGAAAATAAATAGAAATAGTTGTTTTCAGCAATAAATACCAATACCATCATGGGATGGCGAACAAATTGGCAACTAATTCCAAGGCGCGGAATGGGCGAAGTCACGCAATCAGACTTATTGTTCTATTAGAAACCACTTTGTACTAATACCTACTTACAAAGATGTTGTAAAGAGAGAGATGCAAATATTAGGTACTTAATAACTGAGGCCCTAGTGTTAGGTCACGTTTCGACCGCGTAATCTCACGGTGAGTCACGAAAAGGGCCGCCTACAAAACTTCTTCACTTTCCACTTCTATACACTTTCCACGGTTCCTATTGTTCCAAGCTAAGTATCTAATAGCAATAGTTTAAGCTAATTGGTATCTAAATTTTTCCTACTTCCATTTGGGCCATTATTTGTCTATCGTGGAATGCAATGCTCGACTATAGTCTGTGTAGTCCTTATGGTGTTGGGTAATTATGAAACTAACTTAGCGCAGTTCTTGCAAGTGTACTAATACTATGAATATTTTTTTTTCTATACTATTCTTTTTTTTTTTTTTTATTTAACAGAGGTGGCAAACAAGCTTACGGCCCACCTGATGGTAAGCGGTTACCGTAGCCTATGAGCGCTTGCAATACCAGAGGCATCACGCACGCGTTGCCGACCCCGAACCCCCTTCCCCCCTAAAGAGCTCTGGCAACCTTACTCACCGCAGGAACACAACACAATTTGAAACAAATAATGTTATTCTACTAAAGCTAGCATGTATTAAATCTAATAGTAGTTATGTAAAGTTAAACCTAAACTTAAGTGTCGTAATTTGAACCTTTGATCTTTCCTTCATAAGTTTTTAAAAGCTTTAAGCTTTAATAAACGTTTATTAATACGTATGATTGTTACGTTCTAGGATTAAAAGACCGGAATTGTACTAGTTAATATTGTTATATTATTAATTATGGAACTTTTGAAATTGAATTCACTCTAAACTCACACTAGGACCTCTACGGTAAGGTAAAATACTGGCAGTAGTTTGATACCCCTGACCTCTGAGTGAGCTGGATATAATGTTCCTCGTTAGTGGAGCTCACCTGGCGCAGTCCTAATGAGGCCCTCAACTACACCGCAGAATAAATAGTTCTTTCTATACTTACTCACAGGTAAGTGTCACCTAATTGTGGGGTTACGCTATGTAGATACGTGAATATTCTAGGAATTTCGTCAAATCTGTTCAGACTCAATTATTCAGCTTTTTTACCAAACAGTTTGCAGTCAAGCTTCTAGTTCGTTTAATAATTATAGATTACAGATTAAAAAAAGAACAAGAAAGATAATTTGAAAAAGCTCTGGAAAAATTGTGAAAAAGTAAATTGACAATTTTGATATCATTTTTCGCTATTATTCTTTCTTTTTGTTGATAGAATAAGCCCCTTTTGGGGTAGTATCATCATCATCATCATAATCAACAACCTATAGAAGTCCACAGCTGGACATAGGCCTCCCCCAAAGAGTTCCACGACGAACGGTATTGAGCCCTTTCCATCCACCGACTTCCCGTAACCTTTACAATGTCATCGGTCTATCGGGTAGGGGGCCTTCCAACACTGCGTCGCCCGGTTCGTGGTCACCATTCGAGAACCTTTACTCCCCAACGGTTATCGGTTCTACGAGCTATATGGCCTGCCCACTGCCACTTCAACTTGATAATTCTGAGAGCTATGTCGGTGACCTTGGTTCTTCTTCTTGGTTTGGGGTAGTATACATATTATGAATCAGTAAAGAATGCCTAACGCATTGCTGGTAACAATACACACCCACACCAAAACTAAACCTCCCAAAAACTACGTTAACTAAGTAGTTTATTTACCGTGTAGTGTACCTAATGAGGCTCTCGGTAGTCCCACAGAAAAACGTAAGTTCTTCCGTATACTCAGGATAATTAGGTAGTTAGGCACAAGTTACATGCTCATCGAATCGCACATCGTTTCTTCTTTCCTCTATCATCTATTGTTGCTTATCAAATCGCAAATTTTGGAGGAGTAGGTACAGCATGATTTTCTCTCTCTAAATTAGAGCAGTCGCCTGGTAAGGTCCTTAAAGAAGATCGCAGCTCACAATGTTTTCCTTCAAGTTTGAGAGCACTAGTATAGTATCTGGATCTGCAATTCCTGTGGATCGGAAGGAGGGCCCATTTTTTTTTTTTTTAACTTTTGTGGCTATTGTGTCAATGCGGCCACAACTGGCCTATTGTGATCGCCACTTTATTTGTGGAGCCCCTTTACAGGGCCTTTAAAGTTCACCGCAAAGCCCAGCAGCTGCTAAAAACTGAAGGATTTTCTTTGGGGTGAGTTGCTTTAGCTCCATTTGGCTGAGGAGGGCCCATTACCACCAATCCACCAGTGCTCTTATTCGCTTCAACTCGCTAGCGATTACATAACGCTCCAGTTGGTGCTAGCCTTCTTACATAATACATTCAGGGTCTCCCGGGAATCTTACAGGACAACTCCTTAATTAATAAGGAAGCCGATTCGTTAATTACTCATTTTATTGCAGACTTTACTAAATTGTGACAAAGGGCAATGAATAATCATTTCCAATCAGAAATTGATTGCTATACAAGGTGTTTTTTAAGGTGTTTATTTCAGTAAAATCACTTAAGTACGCAGAAATTTAGTAGGAACATTTATATCTGTAGGTGATGTTCCAGCAAGCCGTAGGCAGTTGGAGCGACTGATGATTATAATCCTCCTTATCGCACGCACACCAGTAAATATAATTACCTAAGGTAGAGAACAAACCAAAATAGAAGCAGACTAATCTTTACTTAGTTGTAAACAATAATATATACCTAGCAGTGTTTTCCCGCTTATCATTCTATTTTTGCAAGAGACAATTAAGATAGTCCTAAGAAGTTGTTATGAGGTATGGAGCCCTGTTATGATGTCTTATTGCCATTCAATTACTGAAGAACGAATCGATAACACAATGCTCATAGTCAAATTTGTTGATACATGCTAACAGCAAACCTCTTCCATCCGCACGCATGCTCGAAAATCAAGCGTCTGTTGATTTTGAGAAAGCTCTTAAAATCTGTAATCTTAATAAGCTTATTACTTATTAGGATTTATGTAGTGAAACTACTATACTGAGTACAAAACACAAGCACACAAGTGACTGTACACAAATAGTACACTGAGTGTATTATTTGTGTACAGTGTATACATTTTTATTTTGTATACCTACAGTGTACACAAAATTCGATATCGCAAGCATCGCGGGCCGCAACTGGATGAAGCTTGCACAGGATAGAGGAGAATGGCACATACAAAGGGAGGCCTATACCCTGCAGTGGGTAAAGTCAGGCTGTGGATGATGATGTAGACAAAATTATAATAAACACACATACCACGGGATGCTTTTGCGTCGCTCGCTAACACCTACCCATCCACAACCTACCAATAGACAGTCAGAACCTACAGTTATGCTGTTATGAATAATTTCTAGTGTCGGGAACTCGAGATGCTACATTCATAATTCAAGCTTTGTATGTTGGTACTCAAATGTTATTAAGGTAGCCTCCTTTCATTACTTATTTATTTAGCTTTAAGAACATAAGAAGGTAGTCATTAATGTTAGTTTGAGGTCAAAATGAAACGGTCTTCATTTGTAGCTAGAAGATTATTTATAGAATAATTTAATGTCTAAGTAGCTTTATAAATTAGTTCCTTAAAATATGTTTTACTGCTCATCCGACTGGCTCTGATGATGCCAAATTTAATTGAAATCGCTGTATTGTATCATTTAATAAGAAGACAGTTCCTCTGAAAAAATGTATCCTACTAGGCTTTAACAGTATCATGGTAGGTAGTCATGTGTTTAAAGTTTATGTAGTTTGTTCCTAACATTTTCTTTTATATAAACTCAAAAGTAGAAACCTATTATTAGCCTTTCTATCTAGCTATAGCGTATAATCTCACGTTTGTTACGCCGTTGGTTTCTCTAATAAATAAAATAAAAAATAAATAATATAAAAAAATATTTCCAGACTTTTCATAATGTTACATGAAACAATAGGTAAACATCATTCTGCTATGCAAAGATAGTATCCTACTACTACTAAGTACCTCAACATTATTAAGTACCCTCAAAATTATTAACTATCATAACAATACACTGTACCGTTCCACAACTTTATTGTTAGTTAGTTATGTAAGTTTCTATTAATTAGCGAATAATCTTTTTACGTTTGTTACACATAAATAAACTTTTTTTATACTTTTTATACTACTAATATTATTAACATAAGTATGTTGTCACAGTAGATTTATCTACTATGCCTTTTTGACCTCATTGTTTTATTTTTATTTTTATGTGTAATATGGGTGTACGTACTTGTACCTACTATACCTGAAATAAACGAATTTTATTTTTTATTTATTTATTATTAATGCGAAAGTTTGTGAGGATGTTTGGATGGATGTTTGTTATTCAATCACGCCGTAACAGCTCAATGGATTTAGTTGAAACTTGGAATATAAAGAGTTCTTAACCTAGATTAGCATATATACTTTTTATGTAGGTTTTAAGCTAGTATCTCTATAAATAAAAATCAATTGCCACATGACGGAGCATCACTTGAAAACGGTTCGACCAATTTAATTTGATTTAATTTCTTTTTTGATGTTTGTGTGTTCAGGAAAAAAATTGTTGAAAATATTTTTTTTCTTTAATTAAATACCCTTAGGCTACTTCATCCGGGTACCCTGCAAGCGAAGCTGCGGGCAGCCACTAGTTGTTATATAAAAATATAGTTTTCGCTGAACAATTTTTGTTTCAGGCATTCTTATAAAAATAATAAGGCCCCTAGGCATGGTTTTAATTTCAATCTTATTCTCTATTCATATTTTTTTAAGATATTTGTAAAAAACTAATAATAAAACCGACGAATAAGACGACCTCGGTGGCGCAGCGAGAGACCGTCTGATACGCAAGGGGTGCCGGTTCGTTTCCCGCTGCGGGACAAATGTTTGCATGATCTGCAAATGTTTGTTCCTGGTCTGGGTGTTGTGGTATGTACCATGGTACTCTTGGTTTCTGATACCCACGACAGGGAATCCTAGGGTGGTGTCAGGACTACTTTGCAGTTTTTTTATACAACTGGCTACCAAACAAGCATACGGCTCACCTGTTTGAATCCTAGGGTGGTGTCAGGACTACTTTGCAGTTTTTTTATACAACTGGTTACCAAACAAGCATACGGCTCACCTGTTTGTAAATGATTACCGTAGCCTATGAACACTTGCAATACGAGAAGCATCACGCACGCGTTGCCAACCTTACCTACTCACCTTCCTCAGGCTGATGAAAATGATGATACATATTATGAATCACCGTATTTTGTACAGGATACTTTTTATCCGGGTAATACCCGAGTGTAGCCGCGTGTGGAAGCTAGTCTTCCAATAAAGCATCCTCGCAAGTCTTCAAGGGAGTTACTTTCAGTCGGCCACACACGTCCCAGAGCCCTTTGCGGTGCCTTTGACGTACAACGCTCATCTCCAAGTACCAGTATCGGTTCTCATTCTGTGGTTATACAAAGTGATTCATAATATATTATGTATACCATCCCGAAAGGGGGTTATTCTATCAACAAAAATAAATAAAATTAGCGAAAACAAACATCAAGATTTTCATTTTTGTATAAAATGTCTACTAAGAAAATTGGCTTTACTTTTATATTACCAGCGGCCTTCATTTATTTACATACTCGCTGTTGAGGACCAACGCCAAATTACAGCGATTTATCAACGAAATTGTACAGGATATTGTCTCTGTCAACATAATAAACTTCAAAGAATGAAGAAGTTAAACGCGTTATATATTTTATTCCGGTCGAGAGGAAAATAAATGGGCCCATTTACATAGGACCTGTTCTGGTAAAGTAGTTTTGGAGGAAGAGTGAGTGATACATACAATTTTCATACAAACATATCTCCCTATTTCCTCCCACGCTAAAGACTACAGTTTTTTATTTCATTTAGCATTCATTTCTATATTAGTACGTTTCGATTACATACTTGATAAATAAATCAAGTAAGTACATAACTAATGTAAATACAAACGATACTATAAATAATTATTGTGTACCTACGGATAAATAACTAGTGCTTATTTTCTTCCTCGACGCAATAGCGTCTAGGAAGAAAATAAGGTATATACCTATAGGTATAAATCTTCATTTTGTCATTATCAAAGACGATCTTTTCGCTCATCCCCAAATTCTAAGAGGAGGATTCCTTTAAAGAGGAGGTAGGGCTCAGCGAGATTTTTCTCACTCTAAATTGGAGCAGCCCGCCTGGGAGGTACCTCCGCCTTACAGAATATCGCAGCCAAATAACATTATTTGTTTCAAATAGTGTTGTGTTCCTGCGGTGAGTAAGGTTGCCAGAGCTCTTTAGGGGCCCTCCCCTAAAGAGCTCTGGCAACCTTACTTCGGAGAGGTTCGGCAGGCAACGCATTAGCAATGCTCCAGGTGTTGCTAATGTCAATAGGCGACGGTAACCACTTACCATCAGGAGGGCCGTAAGCCTGTTTGCCTCAGTATATTTCATAAGGTGGTCAAGAGACCACCTTATGAAATGTCAAAGGTTCTATGAAAATGACGAACCCTGAGCCCGGGCCATTAATAAAACGATTCTAACTTCCAACGGTTGTCGGTCCTGCGCACTGCCACATCAACTTGTTAATTCTGAGAGCTATGTCGGCGAAATTAGTCCTACGGATTTCCTCATATCAGATTTTATCACGTAGTGAAACTCCGAACATAGCTCTCTCCATAGCCCGTTGCGCAACTTTGAGCTTGTGTGTATAGGTGGTATGAGGTTAGCGTTAGCAACGAAGTCTAAGTGCCATATGCCACTAGTAAGTAAGACGCACTGATTGTAGACTTTCTTCTTGAGGCTCTGCGGTATCTGCGATGAGAAGATATGGTGAAGTTACCCAAACGCTGCCCACCCGAGTTGGATTCGTCGGATACAGAAAAATTCTTTACACAATATGTCACACTCTGTGGTATAAATAAACACTGCTACAGCAAATCAGATTACAGTCAGCCCAAATGTACTTCAATATTCACAAACGCCCCAGAACTATTCATAAACCTGCACATTGCTGCCCATATTTCCCGGGAGTGAACTTACTTCGCAAGAAAGTAATAAAGGAGGCAGGAATTTATTGCGTGCCAAGTTTTTTCCTGCAAGCTCATTGCTGCTTAGCACACACCTTAAAGTTTTCTAATTTCATATGAAAGAAGACTTGAATCTACTTTTAAAACATTACGAATTTACTTTACTTTCGTAAAGGTTGATTATGTACTACTAATACAATACCTCAATGCGATTGTTTGGATGGATGGATGGGTTACTGAATTACATCTAGCATTTTGTTATTTGGGTCTGAATACGCTTTACCTTAGGTTACTATACTATTGATACAATATTACATTAAAACACGTGATTCTATTTGAAATGTGGAGAATTTATCTGGAAAATTTATAATCTCCTATCTCAGTTATCATGCTGTAAACAAATCTTAAGTCTTATGCAACCAAAGTTATAAAATCAGAACTACCTTTCAACAGCTGGTAGCGCTAGTGTATAAAATCTCTCATAATATTATTTAATTATTCAGTTTGATTTTAATTATCAAAGGAAAGCAAAGACTGACTTAATTTATAAGAACGTAAATTACCGGGAGAAATAAAAATGTCTAACGAGGCAGCAAACGATGTTGGGTTCAAATTGGAGTCAAAGGAAATAAAACAAGACAGAGATCAAGTGGATTACGATGAACTCCTGTCTTCAGCCGGAGAGTTCGGAAGATACCAGCTGTTGCTGTTCTTCTCAACGTTCCCATTCTACATGTTCGGAGTCTTCGTGTACTTCTCACAGATGTTCATGACGGAGGTCTCAGGGAACCACTGGTGCTGGATCCCAGAGCTGCAGAACCTGACGGAGGCTGAAAGAATAAACCTTGCTATACCCGCAGATATCAACTCTAGATACGGATACTCTCAATGTCAGGCGTATGTGGCGAACTGGACGGAGGTTCTCTCGACGGGAACGAAACCGGACGCAACGTGGCAAACGGCTCCTTGCCAAAACGGATGGGAGTTCGACAAAACGGAGATCCCTTACCCAACTATATCAAGCGAAATGGGATGGGTGTGTGATAAAAACAGTTACCAAGCTACAGCGCAGGCGATTTTCTTCGTAGGATCTATTGTAGGAGGCTTCATTATAGGATGGGTTGCTGACCGCTTTGGAAGACTCCCAGCGGCTGTAGCGAGCAACTTGCTTGGATGTGTTGGAGGACTTATGAGTACGTTTGCAAGGAACTTTATCCAATTTTCGATCTGCAGGTTTGTCATGGGCATGGCGTACGACAACTGCATGATGATGGCGTATCTTCTAGTTCTTGAGTACGTTGCTCCGAAGTACAGATCGCTGCTGTCGAACATGGCATTTTCTATCTTCTACTCCGTGTTTGTGACGTCACTGCCCTGGATAGCACTCGCCTGTGCGCATTGGAAGACTATATCTCTAGTCACTAGTCTTCCGCTAGCGCTCGCAATATTGGCTCCATTATTTATTCCAGAGAGTCCGAGATGGCTACTATCGAAAGGGCGCGTTGATGAGGCAATTGAAAAAATACTTGTGATCGGCCGGATTAATAGAAAAGAAGTGCCGAAGAAGTTGATAGAGCAGTTCAAGGAAACGTTATCAAAGGAAAAGAAGGAAGAAACGAAGAGCTGCTTAGAGATATTTAAGCGACCAGTGTTGAGAAGAACATTAATATTAGTCTGTTTGGAGTTTATGTGCTGCACGATCGTCTTTGACGGTTTAGTCCGAAGCATTGGGCAATTGGACTTCGACTTTTTCCTGTCATTTTCCGTGATCTCCTTCACCGAGTTCCCATCGATGTTCCTGATCGCTTTCATCCTGGACTGGCTAGGTAGAAGGTGGCTGACCGTTATCGTAATGACTATGAGCTGTGTGTTCAGTATCCTGACAGTCTTCATGAACACTGGTATCCAGTCTGTGGTGTGTGCTGTCGTTGCCAGGTTTGCCGTCAACATGTCATACTCAGCAACCATGCAGTGGGCTGCTGAATTGCTTCCTACGTCCGTGCGAGGGTCTGGTGCATCTATAGTCCACATTTGTGGGTACCTTGCCACAGTTCTGTCTCCATACATCGTTTATTTGAAGATCTATGCTCACTGGCTACCTTTGGTCATCGTTGGTGGTGTAGCAGGGTTGGGTGGATTCATTGCCTTGTTCCTGCCAGAGACAGCGAAGAAGGACATGCCCCATACGTTTGATGATGCAGAGGAACTGTCGAGGAACCAAAAGTTTTGGGATATGCCCTGCTTGAGGAAGAAAGCGGAAAACTTTGATGGGGAAGTGAATCAAACTTTTGAAATGTAAAAAAGAAGTTCCTTTAAGACTCTCTGTTTATTTCAAAATTATCCTTACATCTACTGAATAAATTCAAGTTTGAGTTTTTATTTTAGGGGCTTGTGATATCGTTGAGCTTATATAGCATGCCCTCAATGTCAAACTTAAAATAGACTTTAACAAACAGACGTAAGGATATTTTTTAATCTAATCTCAGGTGATACATCGCACGCCATTTGAACACGTCCCAAGTCGTCGTTGTAATTTAAGATTGGTTGCCTTCCTATCCCATAAACTTTTCCGAGAGCTCTAAAAATTAAATTTATCCTTGAATTACTATTGGTAAGTATTTCCTTTCCTCTGTATATATTCTTCTCGACTGGTGACAACGATTTCGACATAATTGCTGGTAGCCGTTCACGCGTTGGGTGCCGGCCTAACCAGAACTGTGTATAGGTTGTCCGGTAGACTTGATGGCCTATGCCTATAGTAGTGGACATCCTACCGCTGATCTGACGATGATGATGTACCTACTTTTCTGCTTTCATAAATATCTTCACAAAAGATTCAATCAATCCTGCCCTCAAACATGTCAGCAACAGGAACGGAACTGAACTCAAGGTAAACTTCCGGCGAAACCAAACAAAAAGCTATCAGCTCTTCAAAGTTCTTCCGGCGAAGTATTGATCAATAGAAATGTCGTTTAGAAGCCAGTAGGTGATCAATAGAAATGTCTTTCAGCCGGTAGGTAGGTTCTATGAGCAAAGTTTCAAGCTGAAAATACAACATCTGAGAATTTATATGGTTCATCATCATCATTTCAGCTGTAGAACGTCCACTGCTGCACATTGCATCCTCCACAGATTTCCAGAGCGAGTTCCTATCATGTGGCGAATTTGCCCATACTCACCACGCTGGGCATGCGGGTTGGCGAGCGCAGTTAAGAGCTATCTTTGTGTGAATACAAATACGCTGCTATCGCTAGATTTTTTACCGTCACCTCTTACGGACTGTTTGATCAACAAGAATTATTTGAGAACGCCTAGCTTAGTTTATTTCTATAGAACGGTTTAGTTAAACTTTCGGCATCGTCTGAAAGATTTTTATCTAAAGCAGTGATTCCAAAATCACGGTGTATAAGTACCTAAGACACGACTGAAATGACAGAATCACACTACGCCTCTCAACTCACCTATTAATCTACAAAGAGGTAGTGTGATATATATATGCACTACCTCGTTGTTGGTTTTGCTCTCAAAGTACCTACTCTTCGTTGATGATCTAGGAGGGTAAATGTACCTAACCGAAGAAAACAATACATCGTGTTCAAATACACTTTATTTTCGACAAGATTAAGAACATCAACAAATCTCTTAAAAATTACAAAAACGGAACTTATCATGGGTACCAGCTACCTCCAGCTGCAATCGATATTTACAAGAAGCTCTTTGGCCTGTATATATACAAAACATAAAATAAAATAGCCAACCAAAGTCAAAGGTAACGTAAATTAAAATTATCAATTTTTAACAACGCTTTAAATAAAATTATACAAATCAAAAAACGTGCGTGAAATAATTCGTGCATTTATAGAATAATAAATCGAATACTGATCGGTAAAACGATTTATTGCTAAAATATACAAATACCTTATTGAATAATTTCGATTAAGTAGTAATAAAAATTCGAAATATTACCGGATGTACGAGTATGTTCCGCCAAAAACAATTTAAAGAATCCATAAATAACTGAAATTTGAACAAGTGTTTCAGAAATTAAAATACCCGATTTTTGAACAATTCTAAGCCTGACCACAGACTATAAGAAAAAGTCTGCCAGGAGAGTGCTATTTCAGACTATAATCTATCACTGTGCTAAATTTCATCCATTGAGTAACAAACATCCATCCATCCATCCAAACTTTTACATTTATAATATTAGTAGGATAGAATGTTGCCGGACCGTGCGTCCTTACTGATTGGTTGATATAATTTTTCTGACGGACTTTTTCTGATAATGTGCGGCCAGGCTAGCTAGTAATTAATAAGTAATGGCCTCAAAAAATGTACAGGAATCCTTAAGTATGAAAAAATTACAAATTGAAAATTGAGAAGAATTAATAATGTACATATTGAAGTCGCAAATAAATGCACAAATTACCTATTCAACTTTGGCCTACTTGCAATAATATGTGAAAGTGCGGAGAGATGATTGATTCTGTGTAATCCATAATCACATTTTTTTTTATAAGTAATTCAGAACCCTTGCTTTTTTTCTGATTACGGTTTTTTTATGGGTTGGTATTAGTATTAGCCGCATACTGATATTTTCTAGTATTTTTTTTATATACCCACCATCTACATCTACCGAATATAATATATTCGGCAGATTTAAAGTACACAGAGTGAATTTTTGAGACGGGACCGGATGCACTGTGACCCGAACTGCCTAGTTTGGTATTTTTTTTTAAATAAATCAGATCAGAGAGCAATTGGATTCGTCTACTCTAAAAGAATAAATGTTTTATTTTGTGCCTCATACAGAATCAATAATCTCAATATTTCCTTGTGTTACTTCTAAGACAAAAAATACCACTTTAAAAATTAACGAATTGGATACACCTAATAATAATAGTACAGGAGATAGGCTTCATTATATTACATAGAAAACATTATGATGAATAATTTGTGGTAGAAAATAGCGACACTAACTCCCGTCGTATTATAAGGTTAACGCCTGATTCCCATCTGAATTAACTTCACCAATTTCTCTAACAAATTGAAATGTTGTCGACATTATCCTTTAAAGTTGATTATTATTTTATTTTTATAGTGATAAACACCCACACAAAGGGAATACTATGATTTTTATAATATCTCAAAAAATTCGACTCAGACGGGATTTGAACCCGCTACCTACCCGTATAAGCTCTAACCAACTAAGCTACGGAGCCACTTCGCTTACTGTGCTTTTAAGACGTTTGGAAGAGATTTTAACAGACGGTAAGTGGCTCCATAGCTTAGTTGGTTAGAGCATCCCCGTATCTAGGGGAAGGTTGCGGGTTCAAATCCCGTCTGAGTCGAATCGTAAAAGTTAGTCATAACTTGGAGCATTATTCATCGATTTGGGAAATATGGTACACTTGCTTTCTTGTCGTGTCACTGATTCTTTCTTGGTCATCCTGTATTAGGTCGGTGACCAGATTGACGCATAGTACACTGATTATAGTAATGCAGATAGGAACCGGCCAAGCGTAACTAACTAGAAGTAGAGTAGGCACGAAGGGGTCAGTACATTTGGCTTAATATGGGAAAACCTTAGGTATCACATCAACATTTAATCCTTGGGTGATGAAATTATGGAATGTCAATAAAGTACAAAGTAAGCAAATATCTTACTTATTAGCATTATGTTAAGGTTCAAAACTGTCTAAAAGCTCTAAAATAGAAGTCAAAACAACGTAAATTCTAGAAAAATATTCTCAACCAATCGAAGAGAGTTCGACATTACAATAGTTAAAGAAAGATGTTACCACCCAAGGCGCTAGGGTAAAGCGATAATTTACCACTAAAATACAATAAATCTATTTTTACCCTACAATAGCATTGAGCCTGAGATCTTGCACCTAATCAATTTAAGTTTTCCCTATTTATTATACCCTACAATGTAATACGAAACATGAATACTTCATCTGAACATCGATAACTATAGCGCTTCAGTTAACTTATTAAAGATTTTTCGTTCAAATCCGTAATTATGGTTATACTAAGCACTTTATCGAACTAAATGCATTGATAGAACCATTAAGGTTACCACGATAATTAACTACAAGGTGATAAATAATATGTATACTATCCGGAAAGGAGCTTATTCTACACCCAATAAATATAGTTTAATAAATATACCACCCAATAAATATAGGCAATAAAGTTTTTGTAAATTGAACATTTTTCACTGTAGAAAACGGTAGTAGGTACTCAACCAGCTATTTTGGCGTCAAACCAGTTCGAACTCAATGAACTCTTGATGCCGAACTTCTCGTACGTTTAGTAATTAGATATAAAGATGATAAAAATACCAAAATACAGCTAATTGGAGAAAGTTTGGGAACTAAACCACTTTCGGGATGCTCTAATATGCTTTCTTTTTTTTGATAGCATGAACCACTTTCGGGATGGAATACATGTTATGTATAACCTTGTGTAGCAGAAAATGTAAAAGTGCGGACAAAATATTCATATTTCGGCTAGCTACTACCCAATTTTAATTAAAACACGAATTAAAGGGTAGCTTACCAGCAAATAACGTCATAATTTTAAAACTTCCTACATTTAATGTGCATTTACTTGAATTTGGGACTCTACAACAAAATCTGAGCCTAAATTTGTCTAACCTACCAAAATATAAAAAAACTGTTTAGCCATACAGATATGTGTGAACGGGGATTTACTAATACATGTATAATTTACTACTTTAATTAACTTTTAAATTGACAGACACAAAATTTCGATAATTTCGTAAACAACGGATTATTATCGGAATTACGGATAACTGAAAGCGTATTTTTTTTTATTTACGTATAAGTACGTACATTACGCTTATTTTAACGTCAGAGCTCATTTATATGTAAAAGAATAAACCTCTTATTCATAATCATCACAACATAGTCACCAACATAACTCTCAGAATGAGCATGTTTTAGTGACAGTGGGCAGGCCATATAGCTCGCAGAACCGACAACCGTTGGGGAGTAAAGGTTCCCGAATGGCGACCACGAACCGGGCGACGCAGTGTTAGAAAGCCTCCCGATGGACCGAAGACGACATTGTGAAAGTTGCGGGAAGTCGTTGGATGGAAAAGGCTTAAGACCGTTCGTCATGGAACTCATTGGGTGAAGCCTACATCCAGCAGTGGACTTCTACAGGCTGATGATGATAAAAGTATACCCGTCTCTTTCTTTTTTTACTGTTAGAAAAGGACAAGGCGAGAGTTATCCAGCCAATAAAGTGCCAAAATAGTGTCTGATTATGAATAATAGGGAATAAAGTTGTTTATAAAATTCCAATTCCTCGAAAAACAGCTGCCCATATTTTTATGTTAAGTACCTACGTAATTTTTCGAGCTCTGCGTTTCGATTCAACTTGGTAACTACAACAAGAACTTTCGATTATAATTTTCAGTCGAAATATTATTCCCATACTTACAGTTACTCTATGTAACATTTTTGAATAAACAGTGCAAAATCATTTGATTTAAAGAAAATTTTACATAAGTGTCATAAATAAACTATACAAATTCGGTGAATTTCCTAAACCTATATTTTTTTCTAGCATAATTCAAATAAAATTTAACACCATTTAATAATAAATTAAACTTTTTAAGTTACCCGACGATGACTGTGTAATATTCGAAATTGACAATAAATTTTTAGTAACAAATCAGTAAAATCAATCATTGTTATGATTAAGTCCCGTAACGATACGGATAAATCCGTAAAGATCTGGAATAATTTGTAAACCGTTAAAGTACGGATGAATCCGTAAACTAAGTACGAATAAATCCGTAAACTGAGTATGGATGAATCCGTAAACTGAGTACGGATGAATCCGTAAACCTTTAAAGTACAGATGAATCCGTAAACTGAGTACGGATTAACCTGCAAACCATAAGAGTACGGATTATCCTGCAAACCGTAAGAGTACGGATTATCCTGTAAACTGTAAAAGTACGGATTGATCCGTAAACTAAACTATGCTCCCGCACTTCCCATTGGTCAGCGATAGATTAGGTCTGCCTAAAGTCGCGTGGCCGAACGAATTCATCCCGTTTGTGTCATATCCATTCATATACTGGTTGTTTTGAAGGCCGATGAGTATGTCCACGAGCGCGTTGGAGGCAGCCTGCGCGTTCAGCAGCTCGAAAATAATGCAGTTGCATTCCGGATCTGGGTTTTTGATTGAGGATTTTGCGCTGGAACTGGAACTGGTTGAATTTGTTCCTGCGGATGAAATAAATAAATATAAATAAATATTCCGGACATATCACACACGGTCAACTGATCCCAAACTAGGCATAGCCTGTACTATGGGTACCAGAGACTGATATACATAATATATTAATATTTAACACCCAGACACAGAACAAACATCTGTGTTCATCACACAAATGTCCAGAGAGGGAATCGAACCCTCGACCTCTAGCGCAGAAGGCAGAGTTACTACCAACTGAGCTATGAGGCCAGTCAGAAAGAATTCGGTGAGGATTGGTGATGATTCATTATCACCAGCATCAGCCTGAAGAAGTATCAGGCTGATAATGGCGATGTTTGTATGTTCATGTTACAATTTATTGAAATTTCTGTATACTTTAGATTTTTTATTCTTCTGTGCACTGCCTTCACATCATCCTACTAATATTATAAATGCAAAAGTTTGTGAGGATGATTGTATGTGTGTTGTTCAATCACGCCGTTCAACCGATTTCCTTGAAACTAGGAATAGATAGTTGTTTACTTAGAAATGCATACATATTTACCTAGAACAGGCAACTTTTTATGTAGGTACCACACGAGCGAAGCCGCAGGCGGAAGCTATTATGCAATAAATACTTTCTTACTATAATTATGAGGGTAATGTCGGTGACGTGGGTTCACCTATGGATCCTCGTGTCGGATTTTATCACGTAGTGAAAATTCGAGCATATATCTTTCCGTAGCGCTTTGTGAGACTTTATACTATGAGTGTGACGTTACCTGATCCGGCCGCTAAGACAGGCGGAGTCGGGTGCAGCGGGCAGGTCAGCTGCAGGGTGCGCGGGTACTGCGGCGGAATGCCGGAGAGATGGTTCGCGGCCGCTCGCGCGTAGAACACGCAACTGTGGCCATCGTTGTCTGGGAAGTTCGGGTTTCCGTTGTGCTGGTGAGAGAAAGGCTAGTTTAGTTTACTGGCAATAGGAAGAAATTGAGATGAGAAAAAAATAAATTAAAGGTTTTCGACAATTGTGTTTTTTATTTTCGTTAAAATTTAAGTTCCAGTTTTGGAAATCTTCTGAAACTGTGAAAATAAGCCTGGACACACGAAAAGACAGACGAACTGCAACGTATCGATCCTAAAAGGATTCCGTTTTACCATTATGTAGTAGGGTGGAGTGGTGGTAGTGGCCCCGCCTTCCGATAGTGGGTTAGATTCCCGGTTGTGTACCGATGGTTTTTCATTCGGGAAATGTATGTGCGCTATACTAGTGATCTCAAACGGTGAAGGAAAATATATTGAGGTAACCGGCCGCCGCTAGCAGTGGCAGCGCGCTCGTGCGGCGCGGGCTGCATGCGCCTCACTTACCCAGATGAGCAGCTGTGCGGCGGCGAGGTGCCCGGCGGCGGCGGCGGCCCGCAGCGCCAGCGCGCGCTCGTGCGGCGCGGGCTGCATGCGCCTCACTTACCCAGATGAGCAGCTGTGCGGCGGCGAGGTGCCCGGCGGCGGCGGCGGCCCGCAGCGCCAGCGCGCGCTCGTGCGGCGCGGGCTGCATGCGCCTCACTTACCCAGATGAGCAGCTGTGCGGCGGCGAGGTGCCCGGCGGCGGCGGCGGCCCGCAGCGCCAGCGCGCGCTCGTGCGGCGCGGGCTGCATGCGCCTCACTTACCCAGATGAGCAGCTGTGCGGCGGCGAGGTGCCCGGCGGCGGCGGCGGCCCGCAGCGCCAGCGCGCGCTCGTGCGGCGCGGGCTGCATGCGCCTCACTTACCCAGATGAGCAGCTGTGCGGCGGCGAGGTGCCCGGCGGCGGCGGCGGCCCGCAGCGCCAGCGCGCGCTCGTGCGGCGCGGGCTGCATGCGCCTCACTTACCCAGATGAGCAGCTGTGCGGCGGCGAGGTGCCCGGCGGCGGCGGCGGCCCGCAGCGCCAGCGCGCGCTCGTGCGGCGCGGGCTGCATGCGCCTCACTTACCCAGATGAGCAGCTGTGCGGCGGCGAGGTGCCCGGCGGCGGCGGCGGCCCGCAGCGCCAGCGCGCGCTCGTGCGGCGCGGGCTGCATGCGCCTCACTTACCCAGATGAGCAGCTGTGCGGCGGCGAGGTGCCCGGCGGCGGCGGCGGCCCGCAGCGCCAGCGCGCGCTCGTGCGGCGCGGGCTGCATGCGCCTCACTTACCCAGATGAGCAGCTGTGCGGCGGCGAGGTGCCCGGCGGCGGCGGCGGCCCGCAGCGCCAGCGCGCGCTCGTGCGGCGCGGGCTGCATGCGCCTCACTTACCCAGATGAGCAGCTGTGCGGCGGCGAGGTGCCCGGCGGCGGCGGCGGCCCGCAGCGCCAGCGCGCGCTCGTGCGGCGCGGGCTGCATGCGCCTCACTTACCCAGATGAGCAGCTGTGCGGCGGCGAGGTGCCCGGCGGCGGCGGCGGCCCGCAGCGCCAGCGCGCGCTCGTGCGGCGCGGGCTGCATGCGCCTCACTTACCCAGATGAGCAGCTGTGCGGCGGCGAGGTGCCCGGCGGCGGCGGCGGCCCGCAGCGCCAGCGCGCGCTCGTGCGGCGCGGGCTGCATGCGCCTCACTTACCCAGATGAGCAGCTGTGCGGCGGCGAGGTGCCCGGCGGCGGCGGCGGCCCGCAGCGCCAGCGCGCGCTCGTGCGGCGCGGGCTGCATGCGCCTCACTTACCCAGATGAGCAGCTGTGCGGCGGCGAGGTGCCCGGCGGCGGCGGCGGCCCGCAGCGCCAGCGCGCGCTCGTGCGGCGCGGGCTGCATGCGCCTCACTTACCCAGATGAGCAGCTGTGCGGCGGCGAGGTGCCCGGCGGCGGCGGCGGCCCGCAGCGCCAGCGCGCGCTCGTGCGGCGCGGGCGCGCGCGGCGGCGGCGCGGCCAGCATGCGCGCCAGCACGCCGACGTGTCCGCGCGCGCCGGCGCCGCGCAGCGCCTCGCTGCTGGTGCCCGCATCCGTCGCCGACAGGAACGCGCGACGCTCGTACTTGAGACGTATCCACCTGTCACAATCGTAAAAGTTAATTTGTGTGACAATGGTACAAGTTAGTGGTGACACATTTTGTCACCAAAGGTGTAGTGGTGACACATTTTGTCACCAAAGGTGTAGTGGTGACACATTTTGAAAACTGTGAATATGCTTCACAATGTTTTTTTTTTTATTGGTTTTTAAAAACTCTCGCTTCCTTCTTCCTTATTTATAGAATGAAAAAAAATGAATGAATAAAAATTGTTTATTCACACACACACGCCTAACAAACTAGTTATAGTTGATTAGAGACGGAACAGATTAATATCTAGAATGGGCGATCTTATCAATAAGAAAGCAATCTCTTCCAGACCTCTTTTATCTATATATCTAACCTTTACATGGAGAGGCGCCTAAATTGTGGTGTATGAGAAGAAGTTTAACGTTAAAAGTTGTTTACATACCGTTCTTTTTCTTCCCTTGTTGAAGTAGCCATAGGTTTGATGTGCCCCCTGAGATCCGCTTCCCATATCGAGTTGGCGAGCGCGTTGCCTATCGACACCATCACGCTGACGTGGCCCAAACTGGAAAGAAAACAAATATTAACAATTATTATTAAATATTATATAATAAGTAATTTTTCCGCCGTTTTTTGGTTAGTCAATTTTATTTTTTCATGTACTATTTATTTATTTATTTAATCTTTATTGCACACAAAAAACAATGAACAAAAGGTGGGCTAAATGCCAAGGCATTATCTACGAAATTATTTCAAAGTCCAAAGTAATTCCAAAGTCTTACTGCTACAACGGAGAAAGAGTTGCCACGAAAACAAGTGCTATGCTCACTATAGACTAATGGGAGCGCAATTTTTAAGGGGGTTTTGAACGCCGAGCTAAAAGGATTCAGCCTTGTTTAAAAAACGGCAAAGAATGCACAACAAAAAAAACTCTTTTTGTTGCATTAACCAATAGCGGGTTTGAACCGGTTAATTATAAATTGCTTGTACTTACGGCCATTCGTCAAGGTCTAATGACCGCACTCGCGATATATGCGAGCCGAGATTCCGATGCACTCCCGAACATTCGATGCATATTAGCACTCCCAGATTGAGACTCGCCCAGTCAGGATCTGAAAATGATCATGGATTATTATTTAGACGGCCTCAGTCTCCTCCTCCTCCTGTTGCCAGTGATGACATATGGCACTGAGACTTGGTCGTTAACTATTGGCCTCATACACAAGCTCAAAGTTGCACAACGGGCTATGGAGAGAGCTATGCTAGGAGTTTCACTACGTGATAAGATCCGAAATGAGGAAATTCGTAGAAGAACCAAGGTTACCGACATAGCTCTCAGAATTAGCAAGTTGAAGTGGCAGTGGGCAGGCCATATAGCTCGCAGAACCGATAACCGTTGGGGAGTAAAGGTTCTCGAATGGCGACCACGAACCGGGCCACCCGATGGAACGACGACATTGTGAAAGTTGCGGGAAGTCGGTGGATGGAGAAGGCTCAAGACCGTTCGCCGTGGAACTCTTTAGGGGAGGCCTATGTCCAGCAGTGGACTTCTACAGGCTGATGATGATGATGATGATGAGTCTCCTCCTCCTCAGTCAATCGGGAGTTTGCCAGGTTCGACACGCGCGGGGAGGCCATGTTTGAATGATGAATGAAATATTTGTTCTTGAAAGAAAGAAATAAAGAAAATATTTTTCTTTTAAGCTTAGTTTAAATTTTATGGGATTTAAAATATAGTTTAATAATTAAGTTTAGTAGGTAATATGTTAGTATCACCTAATATAACTCTAACTATAAATGTTTTTATACCTACCTAGAAACAAAAAGCTATTCAATTTGTGATTTTTTGATAATTTTATAAATGTGTCCTTCTCGCCTGAAACACAGGATTACCGAGTTCAGGCTCCTATGTAATATCTACCTTTATGTAAAATTGACCATTACCTTGTAAATTTTTGTGTACCTTAACAATTTTATGAATTATTATTTGACCCACAACGCAGTAACAAGGTAGCTAGTTAAGTACAAAGAAAACATAATTTACTACTTACCAGCGGCGCCACAATCGCAGCACGCTGAATTTCCATGCACGCGTCGGATGTAATACGTCGCTCGCACATCGCCTGTTGAGTTGGCGCCTGTAGGGGCTGGCTGCCGAGATGTCTGGAATAAAAGAAAGAGCAAGGTCATTTCACAAAAAAACTGGCGCAGCCGGAAGTATTTCTTAAGGTCTAATCTGGCGCAGCCAGCCTAATAACTAGTTTTTACATACCCGTCCTTGTAACGAAGCGAGTATCTGCGCCTCCACAGCACAGACCCAGGCGTCTCGTTCAGCGGCGGCGGCCCCCGCGGCGCCGGACCCACAGGCCAGGCCACACACCTCCCAGCGCCATCGCTTACCGTCTAGGCTTACTATCGTGAACTCGCACGACGTGAAGTCTCCGTCTAGAATTCATAAACAGGATATTTTAAAACACAATCTAAACCCAAGAAAGATTTGTCATTTAGAGTAGTCTGTCAAATAGTTTATTTTTCACTGAGATGTAGTCTGTCAATGGCTACACCATTTTTACTCATACTGATTACTGATTCACTTTTTACTTTTTACTGAGAGTATTTTTTAAAGCTCGAATTCGAGAACAGAGTAGTTCTTCAATGAACGGCGAGCAATGCAAACAAAATAGTTTCTGTTCCTGAATTCTTCACTCGTTCGTCGCGCCCGAGCATGTTACTGATTATTGTTTGTACATCCTACATTAGCGTTGTACGTATAACATCACCTTTTTTTCTAGGCGAAGAGTCTGGTTTAGTTAGCATCTAAACTTAATTCTACATTAGGTAATTTATGAATGGAATATGTTAGGTTGAGCGAGTATTTAAAATTGCCAAAAATCGCCTGGCGAGCTTTTGTACAGTAAAAGAAAAAAATAAGGTTTTCCAATCACCTTCTTCTCCATTCTTGACGCCGCTACTCTTCATCCTGCGATGCCGTTTCTTCACATGCGGCGTGTCCTTATCCGCACCGTTGGTCGAACCGACTTCAGGCTCAGAGGCTAACGACTGCCGGCTCGACGCTGGTTCCTTCATGGTCTCGAATGCGGAGAGAAGGGCCTTGTCGGTCGCGCGTTGTGGCTTCTCTTTGTAACCTGGAACGGTTAAATGTATTGTAAATTTTTTCAAGGTGTGCGAAGGGTAGACCGTTGTTATTATAGGAAACGAAAGACAATAATATCAATAATATTTAATAAAAATAAATATTCCGGACATATTCACACGGTCAACTGATCCCAAACTAGGAATAGCCTGTACTATGGGTACCAGAGACTGATATACATAATAGATACATATTTAACACCCGCGACCATTAGCGCAGAAGGCAGATTTACTACTAACTGAGCTATGAGGCCAGTCAGGCCAGAGCCAGGCCAGAGCTATGAGTAATTTTTATCAATAATACCTACCTACCATGTGAATAATTGTAAATGAAAATATTGCACACACTACTGGGTAGAAAACATTGAATCTACTTCAACTCTGTACTACATGTAATTGAGAAAATATAACTTTAAATAAAAAATAAAAATAAATATTCCGGACAAAGGTAATAAGTAATTCAATTAAATCATTAGGATCACTTTAAAACGTCTTAGAAACTAGGTGAAGCTACACCTGTTCCTCGCGACCAAGCCTAGAAGAATCAGGCAACTAACACGGCTTGGTGCCTATCATTTTCGATCCTTTTCACGAAATGGAATATAGTGCTTCAGTGTCTCGCAGGGAATCAAACCTGTACCTATCACGTAATCCTACTATCCTACTAATATTATAAATGCGAAAGTTTGTCAGGATGTTTGGATGTTTGTGGTTCAACCACGTCCAAACGGCCGAACGGATTTGGATGAGATTTGGCACATTATAGTCTTGAATAGCATACAAGCTACTTTTTATCTTCCTAGTACCACGCGAGCGAAGCCGCGGGCAAAAGCTAGTAAGTACATATTTAAAAGTATTTTCCTTACCAATAGACAGTCCTCCAATACTGTCGTGTATATCAAGACTTGCTGAGTGTCCGTTATACCCTGGCACAGTGGTGATGATGGACTTGGAGCCGCGCGGCTTTTGCCCCGGCACCTTCACTGTCACGTACTGAAGGGAGATCTCTTTGCCGTTCACATCTTCCATGTAATCCTGAAAGGCATTGAAGGTCATGAGTCACCCTTTACAAACATGATAAAAATACCGAAGTCAGCTGATTCCAAAATTTGGGGAAAAAATCCTTACAAAAAATATTGTTTTTTTTTTTCAATGATTATGTTTATTTTTGTTGATAGAATAACACTTTTTACGGATAGTATTCTAGTTACGGAACACGTTGAAGATAGACCTTAGAATTAAATATTAATTTTCTGAGAAAATGAGACTACGTGAGTGACCGCAAATATAAGTTTGTCACTTCCTACACTTGGAATTTTGCTTTTCGAATCCCGTGTGCTGGTACGGAAGCCTCAGAGCGTATTTATTTTGATATAATAAGTATAAGTCTGTTTTTCCGTTATGAGGTATGGAACCCTAAAAACGAATTTGTCCAACATAGTATGTAGTACTCACATGTAAACTGGGATGGTACGTCAGCCTCCCATCATCACAAAGGGTCACATATTTCTTTTTCCATTCCTTATTCAATGCCTTACTACTTTTCTTATAAAGATACCCTTGCTTTAGCGGTATCGCCCTACCCGACCCTAGCTCCCCATTCTTCAATCTATCGTCTTTCTTCGAAGGGGTGAACAGATTGGATCTCCGTCTGGATTTCCTCGAGGTGGTGGGGGTTGATGATGGGGTGGGTAGGTCCTTTTCTTTTTGGAGGTTATCCAGGCAGTGGGGGGCTGTGAATTTCACGTTATTGTTTTCCGTTGCTATGGAGACGAGGCCTGATGATGAGCCGTGACTGCCTGAAACAGAGGAGAAACAATTTTTCAAAACACACTTTTCCTCTACGGAACTTCGGAACTGTTATACGTTCTGTAATGATCCTTACGGCTACGAAATAGAGTCAGTTTTAAGTTTGACTTTAATGGGTGAGCGTAACTCTCAAAGTCAAACTCAAAATTCAACTCAAGGATCATTGCGGAACTACTGCGGATAAACTGTTCAATCAATTTTGTTAGAGAGATTTCATCCTTATAATTGACCCTAACGATCGATGAAATAAAAGTAAAGTCTGTAAAAATTACACCTATATTAGACAGGTGTAATTTTTTAGTCGGTTCGATTCCCTGGTGTGACAAGCAAATTTTCGTAAATCTTTGAATGCAGTTTTCTTTCTTTTCAAAAATATAGGAATGTTTTCTTTGAGTAAAATGTTCTATCTACAGTATCAAGAGTACCTTCCCTCCAGGGGTGGCCTTACAAAATTCCACCCTTTATAATCTTTGCGTCTTACCTAGCGAGTTTCCCCATCGCGACGAAGTGTCCGATCCGTTGGTGCTGTGTATCTCGACGACGTGCGTCGAAGATATACCGCTGCTGTTGGAAGACGCGTCAAAGGATTGCGCACCGCGATGCAAATGGTGGGATGAGGCTGAGAGTGTGTGATGGCTACGTGGTAGGGAATCCTGAAATACAGAAAAAATAAATAAATCATAAAAAAAAAAAAAAATTTTTAGAGGAGGAAGGGCACAGCGAGATTTTCTCGTTCTGAATTGGAGCAGCCCGCCTGGGGAAGTACCTCCGCCTTACAGAAGATCGCAGCCAAATAACATTATTTGTTTTTAAATAGTGTTGTGTTCCTGCGATGAGTAAGGTTGCCAGAGCTCTTTAGGGGGAGGGGGGTTCGGGGTCGGCAACGCGTGCGTGATGCCTCTGGTATTGCAAGCGCTCATATGCTACGGTAACCGCTTACGAACAGGTGGGCCGTATGCCTGTTTGCCACCTCAGTAGTATTAAAAAAAAAAACAAAAAAAAAAAAAAAAAAAAAAAAAAAAATACCGCAGAGTCTAACTCAAGACAAAAGTCTACAATCAGTGCATGTTGCCAGTGATGGCACATGACACTGAGAATCGGTCGTTAACTATTGACCTCATACAGTAGCTCAAAGTCGCGCAAAGGGCTATGGAGAGAGCTATGCTCACTACGTACTCCGCATTTCCAGGGCATTCCACTCTCCGTCTCCGCGAGTATTTCAATTTTGGGTGTCGACATTTCTAACGAGGTCCAGTATGGGAGTCACCTCGAAGCAAAGGCTAAATTAACTTCCAAAAAACTTGGAGTTCTTAACCGTGCCAAACAGTATTTCACACCGACTCAACGCCTATTGCTTTATAAAGCACAAGTTCGGCCACATGTGGAATACTGTTCTCATCTCTGGCACGGCGCCCCCAAGTATCAGCTCCTCCGCTTCGACTCCCTTCAGAGAAGAGCCGTCAGAATTGTCGACGAACCTAAGCTCACTAGTAAGCTGGAGCCCTTGAGCCAGCGCCGTGATATTGGCTCGCTCTGTGTGCTCTATCGGCTTTACAATGGTGAGTGTTCTGAGGAACTATTTGACCTCATACCCGTATCGAGGTTCTACCATCGGACCTCGCGTCACCGGAATAAGGCTCATCCACATCTCATCGACACGTGGGTATCTCGAACCACTCGTTTTATGAGATCCTTTCTCCCCCATACGTGCAAATTGTGGAATGAGCTTCCTTCCGAGGTTTTTCCGCTAACCTACAACATGAAGAGCTTTAAGAAAAATACAAAAAGATTTCTCCAGGGCAGGCAACGCATTAGCAATGCTCCAGGTGTTGCAGATGTCAATAGGCGACGGTAACCGCTTACCATCAGGTGGGCCGTAAGCCTGTTTGCCTCCGTATAACATAAAAAAAAAAAAAAAAAAAAAAAAACGTGATAAGATCCGAAATGAGGAAATCCGTAGAAGAACCAAGGTCAACGATATAGAAGAATAGAATTAGAAAGTTGAAGTGGCAGTGGGCAGGCCATATAGCTCGCAGAACCGAAAAAAAGGTTAAATGTTCTCGAATAGCGAACACGAACTGAGCGACGCAGTGTTGGGCCCCCCTGATGGACCGAGGACATTGAGAAGGTTGCAGGAAATCGGTGGATGGAGAAGGCTCAAGATCGTTTGTCGTAGCACGCCAGGGAAATGTATGCCAGGGAAATACTTCATTACATAAACGAGGGGCAAAACTGTGTCAAAATAGTAATAATGTCACATAATCAGCATGTGTAATTAACTTTATCACTAAGTTTAGGTATTGCAATTTCTTGCAACTGTGTCAATTTCTATATGACAATTTACCGTGTGATTAATAAAATAATTGTTTTGTTATTGCTTAACCAATTTCCGACCTTTTCAAATCTTCTTTGGTCAAAAATGATTTAACATCAATCAGTCTTTGATTTTTTATAAAATACCTAATGTAAAGAATATAATTTTTAACATTATTTTGTTGAAGTGTCTCTCTCATTTAGTGCCTAGGACATTATTTAGATGGAGTAGGCTTGCCTAGTAGCTATACCATCTTCTCAGCAAGGTTTATAAATAAATCCTGACCCCACCAAGACTTGTTTATTATTTATTTATATTTATTTATTACATACAAATTAAGTAGGTAATGTAATTTTTCTACTATTTTCCTGTACCAAATGACTATGCATGATAAAAATGCAGGCTCCAACTTTATCTACATTTTTTCAATTTGTAAGAAATTACGAACCTACATCAGTTCCATCAAGGAAGTAATCAAAAAGGGCCATACTCCATGGCCATTGAAGGCGCATGTAATTGAATCTATAACTGTAATTGACGGAATGAGCACAGCCATGAAACACTGAATTGCTCGCATACCTGAATTAAAAACACATTTATGATGCTGTAATGACTAAATGTAACAAGTGATTTCATAACATAGAAAGAATTTTGTAACAATCCATATCTTTATTTACATACCATGATATACATGCTAAATTATTTTTCTAGCCGGTATACATCTATTGCCTTATTCCTAACCTTGGGAGCGAGGAACAGTTGTGAATTCACCTAGGACATTAGACGTCACTCTCTAGTCTGTACGCGATCTTTCGATCACAAAAACAGTGTCCGAAACCCCTGGACACAGGTAAGGTAGTTTTTAAGATGATTCAAAATAATTCTTTATTAGTGGGTGATTCCTGCATTCGTGCATCAACGGATTAACTAGGGACGCATGGACATAGTTATAGAGCCGTAGGTCGCAAACGGAAGCTAGTACTGATATTATAAATGCGAAAGTTTGTGAGGATGTTTGTGGTTCAATCACGCCCAAACGGCTGAACGGATTTGAATGAAATTTGGCACAGAGATAGATTATAGTCTGGAATAGCATATAGGCTACTTTTTATCATCATAGGTACCACGCGAACGAAGCCGCGGGCGGAATCTAGTATGTTATAAAGAAGTGTTGAATAGCTTGAGCCCACATTTGGTAGGTAAAAAGGCCCAGTCTATAAATTGCACAACAAGATAAATACTTACAATCATACAAGATTAGATAGGCAACGTTAGGTAGATGGAATTCCGGGATTTATTTATAAAATTGAGATTTAAATTACTTTATCTGACTGAAAAGCCGTGTTCAAACGGCTTGCGATAATGCCATCTAAAATGAATAGGAATTGGTTCAACTGTTACAGCACAACTGAACCACAAACATCCAAATACACAAACATCCTCACAGCCTATGGGTTGATAATATTAGTAGGATTTACATTCTCATGGAAATCAATAATGATGAGTACAAATCAATAAATATTGCAATACTTTCTTGAGAAAAATACCACAAAATGAATCATGGTCATTTTGTTTAGAAAACCTATGCTGAAAAGCAAAACAATCTTTAATTGATATTTAACATAATATTTTGTAAAACTAGTTTGTAAGGTTGTTAATAAAGGCTATTTGATTGATTGATTGAGGGATCCTATGGTGTTCTAAACAAAATGACCATGGTTATAGAAGTAGGACACACCATTTTTTTTAATTCATATGTTTTGATAGAAATTTAATGTTTTTCGTACCTACAGAAAATAGTTATAACAGCCTGTGGATCAATATGATATAACTACCTAGATGCATTAAGACCATAAACAGAACATAATGCCATAATACACATGTTGATTTGAAATTCAAATGAAGACAACTTTATTGACCAACTTTCTGATTTTAGAAGTAACTTCCGCCTATGGCTTTGCTCGGGTGGTACCCACATTCAAGTAGCCTACAACACTCTCGGGCTTTTTTATTCATGAGGTTGATGCATTGCTCTTTTGTTGCATCAAATAAGACAAACCAACCAACTCAATTTCCTGATCATTTATGTAAAAACTAGCCACAGCCTGCGGCTTTACTCACACGGTACCTAGATATCATTATTTTCAATCATGTTGATCCATTGCTCTGATGCTGCGTGAAAGGACAAACTAACCAACTAACAAATACACTTTTGCATATACAATAGTGTGATTCCATAAGGAAATGTCGGAAATTAGATTGCTAATTATTAGATACGTACGTAAGAGTTATCTGCGCTTTAGACCTCACAACCGTAGTAGCTTGATGTCCTTGACATGGCAAGTTATTATAAGACTCACCTTATACAGAAATGTGGAATGGTTGTGACTCGGTGAGTTGGGCAGAGGCTGAGGGGTTACAGGCCTGGACCCTCCCGCCAGGCACTGCGACGAAGCCGACAGTCTCGTCCCAACAATCTTCTGGCATGCTGAAAAACAAATCACCACGCTATACTTTCACAATTTCATCCACTGAATATTTTCCAAACATTATTCACGCACATTCAAACTTTGAGGATCTCCGATCGCGTTCCTCGGCTCTTTGTATATTGTAGCACGAACTCCTACGCCTCAGACTCGATATCGGCGACATGTTCGATTTGAATATGAGAGTTCTTTCCATCCTTCCATTCAGAATATGAATATATTACGTCTAAAACCAGCCAAAACAATGTTCGGAAAAACGTAAACAATACCGGACGGCCGCGCGCAATACCAAGCGAAGCGAATGAAAGGAATGAAAGAGAGAGAACGAAACGAACAAAACGACCGCGCGGCAGGGGGCCGGTGTTGCCACTGCGCGATCTAGCAACTCCAACTCCCCGCGCGCCCTCATGGATTTGAGATTCATCCAAAACGAGGTTCATCCATCAGGCCGTTAAATCACGCGAGATACTAGTCGTAAAAATCTCGGTTGGTTACGTAATTTTTATAACTCTCTAACTACATCAATGAATTGAGTGTAAAGATCAAAGCATACTCTAATATAGAAATAAGGCAAAAATAAGGCACGCATACACTCAAAAAACATAGGTACATACATGCCTACTTCTCACCTATGTATATGTAGACATTTTGAAAATAAAAGTATAATTTAAAATATGCGAACATGCGAAAAACTGCTAAGATTTTTTAGTGTCTGGTAAATAACATAACATACCTACACTTCAATATGGTATTCAGTTAACGTAGAAAAAATATACTCCTACAAAACAGACAATCACAAAATGCAAACAAGAAACGGTAACAACATTCCTTAACTGCCGACGAGAAAAAAAACTGTAGTAGAACTGACATCAACACGATTTAGATATTCTGGTAACGTTTCCGATTATACTTACCATCTTGGAAGACTCGCTCCACGTTCAGGCCGTACGTAGCACAAGTCTCGTAGTAGGAGCATCTTCGCAGCTCATTCGACAGCTTGCGAGCTCGGTTATCGTCCACAACGCGTGGACTACTTTCACTTATGGCATCTGAAAGAGCAACCAATCATTTGATAGGAAACAGTCTATTGGAAACGTGTAGGTACGTAATTATGTAAATCGTACCGTTTATTCTTTGTCAGTTACAGACAAACTAAATGTCTATGGCCTTCGGATACGAAGTCCCGCCGAGTCGTAAAATGAGCGAATTATTATAAAGATAATTCACAGTCCTGCGTAAGAACCTAAGTATCTATATATAGTAGGAAAGCTTTTAATTGAAAACATGAGTATAAATGTTTTCAATTAAAAGCTGTCCAACTTAAGGATGAAATATTAATCGGTCTTTTAACTTCAAGTAGGTATCTAGAAGTCACGAAACATTATTACTAATAAAACGTATTATTATTATTCCACACATTTACTCATAAGATATTGCTTTTGAGTAAGAATAATGTAGAATAGTATTTTAGGAGGCTAACCGAGCTTGGAGCCGAATGCAACAAATAAGAGGCATGTTGTTAATAATCAAAGCATACAAATATCATTTCAGGATAGATGCTGGACATGCTAACTATTCCAAAATTATGAAGTACTGACATTATTATTATTATTGTTGAGAAATGAAAAAGAATTCACAATAAACTCACCTTGAGTCCCGACCAATATGATTGGAATCTCGGCGGAATTCCGGTAGTGGGACATTTTGTTGAAGTAATTGGACACTGTGTTATAGCTAATTTCGTTTTCAAGACTGAAAACAAATATTACCGCATCCACCCAAGCCGTAAACTGGAACAAAACAAAATTGTTATCATCAAAATGATTCAGATACTCAGAAATTTGAACAAAATAAATGAGAACAGCTGTTATGATATCTAAGGTGTAAACATTTTTTTGGAAACTAGTAAATTTTATAGATAGTGAGAAGGTTCACTTATTTATAGATCATCAGAATGTAGGGTTGAGTTGAGCCATAAAATATTCAAATGCTTCGAATGCAAAAGGTCGCGGTTTTTAGTTATGATTGTCTTTATGTTATTTTTTTTAGTATCCAATATACTTACGTAAAACCCCATAAAATAAGTAACCCTACTGTTGCGAAATTCAGTCTGACGAAAAAAACCGCGCCCTACCCTTTGTAATAACGTGCAGTCGTAGGGGTTTAAAACAGAAGGGTTGGTGACACAAGCAAGATACGTTACCATAATAACGTTATATGAAAGAATGGACACGACCGAAATAATTACGTAACATGTTTTTAATTTAGGCTTTTATGATTAATATTATCCAATCCTAAGCATGTTTTGATATTTTCATAAATTATTTATGGATAGAGCGGTAGGTATTAGATGTTATGGAATAGCTATTCCATAAATAGCTATTCCATAACATGCGAAAGGGATCGCATAAATTAATAAATTATAAGGGAACTTTCATTTTTTTTCACACGATATCGATGGTGAATAATAGGTATCTAGAAGATACAATGAAATTACTTTGTTCAAGTAATTTATCAAACGCCGACTTGTCAAATGCTCAGCTGACACGTCTATTTTTATTATTCATCGCGTACAGAGGAAAAATTGTAAACCTAACACAGCTTCCACTTGAACGAAGACGTGCGTAGGAGGGTGACAGGCAACCCCTTTCCTCTGAACAACAATCAACGACACAAGAAGCGTCATCCGGCGACGACAGGGCGCGTGTACTTCGCGTATATGATGAGACGAGAGTGAAACCTTGATTAAACATCCTTGACGAGGTGACATGGACAATGGATATTGTTTGAAGGAAACTGTAGTTTACTCCTAGAGTGACCTTATATTATTAACTAGCTAGAGTAATAAACTTGTCATAAGCACATTCAGAATAAAATAGGTAATCTAGCACAGGTTGTCATGTAAAAAGGGCCACGGTCACAGAAACTTTCTCTCGTTCGTCTTGAGCCTTCTTCAGCCACCGACTTCCCGCAACCTTCACAATGTCGTCGGTCCATCGGGTGTCTTAAAAACACTTCTATGTAATTATAGTTTCGTAGGTAGGTATGCCTACTCGTTAGATGTTATTAATATTTTAAGATCAGTAGACAACATCTACTAAATTGATATCAAAATCGAAAAATCCAGCAGTGAATCGAGGCCGGCCAGGTGAAATGATTTATTTTATATTAAAGGCTGAAGTTCCATACGATACGAATGAACTTCGTGTTCTATCGTAATACCACCGTAACGTAACCATGAAATGCTGCAAAGGTATTTTGTGTAAAAAATAGAACGAAAAAACATAAAACACTACGTGAAATTTTTGCATCACTTTTATTTAATGAAATGATAATGAATATAGTAAGTATCAAATGTAATGAGTTACCTCATAATCTTAGCTTTATCATTTATGTTAGGCATAGGACGTAGTTGGTGAAGTACCTACAGGTAATCGATAAATCGATACTTTTAACTCCTGGTAATTAAGAGATAAATATATAAAGTACTAGTTAAAACATTGTACAACAGTTTTGAAAAAAATATCTTACCAAAATTTATTGCAGCCCAATACCACCAATACTTTTACTTGAAGTAGACAGCGTGGATTTTTTTCAGTCACGCTTATGCCTAATTATTATAAAGAACCACATTATAATCTGATATTATAAGTAAAAAGAAACATAACTGTGCTCCCAGGGCGGCGCACCACTGTTGACTGGGCGGGCGGGAGGTTCTGCTTAGGCGGCGAAACCTTAGCTATTTCTGTTTCTCTTCCACACAGTACATTTTCTAGTTAAGAGAGAGATACCTTAAGCCTATTATAATTGCATAGCCTAATATAAATAAAGACCTTGCAAGTTGCAGTAGCCTGAAATTCTTGCGTTATCAACAATTTTGATCAATATTTAGTTGTATAAGTTCAGTAAAATCTCATGGGTTTAATATTATCATTATACGAAAGGTAACTTACATTACACTACATCATTTGTAATCTTAAAAAAGTTTAAAAGCGAGTTGTTTCTAGGATTCGTGTATTTACGCTATCAATAGTATTTATTACTGGCCTGGCATCAGTTAGGCAACTGTTTATAGACGTTTGTACCGATTATAACAATAATGTCTGACTCTGAACAGTTTTATTGTTCCTTGCGCTGTTTACTTACTATGGTAATGAAGGCAATACTTTTGTTTATTATCTCATTAATTACCTGTGTCGTTCAATCTTATATAATAACACTATTATAATCGTACTGTGTACGTTATCAAAGGTTTCTTCTATTGGAGAGGCCAAAGGCCTCAAGGTTGTAAGTGTAACGCTCTTTTGAGGGCCACTTTCTCAGACCTAGAGCAGACAGCCTACGAACCCTATCGGTTTAACAGCCTCTGAAAAAAGGTCGTATTACGGTAAACTGTAATTTGGAAAAGAACTGAGATATTACAATTTTCTGCGTAATTTAACTTTGAAATTTGAATATGGTTCACTCTAAATTATATGCGTTTGTTTTGTTTATTTAGACGTGTTCAGCTCACGTATTTATCTACGGCCTACACTTTTGGACTATCAAATTTTGTCGTTGAAAATGAAAGGAACTGAGAGAGATAAATGTAGTTAAGTCTTGAGACCAGAGTCCGTAATGTTTGTTAGTTACTCACTTGTCAGCTGATGAGATGTGAATAGATTACCGTTTTTTATGTTGTCACGAAGAACGCTCCTACAAACACGACAAGCTATTCACTTTTCACGTCTCACAGTGACAAGCGTGTATCTCGCGAACGTTACGGACTCGGGCCTCACAGGCTTCATAGCGCACTTTCATCTTCGATCAACTGGTCATAGGGAAGCGGAAATACGAGGAAGTAATCGGCTCGCGCTCATGCGTGCAGTGGCCGACGACAGCGTGCTAATGAAATAGTTTCACATTTACCTCAGAATTTGGGAGATTTATGTTCCGTTTTAAAATAAATTTACCTAATCTCTGTAATATTTGCTTGAAGATTATTTCAACACACAACAATTTATATTATAACAATTATAGATTTAGATTTAAATAGGTTAGTATCGCTTTACACGATTTGGCTTGTTATTTCTATGGCATCATCGACCCGGTATTGATGCATACAAGACAAAGCTAACATCAAGTTTTTTTAAATTACATACTTATTGAAATTATTTCACCACACACAACCGCTCATGTTTTATTTATCTTTCCAGGCCAATGCACCATAAACCGAGTAGCCGCCTGAGTATGACAGCGATAACGTATCCTACTAGTTCCGGTGAGAACACAGCATTTATAGATCAAGTAAATTGCAACAACTGTCTGAATACCGGGTATTCTTATAAAAGTAGCGCAGACAGTCCTCGACACATTTTGGCCTCTTGTTGTCCTTCCAGTACGTAACAGGTTTTCGTGTCCCCACAAAAGCTATTCCGAACAATGCGCGTATGGCTATTACGTGCTATGGTCGTGCGCGTAGTTAGTTTTTTTTCACGTCGTCGGCGACGTATGAATAAGAAAGAACAATGTCGGGGAAGGTAACCCGATCCACAAACTAACTCTTGCGGCTCTTACTGGCGACATTGTTAGTGTGACATGATACATTTACGGAGACATGGAACGATAGTCGACGATAGTTAACCACTCGAAAACGAATACCTTAGTTTGCCTCACACTCTTTCTTTTTAGTCATTAGTATTTTTTCACTCTACGCACGCAATTGACAACAAACTGACATTATTTTCAAAAAAATTGCTATCAAGTTTGGATCTTATTTTTTAATTTCTCCCCTGAATCCGCGCTGGGTGCACACATCAGTATGTATCCAGCACAATGATGAGCGAAGGTCATACCTTAGATTCTAAGATATAGTATAGTATAGTAAGCACTTACTTGTACTTCTAAGGCTTAGAAGTACAAGTGCTTGCAATCACTTGCATCAAAAAAGGGCTAGCTAGCTAGACAGACAAGTAAATAAATCATCCAAACAAACTTACACATTCAAAAACAATCCTTTTGAAGCACATTACTATTCATCTTTGTACTTACAATAGAAAACCATTTATAAATGTCATTTCATTTAAAGTAGAACGTGACTGAGCATCTGACTTAAGATTACTGAAACTCGGAACATCGTTGAACATGTTAAATCTGTGAAATTAATAAACATCTGCCCTATTTATAATTTTATACATATTTAACAAGCAACACATGTCATGCCATTGCAAAACACCTCTTGCTTTTTTCTCTCAGAGCAAAACTCAGTAAAATTCAAAAATCTACTTTGAATTAAATAAAAAAAATGTAATTGCATTGGTGTTAAATAAATTGGGTCAAGAAAACAAAGACCCGATAAATCGGGTAGGTTCAAGATAGATGGCAATATTGGAGTTTAGGGTAAAACGCTATAATTGATTGTTAGTAATACTAATACAGTATAGTATTATGTTATCTGTGGTAATACAAAAAAATATCATATCAATTAGGGTGTTACTTACCACACCAATAATCAATCGTCGATCGATGGTAGAAAAAACAGTCGACATCGATCGTTTACTTATTTATAGCATAGCAACTTATAAGTTATAGTTTGGAAAGATGGTTTGTCCCACGATGAACCTCTTCGTAGCTTTGTGCGTTGAACCAGGGATATCGTTTGAAAGATTTAAATTTTAAACAAACCCCCGTACCTACCCTTACTATACCTACCAAAAAAATGCGATTATCGTCTAAATCGCATTTTTTGGTAGGTAAAGTAAGGGTAGGTACGGGGGTTTGTTTAAAATTTAAATCTTTCAAACGATATCCCTGGTTCAACGCACAAAGCTACGAAGAGGTTCATCGTGGGACAAACCATCTTTCCAAACTACATATAACTTATAAGTTGCTATGCTATAAATAAGTAAACGATCGATGTCGACTGTTTTTTACATCAATTGACAGCTAAAAAAATTAATGCTTCAAATTCATGTAAAATAGCGCTGACAGCTCGCATTTGAATGGCAATAGTAGGACATCAATACGACGAGTCCTTTCCACTCTTCCTAAACACGTAAACCAATTTCTTCAAATAACGAACCTGTCAGAGGCCCTGACATCAACTTCATTATTCATGATCGCGAGAGCTGTTTGAGGCATTCCTAACTTCAAATACCTATTTGACCTTCGATACGCAACTTTGCAAGTCAACCGAAGACTGATCTGCTCGGTGACCTGTGAGTGCAACGCACTTTCAATGTGAAATAACGGTCTCTTAATCGGGGCTTTAAGGTAGGTAGATACTATTACGTTAGCTGGGAAATCGATTTTCAATCACTCACCTCTTTATAGGTACTATGTATAATACCAAAGACAATACATTTTGCATAATATTTTCTTTGATAGTAACTTTAAACATACTTTAAATGGTACTTTAAAAAAAAGTTAGTCTAAATTTTTATGCCAATATAGTAGATTTTTTCTACTGTTTTGTATTTTGTATGTGGTAGGTAATAGTAGCCTTTAAAAAAAGGTTTGTTAAAATTATTTTATTTTAACACATATTAATAAAAAAAGTAGGCCATATTTACTAGTCACACAGGGGCTGACAACAAACTAATTTCGCCAACGCATGTCTGTTAACATGAAAACTAGGATCTCTTTGCTACTAAACTCCATGTACCTACCAACCTCTTCACTATATAGAATAAAAAACTTTAAAGGACCGTCAACTGTTGGGAATCAAGGTCCTCGGACCGGATGATGCACTCTAGACTTCCCACCTGATGGACAGATGACATTTTGAAGGTCGGTAAAGAATGCTCAAGACCGTTCGTCGTAGCAGTATTTGGGGGAGACCTATAATCAGTGGAATTAGGCTGTTGATGATGATGATAAAACTTAAAGAAATCAATGAGCCATCTAATGGAATTACTACACTAACATACTATTACTTAAACTTTATTTACGTACTTATATAGTTACTACTTGCTTGAATATATGGATTGACGAAGTTTTCTATTTACTTTTTATTAGGCTTGACATTATGTAATTTGAATTTATTAATTTGAAGATTTATGTTTGTTGTTTCTTAACTAGTATATTCTATGAATTAAAATTAATCTTTTAAAATGTTTGATATATATATATAATAATAATAATTTAAATGATAATGGTACACTATTGCATTAGGTGCTCCTGTAAAAACAGTGTAACTTTTCGTAAATAAATATAAATTAAATATACTATAAATTATTATTACTATTAAATAATATTAACAAGTGCATGATCATCAACACCCTCCAAAACCCCCATAAAACATCAACCAGTAATGAGACAGCAATTAGTCTGAACTACCACTACCTACCTACTTAGAGCCTCATTGTAATTTCTTTGTTGTATTGTAGTTTGTACTCGGCAGCATGGCGCCACACGCAAAAGCCACCCTCGATTGAATAATACAGTAGGTACACAGATAGATGTTAGTTATACCTACCTACCTTATTCTGTGTACAGTGTGGCACCCTTAACTCGACCGACCGACGGGGCTGAAACTGGGAATTTCAACATATTATGAACCTTGCGTCAAGTTGACAGATTAAATTACATCGTTCATTCAATCACTGTAAATCTTTTTGTATTTTTGAAAATAGTCGTTTGGTATTTTTTTAAAACAAAATAAATGTTTATAATAATTACTAAATGGATAATTTATTTTTATTTTAAAGAGGTATTATTGTGGGTCCATTTTGGACCATTGATCCGCCCGTTCCCAACATTTATATTTTTTTTAAAGTTATTTTGAGTCCGATTAGCACTTCCTGTTCCTTAACTAGTTGAAAAAAGCAAGCATCGCTAGGGTTGTCAGTCAGTCACGTAGATTCAAACTTAATTATAATATATATATATAATTATAACAAGCAACAAAGAATGATCTTAACTACTCAAAAATAACCTAATAAAACAATGTAAACAGTACCTAGTATTTTATACGTACAATAATTTACGAATATCACTTAATACTTATCGAATTTTTTAATTATTTTTCTTTTTTTATATTATTAATTTTATTAAGGTAGGTATATTATGAAAACAAAATTCGTCAGTGTAAAATCTTTGTAGCCTACCACTACCAACTTATGTGAACCTAGTAATATTTTCAGAAAATATTTGGATATTATTAAATAATGACACCCAACAATCACATACCTAATCCAGAACCACACTAGGATTCTCTGTGTCGTGGGTATCATAAACTACCGAGTACCATGGTACCACACAACACCCAGACCCGGAACAAATATTTGCAGATCATGCTAACATTATCCCGCAGCGGGAATCGAACTTGCCCAGCTGGGACGCAAGGGGTGCCCTTGCGTCCCAGCCGGGCAGAGTCGCTCACTACGCCACCGAGGTCTTCAAGTTACTAATTAGAGGTAAGTACCTGTTTCCGTTATACATATTTTATAAGTACCTATATAATAACTTAACTTAACCTACCTGTCAAATGGGCTGTCCGTGTCGTCGTCTAGGCGCCGGCCGTGGCTAATAGGTAAGTGTAGTTGCCGCATTAAATATTAATTGCATTCAACTTCAAAGGGGAGAGTTCAAAGCCACCAGTTTCATGAATAAATGATAACAACCTATGTTATTGTTCATTTATGAGATTTTAACTGAAAGCATTCGAAGGGGTTGGTGACTTGGTAGGTAGGTAGTTCCTAGTGAGATAGGACTTACTTAAGTAGATAGAATTTTGGTCGTTAGATAGAGTGAGATATTCAGCAGTGGTTTTCAAATGGCTGGAATGATGATGATGATGATGCAAACGTAGAGGAACCAGTTTTTTCAATATGCGGTCTTATTGCATTGTAGTTCATTAGATAAAACAATTTTCAGCTACATTGGTAGGCAGCCTTTAGAACTCGTTACCTCGCATAAACCAAACATCCAGGTCAGCAATATGAAACGCAAACCTATGAAAACTTTATAAAAAGCTGATGCTTGTACATCTGGTTCATTTACGACCCCATAGAATAATATTTCAATTCATCTACTAGGTACCTTGTATGAAAATGTGATAGAATGTCCCATTTACATTTGCTATTCCACTCTAGAGATATGAACGAATGAAATCGTTCTAGACAACCGTAAAAGCTAGTATTATGTTATCTGTGGTAAAAGTAATATCTCCGTTGCAATTGCAGGTTTTCTGCAGCATCATTTTCCCGGGAACAATGTGGGGCGTGTTACGATTTAAAACTATTACGGGATAAGCTGTTGAGCTGGGGGAATATAGCCTTTCCAGCTGTGAGACGCTTTTGTAGTGGCAATTTTAGCTTTTACAGCTATGGGAATACAGGTGGGTATCACGGCGCTCTTAGCCGTAATAAGAACCCCGGATGATCTGGAAAGGTTTGCACTTGTATATCGCCTAGAATCTAGATGATTCTAACCTCAAGTGCCCACACAAAAAGCACCTGTTTAGGTTTGTGTGTCAGACGGTATAGGTACATAAATTATTCTAGCAACCGTTTTCAGAGGGAGAAAACAACATGGAACTTGTAAAGCTAGATTGGAATATATTACCAGTACTCATTTCATTGGTTTCCCAGATTCTACAATAATAAATAATAATAATAAATATTCCGGACATATCACACACGGTCAACTGATCCCAAACTAGGCATAGCCTGTACTATGGGTACCAGAGACTGATATACCTACATAATAAATAAATATTTAACACCCAGACACAGAACAAACATCTGAATTCATCACACAAATGTTTGTCCTGTGCGGGAATCGAACTCGCAACCTCTAGCGCAGAAGGCAGAGTTACTACCAACTGAGCTATGAGGCTTACAAATAGATGTAAATCATCGCCACTGTTTTTAAATAAAAGCCTATCAGTATTCGCGTGCGTGCTCCCACCGCGCTATTTCGCGATTCGGTTGTGCCATCCCAATTTGCTTCAAATTGTTGTGGCGAGGTGCGGACGTAGCTTTATTGGGTACTACGTTGATCAGGGCCGTCCCGAGGAGTGAATACAGGTGAAAGATATACACCAGAAATCTTAGAAAATAGATAAGAGCTTGTAAATAAGTCGCTCCACGCAGAATTTCCGCGATGTCTCATTACATTTAAAATTAAACGTAAAATTTTTGTGATATCATCATATCTGCGTACCTAATCCTCGCTGCGGATCTGCGCTACGGTGACCATTTCTGCTAGTAATGGTTATGTTGGCAATAGAAGCCCGAAACGGTTCCGTCGCGTTGGTGGTCGGTCATTATTGTTTTTATCGTCCACTAATGTGACAATTTTGTCCATGGTCACTTCTGGCGGTGAATTTGGGCAGGATTTTATACAAAAACATGTGTATCAATTATAGCATTTCTCTAAATTGTTGGTATTATGAATTCCGCGAAAAGGTAGGTATCTGATTATCTTACGACATAGGAAACATTTCTCCGAAGTAATTTACTAAGAAATTAAATGTCAGCAGCCGTAGGTATCGCCTAGCGCCTCCGGCGGCAGGTCCCAGGGGTAATTTCTTCGGATTTCCTTGAAACTTATATGACTAGACGAAGCAAGAGCGCACAAACTTGCCAGTTTCCATATTATTATAAAATTGTCTAAATTTCAACTCTATTTATTAAACAAGACGTGTAAGTTCCATGCAAAAAAGTCTAAATATAATTACTATCTCTATTAGGTAGTTATATCTTGTGGATGTTTCTTTAACAATAGGTAATGAGTTTTTTTAGAAGTATTAAAGATATATTATATCTTAGATTTTTGGTATTAAATATATATATAAGTACCTAAAATTGTTAGACTTTCTGTCTGATACTGCCTTTACCAGACAAGTGGGAGCAGAATGAGTACCTCCAAAAGATAAGGCCCTTCTGGTTCCGGCCTATCCCTACATCCGCACGCACGCGTCGCAACGTCTATATTTAGTCTCTGTGATATCGGACAATCGGTTCGCGGTTCGCAGGTCAATCCCAGCTAATGTGATGACGTCATTCAATCTCATGCGGCCTGCGGGGGATTCGGGAAGGGTTAGCTGAGATTGTGTCACTTGGCTGGGGTGTGTGATCCCGATTTAGCACGTATTATATCTAGAATGCTTAGGTTGAGGGCTAGGAAAGCAGATTGCTAGTTAGGTATAATCCACTTGATTGTGTCAACGGCTGCGTTCGCGTTGTACTTAGATAAAAAGTAGCCTATAGGTACGCTATTCCAGGTAAAGAACTCTATCAGTTCCAAGTTTCATCGAAATCAGTTAAACATACAAACAAATATTCTCACAAACTTTCATTTCAAAGTGCTCCTTACGTTAATAGCCTGATAATATTATCTAGAAGTCAAACTCAAATTGACTTTATTCAGTTAGACGTAAACATCGTTTTGAAATATATTGTAGTTAACATATCGCAAGCCGTTTGAATACCACTTTAGTACGATCACATAGACGGCGCCATATGGCGACTGGCCTCACAGCTCAGTTGGTAGTAACTCTGCCTTCTGCACGGGTTCGATTCCCGCACTGGACAAACATTTTTGTGATGAACACAGATGTTTGTTCTGTGTCTGGGTGTTAAATATGTATCTATTATGTATATCAGTCTCTGGTACCCATAGTACAGGCAATGCCTAGTTTGGGATCAGTTGACTATGTGTGATATGTCCGGAATATATATATATATATTTTTATATGAATCCTCCTGGGAGTAAGTAGGTAGAATGAGTTTTGACATGAATGCAAGCCCAACCTTTACCACGGTAGTAACCGTAGCAAGTTCCTGAATACTAGCATTTCAGACGATTGCACGAGAGAATAGATCAGTTCATTTGGCCAACTATTCAATCACCACGGTCGACAGTCCACCTAGAATTTGTTGTATGACCAAATATTATACTTACTAGTCTTACTACCTCCCAGACTGAACTACTTGAAATCTGAACAGGGCGGCGCCTGGCATTGTTTGCTTGGCAAACAATTGTCAGGTCTCGATTACCAGCTTAATTAATGTTCGAATACCCACCGATATTCCAAGCAGGGAGTTCTCGAATCGATTCAGCATTAGTTACCATTAGTTGTGCATGTTTTATTAAAAAAATAACAAAACAAATGGGTTCAAGATTTGTATCCCCAAGAATGGATAATATTCTCTAAGATGTCCAGGCGATCCGATCCTCGAAGATGTGCGAGGGTAGTCAGAGGCATACCTGAACATTTGTTACATGCCCATATTGTTCGTGGTATTCCATACGTGACAGGTTTGCCCATCGCCACTAAGAATATTTGCTGGTTTCTTTACGATGTTTTCCTATATTGTTTTAAGCGTGTTAATGCGCACTGAAATGTATCGAATAAAAAACTCAGCCGTGCATCAGACTGCACGACCGGGTTCAAACCCACGACCTTCGGATCGAAAGTCGGGGAGCCTCCCACAAGGCTAACACGGCTTTACATAGATGCGAGTTGAAGAACATCTAGAAATTGTGGTGAATGAAACACGTCATCCTCAATCCTCATACTAAGAGAGTTTCAGAACATCAGATTAAATAGAATAATCCTAAAATAATATTTATTTTAAGTAATTAAATGAAAGTTAATTGAAAGTCTGTTCTGTTCCCAACCTAAATTCAATAAACGTATAGTGAGCCCACGCAAACAAAGGGATCCCAGGATTCACAGGTTGATTGCTTTCAAAATGAAAAGCTTAATAAAGGAGACAACTGTCAAAGAGCTTCAACCTGAATTCTCAGTGAAGAGGTGGGTTGTATTGTGAATTACTTAGCGATACGCCCACGATAAGCGTTCTCGGCTGAATTGAAAGCTTATAGCCATAATAAAGGATCATTGCCAAATATCACGTTAATATTTTCTATTGAATTTAAATTATGTAAATATTATATAAGTAACAATTATTAAGATGATAAAAAAGCTTGAGACTATGCTTCAATTCGATTAGTAATAAAGTAGAAGGATCATTTAAAAATAACCATAAGCGATACGCCCACGATAAGCGTGCGCGGCTGAATTGAAAGCTTATAGCCATAATAAAGGATCATTGGCAAATATCACGTTAATATTTTCTAATGAATTTAAGTTATGTAAATATTATCTAGGTTACAAATATTAAGATGATAAAAAAGCTTGAGACTATGCTTCAATTCGATTAGTAATAAATAAAGTAGAAGGATCATTTAAAAAAATAACCAAGCCTGTATCATCTAGGCTTGGTCGCGAAGAACCAAGGAAGAACCATGGCGTAAATTCAACTAGATTTAAAACATACATGATACATGCGATTTCAATGAATATTGAAGTATAGACCGCACCGCATTGGATACAATAAGAAAAAGAATTTCACCATACTTTATTTTTAGTTGTTTTTGCCGCGGGACTTCTTCCGTGAAATCACTATACTTATACTATTTTACGCATTGTGTTGTCATGTCACGAACATTATCACTTGTCAAAATGGGTCGAGCAAGTTAAGGACAATTGCTTCCTTCCTCATTTCTATGCAGTTACGTCAATTCGCTGACGAAATTAGGTGAAAATGGTACCTACAGATGAGTCACCTACTACGCCTACTTGCCTTGCACCATCTCTAGACCATCATTGCTGCAGAATTCGAGACCCAACTTTTAACTGAATGCAAAGCTTAACTCCATTAAAACAAAACTGAAGTTCGACTGACTGTTTAAGACTAAGTACCTACAACTACATACATAATTAAGATTAGATTCAGTACTACCTACCTATTACATACCTACTATAGTATTTATAAATTCATCTCAGACAGTAAATAATGGGAAAAGCTAATATTTTAAATTGTTATTGTGTTATTATTTTGTTTTATTATAAAGTATATATAAATAAATAAATAAATATTCCGGACATATCACACACGGTCAACTGATCCCAAACTAGGCATAGCCTGTACTATGGGTACCAGAGACTGATATACATAATAGATTAATATTTAACACCCAGACACAGAACAAACATCTGTGTTCATCACACTAATGTTTGTCCAGGGCGGGAAACGAACCCGCGACCTCTAGCGCAGAAGGCAGAGTTACTACCAACTGAGCTATGAGGCCAGTCAAATATTTAAATATATATTTTCAATATAATTGACATAGGTAATTAAACATTTTTTTCATAATGTTTATTATAATTATATCTCTGTCATTGTATACATTTTTACTCGTAGGTACTTACGAGTACCTTTATGTTAACGATATTTCTAAGTGGAGATAAATAAATGAATTGAAATTGAGTGCCTAAAATAATCCGCTATTTGTATCTTACTACCTTCTGTCTTCTTACAATACGAAAGAATGATTTACAGCAATAAATGTCATGTTCGTAAACATCGTAAAACCGCTAAGCCGCTTGTAAATAGGAGACATGACCGTAAAATGCCGAGGAGGCTTCAGCGTGAATAACTTGGATCTATTAAACGGTCCCCCTTTATAGCACGAATCGATAGGAGCATCCTGACGGTGAAGTGGGTGTGTTCACATTAGAGTACGATACGGATACCTCCGCTCAAAATACGCTACTTGTAAGCATTTAAGTGTGTATCCGACATCCGTATGGATGTGCATGAGGAAATCCGTAGAAGAACCAAGGTCATCGATGTAGCTCTCGGAATTAGCAAGTAGAAGAGGTAGTAGGCAGGCCGTATAGATCGCAGAACCGACGGTTTAAGACCGTACGTCGTGGGACTCTTTGGGGGAGTCCTGTGGAATTCATCAAACTGATGCTGATGATGATCCGTATGGAAGAAAATGTAGAGATTGATTCTGAACACTGACTTGGTATTGGTATGCTACCAATGGTGCCCATGCCCATATTACCTGGGTACCTACCTACTGACTTACTAGTGCGTCTATATTTTCTCATGCCAGCAACGGAAATGGAAACGTTGGCTACGGGACTTGAACCCTGCTTGACTATTATTGAAAGGTTTACTTAAAATAGAGAGATTGACCAGCACGAGTTTTTTTTCTATTGTTGGGCTTAATTCCATTCTCGTACCATTTGAAACAATGGAAACAAACAACCGACAGTAGGTCACTTGAGCTATTTCGAAATCAAATTAACTTCCATCGACCTATCTTCTTCCTTTACAAAATGTTGGAAGAATACACTTATTGTCGGCCCACACGCGATGTTACAATCAAAATGTCAATCAATTGAATATTTTTATCATCAATTGATATTTTACCCATTGATTTTACGGACCAACCTAACTTGAGGTAGTGTGAAACAATGCTGACAACCCTAACCACGAACCACATCTTGAAAAATCTAAGCGGATGTCAAATTACTTAAGTTTTGTTTCCGCTGTATTTGACGCGGGAAATTAGAATAGGTATGTTTTGGCGTAGTAGTTACGTAGTAAAACACTTACTTGCATTTCTGGAGATCCTCCTTCATCTCGTATTAGTAGCAAATAGCTATGGCCATCGATGATAACTTCTTTTTTGAAACGACCACCTGAAAACAAAATGAAATTAGGCTTAGTGGAAATCATAAATTTTAAGCCAGCCATCTATTGGTAAACCAACGAACTATTTTACTGACGCCATCTCGCGGACTTAAGTTAAATGTTTCGTAGAGCACGAGTGATACGAACACTGTTAATTCTGTCACTAGATGGCAGTATTACAAGATTTGAGAGGGATATTATATTATACGGACTTTTCGTTATTTAAATCTCTCACTTAACAAGGAGGTTTGATATTTAGGTAAAATGCGCAAAAAGTTCAGTTCAGTATATGTACCTTCAGGACTTTCTTCCTGCATATAAGCTCCAGTTAAGTACCGATGCACCAGCGCCGATTTTCCGCTATCCGGTGATCCCAGAACGCCCACCCTGAGTTCTGTTACACCCCGGGCCGCCGTCCATTCTTGACTGTTCACGAATGAATCTGTAACAATTAAATGGATTTATGAATACACATTGCACACAGATATAAATTTTATGACTAAAGCGCCATCTATGATCGAGTAGAAGTACTGCTAGAAGCCTTGCTGTAAACTAGATAGCGCTGGATTTAGCCCATAACGTAGATCAGAAAAAACTTGTGGCAAAGTTTTCATAGTTAGGTAATTACTTTACAACGATTATATTCCCTTAAAAATTCACGATAATTTGAACCTCATAATATTATATACAGAAACTGAAATAATTTTAGAAATCTCGTATGTCTCTACCTCATTTTTAGTTCTTGGAGTAAACGCTAGTGGCGCTGAATTTCTAGAGATTGCTAAATTATAGCTAATAGGTATTATGTCAACTTTGCTAATGAAAGTGCTAACTTCACGTAATTTGCAAATATTCTGTCTCCAACTCTCTAGACAATCGGTGTCATGGCTAGATATTTTTGCACCTGTTGCACTTTACACAAGACATTATTTACTTTCCTACTGCTGCAGAAAAGAAAATATTTAATTGGCATTTCATCATAATCAGCCATGACGTCTACTGCTCAAAATTTGAAACAACTTTTTTTTTACTCAGTGATAGGACGCTTAGTGCCTGGGGCATGTTATACAAGGTGATTGAATATTTATTTATCCCGAAAGGGGATTATAACGTATTTGCAGTTTTTTTTTAATGTTGACTTTCTCCATTATCTTTCTTTTTGTTCACAGAATAAGGCCCTTTTAGTACCCCGCCGTATAGAGTAGGCTTGCGTATCACCCAATACAAATATCATCTCAGCCTAGTCTGCCTTATCCTCAAGAAATATTACATGCGCGCGCATATTCATAAGTGCATGACTAAAGTACTAAAGCTCTACTTAGAAATTTCAATGGAAACTGTTGGTAGTTGGTACCAAAACAACAGCGCGTGCTTGAAATTGCGCGAGAGTTGTTATTCGTCACACTACAGTCCATCGCAGTATGGCCATGAGAAACGAGACATTGAAAAGAGTGATTAATTTTTCTATCATCTATTCAAACACAACTCTTTCTTTTCTTCTAACGAATGCAACAATGTTATCTCATAATAGATAGCTATTTGGGTTAGCTGGGGTAAAACAATTTGGTCAAATAAGAAGCAAAAGTGTGTTGAGGCGCGTTGCGTAGCTAATGACCCGGCCGTCCCGATCTTAAGGTTTTGGATTCTAAATCCGGTTGATCAAAGCTGGGTTTTTGGTCCTCTACACTTTTGATTACTGCACAGCATTACTGTAGCAATATGCGCGACAACGTTTTTAATGGCCGTTCCCAATATCCAAATCCGTAAAGGATAGATAGATAGCCTATCCTCGATTGTAGGTAAGATATATCTTGAAGTTGTCCCACCCAATATCGCTGGTTTCTGTTACATATACACTTAAATTCTCATTTCCATTGAAATATCTATCTCTAGTAAACTATCCATCCTCCCATCGATAGACAGGATAGCCAGACAGGATAGGCAAACAGGATAGGATAGCCTAGTGTTAGTTAGTTTTTTGGGATGGTAATTGGAAAGATAGACGGACGTTTCTAACACTTGTAGGGCGAAACCAGGGATAGATCAAATATTCGAAATGGCCGTTAGTGCAGGAAAGCTCGAAACTCGAAAAAAGACTTTGGATTGGAGAGCAGGAAAGCTCGAAAAAAAAACCGTCTATTTCAAAACCGCTATTTCTGTAGCCTACCATCTTTCATGATGCCTCAACAGCCTCGACTCCACATTACGAAACCGTCGCGAATCGGAAGCTAGGCCACAGTCCACTGCCCGCACAATGGCCCTAATGGTCCGTGAAGCGGCCATCAAATCTGTATTATCTCATTACTACATTCTTTGGTACACGCAATAGAAATACTTCCGTAGGTTGTCACAGATATAAAAATACATCATTGAAAGCTTTGGGGTTCGTAGTCCGATCGTCTTGTCCGCTCAATAGGACAAAGGACGCTGAGCTAGTCTGTAATCCGATTTAGAAAACGTAACATTTTCATTAATGCTTGCTTGCTTGTCATCTTACTGATTCTATCTTGGTCATCCTGTATTAGGTCAGTGACCAGGATTGATAGTCAGAGGCCCGTGAAAACAGCAGTGCAGTAACTTAGAGGCTCCTCTCGTGCCCATATCACAGGTCTTTGAAATTTTAGGTTCTAGGACATGCCGGTTTCCGCACGATGTTTTTCTTCGTTTTGACCGTTTGTGGCCGTGGTGGCCCCGGCTGAAGAATAGGCCCCTCCATATCTACCTATCCGCGGATGTCGTAAGAGGCGACTAAGGGAAAAAAGCTAGGGGATGGGCAGCAGCGTCCCATTTTAACAACGATAGCTCTAACTGCGCTCGCCAACCCGCATGCCCAGCGTGGTGAGTATGGGCAAATCCCCCCACATGATAAGGAATTCGCTCTGTCTATGGGGGAGGCCAAGTTCAGCAGTGGACGTCTAACGGCTGAAATGATGATGATGATGATGACCGTTTGTGAGCTCTATTATAGCGCAGATAAATATTCCGAATGAAAAATCCATTGGTGCACGACCGCGATTCAAACCCACGACCTGTGGATCGGAAGTCTAATACTACCACCACTCCGCCAGAGCTCTATTCATACTCATATTCATTATGGATTCAAGTAAAAAAAGGTCTTTAATCTAGTTTGTTCCACCACATTTTTGAATTTAATTTGTAATTAGTAATATCTAGTGCTTCACAAAATACAAAATTCATTCACTTAATTTACATATTATGAATACATATTGAATTATGAAAGTATTGCAATTCCTACATTACTATTTATCCGTCTGGTATTGAACATACTGGAATTCAAATAGGTTGGTAGGTAACCGGGCGTATCCCGTCGCAAGATTTTATGGCCTCGTAAATGTGTGAAATGACTCTTTAACCATGTTTTGGTGTCGTTTGGGGTTAGTTGGATAATAAGGGGCTGTTGAATGGATCGTTTAATTTATAGAGCTGTTTCTTTGTTAGTAATCTAGACACCATTATTATAAGTGCAGTTACAAGGGCTTGCTGGAAGATATTGCTGAAAACAGAATGATTTTAAGCTTGCTTCGAGTCTTTATTTGTATCATGTATAATTTTCATACACAAGGATGTAGCAGGTTTGGGGAAAAAAATCCGCACGGAACCCCAAAAAGGACTCAGTTTATTTCCGAAGGAAAGTGAGTTTTTTCTGAATAGTCAAAGTATCTAAGGAAATTCGGAAAAGAGGTACGTATTACGGATTAGCCATACAAACTTTCAACCCCTATTTCACCCCCTCCGAGATTTTTGACCCCTTTTTGAGACAAAAGATAGCCGAGGATATAATCTATCTCCTTGCCATATTGATCTATTTCGTGAAAAGGTAATAAACAAACATACCTACTGAGTTACTTTTGCAATTATTTATTATTATTATTTAAAAAAAAACACACATGGGCTTACAGAAAGATCCAAAGCGCCCAAATGTTACAATAAAAAATACTTACAGATAACATAACTTAGGAAGAAATAAAATTAAAATTAAATTGGAATAAGAACATTGTCAATAAATCAAATCAAAATAAAATAAAAAATGTCGTACTGGTCAAAAACATTAATAATTCAGAAATAGGTAGGCTGTCCGATAAAACCTTGCAACATTGGCAATCACAATATTATAGTATAGATCACATATCGCACTCCGTTTGAACACGGCTTCACTCTAGATTAAGTTTAGGTATTCAAAGTGATCCTTGTTGTAGTTTGATTGAAAATCGCTCTGGCGATTTTTACTTTTTTTAAAGTTACTAAGGTGCGTGCAGACTTGGATGTCATACAATCACGCCAATATCAAGTACACACACAATGGAAGTATAAACACCTATAGTCAAACCACCCACGTAATTAGATTACAGCACGACTACAAGCCTTGACCCTGACGTGACTCTGTTCACACATTTCGTGTTGTAATATAATTTGAAATTAACAACCCTACTATAAAACGGAAATCAACGTTTATATCTATGTAATTAACGCAATATCCCTCTCATTATTTGTGTACTTATTAACAGTAAAGAAGGGGATTCAGAATATGTATACTAACCCGAAAAGGGGTTATTCAATAAAAAAATCATATATATTTTCCCGAACTTATAAAAATCTGCGGTTTTTGGCATTTTTTTATTCTTTATAACTCTTTATTAACGTTTATTTTGGCCGTGGTGGCCCCGGCTAAAGAATAGGCCCTTCCATATCTCTATCCGCGGATGTCGTAAGAGGCGACTAAGGGAAAAAAGCTAGGGGATGGGCAGCAGCGTCCCTCATTTTAACAACGATAGCTCTAACTGCGCTCGCCAACCCGCATGCCCAGCGTGGTGAGTATGGGCAAATCCTGGGGGGATTTGCCATGATAAGGAATTTGCTCTGTCTGTGGGGGAGGCCATGTTCAGCAGTGGACATCGAACGGCTGAAATGATGATGATGAACGTTTGAGAAGTTCGACATCAAAATCGCTACCTAAAATAGCTGCATAGTTGAATTTGACATGATTTTCCCGCAAAACAGCTGATTTTTAAATAAAAAATGGTGAGCTTCAAATGTTCTAAGGGCAGCACACGCTTCACCTGGTGAAATATCTACCTAATGCTTGTATAAATTATCTACCTATCATGTAAAGACATGAGCATTATGCCTTACCTGCCACAAAAACCGTAGTCACGCGTCCCAAAGCGCTGATGTGCGAGCGGAAGGAAGCCATATCGTCGCTTCCCGAATGACGCATCGAACGCAACGCCCTTCCATTAACACCTACGGACTAACTACCTCTACCGTAGATAGAAATAATGATGATCATCATCATCAGCCTGAAGAAGACCACCAGACATAGCCTCCACAAGACTGTCATGAGATTTAATAGAATATTCAATAGAATATAATAAAATTTATCTTCAAACAAAACTTACACATTAAACATGACATAGATAAATATAAAATAAATAATTTAAAAAAATGGTGTAGTAGTGTAAGTAGGTAATATTGTAGGTACAATTTGAGCAAGTGGGGATACTCAAATGAGACGCAGTGCGATTGCGGAGTCGCAACGCAGACTATGTTGCACCTACTTTCGTGCATGCAGTGCCCTCACACCTGTACACTGAAGGACCTCTACGAAGCCACTGACAATGCCGTAGCTGTGGAGGAGTACTGGTCCAAAAAGATTTAGTCCACCTGAACCATCGATACGACAGAAGAAGATTGTAGAAAAATTGGCTCTGCCTCAGCATGAGTTGGTTGACTAGCAGGCTAGCAACCAACGCTGGTCTTCCGTCAGAGCCATTGGTTGTCGCTACGGACCAACTACGACCACGACACAAAACAAATAGAAAAAACACTAACATAGATAGGTATTGAAAAAAAAAAACGAACGGTCCTGAGCCATCTTCACAGAATTCTCACGACCTTCAAAGTTTCATCTATCTATCTGGTATGGGGCCTTCCTACACCGCTTAAATGATGAAAATGATTGAAGCTCTACATTCCATTTTGTGAAATTGATCATCGAAAAATGATATGCACGCGCGCTGTGTTTGTTGCCTGATTCCTCTAGGCTTGGTCGCGAGGAACAGGCGTAGCTTCACCTAGTTTCTAAGACATTTCAAAGTGATCTCAGTGATTTAATTTAAATAAACACCTTTTAACTTTGACCATAAAATAACGTTGTAAGTCCCAAGAAATTACGTACCTGACATAACTACCTTTATCTGCGCATAAAAAGAGCCTCTATTAACTAAACGCACCAAAAAAGAACTAGTGTTGCAACATACAAAGTGAGAAACTACATACCTATGCACATAGAATCTTATTTGGTTTTCAGAGCTTTTACTTTCCTAACATTATATCTTGCCTCAAAGCTCTCAACATTAGCTTTTTCGCAGAGACGAGGGTCTTAGTAACCCTACACTGGCTTGTCAAGTGCACTTTCCCTGAGAGCAGAAATCTTACACTACAGGACTCAAGATACGAATCGTGTAAATTATACTTTTGCCTCGTTCAGTCGGAGAGATTATCGCGTCGAAAGCGATAAAAGGTTGAATCGTGTAACCAGGGTTTGGCTGTTCCGTGAGATAACCTACATGTACGATTATCGCATATCGAGTGATAATCACCTTGCCCTTGATTATGAATAATGGATGTCAATACTTGAAGCGAGTAAATAAATAAATAAACTTACTTGGCGATAATCACCTAGCGATTATAGCGTGATAATCGCAAACTAGATTTTCTTGTGTTAGTTGTGTTTGAGTGTAAAACCAAGATGTATGAAAGCGAGAATCGCCTGCAGATTCTAGAGACTGCTTCAAAATAAAGAATAATTGAGACTAATCACAGTAAATTGCTTTTATTTTCGTTTGCAATAAAGTTTTCTTCAGTTGCACGTACACTCGATGCCCAAAAAAGAGTCACGTACCCATCGCCTTCAAACTATTCAAACGTCAAAAAAAACTAGATCAATGCTTTGACCGATCACGAAAACGAACATTGATTTGAACCTACACACGATGATAACAGACGCAAGAATTGAATAGCAAGATCTACGGTATTGTAAGAACATCTATAGATCGGACATCGGCTTATTTGCTGGGACATGAATGGAACAGGCATCTGTCGATAGTGGGAGTAATACCCAAAGGTGTTTTTTGAGTGGACACGTGCTGTGCCTAATTCTTTTATTATTATTGTAATTTCATTTATCAAGCGAGCGAAGCCGGCGAAGGTCTCTCAAACAACTTGGACAAATTGGCGTTGTATTTTTATACTAAATTTTTTAAAGCATAATTTTCGAACACTCAATCCGATCTGCATGTAATTTAGTAGTTCAATCGGTTGTACCTACTATCAAGATTTGATGACAAGGATCGTTGCTAAGATATAAAACATGAAATGAGGTGTCATATGAAATATCTTTGATCATACAATTAAAAATGATTTTAATCCAGAGGAGGCCTAGAGAGTTGGAGACATAAGCCTCCCCCAAGAGACAAGTAAAGAGATCTAATAGCGAAAGGGACGGGTTGCACACCATACCATTCATTATTCTAGTTCCCATTATATACCATTTGAATTATTCTAGTTATCTTGTAGATTCTAGTTCCCATAATGAAATAAGCCATATTTTCCAACTAAATATAAATCTTCGCCACTGATTTCAAAGGACAACGGACAATGGTGCCCACTTGAAAGGAGGTTGTCTACAATAGGCCAAAGGTCAGGCTCCAGAAACCGTACTTCTTTCCTTACAATATACCATTCGAAAGAAAGGATATTGAGGGAGTTTTGTTTGATACTTGGAAATCGGAAGATCACAAAAAATAACAATGTACAAAGATACCTATAATTCGTAACTAATCAGGTGCTATGGACAAATTTAGAGCGGCTTGTCGGCTGTGAAGACATTACTGACGACGGGTGGGTTTTTGTGTCTTTTTATACTCTGAGACTATCATTTGTTCGCATTGCCACTGGTTCTTTTTTGATTAGCGTATGAAATGTAGCCAGTAAGAAGGTTTACCTGAAAACAGTCACCAATAATCCTACTATAATTATAAATGCGAAAGTTTGTGAGAATGTTTGGATGTTTGTGGTCCAATTACGGCAAAACGGCTGAACGGATTTGGATGAAATTTGGTACAGAGATAGATTATAGTCTGGAATAGCATATAGGCTATAGGCTTTGTGAGGTACCACGCGAGCGAAGGCGCGGTCGGAAGCTAGTTCTAGATATATTGAATTGATTTACGTGAATTGACCCTCAGATCGTTTTCCTTTACAATCATGATTCCACAGTAACTTATCGATTGAACCTATTGTTCACCTTTGTTTTGTTATTCTACTTATTGAAGAGTTTCTGCTAGATGAAGCATCCACAAACAATAGTTTATCCTCAAGAACAATAGCTCACGCTCGACTGAGTCGACCTTGCCACGTCGACGGCGGAACTGTCATTGCCAGACTTTGTGGCTAATGATTGCCATTAAAGTATAGTAATGTTTTGTAATGGTCAATATCGTGCATGTTTTTGTAAATGTTCTATCTGCGGTGTTCAGATAAATAGCAGATTTGTGGGGGAGCAGAAGAGGAAAAAGTAAAATAGCATTATCTTAACTACTATGTAACTTATCAAGAAACTGTAGGTAAAGACAGTGTAGGTACCATTGGGTACAAAAATTAAGTGTAAAGCCCTTTTGGATTCTCTTGGTTTGGAAGACCCAACGGGATAAACGATGTTATCGATAAATGTTTATCTAATTGTGTTTTTATGTTTAAGTAGGTACCAGAATTTAGCCAATATGATCAATACGACGCTATAGGGATGCGCCAAAGAACAATAAGCCCTAATAATTTTTTTTAGTGTGCATATTTTTATGTATTTTAGTTTTAAAGTATATATATCTATAGGCCCTGTATTTGTACATGTACTTTGCTGTGTTGCCTGAAATAAATGACTTATTATTAATATTCACAATAGGTACTTAAAATGAGTAAATAACTTCAATTTGATTAAAATACAACAAAATGTCGTATTTCGAATCAATTTAGAGGAGGAAGGGCACAGCGAGATTTTCTCGTTCTGAATTGGAGCAGCCCGCCTGGGGAGGTACCTCCGCCTTACAGAAGATCGCTGCCAAATAACATTATTTGTTTTCAAATAGTGTTGTGTTCCTGCGATGAGTAAGGTTGCCAGAGCTCTTTAGGGGGAGGGGGGTTCGGGGTCGGCAACGCGTGCATGATGCCTCTGGTATTGCAAGCGCTCATAGGCTACGGTAACCGCTTACCAACAGGTGGGCCGTATGCCTGTTTGCCACCTCAGTAGTATAAAAAAAAAAACTTGGAGTCATCATGGTCCTACTATAATTGTTTTAACCAAGAGAGTTATTTCATATGCGAGGTGGGCAGACGACGTCGCTAGCATCGCGGGTCGCAACTGTATAAGGCTATAAGATCCAGGAGAATGGCAAATACAAAAAGGGAGGCTTATAGCCAGCAGTCGGCTGTGGATGATGATGATGAGCCCAGTTGTAAATTATTTCCTACTACCTATAGTTCTTGTCATGGACTACTAAGTCATAAGACAGATCTCTACGCGCATCTACGAGAAAAGGGTCTTGACAGACGGACAACAAAGTGATCCTATAAGGATTCCTTTTTTCCAAATGAGGTACGGAACCCTAAAAAGGTGCTAATTAAACAAAGAGCAAACGACCGTTGAGATGCATAGGTACCTATGCTGCTCCTCAATTGAAAAGAGGAACAGCATCTTGACAAGTGTATTCCACGCAGTCGCGTTGTTCGCGTCGGCTTAGCCGCAGCTTTACAGTACGTAATATCTCTGCGATCAGCGCGTCGCGTCGGCGCCAATGAGCCGTATTATAGCAATACAGGGTGTTGGGTAATAATTAGGGTTCGCACTCTGTTTAAATATGATAAAGAGATACGTTTTAAAAACTAAAATACACCATCATTTCTAAGAAATTTGGTTCTACTTATTTCTGTATAATGTATAAACTGTAAAAACATATTTTTGTGAATAACAATGGAGGGATTTAATTAATAGATTAATAATTTGCCAATATGAACTCCAGTAATGAGAATAATTTCAGGAGGCATAACAATATTTATGGCAAATAAGTAGCAAATCAAAAAGCAAATAGGTAGGTACGTAAAATATCACTCAAGTAACAACCTAGAATGAAGATGAATAACTGCCTTTTTTCTTATAGTTTACTTCTTTATTTTACTTTTTTTTTTACTTATTGAGTCTTGCACTAAATGTTTCAACGTTCCGAGTGACAGCCCTAACAGATTAACTCCAAAACAACAGTCAACTGTACGCAATCGCGCAAAAATAAACCTAATTACCATTGCATAAAACCTTAGTGCATAACGGGTCTTGTTCAGCTAAAAATAGCACAAATGAGTGCAGTTTCTCGGTAATCGGTATACTTGCTGGTTGTTAGGGAGAGTTACACAGTAGCTATTAACTTATCTGTGCCCAAGTACTTAAGAAAAAACATTTTTATGAAACTGCAAAACGTTATAGTGTTATCCAGAAACAAAAAAATCCGGTTGCTTTCTAACTAACGCAATCGTACTTTTTGTATATATTTCTATTTATCAACGGTTGATTTTCCTTTACAAAATTTTGCGTATTAAATTAATTAACCTTCCTTATAAATTTCCTTATAAATACTGTACCTAATATAACTATAATAATGACTTATATTCTCACTAGCTTTTACCCGCGACTTCGTCCGCATTAATACCTAATAGTTTTCACCCCCTACTTTGTGATTCTTCTTTATTTGTTACCAAAATGTTAAATACCTACCTACAAATATGTCACACTCTTACACAACGCCCTTTTTAAGTATACCCTAATCTGTTGTTGTCCTGAATAAATTAAATAAATAAAAGCCTAAATATGAATTTTCAGATCCCTAAATTGAGGAATTATGGATTGTCCATACACACTTTTAAATTCTATTTCATCCCTTCTAGATTATTTTTTGAGACAAAGGATAGCCTATGTCCTTCCCCAGGATATAATTTATCTCCTTGACAAATTTTATGACGATCCGTTCATCCGTTTAGTCGTTATGAGGTAACCAACAAACAAACAAACAAACAAACTAACAAAGAAACAGAGTTACTTTCGCACTTATAATATTAGTATGGATTGGTATAGTAACTCCACTTCCGATTATAGCTTGCACTTAAATTCTCGGAATGACTGCAATATTGTGCAGTGGCGCCACCTGTCAAAGCTGTCAAACCGCAAGTGACAGCTGACAGTGATGAATCGGACAGATGATATACTTCACTTCGATTGTAAATAATGTTTGATTGGCTGCGTAAATAATGAATGAGTGCTATTCTTAGCACCCGTCTAAAACAAGTGATTTATACAAGCCTTGTTCAATCGATTAATAAAAATATATTTCAAAATACTAATCATCTACTGAAATAATTTAATATAATACGTTACGTCTACTGAATAAAGTAAATTTTAAATTTGACTTTTAAGTACTTGCAATATCGTTGAGCTACGCACGCCCACAAGAGTCAAACTCAAAATTGACTTTAATCAATACATTTTATCCATTTGAACATGGCTTTAAGCTTGATTTTTTGTATAAAAACAATATATTAATCAATAAAAATTTTAGTTATTACAAAGAAAATCCCGTTTTCATTTTTCCCTAGTACCTAATTTAGTTCTGATAATTTAGTTTGATTATACAACTAGATGTCGCCACATGATACAACTCATAAATTATAGTCCTAGGCTTTTGAGTTTAATTGGCTAATCTATTTTCTTTTGTCAAAACACACCAACTAATTAGCTAAGTACTTTCTCTTAATAGTACAGTCATTATAAAAGGTCTTAGGTAAAAATTTAGATAAAGTCTAATTAATACAACAAAAGCAAGTCTCATAATTAGCTTGGCAACTTGAGCTACAAAGTTATCTCAACTAAGAGAAGTTAGCATTTAAAACGTTATTTACTACACTTTTAACTTATCTCAGTTTATGGTATTTAAGTTAGATCGAGTTGCTTACTACATAATGCGACTTATAAATGTTTTAGAAAATCTATTTTATTTCAGGCTATGGCATCTTTAGACTTACTACGTGTCGTGTAATAACCGTGTCTAAAACACCACCATAATTAGGTAGACAACATAATTATATTGAAAAGTGGTTTTGTAAAATAAATTGAGAGCAAAAACTACTTTGTAAGTTCTGTCTGTCCTATAAAAGCTTTTCAAAGAAAACAAAATTTGTTAATATGAGAAAATAAATAAAAATAAAAAGTAAAAAATCTAATTAACCGTTTATGTTAAAATTATGACTTAATAAAAAATTACAACCTTACCGCACCCATCTGAAAGCCTGAAAATGTCCATCTAGCATGATTTACAAACCTAGGTCATAAAATAAATTAGACCTAACTACAGTCAGCACAAAAATAACTTCAGATTTGATTTTACTTTAACAGAACCAGTCTCATACATAATATCAGAAACGACGAGTACCATGGTTTACCAGTACCAGTAGTTTTTTATGACCTAGGTTTGTACGTACCAAAGTCAAAAGGCGTTTATTTCAATAAAATCACTAGGATCACTTTGAAACGTCTTAGAAACTAGGTGAAGCTTTGCCTGTTCCTCACGACGAAGCCTAGAAGAATCAGGCAACAAACACGGCTTGGTGCTTATCATACGCGTTGATGATGGAGGTCATTCAGGGGAAGTCTTACGAACAGATGATGATAATTATAAACTGCGCAATTTATTTTTTAATGTTTTTGTGTTTATGCCTAATTTTCTACCTCAACTTGGTCACTGTTCTAATACGGGATGACCAAGAATTAATCAGTGACACGACAAGCAAGAAACCTACTTTTTTGTTGCTGACTGTACATAGGCTGTTCTCAATGACCTGTCACGCAATACCTACTTACTCTAGGCAGTTTTTTTTTAATAACTGTTATTTTATTAGTACATTTCTGTTGAAAAGTCAAGGCCAGGAATGTTCCATTAGGTTAACAATTACGTTCCAGACTTTCAAATGTAATTTTCTAGCCTTGACGTATCAAGTCCTCTGTGTTATATTATAACCTAATGAATTCGCTAAGAATGATAAAGTTACATCGGCCATTATCTGTTTCTATGCGAATAATTTCGGAGAGAGGGGAATCCTATCTCCAGCAGTAGACTTCTTCAGACTGATGATGATGACAACTTTAATTTGAAGATACGAGTAGCTAACAGCGAGTAGCTAACAACGAACATAGAGCTAGAGCTAGAACAAGAGCATTCCTTCTCGATATTTTAGTTCCTTACAATCTTTGTGAACACAGACAAAACAACGAAATATTGCTCTACGTCTGTTCACACTAAATGAAGTTGATAGAGAGGGGATGGAATGAGCATTCGCTCCTCTGATGTTAATCCGCCTACCTTTCAGGATAGTACCATATTATACTTTTTTTTTTTCCTTAGTGTGAATGAATGAATGAAAATGCTTTATTGTGTGTGGCTATGCTGTCACTGCGGCCACAACTAGCATATTGTGATCGCCACTTGTTACCTTCCATATACCTACTAGTTACGGAACACGTATAATATCAAAATTATTTTATAAAATGATTATACCTAACAGTTATATTCCAGCCAGACTATTTCATAAAAACTGGAAGCGTGTAATTTGCACGTTTTTTTTTCAGAAGACAATTTTTTTCTAACAAGCGGTATCATCTTTTTACAGCCGCGGTTCAACCTCGTTTCACTACTACTTTAAGTGTCTATTCAGCCAGCGTTTCTAAAATAAAAATTCAAATTATAGTTTTTGAATAGCGAACGAATAGGGTTGTACGATGTTTTGCGCAATGCTTCGCGGACCGTGAAATTAAACTGCCAAGTCGTGCGCCGAGTAGGGTTCCCAACTCAAAAGAAATAATGTAGGGTTGAACTGATTGATATATCTTGAGATGAAATCTAGAATTTGAAGAAGATTACTGAGATTTCCACTTTCATAGATGTTTATTTTACTTAGCAGCTACATCAAGTCGCATTTGTCAAGTTCTTTTATATAAACTTAAGACGTTTTGAACCAAATCCAAATATTTATTTCGGTAAACTTAAGATACATACAGGTAACTAAGATACATTACCTGGGTTTGACTTTTTAAGTAAGTATAGGTAAACCGGGAAACTGGAAAATTAAAGACAGAACAGACAGAACAATTTTTGTTTTCTTTCAAATAACAATTTATTCACAACATGGATAGCTCCATATCAATTTCGACAAGATACAAATTTCAATGTAAAGTATTTTTACTTTAAGAGCTTTTAAATCTTCAAAATAGCGAATAATCAAGTTAAAAACCGCCGACAATAGAGGCATCAGTGTCCTCCAGCATCTGCCAGCTCGCTCCAGTTTACCTGAACATCTGCTCAAGCACCGGTCTCATTGTGAGACCTTCGCGAATAGATTAAGAAATCTTTGTGAGGTGCAACCCTAATCTTGGGTAGTGGTGGGAATGATGTGACAGTTAGGTCATCGATATCGATACAGTAGGCGTGCGGTTGGCTAAGCCAACATTATTTTGTGTTGCTAGGTCAGGTAAGCTTATGCATTGGAGCATTGGTTAATAGAATAATGCAGTTCAGTCAAAACGTGATCAAATACAATACACACTTCGAATTGTCGATAGATTGTTAGGTTCAATGTTCTTTAGTGTAAAAGCTTAATTATAAATTATCTATAATTAGTACCTACAGGTAAGTCTAGTGTAGTTGAAAAATTAATCACATTGCACATAGGAAAATGAAGAAAACAAAGACTTGGTCTCAATTAAAATGAATAGAAGAGCATTTGTCAGCAATGATGAGATTTTTTTGATGCTACTTAGCATCATAAAAAAATTCTATCATTGTTGTAAGAATAGTTACCGCAGATAACATTCATAACAAAGAGAATGAAAGTACTCCATTGCCTCCAATTGATACTAATCAATGTGACAGATAAGACAACAATGATTGCGCGAGTATTGCTCCAGATTATCTTTTATCTTTTTGATAAAAGGTGGAAACTAGGAAGAGTAGGCGATAGCTAAGTTTGATAACTATGAGTTATTTACTACTTACCTCGCTAGACGAACTGTTAAAAGAGTAGGTAAAATTGTAAATGGTGATTCATAATATGTAAACTATACCGAAAGTGGCCATGATTAAAATAAAATACCTATTTATTTTTATCAATTGTTTTTAAATTATGTTTTTTGTCTTTTAATTTCATAAAAACTTTTAAAGAACTTCAACACCAAGATTTCTACCTGAAACACCGTTTGAACTGAGTTTACCCCAAACAGCAGATTTTTGCAATAAGTTACTCTATTGTAATGAAAACATCGAATTTTCAAAAGTTGTAGAATGAGATTTTGGGATAATAGGTATCCATAATATTATGAATCACCTTGTAAGGACTCTCCTTCTTTAAGTTATGAGAGATTTTATTATCGATAGGATGAGGAGACCTCATCCTATCGATTAGCCGAGAGGCTTCGCATCCCTATTTCCTCAATTCCGCCGCTAGGATTAAAAAACCATAACCGCATGTTTTCCGATACGTGAATTTCGGTTTGACGGATCGCCATTAAGTCATTTATCCTTGGTTAAGGGTGCCGCCCACTAATCTTTTTATTATTTTTTTACAAACAGCAGGGTGCCTTTCGCACGCTAATGATATGTTTGGAGTTTTGTTTTGACAACTCTGGGAATTATTTGTGATGGTAATTGATGCGGATGTGTTCTTAATTAATTTTGAATAGTGACAGATGACATGTCTGTTGTCTGGGAAGTTCAAATTATGGGAGTTGTCAATTTTTTTTTATTGTTTCCTTCTGTTTTGGCTATTGTTTGTTCTCTTATTTTAGACGTAAGTACGCTTAGTTTTAAGGACCTACTTAGATATTTGAAATAATTACACAAAACTGGGTATCAAGTATCTTCACATCTTCCTTGATATCTTTACTGGTTTTCGCATTTATAATATTAAGTAAGATATTATGTAAAATCAAAATAAAAAACTACCGGGAATAATTATCTTCTTCTTACCTTATCGCTCTTACAGTACATAATACAAAATAAAATATCGTGAAAAGGTTTGAAAGGTATTCCTAAAATAATGTCTATACTTTTCGAATTCCCTATAAATTGTTATTTCTAAGGCTCTGTGCACACACGAGGTATTAAAAACGCGCAGTTGCCGCGCGTTTTTTAAACGCGTCAACGCAAGCAAGGCGCGGTAATGTCAAACAGTCGCAGTTCCTTGAAGTGGCCTACGTGAGCGAAGTCGCTGCGGCGTGGAATGGATTGAAGCGAACGTGATCAATTAGTTGGTTTGATATTTCTGCGCGATTTCACCGCTTCGCGTTGTATCGCTCAACATTGAGTTCACTCACCTAGGACGCCTAAATACGCGCGTCGACAGCGCGTGATCATCGATACTAGGAACTTGTGCAAAGATACACAACTTGACACCTGAATCGCGTTTCCTGCGCGTCTTAGTTGCGTACGCCGCGCGTTGACACCGACCGTGCGTTTCAAAACCGAGTGCTTGGCTGTAACAAGTGTCGCTTGCCATAAATGCTTCCCACACTGGACATAACCAACATCTGTTCTCCATAACCATGGCTCTGGCACTCCGTAATATTGCGACAAGTTGACTATAGCGTGGCTATTTGCACTTGTGCTGCAGAATAAGTGGTAGTTTCATTGTAGGGAATAATGGCGCTGTGCGAAATAATGTGTTTGTTGACCGCTGCTGTAGCGTGGGAGAGAACACATTGAATTTTTTTTATCACCTTAGTAATGCCCGGTTTGGATTTAGAATTGGATGTAGTTATGTAACTGATGAATTGATGATTGGCCGTGGTGGCCCCGGCTGAAGAATAGGCCCCTCCATATCTACCTATCCGTGGATGTCGTAAGTGACGCGGCAAGCAAGCAACAAAAATTTTATTTTTAAAATTGAATCATTCCAATTACCAAGTAAATTCTGATTCACGTACCACATTGCCAAATTTAATTAAAGCAACGGAAGTCATACCGTTTCTACCAAAATCTCAAAATAGGGTTGGGAAAATAGCACGTATCGAGAGCACGCATTCGATCAGCGATTTACGATTCAAGTCACTAAACAATCGCTTCCGCTTCCTGTCGCGCGCCGTCAAAGAGCCACGTGCGTTCCAAGTTTCAACGCTAAGCTTTGCGCAATGCAATGGAACAGATTTTTTTTATCTATAAAAGAACTGGCTACAGTTTTTTGGTAGCCATTTATTACCTACATTATTAATTTCGAATAGGTACTAGGAAAAGCGATTTGTTTGATTGTTTTGGCGTTGGAAATGTGTCCGAAACTCCTTAAATTACGAAGCGTATTGTGTGGTGTGGTATCATGTAAACAATGGGATGACGTACTCGTACACGCGTATTTTACACGATGCTCTACCCATAGAATACCTACATATTCTCGACTATGAATTGACAAGCCTAATTGCGATGAACGATCATCAATTGCGTCATCGCTGCCTAGTAGGTACTTAAAAACATTTTTCAGATATCTACTGAAGCACTCTTTTATGTCGTGTTCAAATGTTGTGCGATATGTCATCTGAAATTTATTTCAAAATTATCCTTACATCTACCGAATAAAGTCAATTTTGGTATTTACTGGTAGAGACTGTCAAATTTAAATTGTCTTTCATCAGTAGACGTAAGGATCATGATGTTTATAATGAAACAAAATATATCACATGACATATCACACGCCGTTTGAACACGGCTTTAGTCCGTGCGGAGCACTAAACGTCAGGTGAAAAAAGTACTTTCTTGCTCTGCATAGTGCAATAAAGTTACAGTATAGCGCGCAAAGCATGCCGTGGTGGCACCGGCTTAAGAATAGGCCCCTCCATTTCTAACCACGGAAAGATAGATAGAAAATTATTTATTGCACTGGACAAAGAAAAGTACATAGACGGACTTAATACTTGTTAGAATTTTCTTCCATTTTCTTGACACTAAGCCTCTACATAAAACAGATGGCGGTTTTCGTAAAGGAACACCCAGATTTATACACAAGGCATCAAGATTTGCGGAGTCGACAACTCCGGAACCGGACAAGCAACATGCTGGTATTGCCACTATGCATGAAGTCAATGCAAAAAAATGCATTTATAATCATCATCATCATCAACAACCTGTAGAAGTCCACTGCTGGACATAGGCCTCCCCCAAAGAGTTCCACGACGAACGGTCTTGAGCCCTTTCCATCCACCGACTTCCCGCAACCTTTAGAATGTCATCGGTCCATCGGGTGGGGGGCCTTCCAACACTGCGTCGCCCGGTTCGTGGTCGCCATTCGAGAACCTTTACTCCCCAACGGTTATCGGTTCTGCGAGCTATATGGCCTGCCCACTGCCACTTCAACTTGCTAATTCTGAGAGCTATGTCGGTGACCTTCGACAAAGAGGTCAACCGACGAATCCAACTCGGATGGGCAGCGTTTGGAAAACTTCGTCACATCTTTTCGTCGCAAATACCGCAGAGCCTCAAGACGAAAGTCTACAATCAGTGCGTGTTGCCAGTGATGACTTATGGCACTGATACTTGGTCGTTAACTATAGGCCTCATATACAAGCTCAAAGTCGCGCAGCGTGCTATGGAGAGAGCTATGCTCGGAGTTTCACTACGTGATAAGATCCGAAATGAGGAAATCCGTAGAAGAACGAAGGCATTTATAATAAACTAATATATTCAATAATCTTCCGGAAGATATAAAAAATCTGACAACTAATATTTTCAAAATTCGAATTCACAACTGGCTTGTCGATAAATGCTTTTACGCCATAGGAGAGTTTTTAAAATAATTACGTAAAATATATTGTATTAACATTATCGATTAATTTAATAATAAGTATAACTTCGTTTTGACTTTAAATAATGTATTTTTTAATTTTATTTTATATTGATTTTGTAATAGTATAATACTTTAAAGTAGGCACTAATTAATTCGTGATTAAAATTGATTATTTTTTTTTTTTACTTAACTAGGTAATTTCAATTAATTTTTTGATTATACTTATACCTAGCTACATTATATAAACATGAGTGAGTGTCACGCCCGACCTAAAAAGGTACTTTTATAATTAATTTTAATTAAATATTAATTTAATATTTTTTCTGTTAATTAATTTTTTTTTTAATTTTATTTGCATGCTCATGAAGCAAAAGTGTGAGGACTCTAAACCTTACCTAAGAACATTGCATACTCTATGCATAATCTACCATACTTTGCAAATAAAATATTTCGTTTCATTTCATTTCAGCTAACCTGTTTAATGCCAGTAGTGTACGAGCACGTACACTGTCCCCATTAATAACGCCATGTCGGCAATTTACGCCAGTCATTTAAATCATCAATCAGTTCGCGTTCGGTGACATATCAAACCGCGCGTCTCATTATCATTTCATAAGTTAATATACAGTGGTGGTCATCTAATTAGAAACACCTTTTTATTGCAGGTTTATATTTTTATTGCAAATTCCCTTTCGAACTAATTTTTAACGTATCATTGAGTGTTCCTACGTATTAAAATCGATGTATCGGATATTATATTGCATTGTTATACCATTTTAATAACAGAAAACAACGGTTGTTTTTCTAAAACTGAAAGTTATATTAATAACAAAATAAAAAACGAGATACAAACCGGACAACTAATTAGAAACACCAAAAAAATCATTACTTAAATCATTTTTAATTTGAACAAAACCCCAATAGTTTTGAAAAATACTAAGAATGCTACATCCTTAGACAATTAGTATTTGGTAGGGTAGCCTTTATTATCAATAACAGCTTTGCAGCGACGCGGCATTGATTCAATCAATTTATAACAAGTTTCTACAGGAATACTTCTCCAAGCGTCTTCAAATGCACTGTTAAGTCCATGAATATTAGTAACGTGTTTCTGCGACAGGTTGGTCTTTATAGTGTGCCACAAATTTTCTATGGGATTTAAATCCGGACTATTGGCAGGCCACTCTAATACTGTCACGGATTGTTCTGTAAGAAACGCTTTAACGCTGCGTGCTGAGTGCTTTGGGTCGTTGTCATGCTGAAATATCCAAGTTACTGGCAAATTTTCCTCGGAATATGGAATCATTGTCTCTTCCAAGATCTTCTTGTATTGATATTGATCCATTTGCCCTTCAATCTTTCTCACGGGACCAATCCCGTATCCTGAGAAACATCCCCACACCATTACATTTCCACCACCGTGCTTAACTGTCTTTTTAGTGTACTTGTTATTCAAAGCCTCGTTTATTAGTCGTCGTACATATCATTTTCCATCGGAATTAATCAAATTAATTTTAGTTTCATCTGAAAACAAAACTTTTTTCCATTGATGAATAGTCCAACTGCCATATTTGCGAGCGAATGCTAGACGATTTTCTCTATGTTGCCTGGTTAGTAGTGGTACTTTTCTAGCGATCCTTCCTAACAATTTTCCTTCAACCAACCGTCTACGAACTAGTTTAGTGGACACGTGTCGAGGATCGTCTTCTGAAAATACCTCTTTTCTTATAACATTGGATCCTTTAAAGGCGTCCGCCTTAGCTAATCGAAGCATAAGCCTGTCTTCTTGAACTGTAGTCTTCCTGGGCCGAAGTTTTCTTGGCACGTTATCTGATGTTCCGTGTAGTTTGAAATGTGCGAGGGCGTTTAATATCATCTTTACGGAACATTCCAAATAATCGGCGATCTTTCTGTAACTCCATTTGTGTTTTAAATGAAAATTCACTATAATTTTTCTCGTTGCTGCAACACAGCTCTTATTTTTACCCATTTTTAATAAAACAACAATAAATAGTAACTTTTTGTAATGATTTAGAAATGGTGGCAATATTTACAATGTGATTGACAATTGTGAGAACTGTATTTCAGTTTAAAAAATCCAATTTCGAACGAAGTCATACAATGTTTCTAATTAGTTGTCCATTCTGCCAGTCCTAACGATATTGATACTTTTTGTTTCACTGATATTTATTTTTATTGTCGTCTTGGTTGTCAAATATTATTGCTTGTAATTAAACTAGAGATATTAAAGTACATTGTAAAGTAGTGAAAAAAAAAATTACCTCCTATTAAATGCTAAAATAATGTTAGTTACTTTATAAAAATGTCAGGTGACTAGGTGTTTCTAATTAGATGACCACCACTGTATATGTTTCAATATATCAGTTAAAATTTATTCCCTAGTTTTACTGATATACTTCAACTACAACTAGGTATCACTACGCCAGGGTGTACGGACCGTACATCCTTTTTTTTAAATTTTAACTCCTTCCAACTTAAATTTTAAGAGGAAAAAGGAAGATGTCGAAATTACAAGCACATGATACTTAACAACGTATGTCCCAGGGGTCGTTTAGTTGTATAAAAAAGGCACCTAAGGCACAATGAACATAATTACTTAAGTATTTATTTTCTTATCAAATGCCCAAGGATTTCCAAAAACTAAAGGAAATCCACTTAGAAAGCCTGACAAATCAGCAACATTCATAGGTTGACATGTCTGCCCAGCCCATCCACCTTTATTATGAAAAATAATTGGTTGCCCGCCTTCGACAACAGCTAACGAGTTTGCATTGTGGTATAAAAGGCTCGAAGTGGGTCACCCGTGGCATAGTGGCGTCTAACAGGCTCCGGGCAAATGGCTTTTCCGACTGCACAGCGCGACCTATTTTCAGGAATTTTCTTTTAAAAGCACGAGGGGCACATCTAGCGGACAGAAAACCTCTGTTTATAAAAAGACTAGCGGACCCGCCTCGGCATTGGAAGAGTAACTTATACAAACATCCCACTTCCCACTAGTATTATGAAATCGAAAGTTTGAAAAGATGCAAAGAAGCACTTACTGAACGGAGTAGGAGTGATACATCGTGATCATGACACAAGAAGTAAGTGTAATCCTCATAACTGACGGTACATACACATACTACAGTTCAATACTACCCGCTCTATATAGGATATGAATCTATGTAACTCGGAGGTAGGACACCACAAGTTTATTGGAACTAATCTGACCCCTATAACAGTAGAAAATAATGCACTGTTAGATGGGTATTTTAGCAGCGGACTTTTGAGTTCGTCCGCTAAGTGGACACATGTGTTTACTGCATTGAAGTTTTCAATCTTGAATCTGGGCACCTCTTCCGCTGTCCGCTGCAATGCTCCGCTCTTTGGTTTTATTGGCTTGTCGGAGGAACGTCTTTGATCCGATTTAGCCTTTATTCTAACAGTTTTTATTCAGGAGTTTGAACTTTCTAGGTTTTGTATGTATGTTTGTTTATATGTAGAGTCACTTTCCCGCATTTGGACTAACTTGGATATGGTCGGCGCGGTGCTGTTGTTTAAGTAAAATGGTAATGAAGGGTCCTAGGTTAGGTTCATCTGAACCGGGCGACGCAGTGTTAGAAGGCCACCCGATGGACCGACTACATTGTGAAGGTTGCGGGAAGTCGTTCACCATGTTTTTAACACGTTATGATACATCTGTCAACATAACCGATGGTTAAAGTAACCGTCTGTTTGTTTGTAGGTCAACAGTGGCCTATTCAACAAAAGAGCACGCTTAACCTAGCTTTAATTTAATTATTAAAGCATTCAAGATTAAAAACTAAATTATCGCTAATTTGGACTTACCCAGGGCAGACAAATGCATTAAACTTTAAAGGTCAATTCGACCTCTCGTCCGCTTGGTCATAAAGTCAATGTCACACAGATGAATCACAAATCGTCTCGTACTGATGATGACGACAAATTGATCGAGCGAGTGAAGCAAGCGAGTATCTCTCAAACAACTTGGTTATATTAGCGATGGCCATTCTTGGGGATAAAAGTCGTACGCCTATTTCTTTTTCATCTAATTGCAATTACATTTATTCTTCGTCCATCCAATTTCGGCTCACCCCAGTCCCCTGAGTACGATGCTCAGGAATAACAGCCTACGGATCCTTTTCAATAACAGCCTTTGCCCTACGGACCCATATAAATTGGGGGTAAAGCCGCAGATCGAGCTATGGTGCAAACTTTTGGGTTGTCTGTGGTTTTGGGAAGTCTACGTGCAAAGTTATAGCGAAAGGTTTTTCAAAACAGCCTTAAATGTTTTCTAAAAACAGAATTATTGAGGTACTTAGCAACAGCAAGTAAAAAGGCATAAGAATCCCGAAGCATAAGATCCTCTCAAATCTCCAGGCGATCAGATTCTTGAAGACCTCTAGAGTCAGAGACTTGTTGTCCAGGAACATTACCTTCATTTGGCACATGCCCACATATTGCGGTACCTGCTGAGTAGGTATTCCATAAGTAACAGGTTGCAAGCCCATCGCCGCTTATAAGAACACTTACTTCATCCTTCCTCCTTCCTTCCTCACGATGTGCACAATTTTTTTTCTGATTTAGTTTTTATAGGAACTAAAAACAGGTGGGCCGTAGATATGCTAGCTCAGTTGTATGAAAAAAAAAAACTTAAATCGCATCAGCTCTTCTAAATTCAAACTTAACGTTTGCAAAGATCCATCGGACAACTCCGGTATGCCCGGTAGCCAACCAAAGTCATAATTGCAAATAGTCTGTTCATGCAATGAATAATAAATTATTTAATTGAATGGACAATCGCTACTGCTCTTCAGTGAGGTCACACCCAATAATATGTATGAGAGCCAGAGTTGCCAGATCGCAAAAACCTAAATATCTGCACCAAATTTCAAAATGTCGGGATTTTGGGATTGTTGTCTGGAGAAATAAAAATTATATTAGTCAAAGTTGTATACTTCATCATCTCCCTGCCCTTATAGTTGATACTTCATTTATAAAAAAAAACGTAATATTTTTCATATTATTAATTTTAGATATAAATCTTACGTCCACCATTTTGAATCCCTTCCGAGTATTGAGGAAAGATTTGAACAATTTTCATTCGAAATTGAGTCTCATATGTAGCTCGGCTTTTATTGAATCAAAAGTCAAACCAGCCGCGGCAAGTTCGAAATTGCTTCGAATCATCAAGTGATGATAGCCTGTTTGTCGGTACAACACATGGAATATTGGGAGAATCCAGACGATTCCCGACCATCTGGCAACCCTGATGAGAGCGGACGATAAATGAATTTATTATGACTTCAGCGGTAAGGAGCTGAACTTTTGCCATTTCGATATTGAAGCCATAACGGTTTTCTGGCTCTTCCCACTCCGCTTCTTGTGCTTGTTTTGTTGAACAAAACTGTTATAACAGGCCATGAAAACTAACGAGTTTGTATACATTTTAGATCTTCTCGGCTTTATGAGATTATACCAAAAGATTTCATGCAAATTTCTTTTTTTTGTAGTACTACAGGCGGCCTACTATTAGCTAGCACCAAAGAGGTTGAATGCAATAAAAAACAGACTTTTGCCAACGGAAAAGTAGAAAAAAAGAAAAATTTGCTTTTTAAGCGGTCGCAAAAAAGAAACATAGAAAAAATTCTCACGACGCATGAATGATGCCTTTGGTTTTGCAAGCGTCCATCCATAGGCTACGGTTACCACTTATACCACAGGCCGTTAGCTTGTATGCCGCCTTAGTTGTATAAAAAAAGAAGATCGTACCCGTAATTTCCTATCAGTTACAATATGAGATGGATATCAAATTGCTTAATAAAGCATCGGACTACTTATCCACTGACCTGATAGTAAACAATGAGGTCACATCGAACAATTGGATGCATTCCAACTGCGTTCCCTACTTCCATCCTATTGGGCGCACACCCTTGTAGGCAACCTTGAATATTGTCATTGCAAACACGTTTTTCTAATAAATAAAGACGGTCAAGTGCAAGAACTCGCGCCCTGAGGCTTCCGTACCAATGGTCATAGGTTCGAATCCCGGTCCTGCACCAGACAGAAAATCCAAACACGGGGTCAGAAAATAAAAATTCTATGTGTAGGAATTGACAAACTTATATTTGCGGCCGCTCACGTAGTTCACTATAAGATATTAACCGCTTAAATAAGTTTGTTTCGTAATAGCGCCTCACTGGATTTGAACTCTTAAAGTTTGAAGGCCTTGTAGTTTTGGAGATTTCGTGCCGATTGAATCAGTCAGTCAGTCAGTCAGTGGAATACTCTTATAGAAACAGTTTTTTTTTAATGTTGTACATTAAAAAAATGATTGCAAACAGGCTTACGCCTCTCCTGATGGTAAGTGGTTACCGTCGCCTTTTGACATCAGCAACACCTGGAGCATTGCTAATGTTTTGCGTGCCGAACCCCTCCTCCCCTAAAGAGCCCTTGCAACCTTACTCACCGCGGGAACACAACACTATTATTAATAGATTATCAATTAAATACTATTATGACTATTATGACACAAATTGTACGTCATCATAATCATCATGAATCCTAGCTTTATCACGCTCTAATTTTGGAGCGGATCCAAACGCTACACATTGGGCGAGGCGCCAGACCATCGCCACACTAAAGATTATTAAAAAAATATATTTTGGTGAGCCAAGTCTGAAAACACTAGGTATGTACGTGATCATCATCACTGATCGAGTGAACGAAAATCTCTCAAGCAACTTTGGCAAATCAATGATTTGCATGGAGTTTAATAGGTCAACAGGTATACCATCAAGATTGACTGCAAAGAATATGAGTTAAATCGGCTTAGGGGTTGCTAAGATACAGGGCTCCGGAGATATTAAAAAAAAGTTGTACAAATACATAAAGTGAGGTGCCATATGAAAGAGCTTTGTTTATACATTCCAAAACAATTTATATTTTTTAGGACATATGGTTATTGACATACACCGAAAATAGTAATATTAAAAAACCAATAGAACGTGAACTCCCAATTGGTAAAGTTTCAATAAATTCATAGTTCAGGTAAGATTTGATATAGTTACAACATGCTAAATATGTGATTTTCAAGGTTTATCTAAATGTGCCTCGAAGCAACAACTTTTACGAGACATCACAAGATCTCAGTTCGGGCCGAAACACTAGTAAATTCACTATCTACTGCTTCCGTTTTTCTTACACAAATCTGTCTGTAATTAATCAGGTAAATGTTCTGTTTCTGTCTGACGCTTCAAAACCCAGACTTTGCTATAGTGCCTAATCTGATTTTGCAATTTCATAACCGTACTACTTAGTTAATGAAATTAATCTCACTGTGAGAAATGGCGAGATAGGTATTGAATGATACGGATGCATTAAGTAATTGGATCCGAGTAAGCTCAGTCAGTGAGTCCGTCATGGATTTATAACATCTCTAGAGGAAATTGCGTTACAAATTATGTGAGTAATGCAGTTATGGAAAACTTTGGGCTTTAATTAGAATAGTTGCAGGAAGGTAGATAGAATTCCAGAGCAGATTTCTCACTCTAAAAAGTGTCTAAACTTACAGAATACAGGTGTAGGATTACCAGTTCCTTAACTTACACAATACAAACATTTATACTTAACGTACATTGATGCAGCTAAATTGTAGACCTCCCTCAAAACAGGTCTACAATTTAGATACATCAATGTGATCTAGCTCTACTTAAGAACCTTTTTGTGTGAGAAAAATAAATGACTTTATTATTATTATCTATATTTATAATTCTTACAAACTTCCGCCCGTGCCTTGGCTCTCGTGTCCTCATATCCAAAACTATAGGAGAGTAAAAATGATGAGCTAATTTCAGCGCTAAATAAGATAGTCAGGAGTTCAAAAAACCTGATGAACTGTTAATGTTCCTGTTGGGCAAACGAACGCACGCGAAGGGGAGAAAAACAGGTCTACCTAACCAATGTCAATGTCAAAATATCGATTAAAAATAAAAAAAAAATACCTTAGAATCTGGACCCGCAGTAACCCACTGCTTAGTTAAAATGGGGGGCCAAGTTATATCGGTTGTTCTAACGTATATTGTGACATTTACTGGCACACGCCAAGACCAGGTGCATCCGGTATAAACGCACAATTATTTATTAATTAGTGTCAATGTTAGGTCGATTCGGTTGAAAAGGCACAAAAACAGTGTATAAAATAAATTATTCTTAAACGATTTATCCGCTATAATAGAGCAAATACTTAAACTTTATTTACAGAAAGAAAATATACGTTTTACGTATATGATTAAATATTTACAAATTACACAAGTTGAGCTATTTATAGACCGTTATAAACGATCTATAGATAGCTCAATTGATCCAGATCGCTACCAGTCGGAAGCGTCTCCAAGACGCTGGCGGCATTGCCAGTTTGCCACTCTGGATGGCAATGCTTGGGCCAAATTGGAGCCAACTCTCGGGCCTGCCTGTCTTTTTTTCAGCAGCGGCTAAGGTATCACAATTTCATATATTAACATCAAACATAGTAATCAGTAGTATCAGTCTGTTAGCTTATAGTTCATACACAATGACAAATGTTTTGATTAAATTGTTTAAAAATTATCAGAAATGATTAATCTTTTTTATTTTTTTTAAAACCTTTTTATTTCACATTCGTTTCAGGTATAACGGATATTCTGGGCCGAGCTTTCAGTTTGTTCGACACGTATTTCGCGCTGAAGTTGACCACGTTTCTATGCAGCATTTCACTGATCAAAACTCAAAAATGAATTACTTTTGTCAGACATCTTCAGCAGGCATTTCCAATCATTAATTTCAAGTAGATTTTTAAGTAAGTACAAAATAACAATTAATTATCTGAATTAATCAATAATGTCACCTCTGCACTCGGTCGTTGCACCTGATCCAATTATCTATGTAAGGTCCACAGAGTATTATAATTAGAACCAGTCAAGCCCCGTGTAACCTCTAATCGGTCTATCGATCTAAAAGTTGATCGAGCAAGGACCTCGGAGTAGTAGTGAGCAAGCTAATACCCGTACAAGGTGTGCAGAATCCGAGATAATGCGATTAATGATATTTTCTTGGCCGCAACCTTTCAAGACGAACAACGTGAGAAGAGAGTATGAAATGAGAAAAGCACTAGATAAATCCTACTTATATTATAAATGCGAAAGTTTTTGAGAATGTTTGGATGTTTGTGGTTAATCACGCCCAAACGGCCGAACGGATTTGGATGTAATTTAGTACAGAGATAGATTATAGTCTGGAATAGCATATAGGCTACTGTTTATCTTCATAGGTACTACGCAAGCGAAGCCGCGGGCGGGAGCTAGTAAGAAAAGTGCAGTCAACATTAAACGTAGAAGATGATTATGAATGAAAATTCGTATTTTTTTGTAACTAAAACGTGATAGAAGCAATAAAATCGATTCAAAACTTTTAAGAGCTTCTGTTTCTTAAATTACTAATAGGCAACAACTTCTGCTCTTGAAAATTACTTACCTATGGCATATTTCTAGGCTAGTAGGTATATAAAGCTAGAGTAATTAACAAAATATGTTTTTCCTTACGAATATGATATCTATATACAAAATAAGTTATTATAAAACAGGCAACTTAGTCGATGAAATACAGTATCAGATAGTCCCTGCTTACGGTTCATTCATAAATAATGTCTCAGAGTAAGAGGGTATAGGCGATGCCATTTTATTTACTCTGAGGGCAATCCCATTGAGTGTGTGGCAAATTAATTAAACTATCTAAACTACGATCTCTACTTCTAAAGTTACATTGAAAGGATGACTGATAAATGGATCAACTTGATGATTAAAACTGGTTCAATTAATTGATCTAATATCGAAATGACATAACACTAGAGATGGGATTTTAACAAACGAATTAAAACTGATTCTATTCAATAATTTAGTTTCGATTCATGAACTGTAAAATTAATTTGTTCATGAATCTATGTCATCTGTGAATCGCAGCTTTCGATCCGAAGGTCGGAGTTTTGAAACCCGGACATGCACCAATGTATTTTTATAATTTAAAAAATTATGCTAAAACGCCAAACGAAAATATCGTAAAGAAACCCGCGGCTGGGCAAGCCTACTCCATCTAAACCCGTCTTAGGACAGAACTATTAATCATATAGCTAGAATATATGTTCTAGGTCCTGCCAAGACTTATTGCCATTCCAATGCAAACCCAAACAGAATTGTCATAACATTTTTACAGAAATTTAAACTATAAAAAAAGTTAAAAAAAAACAAAATAAATGTTGATGAGGTCTAACGTCGCTAGTAACGTATTATGAAGAAGTGTTGATATCAGTATTTTTTACTTACAAAAAATCTGGTACTTATTTATTTAATCCAATGATTTCTTTGATTTTTATGAGAACTGTGTCACAGAAGTTTAGATGTTATGATACGGCAAAGCTATTAACGTTAACATAAAAGCAGTAAGCCACACACATGCGACGTGATTCCGTATAACTATAAACATTATTAGCTTCTATAAAGTAATTTTACGGTATGTTTGCGATAAAAATGCGCATAAACGAAGTACTTCTTACAACGTTTGTTTTCTTGGTTATGACAGTCCAATATTTATAAAAAGTTATGAGACGGTTACGGCATTTTTATAGGAAACTAGCTGTTACCCGCGTCTTCGTCCGCATTTATATGGAAGATATTACCTCATAATTTTAACCCCTTACTTTGTCCCCCTTAGGTATGATTTTGCAATGCTGAAACTTGTATTTCTTACCAAAAGCCTATTTTCAAATAGGAATTTGAAAATAGGTGCTAGCCTATGCTTGCCTATGTCCTTCACCAGGATATACCCGTTTAGTCGTGATAAGGTAACAAACAAACAAGAGTTACTTTCGCATTTATAATATTCTTATGGAATCGATAGTGTTGTCCCGTGTGTTATAATTTATTATTTTATTCTAGTATTTCGTAATTCGAATTACAGGTTTGAATTGGATCATAATCGATTCACGCGGAAGAGTGATATAAACCGAAACGTCACGACAAGCACAATAATTGTTTATTGCGTGTTATTACACTTTTACGTGTCATGAATATTAATCCTGGGTTTCTAATGAATGATTTAATAATAACATTGCAGATATCAAGTTTATAAATAGACTACGGTAGACAAGTAATATTTTCTTTGCAATTTTTTTTATTTTTTGGTATCAAGGTTTAACCGAAAATATTAAATAAAGTCTCAACTCCAAAGATACCTTCAAATAGTTAATTTTTATGATTTTATAAATTACTAGCTTCCAGATAAAAAGTAGCCTATATGTAATTCCAGGCTATTCACTACATTAAGACAATTAATTCCCAATCCGTTCAGAAGTTGCGGCGTGAAAGAGTAGAAAACCTCTTTCTCACACCTTAAACTTTCGCATTTTTATTATTATATATGCTTATATTTTTAATATAACTTAGTAGATAGAGATTGGATTTAAACAGATAAAAATCGCAGGATGCTAGGAATATTTGTAAAATCTAAATTAATTTCTATATTTACCAAAGCCCAGTAGCGGGTCTCAGAATTAGCAAGTTGAAGTGGCAGTGGGCAGGCCATATAGCTCGCAGAACCGATAACCGTTGGGGAGTAAAGGTTCTCGACTGGCGACCACGAACCGGGCGACGCAGTGCTGGAAGGCCCCCCACCCGATAGACCGATGACATTGTAAAGGTTGCGGGAAGTCGGTGGATGGAAAGGGCTCAAGACCGTTCGTCGTAGAGATCTTTGGGGGAGGCCTATGTCCAGCAGTGGACTTCTATAGGCTATTGATGATGATGATGATGAGTAGCGTGTCTAGGTTAAATCAATTCGGTTAACTATTACCTAACGTTAAGTACCTATAAAGGTGAGTTCAACGGTCGATTTATGTGAGTATTATGTTAAGATTTACATTTACATTTGTTTTATTTTTAAAATTTGGCAGTCGTAACTTCTCTAAGTCATATCTAAATCGTTTTCAGTCGATAACTTGAATACAGATTTTAGTAGTTCCTTCATCAACAGCCTGAAGTGCTGCCTGCATTGCTGGAAATACGCCTCACCTAAAGAGTGCCACGACGAACGGTCTTGAGCCTTCTCCATCAACCGACTTCTCAAGGCAGATAGTTTAGTAGAAGAATGTCACTTTTTTCCTAAGCTAGAAAATATCTTAATCCAACGTATTGTATTTGTTATAAGCAGTTTCAGGAAATGGTACCAGTGAGACATTCTTTGGGTAATTAAGTACCTACTTCTTAAATTTACAAAGACAGTATTTACTATTTAAATAATGAATCCAGTTCTTTTACCAGCCATTTTTATTCTGTGACTAAGCACATAAGAATAAGCCATTAGTTAATTAGATGATGCTTTTAGTGAGCCGTGTCGGCGTTGTGAGAGGTACCTCGAATTACGACTTGAAGGTCGTGGGTTCGAATCCCGGCCGCGCACCAATGGCTTTTTCTGTTCGAAATTTATGTGCGCTTTAACACGTGCTCAAAACGGTGACCAAAAACATCGTTAGGAAACCCGCAGCTTAGTCAGCTCCACACGTATTTGCCATGTCTTTCGTGTGGTAAGGCCGCTTTGCTGCTGGTATAGGTGCTGGGCAAGCTTGCCCCATCTTAACATCGCCCAGGTTCTACAACGTCCTGCAATCGAGTAAAAAAGTTCCACCTGACGCTGTATAAATCATCCTACTATACAATCAATATGACGATAAGTGTCAAACTGTCATGTATATATACTAATCCTGCGCAGACGAAGTCGCGGGCACCAGCTAGTATAGAATAGATGTAACGTATCTTCAATGTATTCTTCACTGGCCTCATGGCTCAGTTGGTAGTAACTCTGCCTTCTGCGCTAGAGGTCACGGGTTCGATTCCCGCACTGGACAAACATTTGTGACTAACACAGATGTTTATTCTGTGTCTGGGTGTTAAATATATATCTATTATGTATATCAGTCTCTGGTACCAATAGTACAGTCTATGCCTAGTCTGGGATCAGTTGACCGTGTGTAATATGTTCGGAATATTTATTTATTTTATTTATTTATTGGTGAGATGTGGAAGCAGATTGAATTGTTAAAATTTTAAATCGCAAGTAAAAAATATTGGTCACTGAAAACCGTGATTGAAGCAAAAAAACTACTCATTTATGTACCAATAGAGTTACAGTAAAAACTACAAAGAAAACACAGTAATACCTAGGTACTTGGTGTGTGCAAAAAATAGACTTTAACCTTGGTAAATATTTACTTACATCAAGGTGTTCTGACTGATAAACACGCAATGTCAAAAGAGGTCTTATTAGGAAAAACAACGTAACTACAGTAAAAAATGCTATACCAAAGAAAAGTGAATTACGAAAGGACAACAAAAAATTTGGGTACACTACCACTCACCGGATTTCCTCTTCTCATTGACAAGCACCAAGGATTTGGTCCTCTTTACTCTCAACGAGCGTCTCCTGATCGACCTCATCAGAGCCTCGGGCATTCTCGAAAACCTCGGAGAGTCCACTCGCTTTTCCGGCATGAAAAAGTTCTTCACTGCTAACATCGTCATGATTTCTTATTTACGTTTAGTAAAATTTATATAGTTCTACACAAGTTTTCTTAAAGATACATTAACGCAATAACATCACAAGGCCGTTCCACTTTTTAATCCGTGGCTCCCATATTTGATTGAATTGTCACAAATCACTTTTGTTTTAACTCATCACTATTCCGTGCGTAACTATCCTGTTGTCATATTTGGAATTTGAGTCATAATCAACCGGACGTGCGGCCTCCTCGGCGGCTGAACGTAGACTGACGAGGCAAGGCAGGGGAGCCGTACTGCGGGTGTATTGCTAATCTGTTATCAGTTTTTAGTGCGTATGAAAATTCATTTCGTTTTCAATGGACTGTGTCTAAAAATTTGTTCAATGGTTATGTTTGTTTTACGGGTAGGAAAATTGCTATCAGAGTAGTAGAGAGCGCAATTGTTTAATCCGTATACAATTAAGTACTTGCATAGATACTTGTAGGCTGTGAGAATATTCTTCTAAGTAAACTACATTTGTACTCTAAAGAATACATTTTAAGATACTTCTTGCTTTGTGTATTTATGTGACTTTGTATGCCTGCGTGATTTCTTTTAAATATCTTTACAAATAAGATGGTAGGTCTGAACCTTGGGTTCGCCTATATTAGCTCTCTATTTAAATATAGACACTCAAATCATTTGACACATAGAAAAAAAATACGCTGCTGCCCATTCCCTAGAATTTTTCCCTTAGTCGCCTCTTATGACATTCACGGGTTTGTAAATTTTTGTAGAGTAGATTTCTACAAGAGTGTTAGGTATGAATGTGGGTAGATATAAGAGTGGAGGAAGGCCAAAGAAAAGATAGATGGATTGTAATATACGTATATGAAATTTGTGTAACCTGAGCGGTCAAATTAACATACAGCAGAAGCTTCTTATACCGTTGTAAGTAATTTTAGTACAAAGCTTTCTGCTCTACCATCACGAGATCGTGCCGTGTTATCGTACAATCAGCACAATGTAGTCCTCATCGCAAATCCACTTTACAAAGACCTCTCCTAGGTCCATCGCAACGTTGAACTAATAGGAAAATATAAGCGACATCGGCTCTAGTTATAATGGACACCCTCTTCCCAAATCCAATTTTCAGAGACCTTTTCTAGATCCACATGAACGTACAATATCTGAATGCATAAGGATGGCAATAGCTCAAGTTGAAATGGTGATGAGGTTTATATTGTTCCCGTTTGAAGAAATTGACTTCACTGTTTCCAAACAGTAAATCCTGACTCTAATACGTTCATTATCATTATCATGGTGGCCCCGGCTGAAGAATAGGCCACCAGTGGACATGCTACGGCTGAAATTAAGATGATCATCATCATCTACTGATTGACAAAAGCTTATCAACTGCTGGATGCCACGATGAAAGGGCTCAATCTTACTATAACCTTCATCCACCATCTTCCTATGACTGCTTTCTGATCGTTGATGAAGATAGTAGGAGGTAGGCACAGCGAGATTTGTTCGCTCTAAATTGGAGCAGCCCGCCTGGGGAGGTACCTACGCCTTACAGAAGATCGCAGCCAAATAAAATTATTTGTTTCAAATAGTGTTGTGTTCCTGCGGTGAGTAAGGTTGCCAGAGCTCTTTAGGGTTCGGCAGGCAACGCATTAGCAATGCTTCAGATGTGCTGATGTCAATAGGCGACGGTAACCACTTACCATCAATACCTGTTTGCCTCCGCATAACATAAAAAAAAATAGATAAGGGGTCCTTGAATGTAAAAAAGTTTTTATGCCCTGATTTTCAGAAAACCCCATAGCACCCCAAATAGCTTGAAAATAATGTGTTACCTACCTACATAACCTCTCCAGTACATACCAGTCCACTCTAATTGCGTGTAATTATAGTTCAGGGAATGTGGTATCGCCCACGTGACTATGTGGGATGAGCCGGGAACCGAACCAGTTTCTAACCTTTCTCAATTTGTCTACAAGATGTAATCTCACTACATTCTCGTGTCTTTGACGTAATTAAGACATTAAATTCAAATAGTTTTTTTAATGCTTCTAAGGTGGCAAACCTCTTGCGGCCCAACTGTTGGTAAGTGGTTACCGTAGCCTACGAAGGATTGCAATACCAGAGGCAATACGCACGCTTTGCCGAATAAACCAGACCAAAGGGCCGGTGCTTACATCGGACCAAGTATCATTAATAGCGATCCAACGAGGTAACATTGCCAGCCTTTTGGGCATAGGTACTGCCTGTGGTTGGTGAACTAAACTTTAAGAGTTTAGGTCCTAGATTTAATTTAGCTTCATTATTATTTTTTAATTTGTAATTCTTTTTTGTTCTATTAAAGTGTTTGATAATGCCCTGTATTCCACGAAAGAATATTATTTTTTCTAACATGCCAAAACTAATTTTGAAGTTTTCGATAAGTTTGGTACTGAATTAAGACAAACTTCACAAAAACTTTTGAAATCCAATTTTATATGCATGAACTGACTAGAATGATTTTAAAAGGTCAGTTACTTTCACAAATTATTCTCTTTTCATGATAAACTTTAGCTGCTGAATATTTCAAAGTTCCCTTAGCACAACTATGTGATATTTAGAACCGCCATTGATTCCATTGCAAACTTCAAATTATAACGATTTCAAACCACACATTCAGGTTATTGCATTTGCGATGGATTTGCTAGCATATTGATAGCGCTGGAAACTGGTGCTGGCCAAGATCTGAATTCATAATTTATTATTCCCTCAAAAAGATGAACTTAAAATTCTATAGATGTTTCTCATTCAAAATAGATTATCAATGTAAAATGAGCTTTATTACACTAAGATTAAGGCTTCGAGGGATACAAGTAACTCAAAATTCTGCAAAAATATTTTCGCTGTTGGTCGTTGGGCGTTATTTGGTTTCCGTTATATCCGTAGAACTTCTATTCACTAGTACAAGTTAGTATTTTAAACCTCTGACTAAAACTTAAGGTTTTAAAGGCATCATAGCTAGATTGAACCGATTTTGATGTTTTATTCGATAGCTGGAGTTATGTTTTATAAAATCCTCTACCTATTGCCTTTTATTCGATATTTATATTAAGCATAACCGGGTATTAAGTATTATACACAAGTATAAATTTTGCGATTTACTTGTGTTTCCTGGTAAATATTATCTTTGGCTAAAGTCAAGAATCGCTGAGCAAAGTAGAATAAATTATTAGCGCCTGTTTATTCTACGACAAAAGGTCGAAGTAACAAAGAAACAACTCTAGGGTCAAAAGTTAAACAAAGGGCAAACAATTTATACCCAAAGGCTGATCCTTTCTCAAATCGCCTGGAGGTATAGATCTGAAAGTTCTAAATTTTACAACAAGATTTTAGGCCCAAATGAAAGTTTTATAACTGAGTCGGCCTAAGGGCTTTTAACGCATAAATAATTAATTAATACCATGAAGTAACTGACTAATAATCTGGTAACGCCATCTATTGGCTTTCGTGATTATTATCTAATACCACGGCTTCCTTAGTTTCCTTTAAAATCCATTTCCTACATTCCTTATAATGTGCGCCCGCTACCGACGATGGAGCCACCGCCGCACCGCAGAAGAAGAAGAGAGTCACAGCTACGCGCTCGGGAAGGGTGGCTGCTGATCCGCGATATATGCTTCCGCTATCTGATTTACCCGCGAGGCGAACATTTTCGTCATAATTAAACCGCTGTTTTTCCGCTATAAATACGAATTGTGCTGAAAGGACATTGCTATCGTCCTCAAGAACTATATTGGTGTGTCGTCGAAACCCGCGATTCTGGTGGTCAGAGAATTACGTTTGCTGGACTGCTGCCGCATGAGGATGTCTTACAAACACTCCGCGATCTAAGGTCAGTGCGCACAATCCTTGTCTTTCCTTCCCATCAAGAATATCTTTATGAGCTCATTGAGCTATCGAAGGCATAAAGGTTCCCAGTTTCCACAAAAGGCGCCACCATTTTTTGGTCCTCACGAGTCGGATTTTGAAATATCCGTTTATCTAGCCCGCCCTTTATAGAATACCTAAATTACTGGTCCTATAATATTACCGCTATTCCCTTGAAATACATTGCGTATTTCGGGTGATTTTGTCATTCTTTTGTCATTGAGACGTACCCCGCTCGCGACATTGTGTCGTGAAATCTGACAAAATCACTGCAATCCCGCGACATAATATTATATTGTGTGTTTTCCTACATGTTAATGGTGTTTACTTGTATGTATTGATAAATTATTGTGTAATTATCCGCTAAATATTCATTACAATTTGATTCATCATCAAATTCGAATCTACCCGCAAGTTACGGTTCGGTTCTCGAAGCCATTACGTTGAGCCTTGTCGACGGCCAGCAATTGCGAGCGGCCGCTCGGGGTATAACCCGACCGCTTTGGCAAGGTCACGCGCATCTAGTTATTTGTTGCTCAGTTATAAATATTGTATTTGGCCGGGTAATAGTTATCTTAAATAACGGTAAAAATGAATACTAGGTCAACAACCGCTTCTAGTGAAAAGCTCGAGGATTGTTCCGATAAACAAGACTCCCAGCTGTTAATATTACAAGCTAAACGGGAAGCTATTTTTGAATTGATTCAGAGTATTTACGACGCATCTTCGAATATTCAATCGAATGTTTCGAGGAAAGAAAACTTTCTCGCTGAAAGTGCTAATATTGTCGCTTTACGTAGCGATTTCCTAAAGTTGTTGGACGATTACAACTCGCGATTATTAGTTGTTAATCCCGCCGCGAAACCTGACTATAAATGTCTGGTTGCATTCGAGCAATTATATAGCCGCATCAAAAGATTGCAAGCGCAGCAGTCTCCGCTATCAGCTGGCGTAGGTACAATTACGCAGCCGATTGAGCTCAATAAATCTAAGCCTAGGTTGCCTGCCATCGAGTTGGTTGCCTTTAATGGGGACATTCGTAAATGGCCAGTGTTTTATGCCTGTTTTAAGTCGACTATCCATGATAATCCAACCCTCACCGATGCTGAAAAACTATACTATTTAGTAGGTAAACTGTCTGGTAAGGCTGAGGCTTTGTGTCTCTCAGGTGTTACGCCCTGTGCTGAGAACTATGAGCTTATTTTCCAAACGCTAATTGATAAGTTTGAAGATAAGCGCATGGTAGCCTCCGCTTATCTAGATCAAATGTTCAACTTCAAACCTTTAGGTACCGCGTCCGCTAGTAATCTTGATCTGTTTACTGAGCAGTTTATCAGTGCAGTCCGCGCTCTGAATAATTTGAAAATAGAAAAATTAGATGAATTAATTCTAGTACATATCGCTCTAAAAAAGTTAGATTCGGGTACTGTACACGCTTTCGAATCGAGTCTAGGTTCTAAAATACCTACGTTTAACGATCTTGAGTCGTTCATAAAAAATCGTGCGAAAGTTTTCGAACGCACGATGTCCCCCGCTGCTACTGGGCCCACCACTAGCAAACCCGCTGCAATTAGTAAAATTGATCGCGCTCATTCGAAAGATATAGCCAAGCAGCCCCCGAAATATCACGCTTATGTAGGCACCGTTGATTCCGCTTCTAAATGTTTGTGTACGAACATAACGCATCAGCATTTATTTAAATGCCCTGCATTCCAAAAACTGACCCCCGCTGATCGTTTTAAGCTTGTTAAGGAGAAAATTGCTTGTGTAAATTGCCTTAGCATAAAACATAGGGTTTCGAATTGCAAGTCAGATACGACTTGCCGCTCTTGTAAGTCTCGCCATCACAGTATGTTGCACTTCCAGTCGGGAATCGAACCCGCACCGCATTCCGCCGCAAATGTTTCGAGGCAGAGTGAAGATACTGATAAGTCGAGCGCCGCCTCTGTACTACGGAATCCCAACCGCACGGATGTAGCATTATGCGCGACATCCATCGCTGCGTCAACGCAGCCCGCTTTATCTGAGCCGGTTCATAGCGAGCAATGTACTGTGCTACTCGCGACCGCTCAGATCGCTGTGTATGATAGTAAGGGTAAAAAGCATTTATTACGCGCGCTGATTGATTCCGGATCGCAAAGTCATTTCATTACAAGGGAGGCATGCAATCAGTTAGGTATGCAGGTTAAAAACATCGGACGTACTATTATCAAGGGGTTCGGTGGATCCGAGAGGATCATAAATTCAAGTTCTGTAAACATAGAATTTTATTCGCGCTTTGATAAAAATATTAAATTTAATATTTCACCGCTGGTAGTTGATAAAATTACCGATTCGCTGCCTAGTGCCGTGGTAGATACGTCTGTCCTATCACACTTGCACGCATTACCGCTCGCAGACGAGACTTTTGGAACGCCAAATAAAATTGATATTTTGATAGGCGCTCCGCTCTTTGCGCATTTATTGCTACCTGACGCGACTCAAGTGTCTGACGTCGTCGCTCAAGCGCCGCAAGCCTTACGCACGGTATTGGGATACATAGTCATGGGTTCCGTACCAACAATATTTTCCCGCCAGGCTTTCACATGCTGCCTAGTGCAGGAGCATGGTTTAGATAATCTTATTAAAAGATTTTGGGAGCTCGAGGAGCCTCCCTCCGCGCCGCCCGCTCTTAGTCCCGCTGACGCCGAGTGTGAAGAATTTTATAAATGTACTACAATCCGCGATCCCACAAGTGGTAGATACACTGTAGGCCTGCCATTTAGTGAGGATGTTTTCTCGTTAGGTAAATCCAACGAAATCGCCCGACGTCGCTTCTTGTGCCTCGAGAAAAAGCTAGAAGCTTCACCTAGCTTACGAACCGCTTATGATGACGTAATCAAAGACTATCTGGAGAAAGATTATATTTCACCCGCGCCTCCAGATATGTCGGATGACTTATCGCCCATCTATGTAATCCCGCACCACGGAGTCATCCGTGAGGATAAGACGTCGACTCGTCTCCGCATAGTTCTGGATGCTAGTTGCAAGACCAGCTCCGGAACTTCGCTGAATAATATCTTGCATCACGGACCGAACTTGCAAGGCGACTTATTTCAAATACTTTTGAACTTCCGCCTATTTGCTGTCGCTATGACTGCAGATTGCCGCCAGCAATTTTTGCAGATTGCAGTTCGTGAATGTGACCGCCGTTATCAGTGTATATTGTATAGATTCAAACCGCAAGATCCTCTGACCCTTTTTCAATTCAAACGAGTTTGTTTCGGATTGGCCTCGTCTGTGTACCATGCAATGCGCACGGTCAGACAGCTGATCGAGGATGACGGCTTGAAGTACCCTCTCGCTAGTGATATAGCTACTTCATCTTTGTATATGGATGATGTGGTGTTTTCCGTGAAAAGTGAGGCGGAGGGGGTCGCCGCATCGAAACAGCTGATCGAGTTGTTTAAAGGCGCGCAGTGGGATTTGGTCAAGTGGAATAGCAGCTCTCGCGCTGTCTTAGATAGCATTCCCGCTTCGCATAAGCTGCCCACTGACATTGAATTTGACAAAACAGTGCAACACAAAATACTGGGTTTGCATTGGTCGACTGATTATGACGCATTCTTCTATAAAATAAAGCCCCCTTTAGATGAGAAGTGCACTAAGCGCTCCATCTTATCAACCGTTGCCCGCTTGTGGGATGTTATGGGTTTCGTAGCACCCACAGTCCTTTTTGCTAAGCTGTTAATAAAACAGTTATGGCTTTTAAATTTGGATTGGGATGATACGCCTCCGCCCCACATTATCAAAATGTGGAACCAGTTTTGTATCGAGCTGCCAGCTCTCAATGAGCTGCGCATACCGCGACATCTTGGTGTATTTGACGATAGCATTGTCACCCTAGTCGGTTTCTCAGACGCCAGCGAACATGCATATGGTGGCGTGGTTTACCTACATGTCAGGTCCGACAGTGGTAACACCGTTCGTTTGGTCTGCGCCAAGTCAAAGGTCGCGCCAACGAAACCGCTAACAATCGCACGACTGGAGCTTTGTGGCATAGTTTTGCTTTCAAAATTATTGCGCACAGTGCTTGATAACTATGCTAATCGCCTCCCAATCCAAACATACGCATTCACCGATTCTAAAGTCGCCCTATATTGGGTCACAAGTTCGCCTCACAGGTGGCAGACCTTTGTTTCAAATCGCGTGGTTCAGGCTACGGAAAATATTCCGGCTGACCACTTCTATCACGTCTCGGGTACTGAGAACCCAGCGGACTGCTTGTCGCGTGGAGTCACACCGCAAAGCTTAGTTTCGCATCCTCTATGGTTGCACGGGCCTCCGTGGATCATACGCGACCCTTCTCAGTGGCCCCTCCGCAAACCCGACGGCCAGCCTGTCGAGCATATGCCGGAACAAAAGGTGCTGTCCCATGCTGTATGTACGCCTGTGACAGAATGCGCTGTTTACGACCTTGCGTTGCGCATATCTTCGTGGTCTAAATTGATACGCATTCTCGTATACGTTTTTACGTTCGCTAAATTATTAACCCGCCGCGTTACTACTGCAGTAACAGCTGATCAACTTCAGTTCGCTGAAAATAAATTAATACACGCGCTGCAGATGAAATATTTTGCAGAGGAATTTGATAACATACGCAAAAATGAGTCAGGCTCGCGTGCCTTCAATAAGTTGAGGCCTTTCATAGACAACGACGGACTGATTCGCGTAGGCGGTCGCCTAGTCAATTCCAACCTGGCTTACACCCAGGTTCACCCGCTGATTTTACCGCGCAGTGATCATATTGTAAACTTACTTATAGATTACTATCACTTAAAATATTTACACGCAGGTCCAGAATTATTAATCTCGCTACTTCGACAAAAATTTTGGATCCTTTCCGCACGCCGCATTGCGAGACAAAGAGTCCACATGTGTAATACCTGTTTTAGGCTTAATCCGCGTCCAACTTACCCGCTGATGGCAGACTTACCTGAATGTCGCACACGCCAGGCAGTCAAGGCTTTCACGCACACAGGTTGCGATTATGCTGGTCCTATCGCATACACTCCCATACGCCGTCGTGGAGTGCGCAGCGAAAAGGCCTACCTGTGCCTATTTACATGCCTGACGACTAGGGCTGTGCACATCGAAGTCGCCACCGACCTCAGCACCCCCAGCTTTCTCGCCGCTTTCAAACGCTTTATCGCGCGTCGGGGTCCTGTCCAAGTAATGTACTCGGACAACGCAACTAACTTTAAAGGTGCCGACGCCTATATACGCGATTTGTATAAATTCTTGAATGACGAATATCGTCCTAAGCTGGAACAGGAGCTAGCTGAGAGTCGTCTTAGTTGGTCATTTATAAGCCCAAGATCACCACATAAGGGTGGTGCTTGGGAAAGTATGGTTAAGGTAGTGAAAACGCACCTGTACCGAGTAATCGGTCAGCAACTTCTATCTTACGAGGAGCTCTGTACTGTCCTCACTCAAGTAGAGTGTTTACTCAATTCGCGCCCGCTGACAGTACTGAGTCCTGACCCGGCGGAGCTTTCAGCTCTTACGCCTAGTCATTTTTTGCATACCGCGCCGCTATATTCTATACCCGCGCCAGAGGTAGAATCTGAAAAACTCAGCCTACTTCAAAGGCACTCGCTATTGGACAAGTTAGTTCAATCCTTTTGGCAGCGATGGAGGATGGAATATCTACATGGATTACAGGTTCGACAGAAGTGGAATACGCATTCCACGCCTATCACGCCTGGCACTGTAGTAGTCGTGATAGAGGATAATGTTCCGAGTTTAGCCTGGCCACTGGCGATTGTAGAGAAAGTACATCCTTCAAAGGATGGAGTAATCCGTACGTGTACAATTAGAACCGCTCGGGGAACAACTCTGCTCCGTCCAGCCGTTCGCATATGCCCTATACCGCTTCAATAATCGAATTTAACGTACTCTTTAGTTATAAGTATATAATTTATCAATACATGTAACACCGCTGTCTAATTTGTATAATATTCCCGCACCTAGGAACTCCGCTCAATTGCAGATCCCTAGAGTACCATATAAATTAATTCTACCGCTTGCTCAAGTAAGAGCTCCGCTATGAGATATTGGGTTTCATCCTAGTCTCCTACCCCGCTATGAGATATTGGGTTTCATCCTAGTCTCCGCTCCCCCGCTATGAGATATTTGGATTGTCCTAGTCTCACTTTATGATTGTATTTTTTATGGTGACCCATCAAAGACGGGCAGAAATGGTAACGCCATCTATTGGCTTTCGTGATTATTATCTAATACCACGGCTTCCTTAGTTTCCTTTAAAATCCATTTCCTACATTCCTTATAATGTGCGCCCGCTACCGACGATGGAGCCACCGCCGCACCGCAGAAGAAGAAGAGAGTCACAGCTACGCGCTCGGGAAGGGTGGCTGCTGATCCGCGATATATGCTTCCGCTATCTGATTTACCCGCGAGGCGAACATTTTCGTCATAATTAAACCGCTGTTTTTCCGCTATAAATACGAATTGTGCTGAAAGGACATTGCTATCGTCCTCAAGAACTATATTGGTGTGTCGTCGAAACCCGCGATTCTGGTGGTCAGAGAATTACGTTTGCTGGACTGCTGCCGCATGAGGATGTCTTACAAACACTCCGCGATCTAAGGTCAGTGCGCACAATCCTTGTCTTTCCTTCCCATCAAGAATATCTTTATGAGCTCATTGAGCTATCGAAGGCATAAAGGTTCCCAGTTTCCACAAAAGGCGCCACCATAATCTTCGAACAAGATTTTCGAAGGTATTTCGCTCTACAATAGAAAATCACTACATAATTATAAAACAAAGTCACCCCGCCGCGTCTGTTTGTCTGAACGCGATAAACTAAAATTTTACTTAACGGATTTTCATACTGTTTTCACCAATAGACGGAGTGGTCTATGAGGAAGGTTTAGGTGTATAGTTAATTAAAGTGAAATAGCCTGTAGAGTTCTTTACCTAGAATAGAAAATACGGTAAAGAAGCCGCGGGCACAAACTAGTTAATTACAATACCTTAGTAATAACGAGTTCTGCCCAAGGATAGACCTGTCCTACGCACCTGTCCTCCTACGGTTTTCGTCCCTGTCTAACATGTTTTTAAAACAAATGGGTGAGTAAGAGGCATTGATGTCTATGAACGCTGCTTTAGAGCCTTGTAGTATATAGCGTAGGTAGTAGTCAATGTTAGTGCTATATTGATTAATCTTGTTGTCTAGGACGTATAGTAAGTACCTATGTCTAGTCAAGATTGATCCAAAAGAACCAAGCAGTATTATTGCAGTTTTTGTGTGCTTAGTTCCGCTTAGATTTATATATAGGTACGTTTTAAAAACATTATATCATTACACCGACAAGAGCTAAGCTCTTAAATCATAGTAGTAGTAGACGTTTAAAAAACTAACACGGTTTGTGTTCAAGTTTGAGTAAGTTTGTATAAAAAAAAAGATATAAATAAAAAGAGCTTTATTTACTATTACTAGATTACTATTACAGATAGAACAATATATTTACCTAATCTAAATTCTATTAAAAACTAAAAGTTTCACTCAAAAAAAGCTTATTTCCGGCAACTTTTACCATTGTAAACACCATGTCGTCACTCCATCTTTGTAGTGATCTTCCTCGTTTGCGCTTTTTGTCTCGCGGGAACCAATTTGTGGCTATTTGGCACCATCTATTAGATGCTACTCGCTGCAGTTGGCCAGCCCATTTACATTTTAGCCTTAGTATCTGTTGGGCTACGTCTTTCGTTTTTGTTATGCTGCGTATAGTGGTGTTCTTAATTCGATCCTTTAGTTTGACTCCTATGTAGCTTCTCTCTATTGCTCTTTGTCATATTCTAAGCTTTTCTAGTTGTTTTTTCGTTAGTGGCCAGGTCTGACAGGCATAAGTGAGGGTCGGTGCTAGGCATATGTTCATGGCTTGTTTTTAGTGCTACTGGCAGGGTTCCTTTAAATACTTCTACTTTGTATCTATGTATCTCCAAAATTAGATGGAACAACCCTCAACAAAATCATACATAATTTTTTTTTCAGCAAATCTGCAAGTCAAGTGATGATGTAGTTTTTTAAGTGCCATTGAAAAACTACTTATAAATTACATTTATATGGGATAACCTCTGGATCTATGGGATGACAAATGACAACCCTCGGAACCCAAGCCAACCTCCCCAGCACGTGGTACACCCTGCCGATCAGCTGACGAGTCTCTGGCGCTCCACCCACCAATCCGCACTGGACCAGCGTGGTGGATTATGGTCTAATCCCTCATTATGATAGGAACTCTTTGGGGAGGCCTATGTCCAGCAGTGGACTTCTACAGGCTGATGATGATGATGATAGGATAAGGAGTCATTCCCTATACAAAACAATAGTAAAAATCCTTAGAATACGACAACGAATAAAACGAATAAAAATAAACATAGCCGTCAAATTGATAAGCTTTCCGGGCCAGTTGAAAACGAACACCATATCATCAAATACTACTTACCTTACCTTCCTTGAGAAACTATAACAGCTAGTCGATCATTACCTGAAAAAGAACAAGAATACTTCATTATTATCACGACCGAATAGAATACTAATAAACCCAAAGCTAAATTTACAACATCGTAAAACTGAATAAAGAAACGTTTGTAATGACATCTTTTAAAAAGTCGTAAACGGATTAAGCTCTCTGCTTTTGTAAGGTTTTACGAGTGTCACATTGACGGCAAGGTTTATTATTGAAAAAGAAGATACAAAAAGATAGTGAAATACGATTCATGGTGTTATGGAAGATTTTTATAATGAGGACCACATTCTACTGTCACGGCATAACCCAAAGGGTACCATGACGAACGGTCCTGAGCCTTCTACGTCCACCAAGTTCGACTTCGTTCGACTTCTTTCGATTAGGCATTGTGGTCTCAGTGTTGCGGGATTCTCATCAGGACAGAAGTCAAAGTCAAAGTCAAAAGGCATTTATTTCAATAAAATCACTAGGATCACTTTGAAACGTCTTAGAAACTAGGTGAAGCTATGCCTGTTCCTCGCGACCAAGCCTAGAAGAATCAGGCAACAAACACGGCTTGGTGCCTATCATTTTTTTCGATGATCCTTTTTCACAAAATGGAGAATAATTATATCCATGCAAAAGTGGTAAAGGTTGGATATAGGAACTATAACGATAATCATGGCTTGTTGTGAAAGTTGAATGACTAAATAATGATTGTGAGAATCACATCACAGCGAGAAATGATGAAAATCACAAACACATTAGAAAATCTCTGTTTATATTCAAGTAAAAGTGATGTCTAAGAACTATCAGATGTACACGGCATTACCCCGAATGAGTTTTGTAAAGTTCTTCATTAATCGAGCGAGTGAATCGAGGACGAATCGGTGTTGTATGTTTGTATGTTAATTTGTTAGAAAATAACTTTCGAACCGTCACGTCAATCCGATCTGCATTAGTAAGTCAGCATTTAGTAAGTCAGGTTGTACTATCAAAATTTGAACTCGTACAATAAGAATATAAGTTAATTTTTCCAAGGAGTTGCTAAGAAATAGAGAGAAATAGAGGTCCAAAAGGGGTTTTAAAAAAACGAATTCATGAAGTGGGGTGTTCGATCGCTTCGCTCGCTCGATCAACGATGAAGCAAATACCTCAGAGCATGATACAAATACCTCAGCGCATGATACAAAATTGTATTATTTGCACTGCAGACGATATAATCGTACATTAATGCATGCAAAGTGAATGACTTGTTAAGCAGACTCTGTTTGAATATGATAATGTCGTTGCTTAATGGCAGCGACGCGGTTAATATGTACAAATTATGTTTTAAAGCAGCTTTTGCTTCCATTTTCGGAATAAGACTGGTTATTACGAACTCTATAATATTCATTGCAGATATTTATATAACTCTCGGTGTGGTCCTTCGTGCCGGATTTAGAGCAATAGTCACATTCTCGAATGATAAGCTTTGCTGCGATCAGGTATTGTACGTAATTTTAACTGAACTGGTCAGTTCCATTAAATTGATGACCTTTTCCATTTTTAAATGCTCCCAAAATTTTCGAACCAGCTAGATTCGAACCCTCATCTTCGCCTAGAATCGGCAATGCGATAGCAACTACGCCATGGAACGAATGTAGGACCGAAAATCTTGGGCAGATGAAATATTTTTATCGGTTCTAGCTCCACTTTCAGAAGTTTCAATCAGAAACATTCCTGCTCAATGTCCACTACCTATACCTATATAATTGCTATATTTCTTTCTTTTCTTGATTTTAAGAGGTCTCAAGAATTTCCATTTTTTGATTCTGCATTAAAAAGATTCCTAACTATTATTTTTATTAACCCCAATGGTGCAGTTAATTACAACTAAGTATTTTACAATTACAAAATAAGTTCAAAACATTACATCAGATCGTTTCTGTGTGAAAAATCACGAATACCTTTTATACACCGACCTTGATAAGAATATATGCATAGCAGATGCAAGTCGAAGGTAATCTTATCGTTATTGGTAAAGCCAGTGTCTATTTATAGAGCTTGTGTCCATATTTTCTCAGTAAGTCCTTATATGATCGACTCGAACTTACTTCCTGTGCCTGACTCTAAAAAAATAAATAATTACTTTAATTATGGTAATTATGTAGGTTCGCTTCAGCACATCAGGACAAACTTGTACATATAGTTCCGATGTACAACGTGATTCATAATATACATACTATCCCGAATGGAGCGTTTTCTACACCCAATTGGTAACAAAGTTTGTTCTACGACTTTTGAAAATATGATATTTTTCCATGATATGTATGCAAAAATACGCTGTTCTGTGATTTAATTAAAATACACGCCTTTTGACTTGACTTGTGTGAATAACAGCTGTTTTGGGAAAGTTCGGTGAACAAAATCTGAAAAAATATGTACCTAGAGAATTGTGTTTTTTTCGCTTTAAATTTAGCTTTATCGTTTCAAATAATAATTTTCTAACGCATATTTTATCAGGTTTGAAGTGAAATTTATTTTTGGACAGACGACGATGTGACCTAATCGCAATGAAATGCCAACTCTTCCTAATTATGCATGAATAGAAGGGTAGGGGATTGAATCGAACACGGGTTTTTACTTAGCAAAGGCGAAACTGACAGTTTTCAAATATTTATTCGGATCAACTGAAACCTTGAGATTCGGATCAACAGAAGCCGTCAGTAAAATTGTAAAATAAATAAATGACACCAAACTGTCACATACATAGTCCTGAACCCATAATAGGAATCCCTATGTCTTGGGTATCAGAACTACGAGTACAGTGACCTCTAATCTCGATGTCTTCCAACCACAGCTGACCACACGAATTGTTGCTACTGTCTTCTACCGAACCGAACCTGTTAAATCTTGTTTCCTCATAATCAATGACCGTCCTATGACGGCTGTTTCAAGGAACAAATTCAACGGAATTTTGTCCCTTGCAATCCCGCAATACCTACCTTGCAAGGATGTCCTAACCCCACACTAGGAGTCCCTGTGTCGTGGTTATCAGAAACTACGAGTACCTACCATGTTACCACAACACCCAGACCCGGAACAAATATTTGCAGATCATATAATAATTTGTATTCCGTACCAGAAATCGAACACGCACCCCTTGCGTCTTTTGGGGGTTATTTATTATATTTTTTCATCATAATTTTATATAAATTTCATATCTCCATGTTATTGACCTCATTCCACCTCGGTAAGTCTTGACCTTAATTTTCCCATGGACTTGTTAGATCCCACGTGGGTGTTACCCAAATCCCAAATACCCGGGGTATTTGGACCAATATTATTTATAATTTAGTTTATAGTTTGACGTCAATGGAACCCTACATTCTGGACTAGCTGGATGATAGATAGAAACAGTCGGTGGCAATAGGAATGTGTTGTTTATTTTAGCCAGGTTAGAAACAGGTTCACAATCGTTATAGCATTTGGAATCATGAACACAGACAGACTATATTTTACAAGGTGATGCATTACATGTATTCTATTCCGAAAGATCAGAAATGAGGAAATCCGTAGAAGAACCAAGGTCACCGACATAGCTCTCAGAATTAGCAAGTTGAAGTGGCAGTGGGCAGGCCATATAGCTCGCAGAACCGACAACCGTTGGGGAGTAAAGGTTCTCGAATGGCGACCACGAACCGGGCGACGCAGTGCAGACGCAGTCGGTCCATCGGGTGGGGGGCCTTCCACCCCACCCGATGGACCGACGACATTGTGAAGGTTGCGGGAAGCCGGTGGATGGAGAAGGCTCAGGACCGTTCGTCGTGGAACTCTTTGGGGGAGGCCTATGTCCAGCAGTGGACTTCTACAGGCTGATGATGATGATGATGATTCCGAAAGGGGCTTATTCTATCAACAAAAAGAAAAAAATATCAGCGGGAATAAAAAAAAATAAAAAAACAAATCAATTCCAACTCAATTTCCGAAAATTGTTCGGCTGTTTGAGCTAGCAATCTTGATGTCGACCTTCTCGTACGTTTAATAAATTGTTATGAAGATAATCAAAAATCATAACAAACAGGTGATTTGAAAAATTTCGCTCATATGTTTTCTTTTTGACTTATTCTATTTAGACCCTTTCGGGACAGTATACCAGTTACGGAACACGTTGTATATTGATTGTTACGTATTGTAAACCTTTCATCGAAATCAGTTTTAAATTATAGTATGAATGTCAGTTTATTATGAGGGCTTAATTTATTTCCGCAGACCTAAGTGAAAGTCTGGAACATGGCTTCCGCCTGACGAAAGGAAAGTCAACATTACCCAGTTCCGCGGTATAGGTTATTGTTGAAAATTATAGACTGTCGTGTTTTTGTGGCGATCGATGTCAGAAGGTATTTATAACCGGAGGGTTATGTGTTTAAGTCTCGGTTAAAGAACATGTTAGGAAGTCGCTTTGGAAATCTGTAGGGGAGGCCATGTTCAGGAGTGAACGGCTGAAATGATGATGATGAAGCCTCTAGATGACACCTGTCTATTCTTTAGCCGGGGCCACCACGGCAGGTGAAATAGGCACTTAAAAATAAATAACAGCCAACAGTCACATACATAGTCCTGACCCCAGGATTCCATGTGTCATGGGTATCAGAAACCACGAGTACCATGATCCCATAGCACCCAGACCCAGATAAATATTTGCAGATCATGCAAACATTTGGCCCGCAGAGGGAATAGAACCGAGTAGGTTGCCCTTGCATTCGCCTGTGACGCCGGGTCGTCTTAATTTAAGCTAAAACTCTTGTAGCAGCCTCAGCGAGAATCAATCACTAATAGCACTAACTCCTTCTAAAAGAACAAGAAAGAACTAGCGACAAGGGAAAGGCAACGAACATTTTCAATAAGATTGCTAAAATATCACTTTGAATTCGTCGTGAGAACTCCTTTACAAAAAGCTAATCGTTTCACTCGAACCATACGCCCGAACGATTCTTAACCAATAAATAATCGGTAATCGTTATTACCTCAATCGGAATCGGAACTGACAAAAGTCATAGCAAATTACCTTTCAATGTAAAATGAGCTATATAACCACTGAGTTTAGATTAAATATAGTTCTTGCCTATTTTCAGTCTGCATTGTAGTTGTTATAATTGCAGGAGCCATCACAAGCTAAATATAAGAATCAATTTCGCTTGCGTACCTGATTCGATCATAGTAAGGACGTTCGGAACACGATCGGAAGTGACTCGTGTCTAATTCGGGTATGATCGTAAATTGCATTAGTTTTGGCTCGTAAAGAAATCGAGCCCAAAAGTTTGCATTGTGGTTGTATATTTATGGGGGTAAGAAATTGTGTGGTCTAGTGCAAATCACTAGAGCAAGTTAATTCGTTTCCGCCAATTATCAATGATCACATAGAACGTATTCTGTACACGATTGTATTCAAGGTGATTAATAATATGTATGCTATCCCAGTAGGGGCTTATTCTACACCCAAGTGGGAATAAAGTTTGTTCTAAGACTTTTGAAAATTCGAAAATTTTCATGTAAATAAATCTCTACGCAAAAATCTGCTACTGTTTTGGGTCAAATCAGTCCAAACTCAATGAATCAGAAATTAGCCGTTTCATTCTGGGCCTGGTCCATGTACACTACATAGAAAATTTAGGAAAAAATAGGAGATTACAAGAAAAATACATTTTCATTAATTGGAAGACAAATGCAATGGTACAAGAATAGTTGTTCTGGTAATTTTTTTACTATGTGAACACTATTTGAAGGCCGCCATGTTGGTTTATAATTGGCGTTCGACATGACATTGACATATTTCATGTCATGTTGTTTGATTTGATGTTTTTGTTTTTTGTCAGATGAATGTAGGTTGTCAAAATGACATTTCACGCACGTCCATCCGCCATATTTTTGTAGCGCTGTGTGTTGCTCTTTTTGTCGAAGAAAATCTTAATGTACCTTAGAACGAAGTCAATTTAAATAAAATAACCAATTAGATACGTTTACTTTATTGCTTAGCCATATTTAAGAGTAGTGTACACAGTGCAGGCCCAGGCTCCATATATTGATGAAACGTCTCTTTTTAAGTTGGCAATCTTGATGCCAAACTTCTCCGTTACGTTTAGTCTCTTATGTTAAAGAAGATAAAAATAATAGAAAAATGCCAGAGCTCTTTAGGGGGGGAGGGGTTTGGCAGGAAACGCATTAGCAATGCTCCAGGTGTTGCTGATGTCAATAGGCGACGGTAACCACTTACCATCAGGAGGGCCGTAAGCCAGTTTGCCTCCGTATAATACGTACGTAGGTTTATATCACTATAACTATGTAAACTATTTAAGTAGGTAAGTTATTTCTAAGTTTAGTTTAATTGTCACGCCTCACCATTTTTTTTGCACGCCCAGGATGACTGGTAGAAAATGCATTAAGTCCTCTTTACACTAAGTTTAAGTGTGAAAGTATAAATAAATAAATAAATATAATATATATTTTTTTTACCAAAAACAGTTAATTTGAGGATTGGAATATTTTGGTCGTTAGCTTTACGGCTAATATAAACCAATATTGAAATCAATTAGATACAAATTGAGGGTTCAAACCTTAGGATGAATTACTTACACCGAATTTTGTAACAACATCTGGCGATTTCCTTTATGGTACAAGTGAAGAAATCTTATCGGTTTGACTGTTAAGAAATCCTATAGGTATGGCTGTTTGCCACCATAGTTTAAAAAAAACTAAGGATTATTTTAAAATAAGCCACGGACCCAGGCCTCCGAGCGGCTTCATAGCTCTGTCACCATCTGGGACATGGTAACTCACTAGCTAAGACTATGTTCAATTTGATGCACGATCAGTACTTAGATAATACACACAATATAATATATCAATATATCAGATATATATCAATATATCTTTCGGTGACCACCCTATCTTTCAGTTACCACTTTTCAGTGTTTAAGTTATTTAATACGAAAATTGATGTAAGTTTTAACAGCATGAATTATAATATTTCATCATACAGATTTTAAGTTTAATAATTTGAATATTTATAAGTACCTACTTTAAGTTAATAATGTTAGCCTTTTTTTCCGCCTGAGATACAGGTTAATTCCTAGTTCAGGCATCATGTACTTTTTTTTTACCTTTAATTATATTATAATCCGCAATGTAAATCTTAGCACTAAGGTAATTAATAAATATTTATTATTATTTTGATCTAGCGATGTTCGCTTACACCTGGCGATGTTCGCTTACACCTGGCGACGTTCGCTTACACCCGGCGACGTTCGCTTAGACCTGGCAATCTACGCTCAAAGTCTACAAGTTGCACCAACGCTACTTCCATGGACAGCACCTCATGGTTCCGTACCCATTGGAGCAGGGAAACTGTCACGGTGAACGGCCACCGAATCGCGAGGTCGACGGTCGATTAGCGATGTAAAAATAACGCTTTATAGGGGCTACCTTGGTGGTTTTATTAAACAGTGGAACAGAACAGTACGGGTAGATTACACCGACACATAAACAGGACATCATACTGATTTAGTTAACTAGTGGTTCGCCCCGAACTGAGACCTCGCGATGTCTGGTCAAAGTTGGTGCTACGAAGATCGCTGAGCCACAATTTACATTGAAAATCGCATATTTAGTATTTTCTACCTAACTAATATATAATCTTTCCTGAACTGCAAAGTTATTGAAACTTTGCCGAATAGGAGCGTACGGTTACCTCAATGTAAATATTTTCGTTGTTTGTAAAAAACCGTAAATCATAGAACAAAAATCGCTTTAGAATGTATAAACAAAGTTCTTTCATTCAGTTACGTTTTTTAACCCCCTTTATGATCTATATCATAACAATCCCTTGGCCGATTGTACTCATATTTTTATCAAGCTAATTTTGATAGTACAACCTATTCACCAACTTAGTTACATGCAGATCGGATTAACGGTTCGAAAGTTATACTCTAATAAATATACACACAAACACACAAAGCCGCTTCGTCAAAGTTGTTTGAAAGATCTTCGATCGTTTCGCTGATAGACCTTGAATTTCAGCCGTGGGTAAACGCTTGGTTGAAGTAGCTAGACAAAGTCCTATTTCATTCAAATAAGTAAGGTAGTAGTTAGGTACGAAGTTCTTACTAAATGTTAAGTTATGAGTGGCAATTAGCCAAGATAAGTGCTCTTACAGTATGCACACAAGTTCAACTTCCAAACTTCTGCGAAGTTCGGCACACTCATGTATGAAATATTTGAGAGGTGAATGTTGAAAATTCAGATCGCGTACTTTTACATCATCATCAACATTCACAGCACGACTTCACTGCATAGTGGGTACAGGCTTCTTTGCTCCTGTATTCAGCCAGTCTCATCCAAGGGCGGCCCACGATGCCGATTGCAGCGCCATCCATATAGTTTAGATTTGAAGAACAAAGAAAAAACAATGTTTTTTTTTAACTTTGTAAGCGTCAGCATTATTTATTACTATGCAAAAGGAGCCGTTTCATCAGTCTATGGAGCCTGGGCCTGCACTGTGTACACTACTCTAAAATATTGCTAAGCAATAAAGTAAACGTATTTAATTAGTTATTTTATTTAAATTGACTTCGTTCTAAGGTACATTATGATTTTCTTCGACAAAGAGAGCAACACACAGGGCTACAAAAATATGGCGGATGGACGTGCTTGAAATGTCATTTTGACAACCTACATTTATCTATGTCATTTTGACAACCTACATTTATCTGTTGACATGTTTTTGTGTTTAGCTTCGTTGTTTTGTCTAAATACTGTGTTGTTTAACATCCATTCATCTAACGCATCTTTACACTCCACAAAGCGAAGTGTAATGTATAATACTTAGTTGCGTTAGTTATTTTCTGAAATATCTACGTCTGATCGTACGTCATATAAGAACTACAGAAGACTCGTAACTACAGAAGATTTAGCTTGATCGTGACGGCGCCGCGCCGGCGCCAGTGGCGTCATCACATCTATCATCACTGAAGGAAGATACTCGATGCCCTGACGTACACACAAAAACATCAAATCAAACAACATGATATGAAAAATATGTCAATGTCGTGTCAAACGTCAATTATAAACCAACATGGCGGCCTTCAAATAGTGTTCACATAGTCAAAAACTTACCAGAAGAACTTGTCTTGTACAGTCGCATTTGTCTTCAAATTAATGAAACTGTATTTTTCGTGTAATCTCCTATTTTTTCCTAATTTTCCTATGTAGTGTACATGGACCAGGCCCAGAATGAAAAGACTCCTTTCAGATAATAGTGCTAATCATCTGCGAGTAAAACAACCCTGACTACCAACGGATAGATGGGCGGATAGACAACAGATGGGCATTAGAGATGGTTCGTATTTACGCAACCAGGTTTTTAAACCAGGTTCTCGCATCAAACTATACGTAACTGGTACGACTTCACGATACTTAGACGTATTAAAAATACTCGGGTGCGGCGCGCAAGTCCACCGCGCACCCTAGTACGCGACGCGCCGCGCGGTCGCAACCCGACCGTACGTACGACCTTGGGTACGCGTGGACTTGCGCAGTGGACTTGCGCAGTGGACTCGCGCGGTCAAAGTAATACGTTCAAGTATTTAGTACCTGGTTTTTGAACCTGGTTCTTGTAAAATACGATACGTTATGGATCTGGTACGTGAAATAGCAAGTACGACTCATCTCTAATGGGCATATGGGAATACCGTAGTTTGGAATCCACCTCACGTTGAGAAATCTTTCCGTCGACCAATACATTTTCTGGGAGATCCGGATATCGTCATTCCATCATATAATAGACATCATCATCTTCCTGCCCTTATCCCACATCATGTGGGGTCGGCACAACATGTATTCTTCTTCCATTTTCCTCTATCAGTCGTCATCTCAACACTCACTCCTTTCTTCACCATATCCACTTTCACACAGTCCATCCATCTTTTCTTTGGTCTACCTCTACTCCTACATCCATCCACATTCATATCTAACACTCTTCTTGTCACATGGCCTTCTTCCCTCCTCATGACATGCCCATACCAAGCTAACCGATTACTCCTCAGCTTTTCCGTCACTGGCGCCACTTTCAAACTTCCTCTTACATACTCATTTCTTACCTTATCCATTCTGGTCACTCCACACATCCATCTTAACATTCGCATCTCCGCTGCGTGCAATCTTCTTTCATCCGTCCCTTTGGCAGCCCAACACTCAGATCCATACAATACGACAGGTCTTATGATGGTTTTGTAAATTTTCCCCTTAAGTTTAAGGGGCATTCGCCGATCACAGGTGGTTGCTGTGACCTGTCGCCATTTCATCCATCCTGCATTTATTCTGTTCCTCACATCCCTATCAATCTCACCATCATTCTGTACTACTGAACCGAGGTACCTAAAATCGGAGCAGACTGGTAGGGATACACCATCTAAGGCAATCGGTATGAAATTGGAGGGACCACCGAAGTCACAAAACAGATGCTCCGTTTTAGTTCTACTGATCTTCAGTCCGACACTCTCCAATTTCTCCTGCCATTTTCCCAGCCTGCTCTGAACCTCAGTTGCGTCTTCTCCGACAAGAACAATGTCGTCGGCGAACAGCATACACCAGGGTGCCTCCTCCTGTATGTCTGATGTCAAAGCATCCATTACCAGGAGGAACAAATAAGGGCTTAAAGCCGATCCCTGGTGCAAGCCTACAGCCACATTGAACTTGTCCGTGACGCCAGCTTCAGATCGGACATGTGTACAGGCTCGACTGTACATAGCCCGAATAAGCTGCAAGTACTTCCCAGGCACTCCTTTCTCTTTTATAGCCCACCACAGAACCTCACGGGGTACCCTGTCGTAAGCCTTCTCCAGGTCAACGAACACCATGTGCAAGTTTTTGTGCGCACGTCTGTATTTTTCGCACAGTTGGCGAAGTGCAAAAATGGCGTCCGTTGTCCCACGACCAGGCATAAAACCGAACTGGCTCTGTGATACCTCACTCTCATCTCTCATTCGTCTCGCTATCACTTTCTCCCAGATCTTCATGCTATGTGACATGAGCTTTATCCCTCGATAGTTATTGCAGTCCTGTACATCACCCTTGTTTTTGAAAATGGGCACCAACGAACTGTTGCACCATTCGTCCGGGATCGCCTCCTCATGCAACAACTTATTGAAGAATAAAGTCAGCCACTTCCATCCATCAGCCTTTAAATACTTCCATACTTCAACTGGTATACTGTCCGGTCCAACAGCTTTCCCATTCTTCATATCTCGCACTGCTTTTCTGACTTCATCCACACCTACCTCTTTCACTACTCCCATATTTACTGACACATTATCTAATACTCCACTCCAATCATTCTCTTCATTCATCAACTTTTTAAAATATCCCATCCATCTTTCTTTTATATTTTCATCATCGGTCAATACCTTTCCTTCATCATCTTTTATACATTTAACATGGATAATATCCCTTGCATTCCTTTCTCTTTCTTTTGCTATTCTATATATCATATAATAGACATCATTATTATTAAATTTAAGAGCTTAGCTCTTGTCGGTGTAATGATGCAATTTCCTCCATTCTGATCATTCCAATACGAGCTCATTTACTTCTTAATAGACAGAATAGAGACAAATATAATCCAATATAGCCAATCTGGCTGGCTGGTAGATAATGCCTTGGCATTAAGCCCACCTTTTGTACATTGTTTTTTTTTGTGTGCAATAAAGATATAATGTATAATAAATAAATAAATATACATACAAACAAACAACGCTTATTAGTCCAAGTTGTTTCGCTTCTATCAATTTTTTCTCCTCGGCTAGTCATATTTCTTCTGCTGCAAGAGTAGAATATAGTCATCAAACTGTTATTTCTATTAGGAGAGTCAGATTTTTGATCCTCATCGTCAATTGAAATGAAAACTCATCTCCCCTAGACAAATCCATAAATAATGAACGCGTCAGATTGCAACCCTCTGCACTATAGAGGGAGGAACGCCCTCAGCAAATGCATTTTAATGAGAACGATGTAGTTTTTACATGTTTGCAAGAATTATTCGATAATAACTTGTGCCTGCGGCTTCGCTAGCGTGGTACCTTCTCAGATAAAGTGTAGCCTATGGGTTATTCAGACTAAAATCTATCTCTGTGCCATATTTCATCCCGATTCTTTCAACCGTTCTGGCGCGATTGTAAGACGTAGTAAGGTTTGCGTAGTGTTTTTATCTTAAAACAAAATTTATTCCAAATTTGGTGTAGAATAAGCCCTTTTCGGCATAGTATACATTTTTTTTAAATACAAAATAACGTTTGACCACAATCTCACCTGATGTTAAGTAATGATGACGGTGTAGCACGTTTGCCTAGAAGAATCCTATTCACTCTGGTCTTGAAGACACCCAAATTATAGGTATAATTATACATATACAACCACCTTGCTCTTATCATACGACGTGAGATATGTCATCTAAAATGTATTTCAAAATGATCCGTAAAAGGCCCAGTTAACGATTGCATCATTACTGCTCGCAAATCGTAATTACAAGTGGCGTGACACGCTCACGTGTGTATGACAATAGGATGAAGACGCGCGTTGAATATACATATTAATGATGTTTGTAATCCTATGGATTCACTGATTAGATACTGGGATAATAAAGTAATGTTGGCCTAGTGGTAGGTGTCCCGGCTCTCGATCTGAAGGCCGTGGGTTCAAACGCAGTTAAGCACCAATGAGTTTTGTTATTCAAAAAATGATAGTGCGCTTTAACACGTGTTTTTAAACGGTGAAGGAAAACATCGTAAGTACAAAACAAGTATTCCTAAAGCCGCAACCTGACACTTATGGAATACTCACCGCTGCAAAATGTGGGCATGTGCCTGATCTTCGGACATTCCTCTGACTACCCCTTAGATAGCTTTATGGATCTGAACGCTTAGAGATCTGAGAGGATGGGGACAAAAGTCGTGAGCGTAAAAAGTATTTATTCGCAATCAATAGGACCCTACTATATATTTTAAAGAACGCAAAAAGTATGATACAGTCGAAATGAAAAGGCACATATTAAAACTGTACTTCGCAAAATAAACAGCAAGAATTACCTGAATTGAACCCGGTTCAAAGATAAAGCTCAGATTACCACTACGTTTCTACACTCTCGCCGGGCGCGTTAAAAGCAATGCACACATTACAAAACCCATTACGATGGCACGGCGGCGACAAAATCGATGGTAACCTGATCAGTGCACTGCAAACCAGTAGGGACCAGTAGGAAACGACCATCAGACTCTCTGGTTAGGCTTTAAGAGTACGGAAGGTAATTTTCTTGAATAAAACTTTTAGACAAGATTTAAAAGAAATAGGCGAAATAGCGAATAGGGATAATAGAAATAGAGAGTTGAAACTCCGAGCATAGCTCCTCATGCGAAATGAGGAAATCCGTAGAAGAACCAAGGTCTCAAGTTGAATTATCAAGTTGAAGGGGAAGGCCATATAGCTCGCAGAATCTTCAACCGTTAAGGGTTAGAGGTTCTCGAATTGCGACCACGAACCGGACGCAGTGTTGGAATGCCACCCGATGGACCGACGACATTGCTAAAGTTGCGGAAAGTCGGAGGATGAAAAAGGCTCAAAACCGTTCGTATTAAAACTTTTTTGGGGGAGGCCTATGTCCAGCAGTGTACTTCTACAGGCTGTTGATGATGAATGACAATCTGAAAACTAAATGGTGTTAGGTCGTTGACACACGTTCCACAGTTCAGATAAGAATCTAAAAGTGCTGAGATCGATCAGCAAAGCTGCAGACACCCCCGCACACGTCCGACGGCGACACGCAACTTGATTATCACGCATGAGTAACTACCCTTAAACCCAACTCCGTGCCAGTCGCGTACCGAGCTTGTTTGGCATAGCCTGGTTTTTCTTGGTCACCCTAATCATCATCATCATTTCCATGTAAGAAGCTTACTGCTGAACAAAGGCTTTCCACATAGATTTCCAGAACGATCGATGTTTGACTTCTATTCACCCTGCATTTCCTCAATAAAAGGGCATTGTGACCTATAGTAAAAGCACCAGTGTAGTAAAAGGAATCAGTGCGCTTATTAGGCCCCTTTCTTGCACAATGCACATGTCTTGGCACATGCCATTTTTTAGTGCAACAGTCAATTTAAATCGGAAACTAAAAGTGTTCGAATTCCAGGAACAACCAGTTCCACCCATTCCGAGCTTTGGTAGCAACTAGTTGAGTATTCGCTCTGTAATAATGACATGCCTTTGTAAGAGCGGGTATGCAAATGAGACTACTCTATGTCAAGGCATAAAATCGGGTATGCGCGCTAGTTCACCATCATCAGCCTGCAAAAGTCCACTGCTGAAAATAGCCTCCCTTAAAGAGTACCAAGACGAATGGACTTGAGCCTATTCAATCCACCGGCTTCCCGCTACTTTAACTAGGTCATCGGTCCATCGGGTAGGTGGCCTTCCTACACTACGTTGCCCGATTCGTCGTATTCACCATTCGAGAACCTTTATTCCCAACAGTTATCGATTCTGCGAGCTATATGGCCTGCCCGCTTCCACTCCAACTTGCAAATTCTAATTGACGATGACCTTGGTTCTTCTACGGATTTCCTAATTTCGGAATTAATCACGCAGTGAAACTCGGAGCAAAGCTCTCTTCATAGCCGGTTGCGCGACTTCGAGCTTGTATAAGAGGAAGAATCCAGGAAGATCCAATTTGGGCCCTGTTAAATAAAGCTGTAAAATTATATTGTCACACAATTTTTCAAATCAAGTATGGCCCGGGATAAGCTCGGGATGGGACATCCAGTGATATTTGAACGTATCAAAAACAAGAGTAAAATTGTTTGAACGTCAGAACTTTCGTAAAAAAAATTCTGTATGTAACTGTACATACAATGGATACGTTTATTATGACCCTCTAAGTCAGAAAAGAAAAATAACTCAACAATGACTCGACTGAAATTACTTTGCAATTTTGTTGAACTAGTGAACACCGGTGAATTTCTGTAAAAAATGATTGTGAAATGACCTATTTTAGACGACAAATGATGCGAGATAGACATAATTAATCGTACTTTAGCGCCATTCAATGGAATTTTTGTAAAAGTTAAACGTTCGATCTGTTTCTGTCGACAGTAGATTGATGATGTCTTTGATATTGAATAAAAGTTTGTTCCCAAATTGTACAGCTTGAAAACTTTGCGTTTTTCATATTTTTGTCATCCATCAGTTATTTATGACGACATTTCGACTTGTTTCATGTTGGTAAGAATAACTAATATTATTTAAAGAACACAAATGTGTCAAATTTATAAAATATGTTATTTTTAAATCTATGATACCGAATTCCTTATTACTAATATGGATTTAAAAAAAAATCTTGTTTGGTTCAACCAAGCCAATCGATCTTTAAAAATAACCCTAATATAGCGTAGCTCGGCTTCAAAATATTTATCTAAAAGACCACAGGGGTTTCTAATCCTCACATTGTCAATGTCAAAGTCGTATGCATAATATTTTTTTCCAGTAAAGAAATGACCAACAAAAAAAACATCTATAATCCTGTATAATCCAAGCAACAAGTGACTAAATCCCATCCTTCATAATTATAGAGCGAACTTGACATTGGAAGCAACCAAACCGTGACGAAACAGCAGGGGTCCAATTAAAAAAGCATTAAAATATCTTTGTAATCTTTGAAAATCGAACAATATTTTAATTTACAACTAAGCCAAGAGAAAACGTTAATGACGTCAAAAAACTGGTTACTGTGCAATATATTGATCCGTCAAAAAATATAATATAACCGAAACCACAGTGAAACAATAGTTCGTGGTCCAATTAAAATGACTATGCAGTTTGCACTAATCAGCACATACTGTTGTTTTTTATAATTTAAAGTGTCACCTGCATGCGTAAAAAAATATTGTCTATTGTCCACAGCAAATATAAATTCTGAATTTGAAAGTTAGTAACTACCTAAAGTTGAACGTATTCAATTTTTTGCGACACTCAATGATTATTTTGTTATCACAGTAGAGCTTGTCGTGAGAATAAATTGAGAATTATAAAAAAATAAAACAATAGATTACCAAAATTGTGAACTAAAGGTCGGTATTATCGTTGCTTAGCGAAAATAGTAGTTTTCTTACTTTTGTTTGGCTTAGTTAAGGATGAGCATTTAAATCCTACTGTCAATCTTTTTATACCAGCGGCCTGTGGGTTAGTTATACTAAGGCGTCCATCAGTGGCCTACGTGTTTTGTATAATAATTTGTTTAGAGCAATGGTGGGGCTGCCCAGATACTGTAGTACGTCTGGCATGTTTGCGGACGCACACGTAAAGGACTTTTACGCTGTCATTAGAAGTTAAGTAACATCTTTAAAACGCAGGATGCTGGGCATTACCAACAGCCTGATAGGGGTTCTGGCTGACAGACATTGCAGTAAACTGCGAAGGCACTGGATGTCAAGACTTATCAACCCCTGTGCTAAACAAATTTAATAAATATATTAATTCCGTGCTGTCTTCCTTTTAGTTTTTGATTTAATTGTGTGACATGTAATATACTCTTATATATGGACCTTTGTGTTGTCCGCATCAATAAATGAATTTAATTTAATTTGACATTATTATTTCTTAATTTAAACCACAGTACTGATTATTATTATCAATGAATACCTAAGTAACTAAAGATTGGTTCGCCTATACATTTCCGAATTCATTGCAGTAATCCAAGAAACGTTCCCATGACCTGAGGGCATGCACTTATTGTAAATTATTCACTGAAACCGGTTATGCAACGCGGAAACACAAAATTCCTGTTTCCTTCAAAATTACTGTTACTTACCTCGAAACTAAAATGTCATGTTTTGAACTTGAACTGTTAGGTCGAAATCTGGTTTGAAGTTTTTTTCCCAGTTTCTTGTTTAATGGTTCATCTGTCAGTTAGAATGTTTAAGATTGTCAGTTGCCTTTGTTAGTTTTGCATTCGGTTGCATTTATGTGTTGTTGGTCATGTCAAAAATTTGACGAGTTTTGAAGGAAGGGATCATTTCAAAGAAAGATACATCCTTTGTGTTTGTGTTGTGATGTTTCTATAACGCCGTTGCTATGATCGAGCAAAATTCCTTTGGTTTATTAATATTGACGATCGAATCATCTTCATAATAAAGTATTTAAGCGTTTGCTTAACGAACATACCTAGTAGTTTGAAATTACCCTAAGATTTACAAAATACGACTTATCTAACATGATATTAAATTATAACTATGCGAGGTAAGGAACAGCGAGATTTTCTAACTCTAAATTGGAGCAGCCCGCCTGGAGGTACCTCCGCCTTACAGAAGATCGCAGCCAAATAACATTATTTGTTTCAAATATTGCTGTGTTCCTGCGGTGAGTAAGGTTGCCAGAGCTCTTTAAGAGGGAGGGTTCAGAGTTAGCAACGCGTTCGTGATGCTTCTGGTGTTGCAAGCGTTCATTGGCTTCTAACCATTTACTAACAGTTAGGCCGTAAGTTTGCTTTAGTTAAGTACCTACCTATATAAAAAAAGCATTTTCAAGGCGCACAAAGAATTAGAATCTTTAAAATATTTTGTTTAATGTACCTATTGAATTTCCAAAAATCACGTGTTGAAAGTAGGTCAAAAAATTTGTTCCATGTTAATTCGCATAACTTTCTCCCATTGTGCTTTTTCTTAAATGGTCCGTGGCCAAATCTTAGATGCGCGAAATTACAATACCACCCGGTATTTTTAGTTCAGTAGGTTCATATAATGATTTATACGATCTTATATGGTGTTACGCATCATAAATTTGTTCATGCCTTTGTAATACTGACTTAAATACAGTTATGTCAACGATAGACGCCATTGTTAACGGCGTATGCGCAAGGATTTGGCTTGTTAGGTTGATTTACTGCAAGCTTTTAGATTTCAAAGAGTTTTATAGAGATGCTAATGTTAATAACGTGTAAAATGTATTGTTTCGTGATTTTATTGCATTTTTTGCCATGCCAAAAGTTTGATAAGGTAACGTATCTTGTTGTAGAATGATACAGATAATTTACATGTACCTACCTATCCAACTAAAAGCAAATAAAATGTTTAAAAACTAAAATTTTAGAGTTTTTGTCTGCGTTTTTGACTCAACTGAGTAGACTTTTTCAATACCTACCAAACATTTAGGAGTAAAGAAAAAGGTTAGAACAATTTGGATATAAATACCGTGAGATATAACTACAATCGACCGACAACATAGTTGAAAGTTGCGGGAAGTCGGTGGATGGTAAAGACAGTGGATCTTTATTAAAAGTCTGGCCGTTTTCTTCTAAATCTTGTCTATATAGGGCCTATTCTAAATCTTCGAAAAAGATCTAGAATAGGCCCTTCCATGTCTACCTACCGTTAGATGTCTTAAAAGGCGACTAAGGTAAAAAGCTAGGGGACAGAAGAAGCTAGGGGGGCAGCAGCGTGGCCAGTATAGGCAAATTCCCCCAAATGATTGTTTGAGCAGGCCGTACATAAGTTCAGCAGTGGACGTCCTAGGGCTGAAATAATGACGATAAAAATCCAGAATTACCACGGTACCTATCACTTCAATTTACTCTATCTTCGATCTTGAGACGGATCCGCCCCAGAAGCGTGACCCCTCGCAAAACACATCCAATAGTATCCTCGTAACATTGCAACTTTATACAACCCCTCTGAAGCATCTCAAATAAAAAATACATCGAGGGTTCCGTCTGCCCAAATTTTTGATGGGCCCCGAGCCGAATTCAATTTTAGTTTTATACATTTTTTGTGGGAAATCGCTGTGTTTCCAGTTTTATAATAAACTTGGTTCAGTTTATTCTTTGGGGAGAATCTTATGTATCTGTATGGTTCGCATCGGGATTATAGTTTTTCGAATGCATTGTATCCATGACTTCATTTAAAATTGGGAACCAACACAATACAAACAAAAACATATCTATATATTTTTTTATTACTTTTCAGAAAATTGAATTCCTGAACAATACCTTCTTAGGTGTTATTCAGGAATTCAATTTTCTGAAATTAGTAGGTTAGTTAAAGATTAGTAAGATTATTTTAATATTAAGATTGTTAAGGTAATTTTGGGGAGAGCTATGCCCAGAGTTTCACTACGTGATAAAATCCGTCATGAAGAAAACTGTAAACGAACCATGGTCACCGACATAGCTCTTAGAATTATCAAGTTGAAGTGGCAGTGGGTAGGCCATATACGAGTAGCTCGCATAACAGACAACCGTTGGGGAATAAAGGTTCTCGAATGGCAACCACGACCGACGCAGTGTTGGAAGGCCCCACCCGATGGACCGACGACATTGTGCAGATGGCTGGACGTAGGTGGATGGAAAAGGCTCAACCCCGTTCGTCATGGCACTCTTTGGGGGCGCCCTATATCCAGCGTGGGTTTCTACAGGCTGATGATGATGAATGGTAATGATATAATCTTTTTGTAGTTCAAATCAAATTAAGCATCAAAGACCAAACATACGTAACAAAAAATGCCTAAGAATATTACAATGGAATTATCAATAATGCTTACAAAATCATAATCTCAAATCTTAGATCAAACAAGATTACATTCTTCTATAGATAAGTTACTTAAACTAAATGCTTTGACCTTAAATATGAAACGGATTTTGACCTTAGGGTCACACCCTTTCTAAAGAACAATGGGTTAAAAACTTGCACATGACAAGATGTCAGTCAAGATTGAGAATGCAGTTCTAATGAAGAACGAATTGGGGTGTCAAAGGGGTGAGATTTCACACGAAACACAGGTAGTTGATCAGTGATTGACATTGACACGTAACCCTAGCTGATTTTGATACAATAATGCTTGATAGGTACATAGTTTCGTTATAAGAGTTTCTTCGGAGCAAACTGTTAGTCCACGTCGCTTCTAGCAACAGAGTTTTTATACAAGACATTTTGCAATATTGATTGTAATAAAGCAGAGTAGAATGAAAGAAAATAAAAGAAGAAGAGTTTCGTTACTTATATAAAACTAACGGGTGTTTATCGCGTAGGTATCTTATTTTATATTTTCAATTCAAGTCATGTATACTGATCGCGAAAGTTTGAAAAATACTAAGAGATTCGTTGATTGAGCACTGGTGGTGAGGTAGTAGTGGTGAGTGGCCCTGCCTTCCGATCCACAGGTCGTGGGTTCGAATCCCGGTCGTGCACCGATGGATTTTCCATTCGGAAAATGTATGCTATACTAGTGATATCAAGCGGCGAAGAAAAACGTCGTGAGGAAACCGGAGAAACCGTCATAGAACCTAAAAATTCTCAGACATGTGACTTGTGCACGAAAGGAGCCTCACACAGATTTTTTCAATGACGCCGACAGTCATATGCCCATTTCAGGACCACCCTACCTCAACCTGGTCACTGACCTAATACAGAATGACCAAGAAAGAATCAGTGACAAGCAAGCAAGCAATGAAAGTCAAAGCTATGATATAATGTTTCATTATGAAGCATTGGTCAAGTTCTGACTGTCTCTGCCAATAAATTGTGACATTTTGATTTGTCAATGATTTCATTTCAATACTCTTCTCAAAATTTTATTACATTTATTTACCGACCCTTAGAAAAGCTATTGCGAAAAAAACCCAAATCTTTCTCATAATACAACAATTTTAAATTCAAAAGAATCTGTGCGTATATCTGTCATCTCATCAAACACAAAGAGAGTCTAATGTTTTCAAAAATATATCATTTTTTCATAACGCCCTATATTAAAGTAAAATATAAAGATATCTTGGACAAACATAAACGTTTCTTTACAATTTTCGTTAGACTCTTAACACATTTACGCAAAAGCTATTTTTCTACACAATTTGTGATTTTATAAGAAAAAAAACTTTGTTTTACTGAGATCTACTAAATCTTGAAGCCAAACTAGGGGTTGTGGTATTCTATTATGACCCTCATGCGAAGAAAAATAGCCGTAATTGTAAATATTTGAACGAAATCTTTTGGGATCACGCGGTTTTGTTCATGTCGAGAATTTCGTAAGATTCTCTGAATATTTAAACACAGGATTTACTAAAGAACTTTAAATATAACTATTTTCGTTTTATCCCAAAAACCATATGGACTAGAATAAAAATAAAAATATTTTTGGAATATACGAAATATTATTTGTAGGTATTCTAATCCATACCTATTCGTTTTTTTTATACCCCCTATTGAACCCCTATATATATATATTTTTTTATGTTATACGGAGGCAAACAGGCTTACGGCCCTCCTGATGGTAAGTGGTTACCGTCGCTTATTGACATTAGCAACACCTGGAGCATTGCTAATGCGTTGCCTGCCGAACCCCTCCCCCCCCTAAAGAGCTCTGGCAACCTTACTCACCACAGAAACACAACACTATTTGAAACAAATAATGTTATTTGGCTGCGATCTTCTGTAAGGCGGAGGTACCTCCCCAGGCGGGCTGCTCCAATTTAGAACGAGAAAATCTCGCTGTGCCCTACCTCCTCCTAAACATCCCAAAACAAATTTAACTCATATTCTTACCAGCAAATCTTGATAGTACAACCTGTTGACCTACTAAATGCCATGCAGATCGAATCAACGGTTCGAAAGTTATGCTCTAACAAATTTACAACGCCGATTCGTCGCTTCTCTCACTCAATCAACTACAAAAACAGCGCCCTAGGCACGTACGATATAAAAACATTTGCTTAAAGGGTTAATAACAAAAATACTTGCAACTATTTAAACCGGATGTTTGTTCAACTACTTTGCCGAGATTTTGATACTGTTAATATTTTAATTGCTCGCAATCCCTACGATAAATGTTAGCTTAATTGAGAAGGATGCAACGGATTACATCTTAGTTTTGTTACAACCAATGTCTGATGGTAACAAAAGTGGTTGCTTCAGGGCAGAGGATACGTTGACGCGTAAAGGATTTTTTCGCGTCCCTATTGTGAGAAAACTGGATTTGACTACAATAGGTATAAGTACAAGTTGGGTAAAACCTCAAGGTTATTTTTTGTCACAAACTATTTCTAACATCACCAGATACGTGTAGTAGCGTGTGGTTATAGAAATCTGACTACTAATAATATAAATGCGAAATTTTGGATGTTTGTTACTCTCTGTCACGCCAGAACGGCTGAATGACACAGAGATGTATGATGTATGCTCGCTATGTATGATGTATGCTCGCTATGTACAATAAATTGCCATTAGAAGTTACACAGTTACCCATCAACAAATTTAAATTTCAGGTCAGGAGATTTCTTGAGAGTCATCCATTTTACCATATTACTGAATATATGAATTGTTCATTCTCTGATATGCATACGAGTAATATGTAGGACACTATCTATTAATCCATTAATAATCTGTAATAATAATAATAATACTAAATTAATAATCTGCATGATAATTTATGAAAATAACTGTAATTGGACATACCTATGTTATGCAATGTAACGCTAAGGGTGAAATAAATGAATATGAATATGAATATGAGATAGATTATAGTCTGGAATAGCACAAAGGCTAATTTTTATTATCTTTATAGGTACCACGTGAGCGTTACCGCAGGCTAACGCTAGTAGTCTATAATCAAAGATATTTTTTGCCCGTTCTACCTCTACAAAAGTAGTCCATTTAACTTATGTTCCTATCACGTGGTTCTTTCTATAGCATCATTATTTATAAATACGATCATCGGGCAACCTTCGAAGACCTTCATTACTTAGCCATTTCATGAAATTAAGGAGGAACTGTTCTAGTGTACGTTCAGTTCTCGAAATAACACTACGCGAACGAAGTCGCGAAGTCTAGTACAAGTAGTAATAGTAAATAAATCAATATTCCGGACATATCACACACGGTCAACTGATCCCAAACTAGGCATAGCCTGTACTATGGGTACCAGAGACTGATACACATATTAATATTTAACACCCAGACACAGAACAAACATCTGTCATCACACGAATGTTTATCCAGTGCGGGAATCGAACCCGCGACCTCTAGCGCAGAAGGTAGAGTTACTACCAACTGAGCTATGAGGCCAGTAAATAGTAGTAAATAAATAGTTGATTACTCTATCGATTCTTGAGTCTGCGCACAGTGCAGAGTGCGAAACATCATATTGTGTCCAGCCAATATAGGTACAATCCCACAGCAAATGAACTGTTATTCATGCTGTGGATGTGAACATTTTTTCTCATGTTTTTGTTCTGGTTTCACGAATGACATGATACGAGATTTATCTTTGTATGATTCGTGTTCCGATGGAGCTATAGAATTGAGACCGGATTGAATCGGAGCTGGTCATTTTGGACCCTAATTCGCATCGCAAATTCGCCATGTTTTATGGGAATGTAACAAGGGGCAAACCTTATTATAAATTGGCGCAAACTGGATCGATGAATAAAATAGCCTTATAATTGGTACATTCATGTTCGGTTTGCATCGTAAATAGGTATTTGTCCTGTTTCGTCACCGTGGTCGGATAAGTTCAATTACCTATACTTTATCTTATCTCAAAGTAAAGTCACCTGCAATAAGATTTACCTATGCATTTCTCAATTTGCAAAATGATGCCACTGTAATGATGAATAAAATCATAAACTGTGCCATTTTCAACTTAACCGTGTACCTCCCTACCATCTTTATTTGTTTAAAGACTGTAGGTATTGCAGTTTGCAAGGTGATTTATCATATGTTTGATATCCCGAAAGGGGGTAATTCTACTCGTAAATTCGTCATTTTTAATGGAAAAAGCTATTGCGGTTATGCCTAGGTACCGACCGCAATATAAAATAATGAAATAGAGTACAACTTAAGACTACAACCCAAGTGTCAGCTAATTTCGTCAGCTCCTTCATCGCTCCGATAGCCGTGATCGTCTAGTGGTTAGGACCCTACGTTGTGGCCGTAGTAACCCAGGTTCGAATCCTGGTCACGGCAGTGATAACACTGTCGCGGCGGAGTTTACTTTTTGCACTTTTTCTTTTTTCATTGAGAAACACTCGGCTCCCTTTATTATTTTACTTTTATAATTATTTCCTACCCATATTTAATTTTCAGTCATTAAACACGTTTTCAGTGGATAGGTATACGTATAAATAATTAAATTACATCAATTATTCCTGGTTGACGAATCGTAGGTACGAAAACAGTTATTTTCATTTTTTTGCGTTTATGTTACTTTGAAACCGTTATTATGTACATAATTTATGCTAATAATAATAATATTGTATGTTTATTGTTTTTTTTTGCTGTTAGTTATTTCTTGTGCAATGAGTTTCAAACACTAAATAAAAAGGTTTTACGTGATTTGCACTAGTAGCGCCATCTTGTGAGCAGTAGATAAAGTTTTTCATGCCATCGTAGCAGTAGCAAGATGTAGTTCTGCCACTCAAAGTAAGGTGGCAGCAGCGATCGCGAATAAAATAGTTCAACTGCAGAGCTAATAGATGGCATTGCGATCGCAAAAATAAGTAGTTTATTTAGGACGTGTGTATCCTGTAAAAAACTTTAGGGTTCACTAGAAATCTTTAATTTATCAAAAAAAAACTTTATAAACAGTGGTTTTTTGTTTCGCTTGAAATATAACATTTGTTGTTATTAAAACATAAAATTATTTACAAGCTTTTCGAATAGGCATCCCTCGCTCTTTTACCAACCATATCTACCTATGCGTAGGTATGTAAGTTATATTGTAATCTCACATGCATAGTTAATACCCGAATACGCGCGCCCTGAGTCTTGGAAACAATCTCAGATCTCGGGAATTACTTACACCAATCGGAATACAGGAGCAGATGGTAAATTGTTTGTGAGTGGCCAAACCATTTCCCTACGTTTCTTGAAAATAAGTTAACGTCCCACATGCTCCTTATATCATGAGTAGATTGTGAAATCGTGAATATAGGAATAGGAGGCTAATAAGAAATTTTATTGGGCTTGAAATAGGCTTTGAATTCAATTGGAAGGTGTTAAGTACATAAGAAGCAATTTTGCTATGTTAATGTAATAAAACTTGCCAGCGCTGTCACTGATTTCCACTTAGGTCGGTGTTATAGTAGTATGTAGTTGGTTTGTTTATCCTTCTTTTATGCAGCAACGTTGCAATGGATCGACGATCAATATATACGGGTAACGCGCGAGCGAACGTAAGCTAGTGCCTTAGTATGGACCTGCTTATTCACACATAACAGGTTCAAAAGGGTTGAATTGCTTCTACAAAACTGTTTTATTGAACGAGCGAAATGCATTTTGAATTCTACAATTTACAATCCAGTCTTCTCTAGGTACCAGAATTTGCTGACAAAACTATAGCGTTTGTAAAGGAGCCTTAAATGTTAAGTAGGTACCGATTTGTTAAGGAGATTGGCATGTAGGTCTAGCCTTTTCAGAAAGAAGGGTAAAATTGAAACTGTGTATATTATTCATCATCATCATGCCTGTAGAAGTCCACTGCTGGACAAAGACCTCCCTCAACGAGTTCCACGACGAACGGTCTTGAGCCTTTTCCATCCACCGACTTCCCGCAACCTTCACAATGTCGTCAGTCCATCGGGAGCCTTCCTTCCATGGCCCTGTTCAGGGTCACCACCCGCAACCCGGTCCCTGACCTTATACAGGTGACCAAGAAAGAATCAGTGACACGACAAGCAATCATCATTATCACGTATTTTAGTCGTATCACTTATATTAAATAAATAAATATTCCGGACATATCACACACGGTCAACTGATCCCAAACTAGGCATAGCCTGTACTATGGGTACCAGAGACTGATATACATAATAGATATATATTTAACACCCAGACACAGAAAAAACATCTGTGTTGGTCACAAATGTTTGTCCAGTGCGGGAATCGAACCCGCGACCTCTAGCGCAGAAGGCAGAGTTACTACCAACTGAGCTATGAGGCCAGTCAAAAGCAATATTGCAGTCGTCGAGATTGAGAGTCTTGTATGCCCCAAATCCTTTTAATTAAGGGAAAGCTAACTCTGTGTAATAAGTGGACCAAAACGTAATTAAAGCCTAGGTTGGCTAGCAGGAGAAAATAAAGTCTTGGCTGAATGCTTTCGGACTGAAATTGGGTTATTAAATTTTATAATTAAAGCTTGTTCCGGTCTGGAGGATGAAATAAAAGATTAAACACAGAAGCCACTTATATTTTTGCTTTGAGGGATTGAGGTTATTGTATTCGCTCCTAGTGCTTCTATTTTGGTGACCTCAATACGTTAGTTTGAGGTATGATAAAGTAATTGCGTTATATGACTGAACTAAAAACCTGTTTAGATAGAGAGATAGAAAACACTTTATTGTACACCACAAGGACATCTTACAAATTTTTATTATTATTATTATTTATTTATTTGAACGTAAATACATGGATACAGGATACAATTTAGAATACTGGAAATTGCAGAAGTATAGACTGTGTCGCAATTTCCAGTGCCCGACCTAGGGACTAAAAGAGATTTATACATTCAAAAATCAATAAAATATGTACCTAACTATGGAAATTAAAGGATATATAGATACAGAAAAGAAAAAAAAAACAAAAATAAAATAAAAAATCTACAAGCTACATTTAAATACTTAAAGAAAAAAAAGGGAAATTGCTGAACTGGGTTTCTCCCTTACTTGATCCTGAAGATTGGATCTTCAGGATCAAGTGAGAGAGAGGTACATAACTCGATCAAACACACAGGTACAAACATTCAATATTAATAGCGAAGTACAATGGGCGGTCTTATCGCTAAGAGCGATCTCTTCCAGACAACCTTTGGATGGACAGGAACTGAAGAGAACGAATATATATATATTCATATAAAACTTAAAATATAACTAAATACATATGTAATAACGATAATTCATATATAGTTATTGAAAATATTACGTAAAATATAAAAAATATTTAGATAGTTAATAAATAAGAGCAAGTGATGATACAGCTTATTGATAAAAGGGAAAAATTAGTCAGTTAGCTTTTAGACAGAAAGTGGTGGAGCAATTGCTTCTTGAAAATGGGAATGGACTTAGCTTTCCTAATATCAAGTAGTAGTTTACAAGATTGACTAGTGAGGTTTTTTTTGAGAACAGAGTATTGTACCCTTTAGAGGACTTTTGAAGATTTCGGGAAGTCAGTTGTTGAGAAAGTCAAAGACTGTCGTGGTGGTACTCTTTGGGATAGGTCCATATCCAGCAGTTGACTTCAAGCTGATGATGATGATGATAACACCAGCTTAATCATCATATTCAGAACACAGCTATTACCCGTAGATGTGGTTGACCCGTGGCCTCTTAGAGGTACCTTTCGTGCATATGTCAGATGTCTTCGGTTATAAGAAATGCCGGTTTCCTCACGATGTTTTCCTTCACCATTTGAGGGCACTATTATAGCGCACATAAATTTTACGAATGGAAAATCTATTTAATGCTTTTCAAGTGAATTGAAAGCCGCTAGGAACTACAATAGGTTTAAATCTGATTTAAAACAGTTCAAATTTTCTTCTACTCAATCGTCAATTTTCTGAATCATAAAATCTGTAACTCTTATTAGGTATTAATTTAGATATACAGTGTGATTTTTTGAGACGGGACAGTAAGGGCAGGTACCTTATTCGTTATAGTTACAGGAAAACGCTTTTAGGAGACTATCCATAAATTTTGAAGATATTCTGAACTCCATTTTCAGATTTTGGAAAAAATGTACAGTCAGCAAGAAAATGGTCATGATACACAAAAACTTTTTTGATGCCAATCGATCCTGTTTCTTATAAGGATCAAAAGTCTCTATCGGACCGACTAAGGTTTGAGTACTAGAAATGTCAGAAATCGCGAAAAACTTTTCCCATACATTTCGGTACGACGACGTCATTTTAGAGAATCTCCAAAACCAGTTGGATGAATGGCTCCTGTCAGAATTGCGAAAAGTTTATTTTGTCTCAAAAATTCAACCTGTATTTTATTTTTACTATTTTTTGACATTGTGATTTGCTATTAATTTTATATATTTTTGTAGGTTCCACACAGAGTTGGAAAACAATTCTTTCTTTTGTTCTGTCGTTCCAAGTATTCAGCATTTACCCTAAAAGAGTAGAGTTATCAAAACCCAATAAGGTCGGGGTTGCCCGATATTGAATAAATTCACCCGAACGACGGGGAGTCAGGTGTGCGATCCGTCAAAGATTGATTCGTAACCCCGAGGCTTCGTACCGTTTGATCGGATCTTTTATTTACCTCAGATACCTACATAGGTGGTTATCAATTTCACTCTCTTTATTTTATTTGGGGTGAAAGTGAACCTCCTTGACGACCTCCGTGGCATGGCATGCTTGCAAGAGTGCAGGTTCGGTCCCTGCGGCGGGAAAATAAATATAAACTTTGAATCGCATTTACTAAGTTTCAACGTTACTCGAACTACTCAAGTATCAACTATCGCAATTCGGGATGTTCAATGTATTAGGTATGTAATGTAATATATATCAATCTATCTATCGCTTCTTGTCGTGAATTTTGATGCGATACAATAATACTGGCTTTTCGTAGAGCCAACAGCATTTACCACATAGAAACTTGACTAAGCGAAGCGAGGCGGAGGTTTGAGTAATTACATTAAAAAATAAAAAATTCCGGGTACACGAAATTATTAAAAAAAGGTTTCATTCGACGAATCGTAAAGTAAAGCGATGTTCTCTACTATGCAGTAAGCAGTTACCAGTTGTTCATACATTAAAAATACATAACTACCGATTGAAAACCCCTCTCTTTGAAAGTCGGTTGAAAATCAAACAAAAACGTGCGTGTTATGTCGCTTTTATCCACAATTCCATTGATTTTACACATATATCTTTACATCATTTGCGGATACTTCGTGGACCGGGCTTAAGTCTCATTGGACAACTCCATCACCCTATCCTATCAGATTCGGATAGGAGTCTTAACGCGGGGTCAGGATATATCCAGCCTTATTTAATCCAAAGAAAACTATTTGCCAACCCCAAAATATTGACGAGCGAAATATGTCCGGAAAATTCTGTAAACATGTTACCTGAGCCTAGGCCCCAAATCTTATTTATTGACGGCCCGCAGCCTCCACAAAGGTTCCTCATTCAAGAAATCATGGCCCAAGTAGACCTTATCACTTTTTATGTCCCGCATAAAAGATGCGTGTGCCTCTATTATATGAGTATCTGTGATGGTATAGTCATATTTCTCAGAAGAAAAATGTGTTTACACTATTTTGTGTTTATTTTGTTTGAAGCTTGTGTGAATACAGTTTGTTATATTTTCAGTTTGAAACCTTACTTTTGAGTGTTTTTGAGAATGATGCGTAGCACTGATGGTGCCAATTAACTAGGCTAAAAAATACGTAGAATCTTATCGTCTTCTTCGCCTTAAAAAGTTATACCTAGTAATAGCCTCCGCATGCGGCTTTCCTCCATATTTCAAGTTTCATTTAGGAACAAACAACATCCAAACATAAACTTTCTTTTTTACAATATTTGATCGCGTGAGCGAAGACTTCTAGTAGTAGGATAGTTACAATTATGTCTATATATATTATAAGGGGATGCCAAGGATCTGTGCACAACGATTTACTAAAAACACATTAACAAAGAGAAATGTTTATCATAGTTTCCCAAGGCTTTCTTTAGATTTGGTAGCCTGAATTCTTACCCAAAGTAAGAATTCCGCTTTCTCAAAGCTCTAAGTGAAATTTCAGAATTTCATAACCAAAACCGTGTGATTTGGTAACATCTTGTGATATAATATTTAGCCGACTTTGGCACAGAAAGGGGTAAGTTTAATCCGCAGTAAGCCAGCCATGCAAATTGTATGAGTGCATTACCTTCGTTATTTCCCTCGGGCACGGAGGGTCTAGTTCTGTTTGGGGTGATGATTGAAATATCAATATTACAATGAATAATATTATATGCTATCTCGAAAGAAGCTTATTCTAAACCTAATTGGCAATAAAAATTGTTTTACGATTTTAGGAAATTCAACATTTTTCAGCAAAAAGCCGCCACGGAGGCTGAATTTATAAGAACACAAAACTACGATCAAACTGGTTAGTAACCGAGTTAGTACGTCCAATTTATATTCCAAGGAAAACGTCAAAATTATGTTGTTATAACAACACAATTGTGCCGATTTGGAGTGATCGTCAGTGGACGATTGTTACTGTTTGTGTTAGTCAGCCTTCACGGTGCGATGAGCACACTAGCTTTAGGGTTCTATGTTGTTACGGCAATTTTATCTACTTAGTGTAGGTATCTATCACAATTTACAATGTAGAATACTTGATGGCAAATTAAGGCTGCGTACTAATAGAGAGATAACTAAGAGAGAATTACTGCGGCTACAAACTTTATTAAAGGAGCTATAAATAAACGATGTCACCCGATGGAACGACGACATTGTGAAGATTGCGGGATTCGTCATGTTACTCATAGGGGGATGACATACTTTCAGCAGTGAACTTCATCAGGCTGATGCTGATGATGAAGCCAAGATGATCAAGACGACACACATTTGGTACGTTAACGATATCTCATTTGTTTATCATCATCATAATGTAACAAAAGCATACCTTTCAAGATATAGCATTGATTTCAGAACCATCAATAACAACCCGAAACATTGGAGGCGAAATAGAGAATTTATTCAATTGTGTACGTTTACGGTCCCAAGACAGGCGGCCTTCATGATAGATGGTATTGACTCCAGACGACGCGATCCGACTCGCAATTCTGTACTTTATGAAGGAGACAGTAGAGTGACAAATATGAGATATTTTTCAAAGTTTTTAGAGCCGAGCTGCGCTGCTCTATCCTATCCTACTCTACTATATACTATCCTACTAATATTATAAATGCAAAAGTGTGTGAGGATGTTTGGATGTTTGTGGTTCAATCGCGGCTAAACCGCCGAATGGATTTGGATGAAATTTGGTACAGAGATAGATTACAGTCTGGAATAGCATATAGGCTACTTTTTATGTAGGTACCACGCGAGCGAAGCCGCGGGCGGAAGCTAGTCATTTATGTATTTCTACGCAGAGTTATACAAAAATCTACGGGCCAATCTGAGGTTTGCATTAAAATTACTTGAAGAAGATTATAATAGAAGTTTTAAGAAAATTCGAGAAAAACTGAAAGGGTCTTTTTTTTTTAAATAAAGTGTTCATTTTTTAGTTATTTTTTCGATGGGATTTTTTTGCAGCGTAAACCTGTGTAGAACCTATGACCCCGCGCGGGTTTCGTTGAATATTAGTAGTAAAGGCCTTATTACATAATCTATTCAAGATAATTTATACAACGTGAATTTACATAACGTTTCTGCTCCACTTTTATTATAAGTACTGCCAAAGAGTGGAATTATCTGCCTGCGTCTGTTTTCCCGAAAGAGTACAATCTAGGTGTCTTCAAATCTAGGGTCAATAAGTTCACTGCGAAAAAGCGAAAGCGTGCTCCATCTTAGGCCACATCTCACTTGCAAATGTGAGTTGGTGGCCAAACGCCTTACCATTATCAATAAAAAAAAAAAAAGCGTCATGTGGAACTTTTTTACTCACTACCAGGACGCTGTAGTGCCTGGGACATGTTAAAAAGGAGTAGGCTTGCCCAGCACCTATACCATCCTCTCAGCTAAGTCAGCCTTATCTACAGGACATGGTCAATGCGTATGGAGCTGTCTAAGCCGCGGGTTTCCTCACGATTTTTTCCTTCACCGTTCTGAGCACATATTGAAGAGCACATACATTTTACGAATAGAAAAATCAATTTGTGCACGACCGGGATTTGTACCTACGATCTACGGAAATAAAGTAGAAGTGCCTCCTACTAAAGGAATATTAGTAGCCTGCTGCAAATAACGAAGAAAAACTTCAAGGAAGGTAATTCTTTTAAAAATCTAGAGTACTTTTGTAGAAACGAAATTGCATTTCCTGACCGAATGTTACAATTTATAAGACTTTAAAAGCAGCACCAGAAAGAAAGTCATTTGAAGCGATGTATGGCACTTAGTTTGTAATTTATTTTTATTACTTGCACTTAGCTTTTCCTAAACGTGTTTTGTAGGCACAAGGAATAAGAAATAAAAATATTCAAAGTTGTGCATGCCCGCTTACCGGTACCCGGATGAAAGTATGTTCATATTCAGGGCTATATTGGTCACAAATTCCAAAATCGGTTCTGTCACTTAGTCACAAAATGGTATCAAACAAACAAATACAGTGTGACTTTCCGTTTATACAATTACAATGAAATGTAATGATAATCATTATGGTATTACCTACACAGAAATTTTGTTGGTTACAAATAAAAAAAAATGAAATTGGCTCATGGCTTGCAGTAGTGAGTATTATAAAAATACTTAATGGCTACCACACGATGTTTATTTCAGCGTTGAAGCACGTGTAAATGCGCCCTTAAATTTTTTTAATAGATAAACTTATTGTTGACCGGTTTTGAACCCACAACCTTCGGCCCGAAAGTCGTGGAACCTCCCACTAGGCCAACCCGACTTCCACGGCTGGCTGGTTAGAGAGTAAATGACGGTTGGTTAGTATGGAATTTATTGGCAGACCCGATCCTCATCGCCGGTTCAATCAGACAGCATGCCCGCAGGGGAATGCATTATCTACGCACAGGTAATCAAGTTAACACTGCGCGGCCCTTAGCACCAGTCCGGACGCAATCAAAATGGCGACGAATCCATCGCTAGCCAGTCACAAGGCACCGCACTATTGTAGTTCTGGCAAAACCCAATGATTCATTGAAACAGTACTGATAAACGCGGCACTTTGAATGTAAAGAAGCAAAAAGCTGAGTCAGGGCCTGTTTGGCTGCACTCGACACAGAGCGAAACTGGTTGGCTCCTTGCTGGTGAGGTGCCTACCTATATATAGGTGTCTTTTTTTATGTTAATGTTTATTGTAAGTGGTTACCGTCGCCTATTGACATCAGCAACACCGAATCATTGCTAATGCGTTAGCTGCCGAACCCCTCCCCCCCTAAAGAGCTCTGGCAACCTTACTCACCGCAGGAACACAACACTATTTTGAAACAAATAATTTTATTTGGCTGCGATTTTCTGGTGGAGGTACCTCCCCAGGCGGTCTGCTCTAATTTAGAGCGATAAAATCTACGCTGTGCCCTACCTCCTTCTAAAAGTTTAGTGTCTATAAGTTTTGTTCTTTTTTGTTATTTGTATTCTTACTCCTTGTACATTCCTATGTCCGATCTATGTTTTTTGATTTCTTTTATATTGTAGTCTATTCTAAATATTCACTTGTATTAGTTTTAAGTTTCTTTGTGTAAATAAATTTATAGTAAAGTCTATTCGAAGTTGTTCAAACTGGTGCTGGCCGCAGATCACTGCAATCGGCGCATCGGATATTGGCGCGTGCTGTCCATAATAAAAATGCCCTTGTTTACACAGTCATCATCATCATCATCAGCCTGTAGAAGTCCACTGCTGGACATAGGCCTCCCCTAAAGAGTTCCACGACGAACGGTCTTGAGCCTTCTCCATCCACCGACTTCCCGCAACCTTCACAATGTCGTCGGTCCATCGGGTGGGGTGCCTTATTTTATTTATGCCTATCATAGGGGGGATTGGACCGTAACCCACCACGCTGGTCCAGTGCGGGTTGGTGGGTGGAGCGACAGAGCCTCATTCGCTGATCGGCAGGGTACCACGAGCCGGTGAGGTTGTCTTGGGTTCCGAAAGGTGTTATCTGGAACCCCTTACACCCCAATACACAGTTTACACAGTAATAAGTCCAAAGCCATGAAAGATTATTCTAGGCCATATGGTTTACAAAAATAGTAACATTTTAAACCAATACAGCGTGAGCTCTCGTTTGGTAAAGTTGAATATAAGTTAGAACATGCTAAAGATTCTATTTACAAATACAAACATGGAAGCAATTTTTGGAGGAGGTAGGGCACAGCGAGATTTTCTCGTTCTAAGTTGGAGCAGCCCATCTGGGGACGTACCTCAACTTTACAGAAGATCGCAGCCATATAACATTATTTACACTATTTTTTTCAAATAGTGTTGAGTTCCTGCGGTCAGTAGGGTTGCTAGAGCTCTTTAGGAGGAGGGGATTCGGGGTCGGCAACGCGTGCGTGATGCCTCTGGTATTGCAAGCGCTCATAGGTAACCGCTTACCAACAGGTGGGCCGTACGCTTGTTTGCCACCTCAGTTGTTTAATAAAAACAACTTTTACAAGACATCGCGAGATCTCAGTTCGATGACCGATGATGAGCACCTAGTGTAAATACATGGCAAGTGTCCTAGGACTATTCCTGGGTAAAACGCAAGTGAAGCCGGAACTATTTTTTAATAAACGCTTCTGAAGTAATCCCAGAGGCATCAGTTGCTCCTTCAAAGCACGTTAGCTCAAACGATATTCAACTACCTTTTCAACTATGTATATCCCTTAAGAGACATGCTGCTGATCTCCATATCTAGTTCCTCATTACCGGAACAGCCAGAGCGCCCCCCGGGAACCTACTGATTGCCTTACTATCCGCTTCGCTGCCTGGCTTTGCTGCTTTGCATCTATTGATAGGTTCTATGTAGACGAGGTCAGCAGTTGACTGTACTTTAGATTTAAAAGCTTAAAAATCCCAAGATTTTATCAGTTCTGATTTTAAAGCGTAGGTTCTATTGAAATTTTTATGCGCGGTATGTACTCGCACCGGATATATGAGACCATAAATTAAAATGCAAAACTTTTCACAACTAGACACTCTCCATAAAATATTTGTACAAGAGCCTATTAAAATTCAAAAGCTAAATTATATTTCCTTATGTACCCAAACTCTAGATTCAGAGATTTTATATTGAACCTGTAGCAAAGTAAATAAGTATATAGTTCAAATCTGTGCCCAGTGAGGCTTCTGTGACATTTTCGGACAGAAGGCTGGCCGCCGCGGGGCGCCACTAAATGCAATTTTGCACCCTCTTTGCTATCAAAATTCGCAGCAGGTTCCTCTCGAATAAAGCCCGATTGTGGTGAACATAGGGAGGTTTATTTGTCTGCTTTAAAAAGGCGTTAAAAGTGGTGGTAAGAGAGTTTTTGTCTAACAAGTAATCATTCGATTTTGCCAAGACGAAAATAAGTTTTCTTCGCCACTGCATAAGCTCAAAGAATCTTTGTAAAAACCTTCGTAAATATAGAAGAGTCCTTTAGTCCGAATACGAATCCTATGCACGGCTTAATTTAATTGTTCTGGTTTCTATACAGATTCATAATATTTTTACCATCCCGGTGGGGCTAATTTATAAGAAAAAGAGAAAATACCCAAAAAAAAATTGAACTGATTTCATTACATAACAGCTGATTTTTGCAAAGAGATTTTTCAATTAAACATGTTGAATTTCCGTAGAACAAACTTTGTTGTCAATTGGTTGCAGAATAAGTCCCTTTCGAATTAGCATAAATACTATGAATCACCTTGTAAATGCAAACTTTTATTTATGCCCCCTGAGGGATAGTAGCCAAAAAAATTTAAGAACCGGTGTATTTGCTGATAATCCTGTAATACTCCGTCCACTCAAACAACTTTCCCAATCTATAATCAGAAAACGGGATCAATTTTCACTCCATTTGCTATCTCCAGATTGCATCTAATTCGTGAACAAGATTTCAGCCCGTATGTCCCTTCCCCGTTAAGTTTTACACAGCCACAATGGACCTCGTCCCTCTGTCTCCTATTGTCCGTCAGTTCTGCCTGGGACGTCTCGGCAGGAGTAAAGCCTTTGGGGATAGAACAAGTTACAAGCTGCAGCTAGTCTACATCGGCTAGGCGACAGCACTAAGAGATTCACCATCGAGTTTGTTAATGTTCTGTGATTTCGAAACACTTGAGATGTCCTATAGATATTAAACCGTAACGGAAAGGAGTAGGAGAAGAGTACCACAGAGATTTGTCTATTATGTCCTCTTGTTTATTGCAACTCTTTCGCCGCACTTTATACGTCCTGTGACTTGGGACGCAGCCTAGTATTGTACGTCGTGTTTTCGGCGAGACGCGAGATAAGATTGCGTGATGGCCAATAGCCATCCCCTGGCTAAACGTGAATACCTACTTTCAAAGGAAATACAGGTGTTTTTCCTAGTTTGATTTAGTTTACGAAGCTTTAGTGAGTTTTCGGATATATTCGCTCTCTGAGTTTTCAAAAGCTATTTCATCACCATAATTTCAGCCGTAGGTCGTCCACTGTTATACATGGCCTCCCTTACAGATTTCCAGAGCGAATTCCTATCATGTGGGGGGATTTGCCTATACTCACCACGCTGGGCATGCGGGTTGGCGAGCGCTGTTATTAGAGCTATATTTGTGAAAAAAGCGTAAAATAAGTCGCCTCTTACTACTACCTATTCACAGGTAGGTAGATGTGGAGAGGCCTATTCTTCAGCCGGGGTCACCACGGCCTAAGAGCTGACAGAGGATGAAATTATCTCCAAGATTTTTTGAAGACATACCTTGTTAACTTACCTACTTTTCAGTGCATTACCAAGAACTGCTTTGAGATGTATTTGCTTCATTTACCTGAAATTAAAAGAAATGGACTTGAGAATGGAAATAATAATCGTGTGGGAACTTACTATCATGAAAAAGTTCTTATCGAAAAATAAATATCATACAAAAATAGATTTAATCAGTTTCTTTCTAGAATTTTTTTGGTCTTTTTATCTTCTTATTAACTAATTATTAAACGAAAGAGTAAGATTACTACCATGTGATTAGCTACCTCAAACAGCTGAATAATTGAGTTAGAACTGATTTTTGCGTAGTCTTTTTAACTGGTTTTTAATGTAAAATATCGAATGAACAGAAGTCATCGAACAAATTTTAATGCCAATTAGGTTTAGAATAAGCCCCCTTCGAGAAGTATAGGTAGGTACATATTATTAAGAATCACCTTTATAACAGCATAAGAGCCGAGCTATCTATTTACAACGATTTCGGCGTTAGTTTGAAAGAAGACACTTCTTATAAAACAGAATATTCATCCCACTCAACTTATAAAAGTGTTAAACAAAACCAAAGGATTCTAAATCATACTGTTAATTGTAAGGATATTTAATTAAAAACTTCTAAATCAATGCAAATTGCGTTGAATTTTGCCGCTTGTTCAAGCCGTATTATTTAAATAAAGTATTTAAATGCTTCGGTTCCTTTGGGTTTCCGGTTTATCTTTGTTTATCCTTTCTGCGAAAATAATGGGCAATAAAAAGCAAAAATAATAGGCTCACCATTTTTATCCCCAAGAATGGTAGACATCCTCTCAGATCTCCAGGCGATCAGATCCCTGATCATGTCTAAGGGAGTCAGAGGCATGTCTAAACATTGATGGTTCGCAAATTAAGCTCCAACAAGTAAAGCTGTTTGAGAGATCTTAGCTTGATCGATCATACTATAGGTACTGAAATAAGTTAGGCACTTTTTATTTTTCAATCTGGTTGCCTGGAAGAGATCGCTTTGTAATCGCCCATTGTACAACATTAAGTTTGATATAGATATAATGTAATCCTTGTGTGCAATAAAGTGTTAATCTATCAATTTATCTTATAACTTACTTTTTGCCATAAAAAGTGCCTAACTTATATTATATTAACTTATAGAAAACCAAAAAATAACAACAGGTTGCGTATTCTATTATTTTATCAATTTACCAACTCTTCCGACAAGATAAAGTCCGGTAACAGAGATCTGGCTAATCTCTTTATCGGGGGACGTCCAATGTCGCCTAATGAGCTCTGTTGTTCCCTCTTGTTGTTCCTTCTTTGTAAGCGACGTTTGGTCTCGTCTCAATGGGATTACAACGTGTTCGGTAACTATTATACTTTCCCGAAAGGGACTTAATAAAGAAAGAATATTCGAGAAGAAAATATTTTTTGGTCTTTTGGCCTTCTTAGTAGTTTTATTTACTATAATACAAGTAGTTTTATTTAAACTAGTAGATATTATTAAAATTAATAGTTTACGAAAGCGGCTTCGCTCGCTTGGTACCTTTATAAAAAGTAGCCTATAAGCTAATCTAGATAAGGAACTCTATTTCAAGTTTCTTCGAAATCGGTTTAGCCGTTGCGGCGTGATTGAACAAACATTCAAACATCCTCACAAACTTTCGCATTATAATATTATTTTATCCCTGCTCACTGCTACTTCAACTTGCTAATTATGAGAGAAGAGTCGGTACCAATGGTTTTGCTACGGATTTCATCACGCAGTGAAACTCTTAGCATAGTTCTCTCCATAGCCCGTTGCGCGACTTTGACCTTGTGTATGAGGCCAAAGTTAACGACCAAGTCTCAGTGCCATATGTAATCACTAGCAACACGCACTGATTGTAGACTAGTAGACTTTCGTCTTGAGGCTCTCTGGAATCTGCGAGAATATAGACAAAGTTCCCCAAATGCTAGGCAGCATTTGGGGAACTTTGTCCAAGTTGGATTCAACGGTTTACAAGAAGAAATTTTCAAATCAAATAGTCAAATAGCCGCCGCCATTTTTGCGTTAACCAATTACCATAACCAAACACCAATTTCCTGTTATTTCCCGCAAAACATTTACATTTGTACGATTTAGCAGATCCAACGCGTCAGTTTAGCTGAAGCTTTACGAACGAATTCAAATTAAATGCTGAAAAATAAACAAACTCCATATTAATTGTTTATCGACTAAAACCGCCTACGGCGCACGTAGCTGGGTCCAGTAGGTGGATGCTAGGACAATGAGCCTCTGGACAATGTTTTCAACCCTTTTTTGCCTAGAACTTTCATCCTACAACTGTCTTAGTTATTTTGCGAAACAATGTGATTACTCTGACCACTAAGAACACAGGTAGACATACAGCAAAGCTAAAATTCACTATAGCCTGTTGAAGTTATGTTAAAAGTGCCATGGGCCGCGTGGTCCCCGGGGACCAAAATCGGGTTGCCGGGTAGGTTAATTGTTTAGGGCCTGATACGACCGCTGCGGGACAAATATTTGCATGATCTGCAAATATTTGTTCCGGTCTGGGTGTTGTGGTACCATGGTAGTCGTAGTTTCTGATACCCACGACACAGGGAATCTAAGTGTGGTGGTCAGAACTATGTATTGACTGTTGGGTGTCAGGGTTTATAGGGTTATTGTTTCAAATAGTGTATTGTTCCTGCGGTGAGTTAGGTTGCCAGAGCTCTTTAAGAGCAAGGAGGATCCGGGCGTGCTACCTCTGGTATTGCAAGCGTTCATAGGCTACGGTGACCACTTACCAACAGTTGGGCGTTAAGCTTGATTGCCACCTTAGTTGTATTAAAAAGAAAAAAAAAGTGTTTGTGTTAGCGGTGATATTAACTATTTGGTTTTAACTATAGCTGAAGCCTAAGGCAGCTTAGTAAACGAAGCTTGTCTTACTCATTGCCAAATGACAACTGGCCTTTCGCAACAAGCTTTCCAACCAAATTAGTTCAGTTAGTTAAGTAATTTGTTTCCCTCGTGTCCTGATGCTGTATCGCTCGAGGCAAGTTGGCGTGTACGCGCGTTAATTGAATTTCCTCGTTGGCGACCGTGCGTGTTATGGCTTTGACATTTGATTGCTGAACCCTGAACGTTTTCTGTACAAATTGGCTATTGGATGTATAACCCTATGACATATTGTAGGAATGGTCTACATCCAAGTCCCCGCAACAGGATTCCCCGTAGTGTCAGAAACTATGAGTACCATGGTAGCTCAATACTCAGGTGCAAGCCGTGATGTCAAACCGTCGGTCGTTAGCCAATGTAGCCACAAATCCTCATACTGATGTCATTGGATCTTTCCTGGTCATCCCGCATTAAGATCAGTCAGAAGGTTAAGGTATGGTGGTCCTGAAAAGGGCCAATGAGCGTTTGTGAAAGAACCATTGTGATGAACGGAAGAAAATGCGCACATGACAATGACAATTAACGTTTGAGAGCACTTGTAGGGTGTGTACATACATCGAAAATTCATTGGTGCACGGTATTTGAACCCACAAACTTAGGATCGGATTTGGATCACTACCACCACACCACCAGTGGCCTCAGTGACTTATTTTTTGGGTATTCTTCCTACTGTAATGTGGAAGTCGTTGACGCTTTTAACTTAAAACTTCTGTATAAAAACTCTATCATGTATGTTGTTATGTAATACACCTTTATTGGAGTTGGAACCCATCATCAGCAGTCATTATGGACGAACAAACAGAAATCGATGCCCACAGCCCGCACGAGGGTGTCACACTTCGCTTCCGATCGCGCCTGTAAAGGTTCCGTTTCTATAAACGCGCCCGAAGATGTCGCTTATTTCCAAAAGCCTACTGGAGGACAGACAGACACATTTAGGTCAGTCCACAGATGCAGATGCTAAATTCCAAAAGAGCTTAAATACAATAGTTTACATATGTATTATGTACATACACTCGAAAAACATTACCCTCCTTCCTTCTCGGCAGTCGGGTAAAAAGGCTTTACAGGCGGGCTTAATGCGCAGCAGCGGACATTTCACGATCCATGATGATGAATGTGATGAAAATATTTTCAATTTATATAATTTTAGGGTAATCTCACCAGGAAATTACGGAACATTTTTAGGATCTCATTGTTGTCCGTCTGTCTGTATGTCTTGTCCCTTTTTCTCAGGAACGACTAAAGAAATAAACTTGACATTTGAAACAAATATAGAGGTCTATTAGCTCATAGTGCTGTAAAGAAATCAAGTTTTAACTTAATGTATTACAAAGATATGAATGTCTAATTTTTTAAAGGAAATGTAAAAATAAAAAACCGCTGGGGTACTTCCACTAACTTTCACGGTGTCGTCGCCGGTGGTTGCCTTGTGGTTGGTATCACCCATGCGGTCGATAATGACGGCAAAATATCTTCTATGATTTAAGAGCGTATCTCTTGTCGGTTTAATGATGCAATTTCCTCCATTCTGATCTTTCCAATGCGAGCTCCTTATAATAAGGGTCGGCAAAATATGGTACGTGTAAATTCTACAATTCATTTTCAATACAAAATATTATGCGCCCGACCGCGTGTTGTGGTTGTAGTACGTGTGAAACAACCCTTAATCGTCACATGTCTATATTTAATCAGCAATGATATGTGCGGATAGGCCTTTAACGAATAGTGCTACTGTGTAATGTCATACAACGCTATGTGACGGTACCGCTTTGTTCAGAAACCTTTTAGGCGTGTCAGACGAAGGGTCCGATTCGCCTAGCACCGATGATTTATTGAACTTTTACAACCTCATTTAGAGTTTTGATTTCTGTCATAAACGAAATGGATTTTGGTAATTTAATATTTACAGGGAGCTGAAAATGAATAAGTAAAAGCTCTAATGGAATTAATGATTATTTCTCGCTTATTATTTTATAACTTCTTATTTATACAAATTATTATGAAATGTAAACTAAAGCCATGTACAAACTGCGTGCGATCATCATCATCTTCCTGCCCTTATCCCACATCATGTGGGGTCGGCACAACATGTATTCTTCTTCCATTTCCCTCTATCAGTCGTCATCTCAGCACTCACTCTTTTCTTCACCATATCCACTTTCACACAGTCCATTCATCTTTTCTTTGGCCTACCTCTAATACTACATCCTCCACATTCAATCTGCGTGCGATATGGTATCTTAAATTTATTTTAAAATAATAATTAAGTCCACTGCTGGACATAGGCCTCCCCCAATGAGAATGGTCTTGGGCCTTTTTCATCCGACTTCCCAATGTCGTCGGTCGATCAAGTCGGAGGAGCCTTCCAACACTGCGTCACCCGGGTCGTGGTCGCCATTCGAGCACCTTTACTCCCCAACGGAACGGTTCTGCGGTTGTCGGTTCGTCTTAAATAAAAGTAATAAATTAATGGGCTTTTCGCAATTTTATATTCAAAAGATTATCGATTAAGATCACCTGCCTATTACGGTATCCATTAAAATTATCCATAATTCAAAAAATCCTAATTCCCAACAGTCGTAACTCAAATTGGATCACGGAGGGGGCATTACCTTAATTTAAGGAAAATATACAATGTCGGCAGTGGGTATTTTTGTGCGATGTTCCTAAGAGGGAAAGCATGGACTGGTGTGACGGTAGTTGAGTACAAAGGGTTCTGTAGGTTGATTACTCTTTACACTCTAGCACAGAGTTTCTCACATTGCAAATGATCGACTCTTTGCCCGTAGTAAAATAGCCAATCAGTAAAGACTTGCGGTCTGGCGACATTCTTAATCACCAATCAGTGAGGACCGTACGTCCTCCGATTGGTTGATTGCATTATACTGACCGAAGTTTTCTAAGTTTATGCGGCAAGCCTAAGATAACAATGAACGAAAACATTCTCTACAAAAACAGTATCAAATAAATAAGGCTCTGTTTTTCCGCTTTTCTCTAAGCAAAGAACCCTAAAACCGGCTAAATGTATGCGAAATTGGCGAACGAGGGGAGTATCATGAGGTCTGTAATTTATAGGGCCTATTCTCGGGTCACACCTGGCTCATTGCTCTATGGAGACAGATCCGAGGCTTAGGTACTTATTGTTACCGAAATATTAGTATTGACTGTGATTGATGGGGAAGGTACTTTCCTGTTTTATTACAATAATAATATAAAATAAATCGGGAGAAATTCTCTCGCCTTTTTTTTCAGGAAAGAAATATAAAGTCACTAGCTCCAACCCGCGGCATCGCTCGCGTCTTCTTCTTGTCGTGTCACTGATTTTTTCTTGGTCACCTGTGTTATGTCTGTGACCAGGTTAAGGTATGGTGGCCCTGAAAAGGGCCTATGACCGTCGGTGAAAGAATCAGCGTGGTGAAAGGATTCAAGCGCGCCTCTTAGAGGCTCCTTTCGTGCACATGTCACATGACTTTGAATTTTAAGGTTCTAGGACATGCCGGTTTCCTTACGATGTTTTTCGTCACAGTTTGAGAACACTAGCATAGCGCACATAAATTTTCCGAATGGAAAATCCTTTGGAAACGAGTGAATATTAATGCGGCGATTTGCTTGCTTTAATTTTCGGCATTTTTATTCAAAAAATAAACATTACCATTTGTTTTAGCAAAATCATTATTATCTGTATAATAAATTAATAATATAATAATAAATAAATATTCCGGACATATTCACACGGTCAACTGATCCCAAACTAGGCATAGCCTGTACTATGGGTACCAGAGACTGATATACATAATAGATATATATTTAACACCCAGACACAGAACAAACATCTGTGTTCATCACACAAATGTTTGTCCAGTGCGGGGATCGAACCCGCGACCTCTAGCGCAGAAGGCAGAGTTACTACCAACTGAGCTATGAGGCCAGTCAATTGACTTAGAAGTATGATTTTTAAGCTCTTTAAGATCACAAACCTTTAAATTCGGTACTTTCAAGTTGATAATTCAGCCAGCCAAACAGACGGACAACAAAGTGATAATGTAAGAGTTCCGATCTTTCCAAATGAGGTACGGAACCCTATAACGCTTTCTGGGATAAGTTGGCTGCCAGTAGAAGCGGTTTTTGTATACTTTAGTTACTGGACCCCTCGTGTATGCACTAAAAGAAAACACGGGAGGCAAGAGAGATGGTCAGACGACCATAGGTAAGCTGTAGGCCGCAGAGCTGCACGAGACTGGCTGCAATGGAAAGACCTGGACACTGGAGGCCTTTGTGTCAAGAGGACACGCTGTTGCCAGGCAACAGTAAAATAGACGTGGGTGTAGAACCGCTACGAACATAAGGCATAACAAAATTAATTTCCAGCCAAACTTCGCCGATAACTATCAAACCTAACCTATGTCTGGCGTGTCCATTAAAGGCTTAGGCGGGGTACACACCGATGTAATAGCACCGATGTCTGAGCCGCATTTGTGCACTGGGGCTTAAATATTATTTGATGGATGCATTTTGCAATAGGGGGTTCGCGATAGCGCCGTTTTTGTTATATTCAATATTAGGAAAAAAGTGCTAAAATTAATGAAATAGAGAAACAAATATGTAGTATTATTCCGCTAATCTATTCCTCATAAGCTCAACAAAATGAATAAATAAAATGCAGAACGCGTGCACCTCCTACACCACCCGCAATAAAAAGCGTACTTACGTGCTGTGCTGTGCTGTGGCACAACCACATTCCACACAATAAAACTTGGTGCACGACCATGGTGATGGTGAAAAATCCTTTGGTGCACGCGCATCGGTATTCGAACCCACGACCTGTGGATCGAAAGGCGGGGCTACTCCCACCACTCCACCAGTGCTCTTTTTTCCTTTAGTCGATATCCACGGGTAGGTATATGGAGGGGCATATTCTTCAGCCAGGGCCGCTACGGCATAGTCTGAGGAGTGGCCTTAGTGAGCTAGGTACAGACTCGGTTAAGGCAAATCCGGGCCTACCGCTGAGGCGAGATGGTGAATGTTAACACGACCCCATCTCGCCTCAACCAGGCGGATGACTGCTCACAGGGGGGTTTTTAGTGGGTTCGAGCCCCACATACCCCTTTCCGCCACCCCCCATGGCGGAAAGGAAATGACGACGGCATTTTCCCCCCTTAAAAAAAAAAAAAAAAAAAGGCCGCTACGGCATGTTTAATACTGAGCATTAAATACTGAATGATGAAGATGAAAGTAGAGTTTTCCGTTGTAGTCAGGAAATTCCATCTAAATAACTGTTTCAAACTGAAAGAAATACCAAGAAAAGTTAGATAAGCTACGAAATACCTCCCCACCTCCAGTTTTTAATAAACACTGGAAAAATTGCCAGTTCGAAGATAAACTCACAAAGCGAGCGAATATAATTCAGCGAACAACTAAATAAAAAATATCAATTTCGCAATGGGGCAGGTTGTAAATAAGTGTGCGTGGAATAAAAGGGTTCCGTACAAGTTTAATATTTATGAAGTGGGCTCGCGTCTTACGATGATGTATTGCTAAAGTGTGGCACGGACGATTTTAAAGGTGACAGTTTCGGAAACACACGGGGCCTAGCTTGACTTTTTATTGATTCAAATGAAGACCTACTTTCTGCAATTTTGAATCAAAAATCGTTATGATCGTCTTAGTCTTCACCTTAACACATCCTCAAATTAAAGATCACACCATAAACTAGTGAACGTTTTTTTATTCTATTCTATTCCTCACTAATATTTTATGTGTTTATTTATTGGTTGGTTGGTTTGTAATTATTTTACGCAGCACCGGATCTACGAATCGACGTCATTTTATGCATGGATATATTTAAAGAGCTGGAAAATCCCTAGCTACTATTCATCAGAGTAGTTACTGGGCGAGCAAAGTTGCGGGCGTATGTTAGTAGATTATAAGGATTGTCTACATTTCAGTAGAAAACAATCTAAAATTATAGAAAAGACTAGCTGGTGCCCGCGAATTTGTCTGCGCAGGATTAGTATAGGTACATACTTACTTGACACTTATTGTCATATTTTGAACAATCCACACAATATCTTTATAAATTGTTGCCTATGTGTTATTCTGATGTTTAAGCTCATTTGAATTGATGAATAAGCTTATGAAACATAGAAAGAGTATCAAACATCCATTCATACATACTTTTAAGTTTGTTAAATGTAAATAAGTTTGTAACTTTCGAGTTATATTAGTAGGACTAGCTTCCGTCTAGGTACCTAGATAAAAAGTAGTCTATATACTATTCTAGGTAAAAAACTGTATCTATTGCAAGTGATACAGACGTGATTTTATGTATGTAATAAATAATACTAAGATTCATCATCATCATCATCATCAGCCTGATGAAGTCCACTGCTGAACATAGGCCTCCCCCAAAGAGTTCCATGACGAACGGTCTTGAGCCTTTTCCATCCACCGACTTCCCGCAACCTTAACAATGTCGTCGGTCCATCGGGTGGGGGGCCTTCCAACACTGCGTCGTCCGGTTCGTGGTCGCCACTCGAGAACCTTTACAAAATACTAAGATTGCATAATTTTTAATCTTCGGCCTTAAAACCAAAATTCTCGGTACAAACTTAAAGCGTAATCTAAATAAAACCATTCACAGTTCTGAATGGCTATTGAAATAAATCTGAATTCATTCGCCTTTTAAACTTCTACTCGGAAACGAAGCAATTTGCAGCTAAGCGTCCCCCGGGCCCGCGGAACCCTAAAAACAATACTCGAGAACAAATCGCCCAAACGGAATAAGTAATGAGATGGTCCTCGCTGCAATATTTTTATTTCCATCGTCAATTTAATAACACTCTTTGTGCTGAAAGTGTTTTCTTTTCATTCTTAGGGTTCTTAAATTTGAAAGGTAAAACGGAACTTATATGTCTTGATATAAGTTCCGTTTCTCTGCAAAGTTTGCCGACAGACGTTAATTTTTTTTTCTAATGTCATCAGTCATTTCATTTATTTATTTCATTTATAACAATTATTAAATCGTGTTTGAAATTACATTAAACATAAAAAAAAACAATCAATAATAATATTTAAAACACACACACTAATAAAAAATCAAATATAAATGTCAAAAAGTAAAACGTAATACACGTAATACACGTTAATACATAGTTATTAAAATTAGTAAAAATATATAAAATTATTTAATAAATTATCGCGTCATAAATTCCATAATTGAATAGAAACACCCTTTAAACAATAATTTCTTAAGTATAGATTTAAAAAGGTGAGGACTTTCGATAACCTTCATGTCAATAGGCAGTGAGTTGAAAAGTGGTCTCATAGGTTTATTACCGTCTGCCCCCAGAAACGACCCCCACGCGGTGGCAGACGGTTGACCATGGTGATTACTGTCTGCCCCCACTATCAACCTATGCAGTGGCAAACGGTAACTTTTATTTGGCCTCCACATGAGCCAAGTATTGTTTCACCCTTTTTAGCTCCCAGGATTTGTGATTGCGAGTTGAAACAAGAATAAGTCATCATCCTTGTTTGCGAAGTCAGCGAGGTCTCACTTTTCATTTATCGACCGTGAAAAGTAAATAGCTTACCGTGTTTGTATTCTGTCACGAAAAGGGCGCTTATTAAAACCAGTAATCAATTCACTTTTCGTGACCAATGAGACGGCTCATTTAAATGCGGAATCGCTTCTCTGAATTTATATTAAAAACAATCATGTAATGAATAAATAGGTAGGAAATATACATAATCATCTCACCTGCAAAACTTGCAGCTAGATTGTCTAAAATTATCGAAATCAAAGCAAAGAACTTGTAAGCCATACCAAAACGCCAGTAACTGGTGCTAAAACCTTTATAGGGTCTATAGAGCATTATTTTTCTAAAAAACCCATATTTTTCCTCTGTGCTTCCGTTTTGTTCGATTTCCATTTACAGATAAAAATACAATGTTTATTTTGATTCGCGGATCCATGGCGAATATTTCTGGAATAACTTTGATGGAATCAGTAAATTTCATTTAAAAAATATCAGACAATGTTGATTCAATCGTTGACTGCGATAGTCCAGCAGAGACGCAAGAGGTGCGATGCGATTTACAGTACATTTAGTGGCGAACCTTTATATATGGTTGTTTGTAGGTACTACGAGCTATATACACTGTCACTTCAACTTGCTAATTCTGAGAGCTATACCGATGACCGTTCTTCAACGGATTTCATCGGTACGGATTTGATCACGCAGTGAAACTCCGAGCATAGCTCTCTCCATAGCCCGTTGCGCGACTTTAAGCTTGTGCATGAGGCCAATAGTTAGCGACCAAGTCTCAGTGCCATCTGTCATCACTGGCAACACGCACTGATTTTCTTCACGCACTTTCGCACGACGACTTTCGTCTCTAGTTGATTGGTTTATACTGTTGGGTGGTTATTTATATATCTGAAGCAAACCAAGCTTTGTCCCAAACAAAACACGCTACTAATGAATATGATAACGCAATTAACGTGTAATGTAAGGCAATTAACGTGTACGTAACACACACTTATTACATTACTGAGGCGTCTAAGCGTTTCACGGTATATCACATTTCAGCCTAAATTGGATAAGTGATGCTTAGCATTCTTGAAATTATTTTTACGCAGTCGAGTGTTACAGTGGCTATGAAAAATCTAGTTATAATGCTCTATAGACCAGGCTACAGGTAAATACATTCTTCAGCACTTGTAGCGGCGATGGACTTGCAACCTGTCACGCAAATAACGCTTTGCATGGCTTTTTATTGCGGGCGGTGCAGACGCGTGCACCTCGCACGCGTCTGCATTTTATTGAGCTTATAAAGAATAGATTAGCGGAATAGCACTACATATTTGTTTGTCAATTTATTAGCCTTCTTTGATATACCTAAGGTCTTTTTGACAACCACCTGGTCCCGTCACTTTGCCTTAGCATAAATTGTCAATGACAAAGCGACACTTAGGTAATAACCCGTCAGGATAATTAATGACAGCAGGGGGTTTGACAGACGATTAATACAACCCCCCAGGTGTTTCAGCAAACAAATGGACCAGTGGAAACGTTACAGGACTAAAAGAGGAGGGACACACTGATACAAAGATTGGAGAACTTCTCCACTACCTACAGAAACGGTGTCTTACGAGGGATGATGCGATTTCGCTCTTCTGGAAATAAATCTAAACGGCCACATTAAGACAGGTATCTTTTTATTTTTTAATGGTGTTTAACACGGTTTATAATTAATTCCATAAAAAAACCGAAACATTGAATGATTTCAGGACTAGTTCTCGTTTTAAAGATTTTCGCGATTTTGGGGATATAATTGAAAACAACCTTTTTAGGGTAACGTTTAGGATAGTTAAACTTAAGAAGAAACGGAATCCTTATAGGAGCTCTTTGTTGTCTGTCTCTCTGTCTGAATGTCTGTCATGACCCTTTTTCACGGAACGGTTAAAGGATCAACATAAAATGTATACCAAATATAGAGGTCTGTGGACTGAATCGGCAATGCCAGATAACTTGTTGGCCGACTTTGTTGCCTGTTCTCATGCGCCAGAGCCCAAGAAACAGTAGAAAGTCGCTAGAGTCAGATCTCTACCCACAATAAGTCACGACCAATCATTTGACAGATCTCAGAGATCTCGATTTGTCTCGACTGGCGGACGATGTTTCAAGTAATAACGTTTAAGGCGAAATTCCGTTCGTCGCGTTAGTTGCGTACGACCGATGCGACAATATAAGTCAGGCGGTTCGGACGAGCTATTAATGGCTCTGGTCACGGAGTTTTAAGGCCTCCCGAATGCCTCCGTCATGGCATAACCACTATCATAACGTGCTTTCCGAAGCATGTCACTAGCGGTCACCTATCCATTTGGTGACCGTGAGCAACAAGACAAGACACTCCAAGAGCGCTTCGCGACAATACCAGGCCAATTTATACTCCTACATGCAGGCCGATAAAGGACGTTCCAACAGTCGATAAGATTAAGTACTCGATACTTATTTTTCGATCCCAATTACATTCAGCATCGATTCATTCATGCGATTCTTTATCCCATCCGAAATACAATATTACTGAACTGCCTTGCAGTACTCATATCAGTACTATCGATTAATAATTTCATTACTACTGAGATGAATAATGTCCTATAACGGCCTGCAGTACTGTGAATCAGCCACTGCAGTAGCTCGTTTTACACACGATGTTTTCCTTCACCGTTTTGAGCAATTGTTAAAGCGCACATACATTTTTGGACTAGAAAAACACACTGGGGTTCGAAGTTCGAGTTCAGCGAGGTACCTCCTACTAGGCCATTGCGGTTAAGGCCCCTAAGGCCGTTATAAAACGGTTACTGCTTTGTAACAAAACAAGGCTTTAGGGGAGGATGAGGGCCCTTTTATTGCTATCTGAAGTGCGGATATTGCTATTGATTGCTGCACAGTTCTGTAGATTCTTGTAACTTTAGGGAGTTACAGCAACGGAAGGATGGTGGCAACGATTTGTATCTTGAATGTGAAGCAATGCAAACATTGAAAAAGAGATAAAAGAGAATGTTTTAACGTTTTTCTGACTGATTTGGAAGCAATATGTGCTTGATCATCTCCACTCATTCTTTCACCGACGGTCATAGGCACTTTTCAGGACCACCATACCTCAACCTGGTCCCTGACCTAATACAGGTGACCAAGAAAGAATCAGTGACACGACAAGCAAGTAAGTCAGCCTTCGCTTTACTCATTTCATTTGTGGTAGTTTGCTACTTGTATACCTGCTACTCATTCTACCGTGTAAATACCCTGTTACTATATTTAAAATTTAAGTTTTGAGAGAACGGAGTTTTATTTTATTTCATGTCTATACTTTAAAATTTTGTATCATTTTCAAGGTTTTTTTATTATTATTTTTACTTCCTTGGTAAAAAATAATCGGAATGTCATCTCTATTTTATGACGTTCCGCTGTTTTGTCGTATATGTCCCTTTGGTAATGGTAACAAAACCCAGAACATGATAATTACAAGGTGATTCATAATATGCTATCCCGAAAGAGGCTTATTCTATTAACAAAATTAAAAAAAGAAATAATATTAGCAAAAAAAATCCAAAACTTTTCATTCATCATCATCATCATCATTTCAGCCGTACGACGTCCACTGCTGAACATGGCCTCCCCCACAGACAGAGCGAATTCCTCATCATGTGGGGGGATTTGCCCATACTCACCACGCTGGGCATGCGGGTTGGCGAGCGCAGTTAGAGCTATCGTTGTTAAAATGAGGGACGCTGCTGCCCATCCCCTAGCTTTTTTCCCTTAGTCGCCTCTTACGACATCCGCGGATAGGTAGATATGGAGAGGCCTATTCTTCAGCCACCACAGCCATTAAAAACTAACCAACTTTTCATTAAAAAACCAAATGAAAATCGCTATTTTTGGTCTTTTTGAAATCTTTGTAACTAATTTTAAGCGTACGATGAAGCACTTCGCTTCATCAAGATTCCTACCTTAAACAGACGAATAGTTGACTTAACCCCAAAACAGCAGAATTTTGTGTTTATTTCAATGAAAAATTATGATATTTTAAACGACGTAGAACAATCTTAGTGCTGGAGACTGTACACTCCATTTTTTTTCTACTAAAACTCCAACCATCTAACTTTTAATGGTTCTAACCGTAATATCTTACTTCTTACTAACATCTTACTTTTTGTTACTCTACAAACATCCCCCACAATCATAACCAATTCTCATAAACCTGCTCTCCCCCTAATTAAGATTACATTCGCACTAAAAGGTTAATTCCCCGAAATCGCCCCGAAAAAGTCCAATTTGCTCCCTCCACCCCCCCTTTACCCCCTTAACAGCGGGGGGGAGATATAAAACTGCAGTTAAAGTCGGAGATACTCTGATTGGGATTACGCCTATAGATTGTACGTACTTGCAAACAGATCGTCTGTTGAAATAATTTAGTGTTATGCTGTTTTGAAACTTATTTTCAAAGCAATAAATCAAATAGAAAATGTACTCATCATCGGCCTGTAGTAGAAGTCCATTGCAGGCCTGCTTTAAAGAGTGACTTCCCGCAACAATGTCGTCGGTCCATCGGGTAAATTTTACCAAACAAACTTGACTGGCCTTACAGCTCTGTTGGTAGTAACTCTGCCTTCTGCACTAGAGGTCGCGGGTCGCACTGGACAAACATTTGTGTGATTAACACAGATGTTTGTTGTGTGTCTGGGTGTTAAATATATATCTATTATGTATATCAGTCTCTGGTACCCATAGTACAGGCTATGCCTAGTTTGGGATCAGTTGACCGTGTGTGATATGTCCGGAATATTTATTTATTTATTTTATAATTGGCAATATCTTTGTTCTACGACTTTTGAAATTACAACATTCTGCATTGAAAAAACTCTAAGCAAAATTCTGCTGTTTTGGGGTTAAATCAGTTGAAACTCAATCATTCCGTTTTATTAATTCTATTTGGTAATAGAATAAGCCCCTTTTGGGATGTTACACTAGTTACGGAACACGTTGTAGGCGATCTGAAAAGGCGTCTAAAGCTCCATTCACAGATTCCTGCGAAACCAATAAAGGCTGAAAAAAGCTTCGCAGCAACAAAAGCGTGAAAAACTCGCAAATTCATGCAAAAAGGTGTTTTTACTTTTGAAAAGATACGTGCATTAAACACGGCCCCGGCTGAGTGTCGAGACGTGACCGCGCATGTGGAGGGGAATTACAGCTTTTACTACTTTCCACTGACAATTTTAAGCTTTCAGGGTTTCGTTAGTGAGGTGCCATGAGTAAACGAGTAGGAGGACTCAATTCAAACTCAAAGGGTGTTTATTTCAATAAAATCAATAGGATCACTCTGAAACGGCTTAGAAACTAGGTGAAGCTACGCCTGTTCCTCGCGAACAAACCTAGAAGATTCAGGCAACATATTTTTTTTCGCTTATCCTTTTGTACAAAATGGAATGTAGAGCTTCAGAGTGGTGCTGATCGAACTAGGTGTGGCTCAAACTTTTGACTTTCGATCCCTAGTCAAAGTCAAAGGCATTTATTTCAATAAAATCACTAGGATCACTTTGAAACGTCTTAGAAACTAGGTGAAGCTAGGTTCCTCGCGACCAAGCCTAGAAGAATCAGGCAACAAACACGGCTTGGTGCCTATCATTTTTATCGATGATCTTTTTTCACAAAATGGAATTTAAAGCTTCAGTGTGGTGCCGATCGAACAAGCTCGCTGGTTCGAATTCCGGCTGTGAAACAACGTCGTGAGTCGTTTACAAGGCGATTCATTTTAAGTATACTATCCTGAAAGGAGCTTATTATATCAAAAAAAAGAAAGAAAATTAGTTAAAAAAAATTTTCCTTTCAGTTTTTTTTTTAATAAATATATTTTTAATTATAATTGGACAATATGCGTGTTTTGTTTAGGCACAACGAGATTTTCTCTAAATTGGAGCAGCCCGCCTGGCAAGGTACCTCCGCCTTACAGGATTTCGCAGCCAAATAACAGTATTTGTTTCAAATAGTGTCGTCCTCTTGCGGTCTTTAAGTGAGGGAGGTTCTAGATCGGCATGCGTGATGCCTCTGGTATTGCAAGCGTTCATATACTACGGTAACCACTTACCAACACCAACAGGTGGGCCGTAAGCTTGTTTGTAACAAAAGCTGTACAACAAAAGATGTACAAAAAAAAATGCCCTCTCAGAGAGCTTTAATTACGCTTGATGAACACAAGGTGTGAATCTGACTCGCACTTGTCCGAATTTACATTTTCCTCGAAAACCTATGGAAGTTGATAACTGATGAAACACTAGCAACATATTTTTTGAAAACTTTGCGCCTACCTTATATTATTATTATTATTATTTTTTAAAATAATAATATGTTATACGGAGGCAAACAGGCTTACGGCCCACCTGATGATAAGTGGTTACCGTCACCTATCACCGACATCAGCAACACCTGGAGCATTGCTAATGCGTTGCCTGCCGAACCCCTCCCCCCTAAAGAGCTTTGGCAACCTTACTCACCGCAGGAACACAACACTATTTGAAACAAATAATGTTATTTGGCTGCGATCTTCTGTAAAGAAGGAGGTATTTTCTAGGAAATATTTTTACGGATGACAAAACCTCATTGTTTGATGAATGAAACTAAAGATTTATAAATAAAGGAGGAGTATACGCTATAAAAGGAAGAGACAATGCGTTTTTATTACAGAGTTGGAAAATCTTTCACTTTTCTGTAGTTTTTATGGTAAAAACGCTGTCAAATAATTATTCTAATGGATATTATTCTTATCGATTAGAAAAAAAACAGATTATGAAAACTCCTCTCTCCCTTAATTTTTTTTAAGAACCCTTAAAAATAGGTTATCATTTGGTGGGATTTGCCCATACTCGTTTCGGGTTGGCGATCGCAGATAAATAAAGCTTTTTTTCCCTTAAGACATCCACGGGTAGAAATGGAGAGGCCTATTCTTCAGCCGGGGCCCAGCGGCAGACTTTCACCACACATGCGAAAATTTGAGAGGATTTTTGGATGTTCGTGCTTCAATCACGCCGTAACGGCTCAGCCAATTTCAATGAAACTTGGAATAGATAGAGTTCTTTACCTAGAATAGCATATAGGCTTTTTATCTAGATACCACGCGAGCGAAGGAAGCTAGTATATACATATACAAGCTCAACTTTTCCAAAAATAAAAACATCCCTTAACGTTTGGGGTATTTAAGGTCCTGTAATGGTTTATCGAATGCCAATTACACAGTAGACTGACTTTTAGGTCCTTAAAAGAATGTATCGTCCCTTTCCGAACGCGTCAAAACAAGATTAATGTAATCCACTAACAGGATATTAACTCCACAATACTTTGTTTGGTTATCTACGTTTGAGGATTAGAAAATGAGTTTCCCTAAAATCCGAAAATCTATGCTAAGCAAGAGTATTTTAAGCTAACTCTCTACAGTCGTTAGTATTGAAACTCTTCTCATGACATACCACGGACTAATTGCATCAAATATACGTTATGGCATAATATTTTGGGGAAATTCAACTGATTTTGGCAAGATCTTTAAGCATCAAAAACGTTGCATTAGAGCCATGTTCCGCCGTAAAACGACGGATTCATGTAGGCCTTACTTTACAAGTCACAACATTTTAACTGTACCCTCCTTGTATATTTTCGAATCGGCTATGTTTGTTAAAAATAACCCTGAGCTATTTTGTCGACTTTCTGATGTCATTGTACGTAACAGACGAGATCAGGCTAAAGTCTGCACACAAAACTCAAGAACTACATTGATGCGCATTGATCTTCTGCATGGCTCCTTCCATATACAACACATTACCTAAAACAATAAGAAAGTTACCGCGTTCACTGTTTCAGAGAAAGTTGAAAATCACTTTGGAAAAAAATTGAGGAATTTTTAATGACAAATTTTTTATTCGATCTGTTTAGCTAATTTATTTATTGTTTTCAATTTGTTTTATTATGAATTTTTAATTTGAGCTTGACATTATTTGTAATTATATATCTAATGTTAAACGAAATATTGCACACCATAACATGGCAGAATACATTGATTCCATTTTATAATAACATTAACACCTCTGTACCTATCTACATGTATTTCAAGCAATACATTTTTACTTTACTTTACTTTAAGTAATTTTATGGGCGGTTTGTTTACATACAGTTCACATCGAATTTGGCACCTGTATCCCTAGGTCTACTGTTCTTAGGATGTCAGTAACGCGGAAAAGACGTGGAGAGTTTGGAAATGGCACGCGTTTCAGAGTCCCTGCCAGACACTTTGCGCTATTATTTACGCTGCGGTGTGGCGTAGGACACTTCGGGCCCCTCTGGGTCAGCAGTTTGGGAGAGACGGATTGGGTTTTGATAGGATACTAACGTGTTTGCCTGAGTTTTTTTACAATAAACACATTAATTTTGCACCCAGATAAGTTATACAAGGTGATTTATAACATGTATGCTTTTTTTAACAACGATAGCTCTAATTGCGCTAGCAAACCCGGTTGCCCAGCGTGAGGAGTCTGGGGAGTATGAGCAAATTCATCCCACATGATAGGAAGCTCTGGCAATCTGTGGGGGAGGCCTATGTTCAGCAGTGGACGTCCGGCGGTTTAAATTATTTATTAGGGATTATAATTAGATAACTTTTCTTTTGAGCCTCACCTAGTTCGATCGGCACCACACTGAAGCTTTAAATTCCATTTTGTGAAAAAGGATCATCGAAAAAAATGATAGGCACCAAGCCGTGTTTGTTGCCTGATTCTTCTAGGCTTGGTCGCGAGGAACAGGCATAGCTTCACCTAGTTTCTAAGACGTTTCAAAGTGATCCTAGTGATTTTATTGAAATAAATGCCTTTTGACTTTTGACTTTGACTTTGAAATAATGCAAGATACAAGATTTTATACTTGTACGTAGTTCCATATTTTCTATAGATAGGTACCTACCTACCTACTTAGGTAATCCATAGTTAGATATTAACAACTAGCTTCCACCCGCTGCTTTGAACGCGTGAAACCTATGAAGATAAATAGTAGCCTATATGCTATTCCAGACTATAATCTATCTTTGTTTGTGTTTGGATGTTTTTGGTTCAATCAATCACGCCCAAACGGCCGAACGGATTTGGATGAAATTTCGCACATAGATTATAGTCTGGAATAGCATATAGGCTACTATTTATCTTCATATGTACCACGCAAGCGAAGCCGCGGGATGAATTTAGTCAATAATATTTTTCTTTAATTTTGATGATGACTTGAAAAGGTGCTATGAAAAACAATCTGCTTATTGAATCTTGCCAAAACGAGCACGTCGCTAACTGTACATTACACAGGTGAGCACTTTGGCTTAATTACGAAACCTCTGTAGTCGGTATCATTACCGAACGGTGGTATACAAGAACCTGTGTCAGATTCTCTCTTAGGGATGTGCTGACGTGGAAAAGCGGACATGCCATACGGAAACGAATTTCAATTCGTAGAATTCATTTTCGATTAGTTGTTCAATTGTTTTTTTGTTCTGTAATTATTAAGACTCTGTGGGACCCAAATTTCGTGTTCGCATGCGCTTACCTACTTTTTCGGGCGTATAGGCGAAATCGCTGTAGGCGCGACGGTCCGTAGGCCTCTTAAGGCGTGTACAATCAACATCATAAGTAGGTAAATGATGAACGGAAAAAGTTTCTAAGTGTTTTATGAATAGTTAATTGATTCAGGCGTGACTTTGCGGAAGTCCATTATAAGATATAAAATAGACAAACAAATATGTAGTACCATTCCGCTAATCTATTCCTCATAAGTTCAACAAAATGCAGACGTATTTGTTTGTCTAATTAATCTTAAAAAACCGTAAGGCCCATCAAAAAATAAAAATAGTTTTTGAATGTATGAAAGAGTTTTGGTCATAACCAAAACTCTTTCATATGACATCCCACAAAAAAACTTCAATCAAAAACAAAAACTTCTATCTGACTGAAATGTCATCGTGAATCATTCATCTGTTTTGTATATTTGTATGTATGTACCTATATCTATTTACTTATTCATATAAATTATTTGTATAAATTTACATAAACAGTATAGGTACACTATACAGTTTATGTAAATTTATAAATATTAATACCTTTATTATATATGATGTATTCTTATCTACGTACTCTTAAATAATTTAATATTTAAGAGATATTACGTTTACTTTGTAGTGCACCCTGACCAATCTTCCGTACAATTCAGACTCCTCTCCATCCAAAGGTTGTCTGGAAGAGATCGCTTTCTTAGCGATAAGACCGCCCATTGTACATTTAAATTTATTTAGTCTGTAATCAATTGTAATTACTTATTAAGGTGTGTGTACAATAAAGAATTTTCATTCATTCATCCCACTTCAGGAAAATATTTTTGTTTAAAAACCCCCTCAAGGATATCTGAGACTTCCCTTGGTGGTTTTAACTCTTACTCTTACCAGCAAATCTTGATAGTTCAACCTGTTGTCCTACTAAATTACATGTATCGGATCGACGGTTGGCAAGTTACGCTCTAGCAAATATACAACGCATCTTTGCTCGCTTCGCTTGCTCAATCAATAAATGCCGCACAACTCTAGCAGTAAGTTACACCGCAGAATACTTTACAGTTAGTAAGTTATACAGAGACCAAAATAATTAATGAGCGCAGCTTAGTGGTGGCACAGAGTTTACCATATTGTTATATTGTTGTTTCACTGGCTCATATTGCGATGTGCCACTGGTTTTTTCTTGGTCTTTCTGTAGGGCAACTAGTAACTTTGTATCGTATGAGGTAGTGACCAATTCTGGTGATGGAGTTTTTAGGCCCCGAAGGACTCCGTAGTGACTTAACGAGTATGGTAGCCGGGACCACCTCCGAAGCACAGGAGCTCTCAGTTTAGTAATATCAACAAGCGGTCACCCATCCATTGGTTACAGCACTAAAGGTTGCGTACGCCACGGACTAGCGCTTCTCGGTGGTGCTTGCTTGTCTTTCGTGTTTCTTACTGGTTTTTTCTTGGTCATTCTGCATTATGTCAGTCACCAACTGGAGGTAGCTATATGGTGGTCCTGAAAAGGGTCAATGGCTGTCGGTGAAGGAAGATGTGGGAGGTTGTCTACCATGCCTGAGTTGCGAGCCAATTTTTTTGAGTATTTCCTTATTTTCTATTATATACATAAATCAAAGTATGTATGTATAGAACTTTTCCTTGGTACTTAGCAGTACGGTAGTATATTTCCTCGTCGCTAAAACATCTTGCCGTGAGATGTCGCTGGTGCACCGGAGATGAAGTCACACCTCTGCCAGGTACTAATGAGTGCACATTTAGAACTAAGTTCACCGTCTGTCTGTCTGTAATGGCGCATGTAACTACTCTTGGCTGTGAACGAGCTTTTTATGTTAGAACTAATGTAGGTACAGTCACGCTCATAATTATCTGCATAAATCGCGCCCGAAGCATTGCAGCGGCTTGTTTGGTCTATGGTTGCAGTTTCAAAAATTTAGGTAGGTATACTTATTTTTCGCATGATGTACCTATTGTTCAAACGGGTTGCGATATGTCATCTAAAATTATTTGAAAATTATCATTAAGGAGTGACTAAAATGAGCGTAGTATGAGAGCCTTTATAAACCCAACAGCTTTACCTACACAGTTATTTACCTTATACCTGAATGTAATTCCTACGTGGTAATTGCAAAATACCCTTAAGCATCACACAAAGGGAACCTCAAGACAAATATTAGCGAAACGAGTTAATGACTATGAAAAGGTACAGTCTGCACTTACATTTTGTAAAAGTTTCATGATTTACATATCTTTTTATTCAAACAATATTAAGTAACAGAAAAATAATAATAATAACAGTTGTAAATTAAACTAAAATAGAAATGTACTCTGTTTTCTACGACTACGACTACAAGTAAAAAACAGAGTTCAGATCACCAACCACAGGCAGCGTGCCCAAAAGGCAGGCGACGTTACCTCGTTGGATCGCTATACTGATCCTTTGTCCGAGGTAAGCACCAGCCCTTCGGTCATTGGTCTCATCCACAAGATTTTTATTTTTGATTTTCATATTTTTTTTTTATACAACTAAGGTAACAAACAAGCATACGGCCCACCTGTTGGTAAATGGTTACCGTAGCCTATGTACGCTTGCAATACCAGAGGCATCACGCACGCGTTGCCGACCCCTCAAAAAGTTCAAAACGCCCTTTTTGAAGAACCCCATAAATAATGCCACAGTTCTAAAAAGTTCTTTTCAGTTATCTTCAGTTCTTATCAGCTCTTGCTTGCTTGTCGTGTCACTGATTCTTTGTTGGTCGTATTAGGTCAGTGAGCAGGTTGAGGTATGTTGGCCCTGAAAAGGGCCTATGACCGTCGGTGAAAGAATCAGTGTAGTGAAAGTATTAAAGCGCGCCTCTCTTAGAGGCTCCTTATGTGCACAATGCTCTAAAAAATAAACATAGAAAGAGACATCGCCCAATTGGTTTGAGAGAATCTTCGCTCGCTCGATCAAATTATTCAATAAACTCTATGAATATTGTGTGACCATCAGAACAGTCATTCCACAATCACAGAATCTAAATTACAATTAAATTGTCCCGAAAATGGATTTATTTTGGAAATGGAATAAATCAATGTCGCTATAGAAACCCGATGGTTATGCAATTATATTGGTCCATTAAGGGTGGCAACCACCTATTTTAGTTAGTACCTAATGCCTTATATTAACTACTAGCTTGTACCCCCGGCTCCGCTTGATAGAAATTAGCCTTATTTAAGGTAAAGCCTTTCTATTTCAAGTTTCATTGTAATCGGTTGAGCCGTTACGGCGTTTGTGATTGGACCATAAACATCCAAACAACTGTGAGTAAATAGAGTCCAAAGAATAAATAAATAAATAAATAACACCCAACAGTCACGTAGGTACGACCCCAAACTTTTGTCGTGGGTATCAGAAACTACGAGTACCATGGTACCACAACACCTAGACCCAGAACAAATGTTTGCAGATCATACAAACATTTGTCCCGCAGCAGAAATCGAACCCGCACCCCTTGCGTCTCAGTCGCAGTGTTGCCAGTGGCAGATAGTCAAATATAACATGAGACAGCTCAAAAAGTAACATTTTCCCGAGAAAAGTTACATTACCTTATATTATGTGGAAATACTTATAAGGGCACTTTATTACAGAAAAACTAAAATAAGTTGTCTGTCCTGTCCCATTTGTACAACTTCGAAAAAATCGTAATAATGAGGGGTTTTTGATTTGCATTTAAAAACAAAATTAGTTTCATATTCCTCGATAGATGGCAGTGTCCCAATTGGTAATTAGAGTATATCAATGTCAAATGAAAGGAAAACAAACTTTTTCAAAAAAGAAAGAAGAAGAAGTTCTTAGTTGTTTCGTTCGTTTGTGCCTGAGTTGAGTTTTGTTATTTCTATTGTTTTTCGTTATCCATGGATATTTGCTTGCCTACGAAAATAAAATTACCGACACCAAAAAATCAGCGAACGAAGTAACGAAAGAATTTTCCAAATCGGTCCATTTTGACGTATACGGTTGTTTTACTATTATTTGACATTGACATACCCTAACTGCCATTTGACGCCCTGCCATCTATCGTTTCTTCATAAAAATGCAAATCGAAAACCCCTCATTGTTTTAGTTGAACTAAAAATAGATTAGCTATTTAGATTAGCTATTTTTTCATTGCAGTGCGATGCGCGCTCGGAAACGGTCGTGTCTCGCTCTAGCACAGTTAAGAATTTCTTAATTCAGGACACGCGCGGCGCAAGCCGCTGCCCGGTACGATCGCTATGGCTACTAAGCCCATCATTGTGAACGAGTTGTTGGCGTTCCTCCAGAACGCCATCGACACTATGGACGAAGTGAGCATAATGCAGATATGCAAGTCCAGTTTTAAAGAAGAAGAAATATGCAGTGCCAAGGCGCTGATTTTTCAAACGCTCGGTAAAATTGCCAAGATGCCGTCCCGCCGGAGGGATGGAGGGGAAAGAAGCATACAGGACATCATCACCCTGCTGAAGGAGACTGATCCTGACGACGTGCCCGACTTCGTCGCGAAGGAGCTACACAAGCTGCCCCCCGTGACGTTTGACCACGTCGATGTGACCAGACTGCTGAAGGATGTTACTAATCTCAAAGCTAGTCTGGCTGAAGTGAAGATGAAGTTGGAGGCGTCAGAAGTTACCATCGGTGACCTTCGCTCCGAGGTTGCATCACTGCGTGCTGCCACGGTAACTAGGTCACCTGAGGCTTCGAACGTCACCATTGACCGAGGAGCGCGAAATATGTCTGCATCATCGTTCGAGTCAGCGATATTGGACGTGTCGCTGGCCGCGGCTGACAACGCCGCCAATATTTTGCGGTCGCCCCGCCCGCTCCCCGCGTCACCGCGTGAGGGACCGACACGTGCGCGCGCGCCCTCCCCCCCGCGCGCTTACGCCTCCGTCATCGCCGCCACCGCCGCACCCGACGCCGCGAGCCGCGCCGCGCCCGCTGCGCAACCGCAGCGTCCGGTGCGCTCTACAAGGAAGGGGAAAAAGAAGCTGCCCTGTGAACCATCACGTAGTGCTCCGCATACGCCAGCTCCTGGGAAGGGGCCCTGTGACGCGGAGGGATTCACCGTGGTAGTTCGCAAGAGCCGTAAGCCCAGTCGTCGGAACCAGTGCGGTACTGGGCCGAAAGACCCGAACTCCTGTTTTAAAGCGGAGGTACCAACTACCCAGCTCTACGTTTCACGCGTTCACTACTGCGTGGAGACCAAGGCTGTGGAGGAGTACCTCAAAATGAAGACCGGACTTTCGCTGCGGGTCGAGAAGCTGGATTCTCGCCATAATGTGGCTTCAATTCATTTATGGTGAGAGTTCCAACTGAACATCTATCGACCTACCTAAGCGCAGAGTTTTGGCCGAAGGGTGTCAAGTTCCGAAGGTTCACTGGCCGCCTGCAAGGGGACACCGCCGTGTACCGTCGTCAGCTGACACCCTGATTGCGACATCGACACGTCGCAGTAGTCACAATGTTTTAAATAATTAATAGGTATTTTATATATTTTAGGTTAAGGTATATATTTCTATGGGTCTTAGAATTAGTTTTTACCATCTGTACTATTCTTAAGTTACCTGAAATAAAATTTATATTATTATTATTATTTATTAGAAGTTACTTTTAGGTCAAGCTAGAAGCTGCTCTATTTTATCCAACCAACCCAGATCACAAATTCAATTCACAACTTCACAACAGTTCAGTTGCGGGCGGCGGCATCTTGCGGGCACTCTAGTCACCACTCGCTTATGCTCGCTCGCCTAAGTAGGGTAGGATGGAAGATTGAAAAATACACGAGAGTGAGTATGCGGTACGACGAAGATTTTCGCGCGGACGTCGTCCGTCGCATCAGTCAGTCAGTCCACAAAATCAAGCACGCCAACATGACGAACAAAAACATTGTTGGATGCGTTCCGTTTCACGATATTGTTTTGTGCCAACATGACGAACAAAAACATTCTTGGATGCGTTCCGTTTCACGATATTTTTGTGTTTGCTGGTTTTTTTTTCAAGTTTATTTATATTGACCTAAAAGTAACACAAAGTAACATATTGAGTCGTGTAACATGGAGGTAACATGAGAGGGTCAAAAGTAACGTAAAATGTTACAAAAGTAACATTCTGGCAACGCTGCTCAGTCGGGCGAACCACTCGACCAAAACTAAGCTTTATCAGTAACCATAGACACAGCAACCATAACTTCCATCAACATAAAGCCATGTACAAACCACGTGCGATATCTCATCTAAAATTCATTTTAAAATGATTTTTTATAAGGTTAATTTTGAGTTTGACTTTTAGGAGCTTGCGATATCGTTGAGCATCGCCCACCTCCGAATGTCAAACTCAAAGTTGAAATTGTTCAGTCTCTAACAACTTTACTACAAACGGCAAACTCTATTGCTTTTGGCCTTTGATGACCTCGGTGGCGTAGCGGGCGAGTGCGCGACTGAGACGCAAGGGGTACTAGTTCGCTTCCCGCTGCGGGACAAATGTTTGCATGATCTGCACATATTTGTTCCGGGTCTGAGTGTTGTGGTACCATGGTACTCGTAGTATCTGATACCCACGACACAGGGGATCCTAATGTGGGGTCAGGGTATGTAGGTGACTGTTGGGTGCTATTAAAAAAAGAGCATAGTTTGCTCTGCAAATGGTATCACCAATTCCACAAAATTACAAAATATATAAAAGTTTAAAATCGGTGACGAGTACCCTAAACCGACGAGCATGTATGAGGAATGTGATGAGAGTGAATGAAGCATAAGAGGTATGTCAGGATCGTAGCAAGTGGAAAACCGGGGTCTCTGCCTACCCCTTTGGGAAACTATAAATAATAAAAATAGTATATATGTATTATTATTATTATTTATATATATTATTCATTTCCACTATTGAGTGGCAGAATACATACATAATAACTAACAGTAATTAAAGAAGAGTAACAAAAATATAGATGCTAGATTTAGATTTACAGATTTTTCACTACATATTACAGAGTATTCCTTGGTCCCTAAACTAGGATTCCCTGTATTATGGGTAACCAAGCTTCTCACTAGAGGTAATGTTGAGTTGATCAGGAAAATTTCGTAGATATTGACTTTGAATAACCAAGCAGCATTATAATTTGTTATTTGTGTGTGTGTTCGTAAAATATGTTTGTGTGCGAAGGTAATCTGAATTAGCATGTCTTGTAGGTGAGAGTAGTTTTCGTACTATTGTTAATAAGGTTTAGTTTTCAACATATAAAATTTGTTCTGTTTCTGTATAATTAAGTTTTAGAAAAAAATCGGTGAGTGTTTTTTACAATTGTAGCTATTTTTGTCCCAAATTTTTAGTTGAATGTTCAGTTTAGTATAGATAAAAGGCGCTCTAAAGTTAATAAACCTTTGCCCCAGGCTTGAGTAGGTCATTTTACCCCGCCAGGTGAGTTTACGCCTACCAGCATCAATAGCTGTGATGCTAATGTGCTGATGAATGTATAAAAAATTGGTAGAGGTAAGGATCATTTTGAAACGAATTTTATATGACATACCAAGAATATATCGGACGCCGTTTGAACACGCACGGCTCAAACGTCTTCAAAACTGTTTGACAAAACGCAACGATATACTGCGGTTTGTCAGGGCACATAGCATGTTCCATCCGTATTAGACTTCTGTTTACTATCTCCTAGTCGACGATAGGGGTTTCGGATTTGGATCAAAATGGTGAATTCTATTGGTGAGAATTATTTTCAATTTTGTGGCATATTTTAACACAAAACATCATACATAGTCCTGACGCCATACCAGAATCATCTGTGTCGTAGTAACAGTAAAAAAATAACAGAAACTACGAGTACCATAGCCTCACTCACCTGGACTGGCCTGCGCTGCGCCAACGAGGTCGTCATTCACTTTCAAGTTTCACCAAATTTATTCTCCGCGTTAGAAACTCCAAAAATATTTCAGTAACTTCAACCACGGGTCACGGTTACAAAAGATAAACTTTGATGCATAATATTCGTAGCAACAGTAACTAAAGACACAGGTTGTGTGAGTTAGCTGGCTCAATTTGATCCTGCTGAAATATGGCCAAGAAGCTTTGCAGATGATAAGGTATCATCATTATTGTCAGTAGCATAGCTTACTGCTGTAGTACCTACTAATTAAACCAGAAAATATACAAGGTGATTCATAATATGTATTTTTTTTTTTTTATACAACTGAGTTGGCAAACCAACATACGGCCCACCTGTTGGTAAGCGGTTACCGTAGCCTATGAGCGCTTGCAATACCAGAGGCATCACGCACGCGTTGCCGACCCCGAACCCCCTTCCCCCTAAAGAGCTCTGGCAACCTTACTCACCGCAGGAACACAACACTATTTGAAATAAATAATGTTATTTGGCTGCGATATTCTGTAAGGCGGAGGTACCTCCCCAGGCGGGCTGCTCCAATTTAGAACGAGAAAGTCTCGCTATGCCCTACCCCCTCCAAAAAAATATATTATCCCGAATGGGGCTTATTCTACACCCAATCCTACTAATATCCTACTTCCTACTTATTATTATAAATGCGAAGGTTATTGAGGATGTTTCGATGTTTGTTGTTCAATCACGCCGTAAAGGCGCAACCGATTTCGTTGAAACTTGGAATAGATAAAGTTCTTTACCTGGAATAGGATATATGCTACTTTTTATCTAGGTACCACGCGAGCCGCGTAGCCGCGGGCGGAAGCTAGTATTTTATATTTTTATTCATCCATTCCGGGATACTTAGTATTGTAGTTACGGAACACGCTGTATAAAACAAGAACGCCGAGCCAGGTCAGGTGTAGTTGTACAAACCCTTACCAATAAGGTACTCTTCCTCAGTACTGCATCAAGCCGTGTTTGTTGCCTGATTCTTCTAAGCGTGGCCGCGAGGAATAGCTTCACCTAGTTTCTAAGACGTTTCAAAGTGATCCTAGTGATTTTATTGAAAAGGCCTTTTGGCTTTGACTACTCGACTTGGCCAGCTCGTTTCATGAGCTGTGTCATAAATCTGTTGAGCGCGTTTGTAATAGTTGGCTCGGCTGGTATTGGCGCTGTTGTGCCAACTTCGAGACTGCAGAATGCAGAGCTAATTTGGACCAACTTGGAGGGAACTCGGTTTCATGTCTGATTAGTCGCATTAGGATTCAGTTTATGTTTAGTCTCTATTTTAGCAAAGGCATTAGTGCTGGTTTCCTTATAGCGAGTTTCAACGGGATGATATTCGCTGTTCGGCTAGCGAAATCCCCATTCAAAGCCGCAAAGACAGCAGAACAAAATAATAAGTTTGAAGACTATAACCCGATTATTGACTAAAAACTCATATAGATATTTAAAGGTTATTAAAAACTTGGGTTTTAGAATTATATTTAAAGCTTTTCATGAAGAGTGTACTTAAATTTACTCGTTTACCCTTTCTTTTGACACGAAACACGATACCTAAGATGATTTTTATTTTATTAAACGTTTGAGATTCGCGTCTATTTTCTGTCATGAAGTGACGTCATTATAGCCTATATACCTACACCAAAAGGGCCATTATGGAACTTTATTGCAATCAGTTTCAATATTTTATTTGCTTGCGGTAAATATGGCGGCTTTGCGATTAACATTTCAAATACAAATACAAATACAAATTCTTTATTTGCAACATTACAAGTTTAGTTTACAACATAATATGTGCCTACTTAGGTGCAGAAAGAAAAGGGTAACAAATACAACTTATAGTAGGCAACTTATAGGTACGTGAATGGTATGAACAGCAATTGCGAGAAATAAAATAATAATTATTTCATTCAATGTCATTGTTACCCCTGACACTGAAATATACTGCCGCTGTATAAAGTTCGTCGCATCTTGCGTCTCAAGCCACTTTCAAATTCCAACCGCATTCTGCCCATATTCTTCGATTGTATCTTTGAGTCCCAAGCGCTCTATTTGCCCACAATACACTACTTATTCCCATTCACAGACAACTGTAAACTGCGAGCATGGAATGCAAATTCACAGCGGGATATAGCGCGGATTGCTTCCGGCTGGCGGCGTAAAGACAAACTCCTGTTTAACCGCATCCTGAAGAATTCGACAGGACATAGGCCTCCCCCGAAGAGTGCCACGGCAAACGCCTATGAGCTTTTCCCATCTACCGACTTCCCGCAATCTCAATGCCGTCGGTCCATCATCGGATAGGGAGACTAACTACACCGCATCCTACCTCTATACCCCACTTGTTGTCGGACTGATGTAATCTTTCATTTTATTTTAGCAGGACCTTATAGTAAAATGCCTTTCAGCAGTTGTTTGTTATTCAGCAAATTAAGTTTTTGATCATTGTTCACGAAGCAGGCTTTGGTTCCACGCTACCCATCCAGCGCATCGCATTTTTCAATTTGCTTGAAAATTCAAGGCGGTCCGGCTGTTTGTATGAATATTAAACTATATGTTATTTAGACTTTGAAACGCTATGTTAATAGGTCTCTAGATAGTTAACCTAGATTTCTAGATAGTTAGTGGTTAGTCAGTGGATGGAAAGGGCTCAAGACCGTTCGTCGTGGAACTCTTTCGGGGAGGCCTATGTGCAGCAGTGGACTTCTATAGGTTGTTGATGATGATGATGATAATCAGATAGTTAACATAATAAAATTACAAGTAACTATGAAGTACCTACTATGTTTAATTTCTTACATTAAAGTATTATTACTTTAATGTAAGAAATTACACATAAACATACATAAAGCTTATGCTTGCGGCCGCCATGTTGGTATTAGGTAACTTCACAATATTCTCTCTCATCTCTTTCTAACACATAGGTAAACGTTATGCTCATTGGAATTTTTGACAAAAAACATCAAGTTTATTTGTGTCGTTCCTGTCATCGTAGGTACAATATCATACATTCTGTCAATTTTTTTAATGAGAGCTAGCAGTTTTCTTGAGTAAATGACTGAAGATAGGTGTTAACCACGAAATCGTGTGGGTAATAAATACTGTGTGGTAATAAATAATAAAAATACGCACACCGATATTATAAAAATACATAAGGAACACGGGAGTAAGTAGCTTTTAACTATATTGCAACAATTATCGGAAAACTGCATAAAATACAATTTCTAGCAGCTAAACTAACACAGCTCGATGCTCTCAATCGATGAGGCTCAGTCAAGCGGCTTGATTGGAGCAACGTCATTAAATTCGTTATCAATCAACTGTTTGATTGAACGATCCAGGACTTAGTCGCCTTGTTACTTGCACTCGGTGAAGCTGGATTCGCCAAACACGTGCCGTGTACGTAACACGTGTTTCGTGCAGTTGCAAATGCCTTCCATCATAGAAGCGCCAGTTCGGTACCGGATCCATTCATCAACACACCAAGCAGGGTAAATAAATTTTGATGTGGCGCGTCACGGTACTCCACACCACAATGATTTGCTTCTGCCTTCATGAGCGACCCAGACTGCCAGATTTAGTGCTGAAAGAAGAAGAAGTGTGCTTTCACCAGAAAGGATCTGACCAAACGGTGGCCAAGTGAGAGCACACGAGGCTGTGACAGACCATCTACCTGGTGGCTAGCCAGTAAAGGGGAAACCTGCAAATGGATCAGAAACGTTTGGAGTTTGGTGGAGGAGGCTTATAAGCTCAATACACCCAGTAGTTCCCAGTAGTAACATGATGATTATAATAATCACCAGATTGTCGTACACGTCTGGTCATTCCTGGCCTTCCCCATTCCGGTTCTCATATCTCTGTTCATTTATTGAGGAGGACTGAATCTTCTCTAGACGAATATATGACGATACTTGCGGCGTTGCGGGCGAGTCTCGCTTATACGCAAGATATGTTTACATGATCTGCAAACATTTGTTTTCGGGACTGTTTATTTTTCAATGTCACAGAGAATCCTAGTGTTGTGTCGGGACTAAGTTCTTAAACTAACAGCCATAACAGACTTTTTAACCAACATACCTTAACAGCGACCAAACATCCAGTGACACGACGAACCCCATTTGTAGGATGTTCGTACCATATTTATTTGCACAAGCTTCTACTTCTAGTTTCTGTCTGAATGATAAATGCGCAAATAAGTTCCAGTCATTAGTTTGTATCCGCAAGATAAATGCTCGCATGCTTCCGGATGGATATATATTTGAGTTTTTAAAAAAGCCAGTCGTTGGTGAAACGTAATCTCAAATATACACATAATTATCTTCCTGCCTTTGTTCCACATTATGAGGGTTGGCACAAAATGCAAGTGGTATGCAAAAAATCGAAGATTTAGGTAGATTTGATGCTATGGTATTCGAAAACTCACTTGCACCAGTCAATGATAGAATTCTTGACCATATGGATTCACATACGCATACAGCATACAGAGCTCTTTAGGGGGGGAGGGGTTCGGCAGGCAACGCATCAGCAATGCTCCAGGTGTTGCTGATGTCAATAGGCGACGGTAACCACTTAGCATCAGGTGGGCCGTAAGCCTGTTTGCCTCCGTAAAAAAAAAAAAAAAAAACATACGCCATGCCGTATGCCACCACTATTTTTAACCGACTTCGAAAACAGAGGAGGTTATCAATTATGCGGCTATGTGTATTTTTATGTATGCCTTGTCCGATTCTGATGGTGATGACTCTAAGGTGGTCCCATATAAACATAAGGAGTTATGTATGTCGTGTATTATGTAAAATATTTGTTTGTATTAGGTTTCGTTTTTCTCTTAAATAAAAATGTAAAAGTATTTCAATAGAATCACTAGGATAACTTTGAAACATCTTAGAAACTACAGGAAGCTACGCCTGTTCCTCGTGACCGAGCCTAGACGAATACTAACCAAAAATCCAAAGCCAGATCAAGCCAAACAGAACCCTTGTTCAAAAAGGGTAAAGCCAAACATGAGCTTATGTATAGCCAGCCCTAGAACCACAACTCCAAGGCACGTGTCATCCCACTAATTCGTAAGGGATTCAATAAAATGTCCCACCCAAACAACCCAACCAAACCATGAAAGCTCTGCCCCTTACACGTTATCTACCCAAACCCAATTTTTCAACTGCCCGATATTTAAGCCTTACCGCATAAAGCCTACGTCCGCATTACCCTTAGGAGAGCTCCCCAGTAAGATACAAGCTTATGATATTTTAAATTATTTCCAACCTCTACGATTACGGTACAAAGTGGACACAGCAACTGCTACTTCAATTCCCACCTTATTTCAAAGTAGCTAAAGCTTGGAGCTGTCTGGGCGGTGTGATCCCAAAGGTGCGATTCGGGCCCCTTTATGGGATTTTCGCTCGTTTGTGTCCCATTGAATGTTCGTCCCGTATTTGGGTCATATTTGAAATAGTCGTGAATGGCCTTTTGGCTCAATGGAGGTATGATTTTTCCATCATTGAATTTTGATGAAAAGGTGCAGGTGCAAAGTTTCCATAGTAATATTCGAATAGAGTAATACGTTCTCGAATGGCGCAGGGATGGAAGGCCCCTCACCCGATGGACCGACGACATTGTGAAGTAGCGGGAATTCGGTGGATGGAGAAGGCTCAAGACCGTTCGTCATGGCACTCTTGGAAAGGCCTATGTCAAGCAGTGGACTTCTACAGGCTGATGATGATAATTACTTGAATTGGGCCATCTCGATCTAAGGATTAGTAAGTACTGCAGTTATCATCAAACAACTTAGACGAATCGGCGTTGTATGTATATTTTTTAGAGCATAATACTGAACCGTTAATCCGGTCCGTCAATGGCTGTGGTGGCCCCGGCTGAAGAATAGGCCCCTTCATATCTACCTATCCGCGGATGTCGTAAGAGGCGACTAAGGGAAAAAAGCTAGGGGATGCGCAGCAGCGTCCCTCACTTTAACAACGATAGCTCAAATGCGCTCGCCAACCCGCATGCCCAGCGTGGTGAGCATGGGCAAATCCCCCCACATGATAAGGAATTTGCTCTGTCTGTGGGGAGATGATGATGATGATGATGATGAATCCGGTCCGAAGGATTTGACGTCACAAAAGGATACTTCATAGATGTCAGTAAGTTTATTTTAATTTATGCTAGCAAAGTTCTTCGTAGCAGCTTTAGTAAGTTATTTTCTCTTTAAAAGCGAAGTTTCCATTCATAAGAGTTATGTTTAGTTTCTGAGTTTTCTTGGGCATAGGTAGAATACAATATCAAGTCTGTATATAAATTCATTGAATCAAAGAGTTTCACAATATTTCATCTTTTGATGCCTTTATTTGAAGATTACTTATGTAGGCAAGTTCTTACTACAGTACTTACTAAATTAATTCTAGATTTAGTAAGTGCCCTAGTTTGTGACTGTGGTAGTCACTGGTGAATTCCACGCAAATATCAAAATATTCAATTACTTATAAGGAATTCGCTCTGTCTGTGGGGGAGGCCATGTTCAGCAGTGGACGTCGAACGGCTGAAATGAATATGCCAGAATACTGTAAAATGTGGTTATGTAGTAAAATATTTTGACGTGCCTCTGTCAAGCCCCATTAGTTGAATGGGGGTTGATTCTGATGTTTTGGTGCCTTATAAAAGCACAAATATTCACGTGGTTCGGGTTTAGCCTGGTTTAGCAATCTGCGCCGTCACCAGATTAATGGTTTTCAAATAACCACGTCACAGAAATTCCAGGTGATTTATTGGTTGTGATGCAGGTAAAAAAATTCTACACTACAATACAGATTGGGCGTATTTTCGGTGCGTGTGAGATAGGTTTAGAAAGTACTATATAGCTAGTTTAGAAAGTATTTTCACCCCCTACTTTACCCCCTTTAGGGGTGATTTTGCGAAAATGCTGAAACACGTTTTTCTTTATTTCTTACCAAAAGCCTAAGTATGAATTTTTGGATCCATACAAACTTTCAACACCTATTTCACCCCCTTCAATATTATTATTGTGACAAAAGATGGCATAGGTATGTCCTTCCCCACGATATCATATAACTTCTTGCTAAATTTAATAACGATCCGTTCAGCCATTTAGTCGTGATGAGGTAGCAAACAAACGAACTAACTAAGTATAATATCTATGAATTTGAACTCGACGCTAAGAAACATTTATCTCAAAGTCAGTCAAATAAACAAAAGATCACTTTCTAAATAAAAACTCTTTTCGAAGTTCCATCTACATTTCGAAGGCTCACTTCAGATCCAAGGTGTTCAGAGATAACGGCAGCCGTCTTTTGCCAGAACAAGTTCGGCGGTAGCGTCATGTTCCGAATTAGTTAAATCGCGTCAAACTCAAAAAATAACTTTATTCAGAAGGATTATTCGTAATGTGGGCATGTGCCAAATGTTCGGACGTGCCTCTGACTACCCCCCTTAAACATCTTCAACGATCTTATCGCCAGAGTTGTTTTTTTTTTTGTTATTATGCCGCCAAAAACAGACGCTTCTATTTTAGAAACCTTCGGGTCTAGGTGGAAGGGTCCGAAATTGTTTCGCAGGAATGCCGAGCCTTCAGACGCCATTAGTTTTGGCAGCCTATGGGAGTAGGGCCCAGGGTCGGGTATCATGTTTTAAGGTATAATTCATAAATATCTTCTTACAGTATAGAATAGAATAGAATATACGTTTATTTGACATACACACGAAAACACAGAACAGACATGGGAACATATAATACAAGGTATTGTAAAAACACAACAAATGACAACAAAGAATAAACATAAACATAAACACCTGCCCACCTTATAGGTAGGCAGGCATCCACCTGTAGCCATTAGGTGCGAACCAGTCTCGCTCTGTGTCGGGTGCAGCCAAACAGGCCCTGACTCAGCTTATTGCTGCTTTACATGACAAAATGCCATGCAAAGCAGCGCTGGTTTTCAGGCAGGACCTTGAGTAAGGTGACGTCACATATAACAAAATAGAAAAGATACAGAAGAGAAAACAAGTAAAAGGATCGCTATATTGTATACACTTATTAGAGGTAGAACCAGTGAAAGAGTTTGTATTTGTATACTTGGGGACTTTGTTTACGAGAGACTTGCTTGATTATCATAGGCCCTTTTTAGCGCCATCATACATCAACCGTAATGCAAGTTGACCAAAAAAGAAGTGAAGTATATTTTCAGGAAAAAAAAATTAAAAACTGATTGGTTTTAGACTGAAAGAGTGAATCCGAATCGAAATTTTAATTTGATGCAAATTTTCCAGGGTATTCTGGATGTTTCTTTACGTTGTGTTCTACATAACAGGTATTCTCTTATAATAAAGACATATTTTAGATAGTCATATCGCATGCTGTTTGAATACGGCTTAAGCCAAGATTACACATGCCAGTAGGTGGCATGCCAGTTTCTAGACAGCCACGCGAGTACCTTCCCGCTTCGCAAAATTTTAACAGTTGGCATGCGAATGACGTAGTTTCCAGTGCCTGGTCTTTTTTAAACGAGCTACAGGCATATGTATTTCAAGAAACAGCCAGTGACACAACGTACGAAAACGTGGCCCATACGCTCTACGAACCAGGGACTGAATAACCGGAATATAAAGGTACCTTTAAATAACGATATGACGTCATCCCGATAAATTCCGCTTACCCGAATATTTCTCTACCGATAAATATAACGGTACCGGAAAATCTGGCTTCGCAGTTCATTTCGGTTTATTTCACTACCGGTACCTATAACCGAAATAAATAAAGGTTTTCTTTGATGAAACGCGGCCACCCCGCCACCGCGGCGCGACTGTCCTAGCGAACTAGCCGCGGCTCAAAATTTCGGTCACGAAATCTACCGGTATGAAATAACGGTACCGTAATGCCCTACCGGTATAGCATAATGGTACCGAAATGTTATAACGGTACCAGTACCTATAACCTCTACCGCTTTCAGTCCCTGCTACGAACAGCTATCGATTTGAAAGTTACTTACACTAAAAATATTCAGTGTAATTGGCCAGGGCCGATCCATCATCGCCAGTCAGCTTGTATAAACAAAGTAAAGTAGTTACGTTTATATGTGACCATCACAAAAGCCATCAATATGATGAGAAGTTTAATGCCGCCCACCGTGGCGCTTAATGTTCGACATACAAGGTGATTCATAATATGTTTGCTATCCCGAAAGGGGCTTATTCTACACCCAATCGGCAATAGAGATTGGTCTACGACTTGGAAATTCGTCATTTTTAATTTAAAAAACACTATGCAAATATTAGCTGTTTTGGGGTCCAATCAGTTCAAAATCAATAAATAAGCTGTTTTAGGTAGTAATATTAATGTTGGACTTCACCTACGTTTAACAATTCGTTATAAAGATGATAAAAATATGATGATCTTTTGAAAATGATATTTATTTAGCTAATTATTTTTCATTTTGTTAATAGAATAAGCCCATTTCGGGATAGTATACATAGTAATGATCACCTTGTACACCCACCGGCCTGTCATTGCTTTAATTACAATATTGCTGCCATTAAACTTCAGTAATTATTACATTGAATAATACTTACGTAACGTTAATAGTTTTAGTTCTTTCGTTGCTTGGATCCTTAACTCTAGGTTCGGTGAAATTCAGCGAGTAAAAAACCATACCTGTAAAGAAAGAGAGCGAAATGTAAATAAAAGGGTTTTACAATACAGAGCACCGATATACCTACATAGGTAGGAGGAGATAGGGCACAGCAGATTTTCTCGCTCTAAATTGGAGCAGCCCGCCTGGCCTGGACCTACGCCTAAAAGATCGCAGCCAAATATCATTATTTGTGTCAAAATGGTTCTGGTATTGCAAGCGCTCATAGGGTACGGTAACCACTTACCAACAGGTGGCCCTATGCTTGTTGCAAAAAACATTGTAAGCGGCATTGTGACAAGGAAACATTGATCTTAATTGTTCCAAAAAATACATCCACGAGAAATCCAGAAACATTCCAACATTTATTTCCCAATCCGAGGTCTTCCCCAAAATGGCCGTCAAAACGTACCGTCAAGTGACCGCACACCAAATTAAATGTAATGTGCGCATTCTGCGGACGGCGGTCGTCGCGAGCAGACTTCTGGTCGGACTTTTAATTACATTTATAATTAAACCGACCGTTGCACTGCCGAGGTTATTGGGAATGGATTACATTTTTTATCCAGGAATTTATACTAACATTACAAATGCGAAAGTAACTCTACTATTTGTTACTTTTTCCCGGCTGAACTGATCGTATTGAAATTTGGGAAGGAGATAGATTATAGGAAATAGGCTTTTTTTCCTCAAAAAATAATCTTGAAGGGGTTGAAAGTTTGTATGGGTAATCCATAATTCATCAAGTTATAAGAAACACGTGTTTCAACATTTTTAAAAATCATCCCTAAAGGGGGCAAAGTAGGGGTTAAAATTGTGATGTACAGCTTTCTTATAAATGCGGACGAAGCTAGTAGATTTTATATTTCATTACATTAGGTAGGTAGCAAAGATTCCAATGTAATTTTGAAACAGAGGTCAAAATTTGTTGCCCTTAGTCTATGTATACATTTAAGTAGGTATAATGATCATTTTTTTGTGTGTCGCATTACAAATAAAAACTTAACTATAGAACGATAAAGAAAATCTTCTTCCACTACAACGTACAAAACTTATTTGTTCTGAGCAAAATTAAAGCTATCGAGACGCAACATAAAAACAATACCAATGCAGAGGTGGAATACGTAGAATAGATAATAGAGCAGCATACGGGAGGTTTAGCTGAAATTGAGTCTCCGCAGAGAATACAGGCTAGACTAATAATGTAGGACTTGGAAGGTGAATCCCCGCATATTGCTGAGATCAAGAGCAAAGTCGGATTTAAAAGTCTTACAGCTCAGTGGTTCGAAATTTTAATTTATTATTTATTTCTGATAACTGGAATAAAGCATCAGATTGAGAGAATAATCTTAAAATCAAACATCACCTATACAAGGTGATTAATAATATGTATATACTATATACTATCACGAAAGGAGCTTATTCTAGTAACGATAAGAAAGAATATACGGGGAGGGCGGTTTTTTCTTTCCTTTTCCGATTTTTATAACCTCTTTTTGTCATCTTTACAACTAATGCCTGATTTATTAGTACGGATTTTTAACATATATATTAGGTACAAATTCCATGTTGATGCCTTCAGTTGTTGCTGAGAAAATTGTCTTGATAGACACAGACACACGGACAACAAAGTATAAGGGTTATTTTTTTTCCAAATGAGTACGAAACACTACTATGTCAAGGATCAGAAAAATATAAATCTTCTTTACAACTTACGGAATACCAGACACTTATTACTCGAAAGTTTCCGTGGGACCAAAAATAAAGTTATACGCTACCTAAATATAGAGCAAACTGGCTTAGCAAATAAAAACGTTTTCACGGGTCATCCACAAAATAAATTCTGGGTCCCATAGCCTGCTATTCAATGATCGCCAATCCCTATTATCGTCCAACTTGTATATTTCGGATAACTTTAATCATACATCTACATCTATAAATCAAGGCGGGTTGCGTCGAAAGTTCTGCCGTAAATCATGTTTTGCTTCGATACTACTAGCCTTTATGAATAACCTGTTACGGCATGCGATTGAGTGGTTAGTGGTTACTTATGAATCGATTACACTGAAGTTATGTAGTTTATTTGCTGATCGGCAAACTTCGACAGTTATGTTGATGTTTTGCTTAGGCGTACGCACACACTATGCATTGTCTTATCTTTTGACTTGCCTCATAGCTCAGTTGGTAGTAACTCTGCCTTCTGCACTAGAGGTCGCGGGTTCGATTCCCGCACTCGACAAAAATTTGTGTTTAACACAGATGTTTGTTCTGTTCTGGGTGTTAAATATTTATCTATTATGTATATCAGTCTCTGGTACCCATAGTACAGGCTATGCCTAATTTGGGATTAGTTGACCGTGTGTGATATGTCCGGAATATTTATTAATTTATTATCTATAAAAATTTAATCATCATGACCACCCCGTACAAATCATTGGACATATGCTTCCCCCAAAAAATCTATCCACCGACTGCCCGCAATGTTCAAAATGACGTCAGTCAGTCCATCGGTCGGCCTTCCAACACTGCATCGCCAACACCCGACGTGGTCGCCATTCAAGAACCTTTATTCCCCAACGGCTGTCGGTTCTGTTAGATATAGTGCCCACTTCAACACACTTTCAACCCACCTACCTGCCTTCCTATATTTTGTTTGTCTTTATCAATACGCTCTTTTCAATATTCTTTCCCATTGACTCACCTAAGCGGTCAATAACCCCTTCTAAGGGTTCCGCACTTCAACAGAAAAAAACGTAACCCTTATAGTTTTTTTTACTTAGGTGGCAAACAAGCTTGCGGCTCCCACCCAAGGTAACCCCTGAAATAGGAAAAAGTTTGTAGGAAAAAGTGTCTGAAACTCGAAAACGGCTATAACGAAATAATTGGGACGACGGATGGGAGGTTAATTGCCGTTAATAAATGTAGTTAACATTAATTTCATTTCCCGTGTAGAGCTTTTACGAGACAAACTTATATTTAATTTTCCGTAGTCCGATTGACCAGACAACTGAACCGGACCACGGGCAATGAATCTATCATACATTGCCTGCGCAAGCGCCCGCAATTATAAGTTCGTCTCTTCATACAGTTGGGACCTCGATTTTCCAACCACGTGTAATGGTGCGGAAGCCTCATAGCGCGAGTAGTAGGTAGGTACTCGTACTCAAACTGTCTTTACATTTGTATTGCAATCGGCTGTGCCAAAGGATCTCCCAATAAGGCTGTGCTTCCTGCATACAATAGCATATTAGCAATGCCATACATGCGAAAGCTTTTTTGGTACGACTATACGATTGTATTGTTGTGGTTCAGCTTCTATAATTTGATACTTGCCGGAGCTCTTTATAGTGTACGTTGAGGAAACTGTTCGACTGAATGGAATAGAATAGCCTTTCATCCATTTTCAGTCCAGGATTTCTTTTATGTCAAAAGTAACTTACCGACACTCGTATTTTATTTACCATCATTGTCGCTCCAATCGAGTTTGCGATGGCCGCAGAACGCTTTTGTAGGATAAAAATTCAAACGGGGTTTCTTTTTTAAAAAGTTATACAAATAGGTACATGATGTGGGGGTGTCAAATGAAAGAATTATGTTTATTAATTCCAGAAAGATTATTCTAGGCTTATATGGTTTTTGATAGATATACAAAAAAGGTAATATTTAAAAATCAATATAACGTGCCATGCAATGGGAGCCATTTGGTAAAATTTCAATGACTTCGTAGCTCAGGTAAGATTATAATAATATATGGACATAGAACAAGACTCAACGATCATCGAAGCACAAACTTTTACCACATCATCGCGAGGTCTCAGTTCAGGGCGAACCACGTAGTTAGTTATTTTAACTATTCAAAACTAATTAACGTTTGCCTAACCTATCCTTCAGATAATTAATATTCTGGATAAATGGGTTAAGTTGACCGCGCTTTGGTTTCCCGATAAGCGGCCAGCGTTATAACATTATCACAACGGCCGAACCTTCCTAGGCAGTCGTCGGCATTCGGATGGGTAGCGTTTTCGCAACTTCTTTATATCTTCTCCTCGGAGATACCATAGACCCTCAAGATGAGAGTCTATTATGTCCATTTATTCTCTATATGAGCAGACCATATAGCTCGAAGTACCGATATCCGTTGAGGAAAAATGGCGACCACGAACCGGATGGCCTACCCGATAGACCGACGACTTGGTGAAGGTTGCAGGAAGTCGGTGGTTGAAGGAAGCAAAAGACCGTTCGTTGTGGCACGCCTATGTTCAGCAGTGGACTTCTTCAGGATAATGATGATAGAGTTTGCACTCCTTAAACATGATCGTTACATTATGTCCGCAATAATACGGTTACATACTCAATCAGTCAGAGCTTTAGTAGACAGTTTGACCTCAAGGCTTCATTAGTGATGTAGGTCCTAGAATAATAGCTGTACTTGGAAGACAGATAGATGTAATAAATTAGGAACTTGATAACGTAACTTGTGCCTTTCGCGAACTTGGCTTGTTTATCATTGACTTCTTGTTGGCCGAAGGGCTGACCATACATCTTTATGTGGTTATCTAATGACTTTTAGTGAACTTAGGATTCAAGCCAATATGTTTATTTCATCATCACTATCACCTGGACATAGGCCTCTACCAAAGAGTCCCATAACGAACCGTCATTAGCCTCTTAACAATTGTCGTCAGTCCAGCGGGTAGTGGTCGGGTTGGGTTTTAAAATGTATAAACTGTGAATTTCCTTTGACCAAGAGTAAAATGCCTTTCTGTTCATTCAACTTTCAAGCCAGTCTTAATACAAAATGGTTAATTCTTTTGACTTCATCGTTACTTGGGGCTTTAACTATTCTGGCTGAAGCGTTCAGAGGTTTTAGTTTTCATTAAGTAAATAAGTAGGTACTTATTGCTTGCTTGTCGTGTCACGGATTATTTTTTGGTCATGCTGTATTAGGTCAGTGACCAGGTTAAGTTATGCTGGCCCTGAAAAGGGCCTATGACCGTCAGTGAAAGAATCAGTGTAGTGAAAGGATTAAAGTGCGCCTCTTAGGGGCTCCTTCGTGCACATGTCACATGTGTTCGTATTTTTAGATTCTATTAGGGACATGCCGGTTTCCTCACGATGTTTTCCTTCACCGTTTGAGAGCACTAGCATAGCGCACATACATTTTCCGAATGGAAAATCCATTGGTTGCACTAACGGGATTCGAACCCACGACCTGTGGGTAGGGGGACCTGTAGTGCGTCGACTTTCAATCCGAAGATTGTGGGTTCATATCCCCGTCGTGCAAGAGGGATATTTAAATTAACGCGCGTTCGACCTGTAAAATCCATTGAGATTACAGACCTACGAGTATCTATATGCGTCACCAATTAGGTCCACGTGGTTAAACGAGCCATGTAATCGGCTAGTTACACTAAACTGGCATTTAATCTTGTCTGCACAGAGCACTTGACTACGTACAGTATGTACCTACGTAACTAACGTATTCAGTTACCTACTGGTTACTTGGGCCACTAGAGTTGTATTACCGACCAATCATCATCTTTTCAGCCGTAGGATGTCCACTGAAGATTACCTCTCCACAGATTTCCAGAGTGAATTCCTATCATGTGTGGGGGGGGGGGGGGAATTTGCCATACTCACCACGCTGGGCACGCGGGTTGGGTTAGAGCTATCGTTGTTACAATAGGCCACAAGCTTATAATAACTCATTATTGTAACCCAATTCACCCCAGCAACTGAACCAGTCCATTTCAAGCAGAAGTCCAAAGCTTTGCACTTTGTAACTACACCGTCTGAGTTTCAAGTAAATTAGGTACGTTGTCGGTGCCACCTAGGTAGGTAGGTACTTAAGTGAGTAGTTCATAAGGTTTCTTTTGAACAGACTTTTTTAACAGTTTGTTGTAGTTTGGTTGTTTTTTAGCCCCTTCGTCCACGGCGCGACTCAAAAGGAACGCGACTGAAACTGTAGTCACTTATGAGTAGCCTGACTGTGATAGCACTAGTATTTCAATGCGCGTCCGTCCACGGCGCTACTCAAAAGGAACGCGTTTGTAACTAGTCTCCTGGCGACTCGACATGCTGGTCGCCAGGCGACTGGTTTCGAGAAACTGTTGAAAAATGAACGAATAAAAAGTAATTATTAGTGATTCTGACGTCTATGTGACTGGAGAAGTAATAATTCCATGTCATCGCTCGAATTATCACTAGTCATGTAATTATTTTCGTTTTCAAAACTTTGTTTACATAAAATCGTGTACTGAGTGATTGAGTTTCAGGAAATTCCAGTAGCGTCGTGGACGAGTCAGAGTTTCCAATCAGTCTCTAGTTCTCCGCAACTCTAGTTTCTAATGAGTTCCGTCACTTTTGCGTAGCGTCATGGACGAAGTGGCTTAGAAGGCTTGTGGCGTACGTCATAATAATAGATGATGTACGCCGATGTCGATATGCGCCGATGTCATTTCGAAGCTTAATCTATGCGAAGTAAAAGAAAACAAATCTAGGTATAAAGGTAAGAAGTGAGCTGCTATTTTGTACCTACATAGATTATATTCGCATTCTACGCCTGAAATGATGATGATAAGAGATTGTGAAGTTCAATGCCTCATGCTGGTCATTGACATAGATCATGGTGACCGACAATGAGCCAGTGAAGAGCCCCCAAGTCTATTCTCGTAGGCTTTACGTCAAACTAGTGATGCATGAGAGAAGGGCCTATCACGATGATAGGGTTACTCGGTCAATGATCGCTCACTTAAAAATGTGAGCGATACTATAAAGGTATGTACCTACTATATCAATACTTAAACATGTACTTATAAAAAAACATTAATATTTTTCAAACCAAGTTTTTATCATATCACTGGCTCGCTGGATTTTACGGTTGAGTGGTGGTACTGGCCCCGCCTTCCGATTCACAGGAGTCTCGTGAGTTCGAATCCCGGTCATGCTGATTTTCCATTCGGAAAATTTATGTGCATAGTGCTCTCAAACGGCGAAGGAAAATATCGTGAAGAAACTGGCATGTCCTAGTACCTAAAAAATCGAGGACATGTGCACGAAATGAACATAAGAGGCGCACTTTAATCCTTATTTTACACTCATTCTTTCACCGACGGTCATATGCTCTTTTCAGGGCCACCATACCTCAACCTGGTCACTGACTTAATACAGTATGACCAAGAAGCAATCAAGCAATCTGTAGGAGTCTGTCAGAGCCGAAACGGTATCTGATCTTCTATCGTTCCACCAAGCGGCAATGGTTGCATTGCTGTGTTATTTTATCAAGGAGAGTTAAAATGGAATGAACTAGCAAACAAAATGTTTGCTTGTTAAGTCTGTTCAATGTAAGCATTACCTAACAGAGGCAATTTATTTGAATACACGACGATAAAGCTCCCCAAGGTACCTTATTAATGTTACCTCGTCAACTTATTTGCATTGCGAGTGGTGAAAGTAAAAAGCTTAAGCGGGTTTGAAAACATTAATTGCAAAATGCAATTTTGCAATATATTTACTGTTTTTGCTTGCCTTCTAATTCAAGTGTTGTTTATTTAAGTATTAGGTAGATATTTCATTAAGTGTAGCGTGTGCTGCCGATAGAAGATTTGCTGCATTTGTCATATTGTCACATTTTTATTAGCTCTTATTTAATACCTACCTGATTATTTGATTATTACCTTTTGAGCCTCACCTAGTTCGATCGGCACCACACTGAAGCTCTACATTCCATTTAGTGAAAAAGGATCATCGAAAAACTTATAGGCACCAAGCCGAGTTTTTGTATAATGGTCCAAGTAGATTTATGCAAGTCAATGTCTCGGTCAATGATGTATGCAATTGCTGAATTTTTTATTTACTCCCTTTGTCGTTTTCTTTTTTTTTGTAACCAGTTTGTTTATAGAAATCTCTGTTTATTCCCACCTCATTTTTTTAATAATGTGTCATACTCCATTAAAGGTTTACACATTCACGTTGCACCTTCAAGTTCAATTAGCACATTTCACTTCGCGACTTGCAATTAGTACACAGCTATTGCATTAGACAACGGTCTCGCAAGAGGGTGCACGAACGAGCTACAGAATGAACTGGGAAGTTAGAGTTTATGAAAGCATCAAGTTGTTGTCAAGGATGTGCGATTTCATCGTCATGAAAACTAATAATATCAGGGCCAGTGTTACCAAAGTTTTTTTTTTCCAAGCTCAAAAATAAAAGAAAAGTCTGTTCCGATATGTACTGCTTGAACTGCTTTTGAATTGCAGGGAGACGAGTATTTTTTAATTTTTAACGCCGCATCCTACTAATATTATAGATGAGAAAGTTTGTGAGCAACATTCGTCCCGCCGCGGGAATCGAACCCGCACCCTTTGCGTCTCAGACATGTAACGGCATGAGAATGAATACAGTAGGTAACCATTCTAGTAGGTAAGTACTATTGGTACTCAAGCGAGCTGTCCAATACGTTACTTGGTTCCAATCATTCCAAATGGACCATTCTGGGAATTGCGGTGCTCTCTAAAATGATTGTTCGTTCGATAAAATCCAATGAAATATTGTCCAGCTTTAAAGTGACGAGGGTCCCATGTTACAGTCAGCTAGTCTTGCATGTACTACTACATGAACGATTTAGGTAGGTACTAGTAAATCTTCTTATTTTACAGAAAGAAAATTAAAACTCATTCAAGTAAATACTTACAAAAAACACAAGAAACAGTTGAGCTATCTAAACACCGTTACAAACGATCTATAGGTAGCTCAAATGATTCAGGTCGGAAGCGTCCCCAAGACGCTGGCAGAATCGCCACGCTGGATGGCAATGCTGATCCGTTGGGCCTAATAAGAGCCAGCTCTCGGGTCAACTTCGTGCAACAACAAGCATAGAGTCAGCTTTGTTTCAGGAGCTGATGGTAGTATTTAGTTAATTTAATGCTTATCTTTTAAAACATTTACTGCTCTATTTTATGTCATTAAAAAAAGGAATAATTCTTAAAACACTTGAAACTTTGTGAAATCATGAATTTGTTGTTGACTGTACTTGCAGTTCGTGCAATATTGGCAGCAACCTGGGACTTCAGCACCAGTTTTACGAGTAATCGAAGAGCCAGCGATTCTGACGCGAATACCATACATCTAAAGCAAGTTTTTTGTTTGGATCATCATCATCATCAAATTCCATTTTCCCATACGACTTCTATGTATGTTGAGTCTTGTTATATCTTTATTATCATCAGCCTGTAGAAGTCCGCTGCTGGGCATAAGCCTCCAAAGAGTTCTATGACGAACGGTTTTGAGGCTTTTCCCTACAACGACTAACCGCAGCTTCAAGCGCCCGGTTAGTGGATACTGCATCAATTGCAATCAATTGTTTAAACTGGGACCAATTACGAAATTGTAAATTGCATCTTTACTGGATCGCAGTCGATTTGAACTTCGAAGTACCGTAGATAAGTTGGCAGCAGCAGTTGGCGGGAAAACAATTAGGTAGGACTAGGTTATTTAAGGTTTTGTGAAGTCGGAGCAATCAGTCTTAATTGCAAAGAGCTTTAGAGCTTAAAGCCGTGTTCAAACGGCGGCGTATGATATTTATACTGAAATCGATGATCAAAACGATCGATACCTCTACTAATTATAGTCAATTCTGAGTTTGACATTTGAGGCTGTGCGATAAGGGTTAGTCCACCTAGTTATAGGTAAATAGTAATATACTTACCTATTAATCCTATTAGATTGTATGTAAATTCTTAATGTTAATATCTTTATATATTTTTTTGTAATAACGTATAATACCCATAAATTTCATTAGGCGGTTGTGTATTTACGAATATAACTAAATGGACGAGCCCAATCCAAAATAATCGGATCCGTTTAGTTATACTGCTCAGTATGACTATCCGGATTTTTACTGTTCATTTTGTTATATCGTATAACTAATAGTATAACTAGGTGGACTAACCCTGCGATAAAGCTCAAGCTCCTAGAAGTCAAACTCAAAACTGGCTTTATTCGTAGTCCGTAGACGTAAGGATGATTTTGGCCGTGGTGGCCCCGGCTGAAGAATTATTTATTTATTTATTCCATGCTTGACAGTGAGCTTACACTTTATACCAAATCGCTGAACTGTCTTAATTAATAGTAGGTACTTAACTTTTACTAAAGACTATCATGAAATATATCAACATGATAAAAACTCACATATGAATGCATTCAGAAGGTTGAGAGCCCGAAGGGTAGGCGCGAATAGAGCGATTTTGGATAGATATTTTTATCGATTTTGAATAGAAGCGAGTTGCCTCTTACGACTTCCACAGATAAGTAGATATGGAGGGGCCTATAAAGCCTTAAAGTCCTATTCTTCAGCCAAGGCCACCACAGCTAAACGAGCTTACATGCACCAAAAATACGCTCAGTTTATTCACCAAAGCATAGACATTATGCAATAAAGTGAGATTTCTGAACAGAACTGATTATCCTGCTGTGGTAGTGCTTTCGATACAAAGTTCGGCAGTAGGATGCTCCTCCATTTCCGTTGCTTCGCCAACTTTCATCATTAAGTTTGCGACCTATCTAGATATTCATTTCAATTTCCAGGATGGTTGGAAATTTTAATAGAACTACAGAAGATATTACGAAAGTCTTAGATACCAAGGGATCTGGATTTCGACCCAAAGAGAGCCGAGTTTCGACCTTCTCCATAAAACGACAGAACGCAACCTTCAAATGTCAGCTAGAGATATATAGCTAGACATTTTCGGTAGCGATTTTCTTGCCACAAAGCGTTCAAGAAACACATATTACGGATGTTATATCACGGTGGACTTTTGTTTGAGAACTAAGTCTGTGCATAGAATCCTCTGCGCTGCAGTAAGGATTATGAAAAATATTATCCAGCCGTTGCACACTGAAGCTATTGCAATTTGTTTACAAAAGTACGCTGCAGGATTTAAACTGGGCTCAGTTATTTTTGCAAAGTTACGAGTGGTTATAATGGTTCAGCATGAAAATATTATGTAGGACAGCAAAATACGGGGTAAACAACTTTGTTTTTTTTTCTACGGCCGATTTTGCGTGGTATGTTGAATATGAAAATATTCCCTACCATACCTACTCTACTACCTAGTTTTTCAGATAATTTGCTTTTTTGCACATGCAAGTATATCTCGAATTACCAAGTCGAATGACACATAACTAGGAACTGTTGGCCAAGAAGTTACCTTATCAACTCTGATTTTTATAACAGCCTAAATAAATTCGACTCATGCGGGCATCAAACTCGAGACCCTTCTCTAGCTAAGGGAATGCGCTTACCATGGACTGAATAACCGGAATATAAAGGTACCTTTAAATAACGATATGACGTCATACCGATAAATTCCGGTTACCCGAATATTTCTCTACCGATAAATATAACGGTACCGGAAAATCCGGCTGCGCAGTTCATTTCGGTTTATTTCGCTACCTATAACCGAAATAAATAAAGGTTTATAAAGGTTTTCTTTGATGAAACGCCGCCACACCGACACTGCGGCGCGACTGTCATAGCCGCGGCTCAAAATTTCGGTACCGAAATCTACCGGTATGAAATAACGGTACCGAAATGTTTTAACGGTACCAGTACCTATAACCTCTACCGCTTTCAGTCCCTGGCGCTTACATCGGCGTCTTCAAGTCGATTCGACGTCCTAATATTCTATGTACATACGCCGACAAAACGCCCAATTCGAAGTGGCATTACTACGAATCGGAACGTTCACTGACCACAACTGTCGTTTCAGAGTTCCAGAGAAAATCATCACATACATACATAAAGCTTTTCCACATTATGACATTGATATAAGATTCAAAATGCAATGATTCACGAAACTTTGTGAAATGGAAGAACTATACCAACAAATTGCTAAGCTCTAAACAACAGTTTTAAACTTCGAAATTGAATTCCGAGAACACATTTTTAACTTTTAACACCTCGGAAAAACATTGCAGTTTGTTTTGGCAGAGGAACAACTACGAGTAGGTACGAGTACTCTGCCGTTTGTCTCTACCACATACAAGTTTTCGAAATAGACTGCGATTTAAAAATAGAAGGCTCACAACTTTTATCCCTAAGCATGGAAAACAACCTCTCAGATCACCAGGCGATACGGTTGTGGTCGTCATAAGATTACTTTTATTTCCCTACGATTATCGGTTCTGCGAGCTATATGGCCTGCCCACTGCCACTTGGTTGTCGTGTCACTAATTCTTTTGGTAGTGATATGGTAGCCGTAAAAAGGGCCTAAGACCGTCGTTGAAAGAATCAGTGTATTGAAAGTATTCAAATGCGCCTTTTAGAGGCTCCTTTCGTGCACAACTTCAACTCTCTACCTAATTAAAAGATGTCGGTGACCTTTTCGGTTCTTCTACTAATTTCATCGGTTCGGTTTTCGGCACTTTGTGCCGTTTTAAGCCGCGTATAAGCCTGTATCGACCGTAACGATGCGCTACCATACATAACCCTTAACTTCCCTTAATATATAAGGAACCGTCATTTACCTTTAAAAATCTGAATTTGCAAGGGATAGTAATCCTCAGAACGTGAGTTCCCCACGTGTGTTCCCCTAAGCAAGCCAATACGGTACGGACCCCTTCAAATATGCATTTGATTTATTTTTTAGTCTGAAAAACATTTCTGTGTGGGATATTAAAAAAAGTTTGTGTACAGTCGCTTGCACTAAGATGGATCATCGATTGATCATCATCATTTCAGCCGTAGGATGTCCACTGCTGAACATAGGCCTCCGCAACAGATTTCCAGAGCGACTTCCTATCATGTAGGGGGAAATTTGACCATACTCGCCACGTTGGGCACGCGGCAAAGTTTGTGAGAATGTTTGGATGTTTGTGTTTCAATCACGCTGTAACGGCTCAACAGATTTTGATGAAACTTGGAAAAGATAGAGATTATAGACGAGCCTATATATACTTTTTATGTATGTACCACGCCAGCGAAGCCACGGGCGGAAGCTAGTATAAAATAACTCACAACTTACACAACTCGTGCTCAAAACAGTGAAGGAAAACATCGTGAGGAGACCATAGTACCATGAGTAGGTATTCTTATAAATGGATAATCATCGTGGATCTCAACGGCTGGAGAGACTATGCCTACCACGTGGAGATAAAGCCTTAAAAAAAGTGTTTTGGTTATTTCTTTGTCACACCGGTTAAGGAATAGAGAAGAAAAGCACCACTAATCAAAATACCACTCAGCCTTCATCATCATCATCATTTCAGCCGTTCGACGTCCACTGCTGAACATGGCCATGGCATATGTGGGGGGATTTGCCCATACTCACCACGCTGGGCATACGGGTTGGCGAGCGCAGTTAGAGCTATCGTTGTTAAAATGAGGGACGCTGCTGCCCATTCCCTAGCTTTTTTCCCTTAGTCGCCTCTTACGGCATCCGTGGACAGGTAGATGGCCTATTCTTCAGCCGGGGCCACCACGGCCACTCTCAGCCTTACCAAATAAATAATCGTCAAAGTTTCAACCATTCCATATTTACTATCCTATCTCAGCTTCGACATAAACCATCCCGAAAGCTCTGGTTTCCTAAATGGCGGTATCCGTTTTATTACAGCTGCAAATCTAGCTATGATTTTCACAAAACAATGATTATGATTATTATGATTATGATTATGAAGATAAATAACACCCACCAGTCACATACATAGTCCTGACCCCACACTAGTGAAGTGGGTGAAATTTGAATTCTTATATATTGTTACAAACAAAATAGGCAAAACAAAGAGTAGTAAATTGAAAAATAATATAATAGCGTGCAAGGTGAATGACGGTCGACATTTGTCTGTCGCCGTATGCTAAAACCAAGTCTTAACCTACCTGAGCCGACCGCAAATTTAATATGAAAATGAGCAACACAAAGCTCTACTCAAATAGCTGTTGGGCAACATTAAGCGAATATTATAAAATATTTAACTGGGACCCTCTGTCATGATGTAAACAACGAACTGCCATTAGAGTTTGGAGGGCATTCGGCTATTACACATCAGCGGTTTTCCTGACCCTTCTGGAGATAGACGCGGCTTTTTAGTTACATGCGCCTTCTTTCAATGGGTAAAAGAAATTCCTATTTATTCTTTCACATAGCACTGTGATCTCTTCTGTTCTTTTAGTTTTAAGGCAATTGGACCCAGGCTTTGTCGAAGGATGAGGTTTCGTCATTTTCAAAATGATGACACAATACAGATGAATGTACAAAGTTGAAAATGGCACATCTTTTTATTTTTAGTACAGTTGACAACATCAAGAAATAAGTTCTATTTTTTTTATGCACATTAAGATGACCTGTGTATCCTGTGTGTCACACCAGGGACGTCTGGGGAGGCCTGCGTCGAAATAAGCGAACTGGCCTTCCTGGAGGACATCGAGGCGCAAAAAAAATATTTTTAAAACTATGAAAAGTCGTCAAGTCGGACAAGTCGTCTATAAAACATAGCACTACTTATATCGTATTTTGAAAACTATGTAATGTATACTTTGCTTGGTTTGGTCGTAAAAAACAGGCGTAGCTTTGTGTTTTTATTGAAATAAACGCCTTTTGGACTTTGACTTTGAGTTTTGTGTAGGTGGATAGGTACTTATATTTTTTCATCATATAAAGATCCCTGTCTGATGAAAAGCCTCTATCCTCTATCAGTTTCAGTAACTCGTAAGTCTGTCATCGCCTAGGCCGTGCCCGTTCCCATCTTCATTGCTCTAAGCAGAATTATCTCGAAAAATTATTCTTCTTTCGTGTCGATGGTTTAGGGGGACTAAATCTTTTTTGACCAGTACTCCGCCACAGCTACGGCATTTACATTGTTTTTAAGACTATATAAGGTGCTTCATTTCGCTTTAACGCGAAATTCAAATAATTTTGCGGTTTTTAATATAGGTAAGTACTCTGCGGTTCTTATGAAAAATGGGTAGCGGAGAAATAGTTTTGCAACAATCCTACGACTCCGTTTCATAAACTTTGCTTCATATGGCCAGTTTGGTGGTTTTGTTGTTTTTGTTCAATTCCGTGCCAATTACCAAACTGACCATATAAATTAAAATTTGTGAACGTTTCAATCCCAAACCATTTTCGACATGGAGTCGAAAATGGTTTGGGATTGGCGCAAAACTAAGTATTTCTTGGGGAACGCATTGCGGTAATTAACCGCTTGGCGATCAACCTTAAACACGATCTATATCCATGATGATAATAATAATAAATTCATATATTTCAGACAGGTCCATACAGAAACATAATTTTAAGGGAAAAACAATAATTACTAACCTAAGGACGCCATATGTGCGGCATTCCATTTCCATTTCCAACGCCTAAAATTCAATAGAGTTTCAAAGATGGTTCAGTCAGTTCATAAAACTTACAAATCACCGCAAGCCTATCAGATCTTATTACGCTGCAAAGGCCTCCCCTCAATCTGCATTACGTAAACCAAGCTTATTCCCCGTAAGTAAACTTTACTGGCGTTATTCTCCCTCTATATGTAACATCCCTTACAATAAGACCCTGATGTTCTGTACGAAGCAGAGTATACAATTACAGGTGTTTTTGTTCAAAAATTGTTTTATTTTGTTTTGTTTGCGCGGCTTCTGTGTAATTTGAGTTTGCGGAGTCTTTTGGGGAAAATACTTTGATACTTTCCACTTTTCCACTGAATTATCCTTATATTTCGCCCAATGTCTGTCTCTAAATACTTTTGCAGTAAAGCTATTAAGGACTTTCGGAAGTTCTATTTCTTGCGTCGTCGTGACATTGGTTCGATTTTCCGCACAATGTTTAGTTCGCTACCAAACCTCACTGCTATTGTACTTTGTACTATATCGACGTCAAAATGCTATAAAAATTGCCCTAAATGTAGCAATTTCAATCGCCCGAGTGAACTTTCATTGGAATTTAAACAAATAGGCAACCCTATCAAGGCCCATAAAAAGGATTTCCGTTGCAACATTTGAACCGCGGAACTCTAGGCTCATAAAGCACCTCGTATGAAAAAGCTGAAGTATGAAATATCAGTGAGTTATTAAGCGTGGTCACGTGATTCCGCGATATACAGCCTTTGAAATACATTGCATCTGAGCACTTGCTTGTTTGTCGTGTCACTGATTCCCTCTTGGTAATCCTGTATCAGGTCCGTGACCAGGTTGAGGTACGGTGACCCTGAAAAGGTCCTATGACCGCCGGTGAAAGAATCAGTGTAGTGTCAATGTAGTGAATAATCTGAGCACTAAAATAAATAGACATATAAGAGCTCATATATTGTGAACAAATATCTAACTAGTGGTTCGCCTGGTGCAACTCTTTTGACTGACCGACCTCAACGCCCTCAACAGTCCTTCACATTAGAATTTAAAAGTCTTGATAGCATTGATAATTGGCTGTAAAATGCTTGCAAATTGCCCGTGAAATCAGATTTGCCTATAGGTACCTACATAAAATTCCAAAGTTCTAGAGTTTATCGTCTGTAGTATTTTGTTCTGCTATTTAAAACGTAGGTATTTGAAAAATACTAATTTGCTTTCCGAGAGATCTGAATGAAGAGAAATAAGTATTTTTCCGAACAAATACAATTTTTTAAAGCTTGTTCAAGATTGTGAGAAATACCTACGTGTTAAATGGCAGAACAAAATACTACTAAAGAATATCGAAAGGGTTTGTAAGATAAGCTATTCGTGTGGTTTTATTAGATCCAAAATTCTGCAACATGGAAGGAAGAATGTTTTAGGTGAAGGAATTTTGTTTTAAAGAATTCCGAATATTTAAGACATACCTAATCACTATGGATAGGGGATGGGCAGCAGCGTCCCTCATTTTAACAACGATAGCTCTAACTGCGCTCGCTAACCCGCATGCCCAGCGTGGTGAGTATAGGCAAATCCCCCCACATGCTAAGGAGTTTACTCTGTCTGTGGGGGAGACCATGTTCAGCAGTGGACGTCGAACGGCTGAAATGATGAATCACTATGTGGCGTTATTGCTTATTGCATAACGGAAGGTTCCTCGACGATTAGAAGGTCGTGGGTTCGAACCCGGCCTTGCACCAATGTACTTTTCTTTTTCGAAAAATTTAATTGCGTATTAACATGTGCTTAAACGTTAAAGGAAAATATCTTAAAGAAACAAGTACGGTATTCTTAAAGCGGCGATGGGTTTGTAACCTATCACGTATGGTATATTAAGTTACTGCAAAATGTGGGCATGTGCCAATTGTTCGGACATGCCTCTGACTACTCTCTTAGACATCTCCAAAGATCTGATCGCATGGGGATCTGAGAGGATGTCTACCATTCTTGAAGATAAAAGTCATGTGCCTATTTCATGTTTTTTTTGCTCAGTCCTCAACATTTACCAACACAATTAACTTTTATTTTTCTGGAGCATAGAATTTAGTTTACAATGGAAATTTTCTTTGGAGCATAGAAAAACTAGGTCCGCCGTATCGCTGACCCAGCCGCAGTCCTAGAATACATAAATAAGCGAGTTTTTACGGTAATTCTTGAAACTATGACAACAGCTATAACTTCAACAAAATTACTTTTTCCTTTAAAAAATATTCATAGGTCGAACGGAGCAAGTTCTTAGCAACAATTATTAGTTACCTAATTAGACGGAGGCTGCTGAATAGTTAACGCGATGAGGATTTGTACTTAGCGTTATTTCTAATTATGAAACTCAACGGCTCTACGCGAGGTCTGAAAATGGTTAAAGAATCAGAGGTATAGGCAAATAACTATAAGGTCGGAGCTATGCTCGGAGTTTCCGTAGAAGAACCAAGGTCACCGATATAGCTTTCAGAATTAGCAGGTTGAAGTGGCAGTGGGCCGGCCATATAGCTCGCAGAACCGATAACCGTTGGGGAACAAAGGTTCTCGAGTGGCGACCACGAACCGGACGACACAGTGTTGGAAGGCTCCCCACCCGATGGACCGACGACATTGTGAGGGTTGCGGGAAGTCGGTGGATGGAGAAGGCTCAAGACCGTTCGTCGTGGCACTCTTTGGGGGAGGCCTATGTTCAGCAGTGGACTTCATCAGGCTGATGATGATGATGATGATAAGGTCGGTAATGGATCAACAAAGTGATTGGACAGGATTGTTTAAAAATACAACTGCTCTCTGTTGTGTAACGAATTGAATTAAAAAAAATCCCAGATGGCAATATTATAGAACTTGAAAATAAAACATACGCATTATTGAAAAACAAAATACTGATATTGACAACAGCATTAGCCGCGCCTGGATCAACACTAAGTTTTATCATGTTTGGTTAAAGTTTATATTCATTCAGCGTAAGGCTTTGTGTTGAGCTCGCACTACTTGTTTAATTTAAACCCGGCTCACCTTTGTGTCGGATGATAAAATATAAAAGAGTTTTCATTATATTTTCGTGATTCCGAACGATAGGTGATATCAAAGTGAACTATGACGACGCTCCTGTGGCTTTACATGGATGAGCGCTGTCAAAAGTGTATTACGCAGTGGAAGCTTTTGACATCATCAATATTAGAGTGGAACGGAAACCCAACAAGATTATTTCACTTTGATCAAAGAGTTTATTTGGCTTATTCCCGCGTCATCGAAATAGTACCACACCCAAACGGTTACCGTCTCGTTCAGCTCCATCATCACCATCATTATCAGCCTGTAGAAGGCCACTGCTGAACATGGGCCTCCCCCAAACAGTGCCGCAACCTTTACGATGTCGTCTAAAGAAGGTGGGCTTACCAACACTGCGTCACCCGGTTCGTGGTCGTTACTGGAGAACCTTTGTTTCCCAACGGTTGTTGTTCTACGAGCTATATGGCCTGCCCACTGCCACATCAATTTGCTAATACCTAATGAGAGCTTGGAAGTGACCTTGGTTCTTCATTAGAATTCCTCATTTCAGATTTTATCACGTAGTGAAACTCCGAGCATATCTCTCTCCGTAGCCCGTTCAGCTACTTTAAGATCATGTTTGAGGTCTTAGCATCATGGTGTATGTCATCATGGCAACACGCACTGATTGTAGTAGACTTTCGTCCAGCTTGATTAATTTAATTGCCAAAATGTCATAGTTTTGTTATTCATCATAATCATCATAAACAGTGCAAATGTTTACCCTTTTCCATTCAATTTGACTGTGAAATCAGAGTAAATGCCGAATGTAGCAATCAAACAGATTCCTAAATAGCTTTTGAATGAGCTACGCTACCCGAATAACTTACAAATGCTAATGCCAGCTTTCAGTTCTATTTGCGAATGGAAATTGACAGACTGCGGTTTGATCCTGGATAGTTTTATTGGACGAATCAATTAGGTATATAGTTTGTGGTAGAGGTGGTTCGTATTTACGCAACCAGGTTTTTAAACCAGGTTCTCGCATCAACCTATACGTAACTGGTACGACTTCACGATACTTAGACGTATGAAAAATAGTAGGGTGCGGCGCGCAAGTCCTCCGCGCACCCTAGGACGTTCGCAACCCGACCGTCCGTCTCGCGGCGCGGCGCGTCCTTGGGTACGCGGCGGACTTGCGCTGTGGAATTGCGCAGTGAAATTGCGCAGTGAACTTGCGCAGTGGACTCGCGCGGTCGAAGTAATACTTTCAAGTATCTAGTACCTGGTTTTTGAACCAGGTTCTTGTAAAATACGATACGCTATGAATCTGGTACGCGAAATAGCAAGTACGACTCATCTCTAGTTTGTGGTGGCGTTATGTCGGAGTCTGCCACAGGGGCCGCCTGTCGATCCTCTGTTAATTAATTTGTGCAGCGATGTTCAGTGTCAATGAAATCAATAACTTTAAAAATTCAACAAGCAACCTGAAAACATTGGCGAATCGAATATTTTTATTTTCATTGCAGCAAAAGAACTGACTTTCATCGATTTGAACTAAAGCGCCAGCATATTTACGAAAGTAATTTTTGGTAATGGGTTTTTGTGCACAAAACTTCTACGAGTTGCGACAAGCAACGTTCCGTACCATCAACTTTGCTATTTTCTTTAGGCAGTGACGTAAGTTGACAGACAATTTAAGGTTAAAATTCGTATAAAATAGTACTGAGACGCTTGCATTTCATAGCAATAAGACGTCATAGTATTGCTCAATGTGAAATAATTGCTCTTCTCCTAACGTTAGCACAATGCTTGTACAAAATGAGCAGCACATGTTCGCCCTCAGGCGGATTTTACACACGATAATGCATACATTGCCGGTACAGAGAGGTATAATATACTACAGTGCCTGGCAGCAATGGCCCCATTAGAGGCACTTCGCTTTGAACTGGACTCAAAAGAGAACGTAGAATGGTAAAGAATATTCAATTCGTAATGAACGAGGAATGGTAATTTACTTTTAGCCCTTTTCATATCCTATACCTACTTAATTATGGGTAAATTTACCTATTATTCTAAGAAAGAACAAAATGGACATGCATAAAACTAATTACTGCTATTGCCCAGTATGATAATTTGTCATGTGGAATAAATATACAAGGTGATTCATAAAATGTATGCCATCCCGAAAGGGGCTTATTCTACACCCAATTGGCAATACAGTTTATTCTACAACTTTTGGAAATTGGACATTTTTCATTGAAAAAACTCTAAGCGAAAATCAGCTGTTTTGGGGTCAAATCAGGTCAAACTCAATGAATCAGGTGTTTTCGGTATCAATCTTGATTCCGAACTTCTTGTTCGTTTAGTTATAAGTTCTAAAGATGATAAAAATAGCAAAAACAGCAAATTTGAGAATGATTTTGAAAAAAAAAATTGGAAAAAAATAAATAAATATTGAAGTATTTTCGCTAAAATTATTTATTTTCGTTGATAGAATAACCCCCTTTCGGGATGGAATACATGTTATGAATCACCTTGTAGAACAATTTATACAGTTTTTAACAATCAAAGCGATTACGGGTTATTTAAATTTCCATCATCATCTTTAGCCTGAAGTTGGACATAGAGCTTCCCCAAAAAGTGCCACTTCTTTGAGCTTTTCCATCCACCGATATCTGGCAACCTTTCAGATGTCTTCTGAAAGGTTGTCGAGTTGGGGACCTTCCTAGACTGCATCGTTCGGTTCGTGGACGCAATTCCCAACAGTTGTCGGTTCTGTGAGCCATGGCCTGCCCACTGCTACCTACTTCAACTTGCTAATTACGGATTTATATCGGTGGCCATGATTCTTCTACGGATCCTAATTTCGAAAAAAAAACATGCAAAACAACAAATCTTATGAAAATCGTAGAAGAGTACGAATGACGAGGGTGAGGTACCCTCAGATCAATGATACATAAGCTGGACACTGGAGAGCAGAATAATTCCGAGCAAAACGAAGATTTATAGCAGCCTGAACATCGCCTTTTGTTAAAGTCCGGAGAATAAACAGATGCCGGGGGTACGACATAAAAACAGTGTAATGGACAACTAGGTACCTACCTGTTTCTCAGTACAGGTACTGTATCTCGTAGAGGGTATATTACAGTGCTAGAATAAGATAGTTACTTACTTATTTATACAGGGCACCTGAATCAAGGATTACGTTTACTTGTACAGACAGGAAAGTATGAAAACCGAAGTTACACGTAGAAATAAGTTTGAATGAAATATTGATGATGACTGCTTTTTCCAAGCTTTAGAAGTGAGTACCCATCTATCCATATTCATCGATACCTCATCACAAATTGTGCAAGAAAGGAGGTGAAAGTTCTTTCACCACTGGATCATAAGTTCGTTTCAGAAAGGTAGTTGCCTCTTTTAAGGGCTTTGTGAAGTGACCAGCAGGGCGGCCGTCACCAGAGTTAGTGCTCATTTCCCACCCATAGACATTCAGGATTAAAATTACCCTGCATTACACGCCACCATTACACTAAAGAAAGTATTGTTCACTGCGTATAATGTTATCGCTGATTCTGCTAGCTTATTCCACTATAAAAAGCTCTGGTTTTCTAAGTAAATAGAAATCACAGTGGTGAACACCATAGTAATGTGTAGGAAGGATACAAAGAAAAGATGGATGGATTGTGTGTGGAAGATGACGGGTAAAAAAAGAGGCAAGGCTGAGATGACTGCTAATTGAGGGAAATGGAAGCAGAGTAGGTAAATTTTGTGCGGACCTCACTTATGTTTGATAAGGGCAGCAAGATGATGGTGTGGTGATTGACCTTGATAGTACCTACACAATTTGTGCAGAAGCACCTAGAGTCTGCAATGATCTAAGGGAAATCTGCCGTGCTCAGAGATTACAGACTAGCTTTAGCTCTATTTGGTTTACAGCAGAATAATTGTACTTCAAATATGGCAAAGTGCAATCTTGATTTGCTGTAGGTAAATCCTCTTAGTTTAAAAAACGATTTCACATAGCTCGGAAAACCAATGGCAGTTGGTGCAGTTTTAAAGTGGAGACCGCGAACCGAAAAGCACAGCGTAAGACGGCACTACAAAATGGAAAGAAAACCTAATAAAAGTTCCTGAGAGCCGTTGGATGCCGCACAAGATTAGTCACTTTGGAAATCTAGGGGGGGCTAATGTTCAACAGCAAATTCCTACGTCTGATAATGACATGTCGATTCGAAGTGGTCCTTGTGTTAGGAATGAGTAAAGACTATTTTGAGCTGAAAATCCGGGATTTATTTCGCCCTGGCAATAAATTAAATTTCCTGCTTTTTGAAGGCAATGAGAAACCCTGCAGAATGCGCTGACCATTGTAACGCTGACCCATTTCCCGAGCTGCAGCAAACGAGCAAACGTTCTATTTCTGTCCAGCGTCTTAAAGTAGCAATACACCTGGGAGCTAGCACTAGTTTGGACGTTTTTGGACAGGGAGCGAGCTTGCAATGTTAAGTATTGCTCAACAGCTTCTTCCTAAGGCGATTATGCTGAAAGGCGTAGACCCGTATGAAAATTCGCTAATACTAGTCGATTTCCATTCAAGCTAAGATTTATCAACATCATCATTTCAGAAGTAGGATGTCCACTGAAAATAGGACTATAATAATATATCTCTACTGTAGGTATAATTTTTAGACAAGATGATGCCGAGCGAGACCTTTGGGAACCTACCTCATACAAATCCGTTTAATTGATTCTTTCTAACGTAACAACGTTGCCCATGGCTAATTTTGATGGAGCCCAAACGTTTGAATCGTTAGCACTTCTCGGTCGCAAATAGCCATTCGATAGTGAATTTATGTGGAGTTGAGACGCGAATAGAACTTTACTTACTTCTTCCATCCAAACTAGTGCTAATCTCATAAAGTTAATTAATTTACTTCAGCAGAGCTCGCGAGCTAAGTGGTTCAGTTGGAATTTCACGTCAAACTACAAGTTTGGTTGGTCAGAGTTGAGATGTGCCACTTCAAATTAGGTTTTCATCTAAAATTAGCTATATTTGAATAAATACTGAGTGATGGACGCAAATATAATGGCTCCAGAAAATAGAGCAGCAAATCTCACCGTGTTGGTTAAAGAGTCGAACTACTGAGAATTTCCATCTCATTATATTAACATTAAGTCTACTGGGATTCATCCAAGTATAACTGAATTACCTACTAGTAAATTAAGAATCCTGGCGACGGTCACAGTCCGGGATTATTGTAATTTTGGGAAACAAAATTGATTTTGTAGTAAGTTTTATACTTGCATAGACTCTCCTGTGTAAACGTAAGTTACCAACACCATTATTTATTTTGTGGTCGAGGTTCTATGCTACATTTTTATTGCTTTAATTCCATCATACTTGCGCCAGCATTTATAGTTGTGATAAAAGATTGAAGGGAAGGTTGAGTATAACTCTTAAATAACTATCCTACCTATTATGTTATGCTGTAGGTGTCTTTATTGTGGTAAAGATATTTTACTATTCTCGTAGGTTCGAAGTATAGGTCAATCTTACCTTTTGAAGGAACGGAAGTCGGGGAGAAAGTGATCTTTATTATTCTTAAATTTAAGCTATTCTCGGTGTAATGATGCAATTTCCTCCATTCTGATATTTTCATTGCGAGTTCTTTCACCTTATACGAAATGACGGCAATATTCTTTTTTATCGGGCTCATGCAACTTATTCTTGGTCTTCCTCTTCCTCGTTTACCTTCTACCGTTTCTTAAGTGATGTTCTTTAAGAAGCTTTCATGTCGTATAAGATGTCCAATCATTTTTCTGTATTGTTTGGTCTTAAGAAAAACCCTCTTCTCCTACTCGTAATGTTTACCTGAATTAAATTATTAATGAAAGTATTTAAGTACAGAGAACGTTTCTCTATCGAACTCAAACGTGGGCTGTCTGCGGTACAGATCTATCCCAAAGCTTCATACATCAAGTGTTTCAAGAGTTCCTTTATTTACAGCTACGTTCTTTGATATTCCTATTCTCCTTAAAAATTCTAAACTATAGTTATCCCAATAACAATAATCCTTGTTAGGGATGCTGCAATGGGCGGGCGAGAGTCATAGCCCGTAAACCTGTAGTACCGCCCTCTAATCACACGGGGATGTCGTAAAATGGACTACGTAGTAAACTGATAGTTGACCTGTGTCATCATCATCATCTTAATCATGAATTCAACTAAGCTAAGTTGCTGAACACTATTGATCGCATCTTGACGACTACTATGCAAACAATTTTTTATGTCTGTGCCTGCATGTACAGATAAGATAATTCGTAGCGTAATAATTAGGTACCTATTATTATTAATTTTTTTTCATTCCAATAGCCGTGCTCTGACCCCGCTTTGGACATTGTATATTTAAGGTTCTAAGTGCCTAGTGATCAAAGTGGAATCCTTACACGCTTAGGGATTACAATCGCGAGCCTATTTCTTTTTTTATCCATCAGCGAGGATCAAAATTCTCACGACTTGGCCGATGTTTAGGTTAGGTTAGTATAGTTATCTCGTTTAAAATTAAATTTTATTTTACTGTTAAATTAACTTTGCTGTTTCTGTTTACTTTTAGCTTTATTACCTACGTTAATTAGTTCCACCTCTTTCACGTGTATGTTTTACTTAATAGTGGAATCTTCACTGGATTAAGTTTTAACTTAGATTATAGTCATCATAATATTTTCATAATCATTGTTCTACTTGTTTGAATAAAATAACAATAAAATATATTTAGTGGCGGTACTCGAACTCACTCGCCTCATCGTCGACATTGTGAGCCAATTTCGCCATAGTTCAAGTAAAACGCTGTCGCAGTAAATCAGTTAAACAACTGTAGAAATTTCACTGTGCCCTGCACTCGTACTGAGCAGATGTGCCATTATTCAGCTGTACGGATTTCTCAAGCACAAACAACGACTTCCGACGGAAACGGAAATCAATAACTAGTGTATGAGGATTTCCCTAGTGGAAGAAAGGATTTGTTTTTTCTGAACAACCTATTTATTATTTATAGAAGTCACTACAGAAGAAACTACTAGGCCTAACTTAGAGTGTATTGTCATCTGATAAGAAAGTATTTTACGAAAGTTCACGGGATGTTGTATAACGTGACCGCAACGGTGATGGTGACGGTGACTATGATGGTACCAATCCGACAGCGGCTGAAGGTAGTTAGATACATAGGTAGTAACAGAAGGTTAGTAGCTTTTTACGTTGGTAGGTAGGTACTTTGGCAAGGATTTCGGTAATTAGGTTTGGTTTGGTCCAGTTAGGCAGAAACATACTTACACACTCGGACGAAGTCGAAAAGCGAGCGGGGCGGCTAATGATGATAATTATTTTAGGTTTTTTTTTTTTCGGACATATCACACATGGTCAACTGATCTCAAACTAGGCATAGCCTGTACTATGGGTACCAGAGATTGATATAGGTACATAATAGATAAATATTTAACACCCAGACACAGAACAAACAGCAGTGTTAGTCACACAAATGTTTGTCCAGTACGGGAATCGACCGCCGCCACCTCTAGCGCAGAAGGCAGAGTTACTACCAACTGAGCTATGAGGCCTATCAAACTACAATGAGTCAATGAGACAAATTAAACGTTCGTTCCATTGATCCAGACAAACAATTTTAAAACTAATTTTCAATCGAATGTCATCAGCAAAAAAGGGCAAGGCTAAAAATGAAATTTTCAAGCACTTCCCGTAGCCGCCGCAAGCCGGTAATATCTGGCCCAATCCGACATAAATTGGATTGGACTGCACCGCGACTTTGCATCGCAACGACTATTTTATTTATTTTCTAGCCACGGGCGGTTTGATGCTTGCATCTAGAATGTTTTGGTAACCATGTTCCACTACATGAAAATTAAATAATTCCATGCATTTTTTTTATACCTAAGGGGTTGTTGTTTAATATTTTTTTTTGTCTGATGAGATGGACATGTTTATCTTTTGACAGATATTTTTACGTAAAGACATAATAACATGAATATTGTCACTATAAGGTTTATGCTAATTTGGAACTATATACTAACAACCTCGGTGGCGTAGCGGACAAGTGACCGTCTGAGACCCAAGGGGTGCGGGTTCGATTACCGCTGCGGGACAAATGTTTGCATGATCTGCAAATATTTGTCCCGGGTCTTGGTGTTTTTGTACCATGATATGTACTCGTAGTTTCTGATACCCACGACACAGTGACTGTTGGGTGCAAAGAAAAAACCAATGTATGAAAATATCTGAGACCAGAGTCCGTAATGTGAGTTACTCACTTGTCAGTGGTGAAAAGTGAATACCTAGCTTACTGTTTTTGTATGGTGGCACGTAAAGCACTCTAACAAAAACTGGTAAGTTATTCTTCTCACCGCTCACCGGTGGCTATTGAGACGGTTCATTTTAATGCCAACTCTCTACTCTGTCATGATTTGATAAGGATACAGCTCTTTCTATCTGGACAGTGTAAGAATCCCTGAATGAAAAAATATTCTTTAAAAATATCCTTAACACACCTAGGTGATTTTTCCACAATTCACTATTTATCCTCATAGAATCAAGTGCCATGACCGTTCTGATAGCCACGTAGCTTTTAAGGTAGGTATTTCCTCGGAAATGCCAGTCTCATTTTGTATCATTTTGTGGCGTATTTCATTACATTCCTCGTTTCAGTCAGCTCCGCCTTCACCTTTGAAAAATTTAATTTATCCCAAACATTTGATGGGTAGTATACCGTGGCTGTTTGCGAATTTGTGCGGATGACAAAATTACTCATTTGCTATGCCTTTGAAATACACATAGCTACATAATAATATAATTTTCCGTGTTTTTCCATGTATTTTGTTGAAAGGGTACACATTTAATCATGGTTAAGAAATAAATGGGTTAAACGACAACAGGGAAAGAGACCCAATAATTTAAATAATCTTGTAAAACCAATCTCCAAAACAGAACAGTACAAAACAAAGACGAAAACAATCTAAAAAGTTGACTTTCTATGAAGTTCTTTGAACCACCGACAGATGTCCTCACTACGCTATTTCATTGTTCTTTCCTCCTTTGAGTTGTCAAAAGCTTTGGTTTTCTTTTTTAACTATCGTTTTTGAAGACGACCGCTTCATCTCAGGTTTTATTGAAAAATAGGTATAATCATTCGACAAGTTATATGCCTACAGTTTAGAAGCTACGAGTACCTACCTTTGTCAATTTGACTGTCCTTGTTTACCCTTCCATTAGTCCCTTCAATTTTCACTTTGAATCCGTCATGCGTCGGAAAATAAAAAGTAAGCTTGTCAAACTTTGCCATCAGGAACTCGACACGTGACGTCATACCAAAAATTAAAAAGTTGATGTTGCTTCGTTCCCCTCGTCGCTCGGTCAGTTACGTTGACGACCATATTCTGAGAGCTTTATAAAAGCCTCCTACAAACATAATGGTTTGCCCCAAACTTAGGTCCCGCGATGTTTGGTCAAAGTTCGTTCGATGATCGATGAGGCACAATTAAAATAAAATTTGAATGATTTTGAATCACCAAATTTATAATACACGGTCTTACCTGGCTTTGATAAAAATGGTGATTCGTCGGGTATTTTTACTGAATTGTAGTACCCACCGCGGTATACTTAGACAGCGCAGCGGTGGGTAGGTACAATACAAAAAAAATACTCGACGTTTGTCAAAGAAAAGATAAAAGAAAAGTCAAACGAAACGTTTGGTAAGAACAATACATTCCCTGAGTAAATAGCATTTCTTTCTATCCAATGTACTCGATATTGATACAGAACCGCGACGTGACTGTTGCAGCTCAGTCGACCGGAAATGAAGGTAAACGGTGTAAAATTACAATCGGGAAGCCTGGAATATGCGAGTACGTTTCTATTTTGTATACAAGGTGATCCATAATATGTTAACTATCCCGAAAGGGGCTTATTGTACACCCAATTGGCAGTAATATTTGTTCTATGACTATTGTAGATTAGTTAGACATTTTTAATTGAAAGCACGCATGCAAAAATCAGCGGTAGTACTAATAGCTTAACGATATCGCAAGCTACTAAAAGTCAAACTCAAAATATACTTTAATCAGAAGATATGAGGATCATTTTAATATAAATTTTAGATGCAAGTCGCACGCTTCGAAAACGGCTTCATGATGATGAACCAAGTCGCTGGCCCAGAATATGACCACGAATGCATTTTTAATTTTTTCGTTACCAACACTGCGTAATTTAGGCGTTGACTATTCATATAAACTTTGCACAATGCATTTGCCTAATGAATGGCACTGAAGTTTTTTCACGAGTTTTAATAGAGCTAATGGAAAAAGTTTTAGATTAAATTTTCTGTATTTCTACCTGGTGGAGCTGTTTTCGTAATTTAGTGGTAGGTATTACAAATTGGGCCGGGCCCGCGTCATTGAGACACTAAATTGCAAAAATACATAATAAACAAACGCCCACCAGTCATATAGGTACTTAGTCCTGCCTGAACCCACACTAGGATTCCCTGTGTCGTGGGTAACATAAACTACGATTACTTTCACGTACCCAGACCCGGAACAAATGTTTGCATGATCTGCAAATAGCGGCGGGAATCAAACCCGCAGCCCTTCCGTCTCAGATGGGCACTCGCCCGCTACGCCAGCGAGGACGTCAATTATGCTCAATCCGTAACGAAGGGTTTGCGCAGATGAACGGAGTGGCGGCGCATATAGCAATTGAAACTCGACTTCAACGCGCTTCGAGCCGCACAGTGTGATCACACTCAGCTATTAAATTTTTTAGCATAAGTGCCACTTTTCTTCTGGTACTTTTGGACGTTACAAGCTTATAATCTTGACCTCATCTAAGTATTTTTTTGAGAATCCTCCATGACTGGCTTATTTCTTTCTGTATTTTCTTTATGTATACATTAGTGACTTTCAGATTGTAGGTACATATTTTTTATGCCAAAGCGCGTCGCGAGCTCCGATGGTAGAACCTCGATGCGGGTATTAGGTCAAATAGTTCCTCAGAACATTCATCATTGTAAACCCGATAGAGATCACAGAGCGAGTCAATATCTCGGCGCTAATGTGTTGGTAGAGACATACTTGTGCTAGTAATACCAATTACTAGTAACACTATAGTTCTAACGATCTTTTCAACTTTCATTCACTATCACGAACCACATTCTTACCCTTTTACAGCTCATTTCAGTTTAATTGGCGATGAAATAAAACCTCTCAAATGTGTCTTTTTACGACGTAACGAGCAGAGCTGTGATATTTCTTTCGGTAATGGCGGCCATGGCTGGTGTAATTGTATTGTTGATGGGTCTATGCTCGTAATGGTATAAGTGCCTTAGGTACGTTAAATTTTGAGCGTTCTTTCAGAAACAGTGACAGTTATACACCAGTGAGCGAACGGATTGTGAGGAAACCGGCATGAAATTTGAACACATGTGACATTACCTCGGAAGGAGCCTGTGAGAGGCGCACTTTAATCCTTTCACTACACTGATTCTTTCACGATAATAGGCCTTTTTCTCCACCATATCTCAACCTGGTCACTGACTTAATACCTGTACTGACCAAGAAAGAATCAGTGACACGACAAGCAAGCAAGCGATCTCTTCAGTGCGGGTTGGTGGGGCATAGCCTCCGTTGGCAGGGTGCCGCCGGTGAGGTTTGTTGGAACAGCTGGTATCGATCCTGAAGTTGTTGTTTAAGTTGCTTGAAAGAAAGAAAGAAAGAAAGAAAATTATTTATTTGACCCACAACGCAGACCCACGCAAGTAGGTTGGTAGGTAGGTAGATACAAAGAGAAAAAAAAATACATAAACCAAGTAACACAAAACACAATAATAAAACAAAAACGTGTAGGTAGGTGAGGCGATAGGTAGGCTGAGTAGGTATGCGTTGTGTGGGGCAAATGGGTCCCGTCTCAGCATAAAGCTGCACCAAACATAATATGTACGGTGCGGCGCTGGTTTTCTGACGGGGCCTAGGCGACGTGACGTGACGAACATCAATAAACATAATATTTATAGTAGGTATGTATTAATAAATGGATAGTTATATTATATATTATAAGTAGGTACATAGTAGATATATTATATAAAATAATAAGTAGGTAGGTATATTATTAAATAAAGAAATGTATTGAGGGCTATATTGGTAGACTTGGTAGTACATAGTGGTGCTGACACAGAAAATAAAAATAACACGCAGTGCGTTGGTAATTTAGACGGACCTTAAAGAAGAGTCTTTAACAGTCTTTCCCAAATTACCTAAAATTAAGTTGGCGTCAATGGCCATTTTATGGCGTCAAAAGCAAAATAGAAGTGTAAATAATTTACTCTCGCTTCAAAGGGAACGAGGGTCGTCAAAGTTTCGACGGTCAATCAAGTGTTCGGGTTTCAATGAATTTTATATTGTGTTTAGGGATAGACATTTTATTATGGAGATTGTTTTTCTTAGGAAAGTAGGTATGTACCGTAAGAAAAAAAAGTAAGTTTAAAAAAATAGGTAGTACCTACAAGCTGATATAAAGTTCTTTTGTTGAAATTCCACTATGGTAAATAATTGAGTTCGAACTGATATGACCTCAAAACCTTACAAGCTCTTGTAGTGAAATAATTCATATCATTCAAATATCAAATGCCTGTAACGCGTACCACGCTAGCGAAACCGCGGGCGCAAGTACCACATAAACGCAGCGGTAAGCTAGCTGCAAGTTGAAGTATAACTTTTTTTTTTTTTTTTATACTACTGATGTGGCAAATAAGCATACGGCCCACCTGTTGGTAAGCGGTTACCGTAACCTATGAGCGCTTGCAATACCAGAGGCATCACGCACGCGTTGCCGACCCCGAACCCCCTCCCCCCCTAAAGAGCTCTGGCAACCTTACTCATCGCAGGAACACAACACTATTTGAAACAAATAATGTTATTTGGTTGCGATCTTTTGTAAGGCGGAGGTACCTCCCCAGGCGGGCTGCTCCAATTCAGAACGAGAAAATCTCGCTGTGCCCTACCTCCTCCTAACTCCCAACTTTGTAGAATTAGCAACTGCTCTCCACATTAACATTATTAATTCCTACATTTTCATACCTATTTCGAAATCGCAAAATGCTAAGCGAAAGGTTAACAGGTTATCACGGCTAGCGATATTGTGGCACACTAAGCCTTTCGACTAGGCGAATGGATGCCCAGCCCACAGAATATATAAAGGAGCAGGCAGTAAGTACACTACACTTAAGCAAAATACATCCCATCGAAAACCCTAAATGTTAAAATGGGAGCCAAGTTCAATATGTCAACAAAAGAAAAGCCGACAAAAGAATTGAGATCTAAATGGGTGCCAAGTTCTGCCAAGGTCAAGTTTTGCATGGCTAGTTTTTAAAAATATAGATTTTTGTCGCTTTAAGTGGTACGAAAGGAGCCTCTTAGAGGCGCACTTTAATCCTTTCACTACACAATTTTTTTCACCGACGGTCATAGGCCCTTTTCAGGCCCACCAGACCTAAACCTGGTCACTGACCTAATACAGGATGACCAAGAAAGAATCAATAACACGACAAGCAAGCACGATTGCCGCGGAGTACGCACCAGATTCGATTCAACTTTTCGGATCACCCAACTGTTTTTACTGCTGCTGTTGAAACTAATGTTCCTATTCTAGGCCGAGACGAAATGCCGGCACCTCACCTTTTGTGCCAATTAACCCCATTTAGCGGTCCTGCTGAGAAGGTGACGTGCCAATTTTATGGGCCATCATAATCGCAGCCATCTATAAAGGTATTCCAACACTGCGTCGCCCGGTTCGTGGTCGCCATTCGAGAACCTTTACTCCCCAACGGTTATCGGTTCTGCGAGCTATATGGCGTGCCCACTGAAACATGCTAATTCTGACCACGAACCGGGCGACGCAGTGTTGGAAGGCCCCCCGATGGACCGATGATATTGTTAAGGTTGCGGGGAGTCTGTGGATGGAAAAGGCTCGAGATTGTTCGTCGTGGAACTCTTTGGGGAAGGCCTATGTCCAGCAGTGGACTTCTACAGGCTGATGATGATGATGATGGTGATAAAGGTTAATAAGAATAGGTCAATAAGAAGCACAATTAAAATGAACTTTGAAAATCGCACCTTTAGCATTTTTTTACTTTTAGGTACCAATCTTACCTGAACTACGAAGTCATTAAAAGTTTATCAAATAAGACCTCACGTTAATTGGTTTTCCAATATTACTATTTTGGTTGTTTTCCAAAAACCATGTGGCGTAGAATTAAATTAAAAATCGTTTTGGAATGTATGAACAAAGCTACAGTTATACGCTGCAGTTGTTTAAGAGAACTTTGCTCGCTCGTTCAACTACCAATATTTGAGCCAGCCGTCGAATGATGGGTGGTTCGATGATGCATTAGCACTAAGGTGACTGGAGGAACATCGATGGGTTTTAAGTCGATATGCCGTTGGTTGCTGATATCTCATCAGTAGCTGGCGGAGAGCCCGACATATCCCCAGCTCTCCCCGAGCTGGGGGGCACGCGTAACGCATTTTCCCATCCATAAAAAAAAAGCTATTTCCTCCAATAAAACGGTCCTAACAACCTATAGTAGTTAAAACTTCGTCATAACATTTATCGGTGTTACTGAACCTGCTATAAATAGTGTTCGCGACCACTCATCAGAATTGGCTATAGGTAGGTACTTAACATCTGGAGCAGTGCCAATTCCCGGCCAGTTACTCAAAACGTACCGCCTCGTAACATCATAATAGTGGCCGGCGACAGATCAAAACACACTTTTATTTCATGCCTGAAACCAGACTTTTCCACTTATTGTTTTTACAAAAGAGCTCAAAATAACAATCCTGTAGGTAATTATTTTCTTTATTGCACACAGAAACATTATACACTAGCTTTCGTTTGGCTTCTCTCACGTGGTAGGTGAAGACACCTTTACGCTATTCCAGACTATAATCTATCTCTGTGCCAAATTTCATCTAAATCCGTTGGGGCATAATTGAACCACAAACATCCTCACAAACTTTCGCATATTTATAATTTTAGTAGTATAGTAAGGTTGTTTTTTAATTTATTGAAATAAGTACAGGATAATAAGGTTATTTCATTTCACACTTAAACTTAGTGTAAGGAGGACTTAATGCTAAAGCATTTTCTACCAGTCATCCTAGGCGTGCAAAAAAAATGGTGAGGCGTGACAATTAAACTAAACTTAGAAATAACTTACCTACGTTAAAGTTCCTTAAGTTTTATAAAGGTTAAAGTTCGTTAAAGCTTTTAAAGTAGGATTGGAGTGAAAATATTGTTTGGGCAAATAAAGGAGAGCTCAGCGGGCCCAAAGAAATTGTCACGTGGACATGACCAGTTTAGTTCTACAGCTCCTGATCTGATTTGGGAGATACTTCAAGCTCGTTTTTGAATACTCATCAATGCGCGTTATGGCGAGGACTGACTTGCAATGTGAACCTAAAAACGAGATAACACGGTTCGAAATTGTGCTAAATATGTGAAGGTTCTAAAACCTAAAGAGATCTATGATACGGACCCTACTTCGGCCGGACTTATTGCAGAACTATTGTAGTTACAGCGACCGCAGACCTTCGTCAATCCCCGACCGCGGAAACGTATTTAAATCAACCCTTTCGGAAGCTATTTGTTATTTATTAATAACCTGTCCACATCAAGCCTCACACCTAAACCCGTGTTCAAAACTCCAAACTTTTGGAACAACCTACTGAGTTATTTAATTAAGCTGCCTCTAAATTTCGGGGCTGGGACACAGATGAAAGAGGTAACAACTAGATAACTTCGAATGGTGCGTTTGAACCAACGCCTGTAAGTTCCTCGTGAGCGAAGCGAAAACAGATGACTGAACAAGCTTTCACCCGCTGCTTCACTCGCGTGGTACCCGGATCAAAAGCTAAATTTCGGGGCTGGGACACAGATGAAAGAGGTAACAACTAGATAACTTCGAATGGTGCGTTTGAACCAACGCCTATAAGTTCCTCGCGAGCGAAGCGAAAACAGATGACTGAACTAGCTTTCACCCGCTGCTTCACTCGCGTGGTACCCGGATCAAAAGTACCTAGCTTATATGACACCATCGGTGGGGAGCGGTACCTTGCTGAGAAAGATCCTATTTAGGGCACAACCATGCAGAGGGGAATTCGAGCACTTGGTACAACGGTACCAACCTATCTGCCTAGTGCCTACCTAACTGTCTACTGGTTGGGTACCTAGGTACCTACCTACTTCATGTTTGTTTGTCACTAGGTACCAAGATAAAAAGTAGCCAATATGCTATCCTAGGTAAAGAACTATATCTATTCCGAGTTTCATCAAAATCGGTTCAGCCTTTGAGTAACAAACATCCAGCCATCCAAAATTTCGGTAGACGAAGTAGAAGTAAGATGAGCTGTAGTTTTTTGCCCTGGTTCTCGATTTTGCAAGTATGTACCTACGATTACGACCCGTCTCTAGTATTCCCACAAAGGGTAACCCAGTTATTTCGAACAGAGCTGTGGTTGAACCCTCAAGGTATGGTGTCTTTTGTGCTCTGTTTGCTTAGGTGAGCCATGTAAGTACGAGAGAAATGTTCACCTCCAGCCACTGCAATTGCAGCTGTATCATGCGGAGTTAAGGTGAGTTTTCGGATGAGCAGCCGTTCGAAATAATGTGTTACCATAAACAGAGAATGGAAGACATAATAAAGGTGTATTAATGAACCGTCGGCGTCGCGTCGGTTCTGTTTTTCGATGAAACTGTTTGAAACAATGGCTTTGCTGTTTTGGTCAGACCCCGATGCGCCAGGCGTAAGTTAGGTAACTTACGGCAGTAAGCACTTAAGGACCTAGTTCTTTTGAAGCTTTTCATTACACTGGGTGTATTACTCTAGAATTTATGTTGGCCATGAAAAGGGCCTATGACCGTCGCCGTCGGTGACAGAATCAGTCAACTGAAACTTCTAGAGGCACCTTTCGTGCACGTGTCACAAGTCTTCGAATTTTTAGGTTCTAGGAAATTCCTCACGACGTTTTCCTTCACCGTTTGTGAGCCCTGTAGGTACCCACGACCTGTAGATCGAAGGCAGGGTCACTACCACCAGCACTCTACCAGTGCTCTGCTTTCTTAAATCAGTGTACATATTAATATTTAATAGTAGTGGAATATACGAAAAGTTAGATTTTCCCTATACCTACCTTTAGTAGCTGCTTTTATATCCCGTGGGTATAATAAAGTTACGATCCAGTAACGCAACTGTCAACCGAGGGTTTGGAGCTGCGGCCGTAAACTCATCAATAGTAATGTCCCCAAATCAAAATCCCATAAAAGATCTCATCGGATCCATATTATCCCGCCACAGATGTTCCATCAGTTAAGCCTGTTCCACTCCTACGCTGATGTCGGTGCCATTACAGATCAGCGTTTTCAAAGCGTGAAATCTAATAGGAGGAGGTAGGCGAGATTTTCTCGCTCTAAATTGGAGCAGCCCGACTGGGGAGGTACCTCCGCCTTACAGAAGATCGCAGCCAAATAACATTATTTGTTTCAAATAGTGCTGTGTTCCTGCGGTGAGTAAGGTTGCCAGAGCTCTTTAGGTGGGAGGGGGTTCGGGGTCGGCAACGCGTGCGTGATGCCTCTGGTATTGCAAGCGCTCATAGGTTACGGTAACCGCTTACCAACAGGTGGGCCGTATGCTTGTTTGCCACCTCAGTTGTAAAAAAAAAAAACAACTTTTTTTAATGCAGATTTTATTTTTTTTCAATATCAAGCCCGTAACTCCTAATATCACTTTTCGATTACTCTCACGGTTTCCACCTTCGCCTAAGTCGCCCTGAAAAAAAAACTCACCCTGTATATGTGAAGTCGGCGCGGGTCGCTAGTATTGTAATAAAACTTGAGTATACGCGCGTAATTTGCGAGCGTAAAAGCTTAGAATGCCGCATATGCGCTCTCATTCAAGTTGACCATACGTTTCCTACGCGACAGATGTTGGCATATAAGTGGAACAGGTCTTACAACCAACACGAGCTATAAAGCTAGCTTAGATTTAACAACGTGTCCAACTTTGCGAAGCGGTTAAACTTTATATCCGAGTTTAAAACAGCTTGGTTGAGCTATTAATTTATTCTGTGTACTTATCAGTTCAAGCCGTTCGGGATCTAGAACAGCAGGTAAGTATTTTCAAAGATTTTCACACATATGGGAAGTGGCTCCGTAGCTTACTTGGTTAGAGCATCCCCGTATCGAGAAGTTTGCGGGTTCAAATTCCGTCTGAGTCAAACTTTTGGGATAATATAAAAATCGTTAGTTTTTCCATGTTTTTATTAATTACAAAATGCAAAATGTTTCAGACATTAGAATTCACCGAATAAAACAAATGTGATAACATTCATCCATCTATTCCCGTGAATAATCCCCGGAACACTCCATCCATTACCGCGTGTCACATCGAGCCATCCTTCTTGCTGCTACTTTGTTTTATTGAAAACACGTTTTAAATTCTGCCAAGTGCTGCGCTGTGACGTACGTAACATGATGGTGATCATATAATTTAAGAGAGAACTTTGAATTAAAAACTCATCGTAAGCCATTTAAAATACCTAACCGAGAATAGTAGAAATCTCTCAGATCACCAGGCGATCAGATTCTTAAAGATGTCCAAAGTAGTCAGCTGCATTTCCGAACATTTGGCACATGCCCACATTTTGGAGTAGTGAGTATTCCGACAACCGTTGGGGAAAAAAGGTTCTCCAGAGGCGACCACGAACCGGACGACGCAGTGTTGGCAGGCCCCCCACCCGATGGACCAGCGACATTGTTAAGGTTGCGGGAAGTCGGTGGATGGAAAAGGCTCATGACCGTTCGTCATGGAACTCTTTGGGGGAGGCCTATGTTCAGCAGTGGACTTCATCAGGCTGATGATGATGAGTATTCCATACGACACTTCAACTTTCAATTTCAATTTCGACACTGTGAAATGTAGACACATCAGCGGAAGCTGCTCGTCTATAATCTAATAAATAAATAAATACGTGACAGGTTACAAGCACATCGCCGCTTTAAGACTCTCTGGTCGCTACTCACTGGTTTCCACACGATGTTTTCCTTCACCGTTTTAGAACACGTTATGCTCTAAATATACATTACAAACGTAGGTATTCTTACAACGATTCGTCCAAGATATTTAAGGGATCTTCGCTCAATCAATTAGCTTATTACGTGATTCCCTGGTATTTTAAGTCGTCACTCAACCAAGTTTTAGTTTCACTCAATCAAATAAAACAGCATTTGCGACATAAAACGCCGATTCGTCCTAGTTGCTTGAGAGATCTTCACTCGCTCGGTCAATCCTACTATCCTACTAATCCTACTTATCCTACTAATATTATATGCTAAAGTTTGTGAGGATGTTTAGATGTTTGTTATTCAATCACGCCGTAACGGCTCAACCGATTTCGATGAAACTTCGAATACATAGAGTTCTGTACCTAGAAGTCAAAGTCAAAGTCAAAGTCAAAAGGCATTTATTTCAATAAAATCACTAGGATCACTTAGAAACGTCTTAGAAACTAGGTGAAGCTATGCCTGTTCCTCGCGACCAAGCCTAGAAGAATCAGGCAACAAACACGGCTTGGTGCCTATCATTTTTTTCGATGATCCTTTTTCACAAAATGGAATTTAAAGCTTCAGTGTGGTGCCGATCGAACTAGGTGAGGCTCAAGAGAAAAGTAATCTAATTATAATCCTTAATAAATAAGAGCTTATAAAAATGTGAAAAAAATGAAGACAAATGTGAGCTTCAACAAATGATCTAAGGGCAGCACACGCTACACTTGATGAAATATGTACCTAATGCTTATATAATGAAATAATACTTAAAATATGATGCAAGCAAAAACTGTAAAGACACTGCAAAATGGCATTTTAGCTGTCGAGGGGCAGAGCGACTTCAGGCCATGCGGTTTTATCATTTAAATAATCATTTAGTTTATAGTACGCTTTCTTAATAAGATTATTCTTTATGTACACTTTAAATCTTCTAATAGGAAGTTGCGTCGCGTTTACCGGAAGTTTATTATAAAATCTTACCATATTCCCCATAAAAGACCCATTTACTTTTTGTAATCTAAATTTTGGAATGCACAATTTATTTTTGTTTCTTGTGTTAATACTATGCACATCACTTTTTTTCTTAAAGCTAGCCATGTGCTTATGTGTGTACAATAAGTTTTCGTAAATATATTGTGAAGTTACAGTTAAAATGTTAATTTCTTTAAAAAGTTCCCTCAAGGAGTCCCTTGACTTCATTTTATAAATGGCACGTATTGCTCGTTTTTGTAAAACAAATATGACTTGGATATCTGCTGCATTCCCCCAGAGAAAGATACCATAGGACATTATACTATGGAAGTAGCTAAAATAAACTAACCTAGCTGTGGCTTCATCTGTGAGCCACCTTATCGTACGAACGGCATATGCCGCGGAACTAAGTCTACCGGCAAGAGTTTCAATGTGGGGTCCCCACTGCAATTTTGAATCAATATTGAGTCCTAGGAAATTTGTAGAATCAACAAGGGTTAGTGACTCTCCATTTAATACAATGTTAGTGGGGCTATTGTGTACTACATTAGGTAAAGAGAATTTGATACATTTCGTTTTCTTTGAATTTAGCAAGAGATTGTTTACAGAAAACCAATTAAGGACTAGCGACAAGGATGCGTTTACGTCATCGTAATTTGTTTTGGATCTGTCGACTTTGAACACTAGCGAGGTGTCGTCAGCAAATAGAACTATGTCACACATTTCTTTAACATAAGAAGGGAGGTCATTAACGTAAACTAGGAACAAGAAAGGGCCTAGAATCGAACCCTGTGGCACACCCATGACAATAGTTGATCCAGAAGACCTTTCACCACCCACGTCAACTTTTTGGACTCTATTGGATAAGTAAGATTGTAAAAGGTCAATTGCACGGTTTTGGATGCCGTAATGTTTTAGCTTTGAGATTAATGTTGCATGACTCACGCAGTCAAACGCTTTTGACAAATCACAGAATACACCAATTGCGTCTTGTGAGTTCTCAAAGGCATCGTATATGTGCTTTAAGAGCAAAGTCCCGGCATCGGCTGTTGATCGACCTTTGGTAAATCCAAATTGATTACAATGAAGAAGCCCGTTAAGATTGAAGTGAGATAATAACTGAGTAAGAATAACTTTTTCAAAGATTTTACTTAGAGTAGGCAATATCGAGATAGGTCTATAATTAGCGGGATCTTTTTCGTTTCCGGACTTGAACAAAGGAATGATTTTGCTATGCTTCATAAGGTCAGGAAAAACTCCATCGCCAACACAACTATTAAAGATGTGGGCTAAGCATGGAGCAATATCGTTAATAATAGCACCTACTACCTTTGTAGATATACCCCATAGGTCTTCAGTGTTTTTTATATTGAGGGATTTAAAGGTTTTCACAATATTACCCGCATTAATGTAACTAAAACTAAACTCAGTCTCACATTTAGCAACACTAGCTTCTAGAAGAAGGGACGCTCCAGGAGCTGAAGATTTTAACGACTGGGTTACAATATTAGGTATACTAGAGAAAAAACTGTCAAAGGCATTCGCCACTTCAATTTTCTTAGTTAAAACACTATCATTATTAATTAAATTGATTTGTTTATTGAGGGCTTTTGATTTACCTGTTTCATTATTTATTAGTTTCCAAGTAGCTTTAATTTTATTAGAAGATTTTTCAATTTTGTTTCTTAAGTACAATGATTTGGCTGCATGACAAGCTTTTTTAAAAGTTTTAGAATAATTCTTAACATGTAGTATAAAAGTAATGTCGTGCAGCTTTGACTCCCTATCAGCATATAGTTCGTACAATTTATTCCTGCTTTTATAAATGCCAGGTGTAGCCCAGTCCGCAAACCCGACGCTAACCTTAACTGTGCTTGTTTTTAATTTAAAAATTTGTTCATGTTCTTTATTTATTAAATTCGATAAAATGGTAAAAAGGTCGTTTGGATCATCCATGCATGGTACAAGGGACATTTTGAGTTCAATACAAGCCTGAAACTTCTTAATATTACTTTCTGTGATGGGTCGGTACGTGAATTCCTCAGGTTTGTTTCTTAAATTACATGTAAATATGACACTATGGCCGTAATGATCTGAGCTGAAATGTTTAATTACTGATTTAGCGATTGGTACACAACTGCAATAAACATTGTCTAAACAAGTGGAAGTGGTTAGTGTCACCCTTGTTGGTTCCACAAAGAGATGATTTAAATTAAAACATTTAAATAAATTAAGCAGTCGTTCAGATAACGGATGGATCGGAATATCTATATTAAAATCTCCGCAGACTATTAAAATTTTATTACATGCAAAAATTTTGAGCAATACATCTTCCATAATGGATTCAAATAACGCGAAGTCTGCGTCGGGAGGACGGTAAACGCTCACAACGATATGCCGCTCTAGCTCAACACACGACAGCTCAATGCTCCTCTCAATAGTGAGATTTACAATATCTTTACGTTCCTTGCACTTTATGTCATTTCTAACAATAATTAAAGATCCGCCCCTAATGGCGTTCTTACGTTTATATGAGCTAACAATATTAAAATTCTTATAATAAGGGAGCAACTCAAATTCTAATATCCAGTGTTCAGTAACACACATAATATCTACATTAAACTGATTTAAAAATAATTCTGATTCTAATACTTTGCTGGGAAGGCCTTGCATATTTTGGTGTACTACATGTAAAGTGCCTTGCTTACCCATTGTCGACGTGGTCAGTTTAAATGCTGGTCAGCTGGCCCTACTAATTTTGTGCCCTCATTAGTACTACTACTAACTACGGACTCGTCTGTAAACTGTGTTATATTATTTATAACAGGATCAAAAATATTATATGCTAACAATTTAGCAATTATCGCCTTATTACTCCTACTCAAGTACAATGTACTTCCTGTCAAAATAAAATTACTAATAAAATTATTAGTATCAAAAAACAAAACGTCACTATGACGACATGTCAAGTTATATAATATTAGGTTCAGGTTGAATATATTCTGCTTCTCTTTGGCACTCAAAGAATCAGAATATGGGAATGCACATAGAATTAGTTTTCCTAATCCTAGATCTAACTTTTCTAACAAACTTTCTACTAGGTTAATTAAGTCTAACCGCTTGACACCACTGCTCTCACCTAATTGCACTATCAAAGTGGTGTCCTTGTCAAAACAATCGTCACTTCTTATACAGTTTGTTAAGAAGTTTATGGGGGCATTCGGAAAACAGTTATTCATGACGGTCTGCCCTAGTTGATCGCTAAGCAACAATCCCATCCCTGTGCCTATCTTGTCTGAATACAGCACAGTCTTCCGGGTCTGCCGACAGGCTTTTGGCTGTCTAACCGGTGGCTGAGTGGCATGCACAGGCACTTCAATCAGTACAGGGAGTGTAGGCTGTAAGTGCACCTGTGAGACATCTGGTGCCACCTGTACTGATGTAGTTGGTGATGTGCCAGAGGGGAACAAATCACACATGGAAGGGTCTGTCTGCGAGCTACTGTTGCATACTTGAACATATATGCTATCATTATTGACTATTTCTACGATATTGTGCATTTTTTTAGAATAGCATATAGGCTGCTTTTTATCTAGGTACCACGCGAGCGAAGTTGCGGGCGGACGCTAGTTAATTATAACCAAATTTTCATAAGATGCTGGATTTAATAAGTAAAATTCCACTACATTGTCCTATTTTCTAGCTGACTCAACGTCTAACAATTTTATCTTTGTATCCTGACAATTTGTGTTTAAATGAATGATGTCATACATGCCTGGAATAAGGACGCTATTTCGGGAACTCGGGAACTGGGTAGGCAATGAACAATTTAGTCAAGGTCCCACAAAGAAGTTCTCAAAAGCTCAAGAAGAAAGAATGTGGAAGGATATAAGGGAAGAGGTAGACCAAAGAAAAGATGGATAGATTGTGTGAAAGATGACATGAGTAAGAAAGGAGTGAATACATCGTATGTTCTGTCATGTAGGTAATTGTTTAGTTTTAAAATGTTGTGCAAATGTGCGTTTTAGTAGCAAAAAGTCTTGTCTATGTCTAATACTTACCATCAGGAGGGCCGTAAGCCTGTTTGCCTCCGTATAAAATAAAAATAAAGACGGTCAAGTGCGAGAACACGCGCCTGGAAGGTTCCGTACTAAATTTCAGACTTTTCCCTTTAATTGTGTTACAAAAGCTCCTAGCATTCCAAATTTCAGAATTGTGAGGTAACTGGAAGTACCCTAGAGGTTTTTCATTTTAGCCATTTCCATACAAAAATTATACATTCATTAACATATCTTTTTAATGCATTAAGGTAGAGCTTTGATTTATACGGCACCATAAGCCCACAGACCTTAATAGGTGGTATAAATTTCAAGTTGATACCTTTAGCCGTTTCTGAGAAAAAGGGTCTTGACAGACGGACAGACAGACAGACGGACAACAAAGGGATCCTATAAAGGTTCCGTTTTTCAAAATGAGGTACGGAACCCTAAAAATAAAAAAACCTTATATGACGGCTGATAGAGGGGAGTGATGATGAGAAAAACATGTTGCGCCGCGCGCCGACCGGCCCCACTTGAAGTGGGATAAGGGCAGAGAGATGATGGTGCAGTGGTGGTAGGCAGCCCGCCTTCTGATCCAAACGTCTTGGGTTTAATTCAATCCTAGACAAGAACATAAAATTCGTCCGAATGGAGCTTCTACGAGGCGCACTTAAATCCTTTCACCACACTGGTTGTTTCAGCCTTCAGGAACTCACAAAAATATTTTTTTCTTTATTGATCTCAAGCAAATACTCACTTAAGTTTAGTTCCATAATCCCCTTTAGAGATTCCCTCTCCCTGGTATTCTAAGTCGTCACTCAAACAGTTATTAGTTTCGCGCCACCCTTGCTGGCTTTGCGATAAAAATACTTAAACTATCAGGGTTGGTCGTTAACATTTCTCACTCCACTCTCATGATGACGTCAGACTGATATCAGGTATTTTCAACTAAAATGTTTTTTTATTTCTCTTACACGATATAAGAGTTATCAGATACAAAATTTGAAGTAGGTACTTATCCTTACCAACTAATGTATGCAGAGAAAGATAAGATTGGTTATTGACCTCAGAAGGTTGTAAATTCCGTAGTAGTAAATCAATTGTTATCTAGTGATAAGCTTTGGTACCTAAGTATTGTAAGTAGCAGACCCTAGGAGATAACATTAAGGTAGGTATGTACAGTCAACAAGTTTGATTTGTAGGCTGTAGATCCTTTTCACACTAAATAATAATAATAAATATTCCGGACATAGGTATCACACACGGTCAACTGATCCCAAACTAGGCATAGCCTGTACTATGGGTACCAGAGACTGATATACATAATAGATATATTTAACACCCAGACAGAACAAACATCTGTGTTAGTCACAAATGTTTGTCCAGTGCGGGAATCGAACCCACGACCTCTAGCGCAGAAGGCAGAGTTACTACCAACTGAGCTATGAGGCCTGTTTCTAAATCTACCGCGCAAAGCGTCATCGCTGGATCTGACAAAATTTTTACGATGTAAAGTTTTAGTACAAGTCAAAGGATTCTCAGAGAAGTTTTCCGATCACAAAAATAGGTAAGTCCAAAATACATTTACGTAAACAAACACTAAAATTTAAAATTTGCATGTTAGGTTTCCTGGCGAAGTGTGTGAGTCTAATCACTATTATTTATGTCTAAATTGTGTACCACGCTTCACGCAAATAAATTGTTTCATTTCATTTAATTTCACTCTTTATGTATCTAGCGAAAAATCGTCGTAATCGTAAAATAAATATTGTCAAACTATTGATAATCCTAACTTAAGAAGAAAGATAGATCTAAAAAGTAAAGTAGGTAACTAATAAAAATACTTTTGAGACATGGCAGTAAGGCCTAAGATGACATAGCCAGCCCAAAATAGGTAAAAAATCCAGCAATTACAGGGTTCAGTACTCTCTCTCCCATCACGCCAAGTCAAACAAAAAATCTCTCTTAGTTTCATAATTCTGCACACAAACATTGAATGCATGCAGATTACACTCATTAAAATAAAACAAACGCTGATAAAATCAGGTTCCCACGAAAAGAAAACCCTCATGGGGACTCAAAAACAAGGTTAACGTCACGAAAGTCACTAAGGCCGCTGTACACTAATCAATTATTAAGTACCTACATCATAAATTAAAAACCCACGTCAAACTCGAATCCATTCCACCTAAAGGTTGTCTTGTTAGAGACCGCTACATGGTATAACATAGGTTTGCATTTTTCTGTAACATTGGATTTCATTTCATAGTCTCTACATATAGGTTACATACCTACATACCTATAAGTATATAATCGATCGATCGAGTGACGAGTGAAGATCTCACAAACACCTTGGACGAATCGGAGTTGTATGTTTATTTACTAAGAGTATAATTTCGAACATCCAGTTCTGTCTGCATTTAATTTAGTAGGTCAATAGGTTGTATTATGATCTACTAGTAAGAATGCTAAATATTCGATTTAACTACGTAGTTATCTTAACAGGCTTTATAGTCCAAAGCGTGTCTCAGCGGCGTACTGCACCTTTACAGTATTTATGCAGCACCGCTTTAGTGGATAACGTGCCTAAGGTGACGAAAGTCGCAAAGCCAGTAAAAGTGTACGAAAGGAAGAGTTTGGGAAAAGTAACAACACTTTGTAGTACTAAATCAGGGAAAGTTATAGTAATTAGCGAAGAGATTAATAAAATCTTGAGATAACGTTTCCACAACTTAATTTTCGCAAAATTTAACAACCCCCGACCAGGTGTGCATTGCGTAAGCGAAATGGGAATGAAGATGGCAACTTTCAAGACATTTTATCAATAATAGCGACATCTGAAAGGTTTCAAATATGAATAGTAAGATTTTTAGATCGTGAAGTTGTCCCTTGCGCAGTATTAAAGGTTTTGGATGTCGCTAAGATAGTAACTGGCCTCATAGCTCAGTTGGTATTAGCCCTGCCTTCTGCGCTAGAGGTCGCGGGTTCGATTCCCGCACTGGACAAACATTTGAGTGATGATCACAGATTTTTATCTGTGTCTGGGCGTTATATATTTATCTATTATGTATATCAGTCTCTGGTACCCATAGTACAGGCTATGCCTAGATTGGGATCAGTTGACCGTGTGTGCTATAAACAGAATATTTATTTATAGATTTATTTAAAATAATCCTCAATTTACGATTTTCATTGCCATTTTTCTTACGCAATAGCACCCCAGGACTATTGCGTTGCGTTGCGTAATGGTAATGAAGTTCGTAATTATGAGGATGATTTTATCAATTTTAGTGACATGTGATGTTTAAGTTGAAGTGAAGTTTCAAAAATCAAAAGGAAGAAGCTAAGATCTTGAAGTTTTCCTTTATCAAGTTTGGAATGTTTTTAATGTTGCTAAGATTGTTAAAATTACCCTCCAAGTTAAGAACTTCATTACGCTACACAAAAATTGTTCTGGCTATGCTTGAACCAGAATATCTTTGAAACGGCTTATTGGATTTTCATCAAACAAAATCAAACCCTCATGACAATCTTGCGGCGTAGCGAGCGAGTGCCCGTCTTAGACGCAAGAGGAGCAGGTCCGATTCCCGCTGCGGGACAAATGTTTGAATGATCTGAAAACATTTGTTCCAGGTCCGGGTGTTGTGTACAGTTTCTGATACCCACGACACAGGGAATCCTAGTGTGGGGTTAGGCTATGTATGTGACTGTTGTTAGCCGTGGTGGCCCCAGCTAAAGGATATGCTCCTCCATTTCTAACCGTGGATGTCGTAAGAGGCGATTTAGGGAAAGGGCTAGCTAGGGGATGGGCAGCCGCGTCCCCCTTGGTACTTGGTTTGTGGACTTGTTTCCGCAACTAGGCCGCTGGTGGGCCGCTGGTGGGCACGCAAAAAATGCATGACGGGTGGAGGTTGCTAATCTAGCCACCCGATGTCCAGCAGGGTCCCCCATTAACAACAATAGCTTTATCTGCGCTCTCCAACCCGCATGCCCAGCGTGGTGAGTTTGGACAAATCCCCCCAAATGAATATTTCTGTAAATCTATTGGAGGCCTATGTTTAGCAGTGAACGTCCTAATGATGATGACTGATGATGTGACTGTTGGGTGTTATTATTAATTTTATTTTTACATCCACAACGTTCATACACTGACAAGAGCTAAGCTCTTAAATCATAGAGAACGTTTATACGGACTCTTTCGAGGCCTTACCTCAACCAGTTCCCTTGTAGTGGTCCTACGTCTGATTTGATGAGGATGATGATTAGAGAAAAATATTTTGCTTCCGAATAAAATCGCCGAATCGAGAACGGCAAATAAAACATTAGCTCTTATATTTATTTCCCCATATTCCTCACAAATTGCCCGGGACACCGTGCCTTGGGCGCTCTGTAATTAGTCTTTGAAAGGCGAACGCACAAAGACCGTGCAAAAAGGAAGGCAAATAGAGCGGTACGTTTATTGAAAATGTTAATAAAATTGTTAATCTACCTCCTTCTACCTCCCTATGTTTGGGCGAGCTGACTAACCCCATTAGGCAACTGCAAGGATCAGAGCGCGGAGATTCGAGAGAATATCGAAAATGGTTAGGTATTTCAATCGTGTGAAGCTTTTATTTAACTTTTTTCTTTCTCTTTATCTACTTAGAATATAGTATACGCCTAAATTTTTTTCTGACGTACTATGTGCATGAGTAGGCATGATTTTTTTCTGACACGTTCAACAATCATCGTCTTATTTCAGCCAATTTACACAAAACCTTCTTGAATTATACACCGAAAACTTGCTCATGAGTCACTTCGTCCTTTGGTGAAAACCGTATGAAAATTCGTTCAGTAGTTTTTGAGTTTACGTTCGGACAGACAGATACACGCGGTGGGGACTTTGTTTTATAATATTTAAATAAAGTAGGTATAGAGATTTTATACAGAACCCCACGAATGATGGCCATACAATAACGTAAAGCTATGGAGAAGCTACCAAGTGTGAAATGTGTGAACCGTTGGTTGCACCGAACACATGTAACGGTGGTAACATCTGATAAACACTACGGTAATCTACCTTTGTACGCTACTGTTTGGTCTTAATGCTTAGAAGATCTTTCGTTTTGGGTTTTTTAATCCTCAGAAGCAGAATAGGGCATTTATTGTTCATTGTACGCTGGTGGATTGTAGGTACCTGGATTGTTTTCAAATAAATATTTTTTGATTTGTTGATTTTTTCCTGAGAGTAATTCGAAATTATCATCGACAAGATATCTAAATAAATATATATTTATATAAAAGAACATTATTAAGACATTATTCACATATCAATGATATATGAATAATGTCAGTTTGTGAGGTGAGTGAAAAAATACACTTCCTACACCTAAAATACACCAGGTTATCCTGGTGTATTGAAATGATGCTGATCGAGCCTAATGTGCGGATATAGGGAGAGGGATGTGTTAAGTCGTGGAAGGTGGACTGATAATAATGATGATGATAGTGCACCTTGAATGGTTTCTCTGTATAGCGTAACCACCATACAGCTTAGAACATAAGACAGAAGATATGATATTTAAGATAAGGACACAAAGGACGGAGAACGGTAAAAAAATCTCATGCAGCGAAACCAATTTGGACTCTGAATCGAGTAGAATAAAACTTATTTCTCACTGCCCCACAATCAAGTTCTTGTCTCTAATAAGTCATGAAAGCCGAGATTAAATCAGCGTTTGCGATTGTATCGGTTCATAAATAAATCAGAGAACTCTTGACGGACACTAATCCATTTATAACGATATTATGGATGTGAGATTGAATTGTATCGTTTTTCCTCATGAGGCAATCCAGATAATGGATTGGATAACTTCAGATCGATGATACTTATATCGACCTTGAGAATTCGATGAAGAAATACTGATGGAGTCCTCTCCTTTTAAACCGACGCCAAAAAAAGGGAGATCGATTCGGTGACTATGTAGGTATTTATAAATGTTTGTACACCGATTACTCCGTAACGAAAGGTACGTTTTCAATAGGTTTTTTTAACCATCATATAGGGCACTGTCTCGAATTGGTCCCCTATAAATTGTATCGATATCGGATTAGAAGCTTTTTCATACAAGTTAATTATTATCAGAAGTGATATTTAGTATAATAATATTGTGAACATAATGATTAGTAAAATCTGTTAACACTTTCAACATTGTTTGTACTCAGCTTCAAGTTATTCAATATTTACAAATTTCAACTTTATAGAAGCAGTGTACAGACCGGGTAAGAATGTATGGCATATCATTTTTTTATGATGCTGTAGCTCAGTGTACGGAACGTGTACAACCGAGGGACCCACAGGACACACTGTACAAGAGTGGACGTTCTACAGCTGATATGATGATGATGATGAAAAATTGAAGTTATACGGTAAATAATGATGATGACGATAAAAATAAGAAGTTATACAGTGAATACGAAAACTAGAATGATGTAAGGTAATAACCACTTTTATAGACAGAAATAGCTTTCTCTTTCAATGCGGTAGCCAAACCGCCCGATAAATAATTCAGAGGTGAGAATATTATGGAAAGAGTCCTCATAAAAATTCAATCACAATCAACAAAATGTGAATTCGATACGAGCATCGTAAAAATAGACATCAACCCCAATCAGTCAAGTGTATATAAAATAACCGTCTGCCTATTACGGTTCCCGGCCTTTGTTGCGAGCACTTTTGGAATGGAGAGGAATGCCTTCAATATAAAGCAGTAGGTTCGAAGCTGCAGCAGATGCACTAACCAAAAATTGGTGTGCGTTAAGCCTGTTCATCTGAAATTTATTTCAAAATGATCCTTCTTCTTCTTCCTGCCCTTGTCCCACATTATGTGGGGTCGGCACAACATGTTTTCTTCTTCCACTCTCTTCTGTAAGCCGTCATCTACGCACTCACTTCTTTCTTACTCATGTCATCTTCAATACAATCCATCCATCTTTTATTAAAAATGATCCTTATATTTAATAAATAACTTCAAATTCGAGTTTGACTTTTAGGGGCTTGCGATATCGTTGAGCTACATATATGGTCCACCCTCAAATGTCATACTAAAAATTTACTTTCAGTACTAGACTTAAGGATCATTTTGAAATAAATTTTACTTAGGTAAATATAAGATGACATATCGCACGCCGTTTGAACACGGCTACGGCTTAGTACAAATAAGTACATTGTATGACCCTTTCGGGATAGTATATCCCATTGATTCTTCAAATACCTTGGCTTCCAGTCCAGCTTGGTCAGTTCTATAAAGAATCAGCTCAGCCTTATAAGGCTTCTCATCTGACAAGTCACGTACCACGTCAATTGTATTTCTGAATATGAGTGAGTTAGTAAACAATTCTGGTTAGAGGCCAAAAATTACCGACCAAGTCTCAGTGCCATAATATGCTGTTGACTATATTGTCATGCTGTTGTCTCATTTGAAATTAATTTCTAACTTCATATTGCAAAGAAACCTTTTGAAAAGAAAGCTTTATCTCAAAGATTTCTAACTGTAGTTTTCATTTATGATTGATGCTTCTACGTTTTCAAAAGTACAGAGTTAATGCATATCACGCTGATAACGATGATAATACACATAGATATTTAATGAGAGATACAATTTAGATATTTATAACAAAGGACCAAACAGGAGACATGGCACAATGCTAAAACATTCAAGGGTTTTCGACCTGCGATTACAATATCTCGCAATTTCCTTTGCATCACCCATTATAAACATGTTTGATTCAGCAGGTAAATCCTTTGAAACGTGGGCGTAACTCTAATCCCTATGACAATAGGTATAGGGCTTACGATTGCTTGCTTTGGTAAAGCGACGATTTGTGAGGTCTGTTGTACAACAGTAAACCCTGCACAAAAACACGTGGGTAAACAGGAATTTGTGCCCGTCGCGTCGTTACTACTGCGTAAATTAGTCTGCCTTTGCATATTGGCAAGAAGGTAGCAAAAATTTCAGTCAAAATTCAATAAGAATAGAATTCAAATTCGTTTGATCGTTTCTGCTATGGCTTGGTTTGTCATCTTCTTGTATAAAAATGGTCCACCCACGTGGCAGTATGATTTCGATGAAATATTAGTGTGTGGCTATATTTTTTTGAACGATCTGGTTACCGCTCAATTTTTGCTGGCCTAACAAATCGCTCATAGTGAATAAATATTCTGCTGAATAGTGAACAATAAGCTGAAAAGATTTTAAAAATTAAACGGCAGTTTTTCATAGTGTTCTTTTAATTACATAATAAAATATTTTTTACAAAAACTAAAAACCGACTTCAAATTCCTGAATATTTACAAGATTAATATCAACCTCTCTTTTTTTTTGTTATCAACCTCTTTGCGTTTTGCTTACCTACTGAGGATGACACTGGCAACCTACACTTTCAAATAAAAAACAAAAAGAAGTATGACATCCATTCATCATCAATAATAACTCTTACGGTACTGACTGACTGACTGAAAAGCAAACGTAGTGGTTTTATTCTCTTTGAAAATCAACGCAGAGCCTACTAAGGGTATGAAATTTGCAGAGTAGGTTCCTGTTGTAACGTATGGGGGCACAGAAAGAAATTCCCGACACACAACCCCTAAGTTTAAAGTTTATGTAAAAATAGCAGCAACCGAACGAAGTCGCGGGGATAAACATACCATACCACCGTCTACAAAAAAAAAATACAGTTGACTTGAGAACCTCCTCCTTTTTGAAGACTGTTAAAAATATCGAATTCTCATTTCTCATTAAGTGCGGGTTCGACTCCCGCACTGGACAAACATTTGTGACTAACACAGATGTTTGTTCTATGTCTGGGTGTTAAATATATATCTATTATTTATATCAGTCTCTGGTACCCATCATACAGGCTATGCCTAGTTTGGGATCAGTTGACCGTGTGTAATATGTCCGGAATATTTATTTATTAAGAAGAGGTGTATTATGAATCAGTTTGTATTATGTAGAGTACTAACAATTCATTATTATTTTAGCACCAGCTTCGTAGTTACAGAACTAAAACAGTTTGTGGAAATACAAACAATGCAGTTAATCAAATTAGCTATGAATAATAAGGTAGCCAGCCGCCATTATGTGAATGAGGTAGCGCGAAGAATGAGTTTGTCATAATTAGATTCGCTCACGTGTCAATAAGCGGAGGCAAGCTAGCGAGACAAAAGTTGTTTACTAACTTTGTACAAAAACATCTGTATCCATAAAAGATAAACAGTATAGGAGTATAAGTATAGGAGTCATCATCACCATCAGCCTGTAGAAGACAAAGGCCTCCCCCAAAGAGTTCCACGACGAACGTCTTGAGCCTTCTCCATTCACCGACTTCCCGCAACTTTCACAATGTCGTCGGTCCATCGAGACCGTTCGTCATGAAACTCATTGGGGGAGGCCTACGTCCAGCAATGGACTTCTAGAGGCTGAGAATGAAGAACCAGGCCCTAAGTAAGAAAAATTAGGCTGAAACAATTAGCGGTACTACTACAAAACCCATATTGAAACACTTAGGATATTGACAAGTGCATTAAAGATCTAACTAAACCAACCCATGGTGACCAAAATTAATCAATGAGAAACATACTGAACGAGTTAAAAGACAGAAGGTAGATACCTTATTATATTTAATCTACTGAACTAAATGGCCAAGTGTGTCACTTGTACTTCATTCAAGTGTCACACTACCACATAAAATGCTCGGGTGCTAACTAGTTTAGAGAGCACAGTTAAAAGTGGCTCAGTTAACACATCCCGACTAGCGTCACATTATGTACCCATAATATTCTTCTATTCTATAGTGCCTAAACACTAGGCGTATTTTCAGCGCGTGTTAGCTCGTCTTAGCAGCCACAGTGAAGATTCATGCACTCGATACAGGCATGCGACATTTATCGATTCGAACCAGCATCTTTGCCTTGAATCGGAAATGCGATACTAACTACGCCATGGAACGAATGACGCTGGCGTTGGATATCTTCCGTAATATCAATCAAGGCCAATATTATAAACGCGAAATTAATTATGTATTATGTGTTTGACTGTTACCTTTTCAAGACTAAACAGCTGAACGAATCGTAATGAAATTTAGCAAAGAGATAGATAATAACCCGAAGAAGGACATCGAAGGCTATTTTTAGTTTCAAAAAATGATCTTGATGATGTAGGGGTTGAAATTTCAGGTTCTATTCTCGCTGCGGGACAATTGTTTGCATGATCTGCAAATATTTCTGGAATTGTTTGCCACTCATTTGTTCAGGGTCTGGGTGTTGTGTAGGTCAAACATACCTAGGTCAATACTCTCTACCTCAATCTACCTCTATCATTATGTGGTAGTTTTGTTTTGACCCTCGCTTCAGCAGAGCAAATATTTAGATGCTGCGAGCTTAAATTGCAAACTTTGACAAGTTTAATGAATGCGGTTCGGGTTTGCTTATTTGCAAAGCTATGCATGGTTTCAGTCAACATCCACAATGTTCTGTTAGATAATTAGGTAAATGTTTGCTGGAGTAAGCACTGACACGTCCGTAGTATTATAAATTAAAACACTTAGTTCACTTATACCTTGTAATATTCGAATACTCTGGATAAAGTTACAATATTTCCGTTTCAATCACAGAATCGTGTTGACCAGTCGCTGTCCCGTCCGAGAATGCCAGCCGTCGCCACCCTCCTTCCTTCTTTTTTTTCATCTTTTCGGTTGGCACCACTGACATTCTCTTCCGTTCATAACTTGAAATCTTATGACTATTTAAATAGAATCAATGAATATCTAGACGAATATCGTAATAATAATAAATAATAATATTTATAAATGATTTTACATTTAAATATACCATAATCATTAACAATTCTACCAATAATATTATTTATTAATAAATAATATACATTTTTACTAATCATTACAGTAGTAGCTAGATACCTATAATTACTCTTACTTACCATCATCCTCCTGCCCTTATCCCACATCATGTGGGGTCGGCACAACATGTATTCTTCTTACATTTCCCTCTAACAGTCGTCATCTCAGCACTCACATCCTCACACTCCTTTTTTATTATTCTTTACTACCTAGGTAACTATCGCTTAATGACTGACTGATGTCCAGCAGTGGACTTCTGCAGATGATGATGATGATAATGACTGACTGACCCAGCGCAGGCTGACCACGAAAGAACCGACGACGATAGTACGACGAATGAACTTGTGCAAGTCATTTGTTCTACCTGCTTTTTGGGACATGGACAATGGACATCCTTTGTAGAACTGGTATTTCTGCTTCAAACCGGTTTATGAAAGTACCTCTATGTTCCTGGTTTTTGGTAGCGAAGAAATCTGAGGAGACTTGATCGGTGCTCGTTATATTTAACAGATTCGGACCACCAAGGCAAGTTTTTTTTTCTTTTATTTCCTTGACGTGGCTATGGTGTCACTACGTCCATTACTGGCCTATTGTGATCGCCACTTGCTTCTATGTAGCCCCTTCAGAAGGGCGATCAAAGTTCACCGCAAAGCCCAGCAGCTGTTAAGAAGTGAAGGATTTTCTTTGGGGCGAGTTTTTCTAACTCCGTCGTTTTGAGGATGTGCTTGCCCAGATGGATGCCACGTTTGAGCATAAGTGCTCCGCACTCACCAAGCAGATGGAGAAGCATTCGCCTTCAGTAGGTAGGTAATCAAATGTTCTATAGGTAAGTACCTACCTACAATACAATATCAACAACAGCTGCAAGCCAAGCACAAAAATGAGACATTTTGTCGGCCAACCATACCTCAAAAAGTCATCGATCTAGAGAAGAATGAAAGAGAAAGAACCAGTGAAACCACAAGAAACCAATCAAGAAATTGCCTACAGCTTAAATAAACCAAGCTCACGTCCGGGTATGAAGTAATTCCGACGTGCAACTCCTCGTCAAGTTTGATTTAATATTGGACATTCCTTTGCATCATTAATCTGAAGACAGGGCATGGATGGAGTAATTAATGTGGGAGTTCAAAGGAATTCAGCCGGGGGACTTACACAAACATTTGACTACAATTGTATGCGAGACAACGTTTCGAAACGGAGATTCATTGATCGTGCGAGGGAAGATCTGTCAAACCTTGACGAATCGGTGTGGTATGTTTGCATGTTTATTTGTTGGAGCATAACTTTCGAAACTTCGGGCAAGGGATTGCCAAGATAACATTATTTGTTTCAAATAGTGTTGTGTTCCTGCGGTGAGTAAGGTTGCCAGAGCTCTTTAGGGAGAGGGGGCTCGGGGTCTGCAACACGTGCGTGATGCCTCTGGTATTGCAAGCGCTCATAGGCTACGGCAACCGCATACCAACAGGTGGCCGTATGCTTGTCTGCCACGTCAGTTGTATAAAAAAATATATATATAAGGGGATCCATCATCATCTTCCAGCCCTTATCCCACATAATGTGGGGTCGGCACAACATGTATTCTTCTTCCATTTCCCTCTATCCATCGTCATCTCAGCACTCACTCCTTTCTTAACAATTTCCACTTTCACTTAGTCCATCCATCTTTTCTTTGGCCTACCTCCACGCCTATATCCATCCATACGCCACATTCATATATAACACTCTTTTTAGATTTAGAGACCCAAAGGGTTTAAAAAAAAAGCTAATGCAAATACTGAAGTGGAGCCTCATATGAAAGAGCTTTGCAAGTGCTAATTCTTTATTTTCCTCATAGTTAAGAGACGTTTTTCCAAAACCTAGCTACTGACCAAACGCACTGCGACCGGCGAAGAACATACCATTCATCATCATCATTTAGCCGTTCGACGTCCACTGCTGAACATGGCCTCTCCCACAGACAGAGCAAATTCCTTATCATGTGGGGGGATTTGCCCATACTCACCACGCTGGGCATGCGGGTTGGCGAGCGCTGTAAGAGTTATCGTTGTTAAAATAAGAGACGCTGCTGCCCATCCCCTAGCTTTTTGCCCTTAGTCGCCTCTTACGACATCCGCGGATAGGTAGATATGGAGGGGCATATTCTTCAACCGGGGCCACCACGGCCAATGAACGAACCATTACGGGAAGGAAAATACCGCCTACGCACAGGAAACGGAAGTATTAATCACACAATCTGTAAAAACATTGTTCATTCAATGTTCGCAAAAAGTGTCAACGCGTAAACTGCTGTGCGAATCATAACTTCTGTTATCGGGTTGCAATAAAAACTCATCTACTGTGTTCATACTCCGCAGACCTGGATCCTGAAAGGCGGACGACGTAATATGAGGGCAATCATAAAAGAAAATAACTTCTATGCATCTAATTAAATCCAATCAAAAGATACGGTGGTGTTCATAGACTATGGAACCGCTTCGCTCCTTTCTTCCATGGTCTATGCTTGCCAAGGGTATCGGGCGCGGTCCGGCTAAATTACCAAACGCACTGCGTGTTGTATAGCACCACCATGTACCTACCAACATAGCCCGCAATACAATATCTGTAATTATTATGTAATATATAGCTCACCTAAATCTATCTACTACTACTTACACTCTTTTTATATAAGTACCTATCCATACCTACTATAATTATCCTTATTATATACCAAATATAAATATTATGTTTATTGATGTTCGTCACGTCGCGTCGCCTAGGCCCCGTCTGAAAACCAGCGCCGCACCGTACATAATATTATGTTCGGTGCAGCTTTATGCTGAGACGGGACACATTTGCCTCACACAACGCATACTACTTAGCCTACCACTTAGCCACCTACCTACCTACTTTTTTATGTTTTCGTACTGCGTTGTGTATTACCTACCTATAAAGTATTTTTCTATGTACCCACCTACCTACTGTACCTACCTGCGTTGTGGGTCAAAGTGGAGTAGGTTTTACAAATACGTCCAATTTACAGAAGATCGCAGGCAAATAACATTATTTGTTTCAAATAGTGTTGTGTTCTTGCGGTGAGTAAGTTTGCCAGTGCTCTTTAGGGGGGGGGGGGGGGGGGGAGGGGTTCGGCAGGCATTAGCAATGCTCCAGGTGTTCGTAAGAGCTTCGTTCATTCATACATTCCAAAACATTTTTTTAATTTTTATATTCTAGGTCATTATGGTCATTATGGTAGAACGATAATAGTAATAATTCTAATTAACCCCCATTTGGTAAAGTTTCAATGACTAAGTAGGTAGTTCAGGTATTTATAGATAGAGTAGGCAAACAATATGGTACCGTGATCTTAGGTCAGCCTTATTGTTGTCCTTACAAACAGGAAAGACTTCAAACTTAATACTCTGCGGTTTTCCGCACTATGAATTTCTTTACCGTATTGTGCACGCGCTACACATGAACTTACTCATTACGCGGCTTCGTTGCATTGCTGTAAGTACGTTTTACCGCCGCCGCCGTGATGTCATGTGACGTTCATTGCATTTATTAAGCCTCGGGTTGCAATAAAAACTCATCAAATATGTTCGTTACACAGTGTAGTCGCTGCACAGGTGTACCAGTCAATAAATAATGTAGTCGAGCGTTGAGTGTTCCGGCGACAGAGCAAAATTGTGGCTTTGCAGAAATACTTGAATAGAACAAACGTTAGGACTTGGGAGAAAGAGAAGAGTCACGACCTAGGTAGCGGGTCAGTGCCCGTCTGCTTATGAGAAAGTGAGAAAGTTCCCATCCTCGAATGAAGTGATAGGATGGTATTGAAGAATTACCATAAGATGTTATAGAGCACTAAATTGGATAGTACGTCAGTCACAAAATGGCTAAACATCATAGTCCCTAAAATTTAAAAATATCGAGTTTTAAGTCCGAGTCACTGTAGGCGAAAACAGGCAGGTGGATATAACATAGAATGGCCTCATAGCTCAGTTGGTAGTAACTCTGCCTTTTACGCTAGAGGTCGCGGGTTCGATTCCCGCACTGGACAAACATTTGTGACTAACACAGATGTTTGTTCTGTGTCTGGGTGTTAAATATGTATCTATTATGTATATCAGTCTCTGATACCCATAGTACAGGCTATGCCTAGTTTGGGATCAGTTGACCGTGTGTTATATGTCCGGAATATATTTAGTTATATTTATTTATATTTATAGAGCACTAAAGAGTTATCACTATACCAATACTTCATAGCGATTTAAACACTACAGGTTATAATAACAAGGCTAGTTAGTATGTAGACTGTAGATTAGATGGTCTGTAGACTAGAAGGGCAGGGTGACCAAAAAAGCACGAGGAATCCACTCGCGGAACTCCGAAAGCGAATGCGAACACCGTAGTTACATTTCATTCGATGGCCGGGATGGGACGCGTGCATTATTGATTTGTTGATATAGCTCGCAGGTATCTGACTTTTAACTTCACGTTCGTACAATGTTATGCACGATTTGAGCGTTGCTTCGGATGAATTTTTAAAAGGTTTTTCGGCTGGTAACTTTCCAGACGGTGACACAAAGATGTTTTTAGTGTGACGGAACGGGCGGGAGCTTTACGAGTAGTTTTTGCTCAGGTCGTTTTTAGAGTTCCGCACCTCAACAGGAAAAAATGGAACCCTTAACAGGTTGGACAGGCAGACGGACAACACTTTGCAGTTCGTCTGTCTGTCAAGACCCTTTTATTCAGGAACGGTTGAATGTATCAACTTGAAATTGATACGACATGGTACCTATGTGAACTTACAGAGCCGCAAAAAAATCTAGCTTCTCAGTTCAAGAATATCGACAATATCATCCAAATATACGTTTTTGTCACCTCCTGCACTTGGAATTTCGATTTTCGGGCCCTAGATCTTGTTATTATTCCAGTCATGGAACCGTCAAAACGATATCACTGTCATAATGTACTTGACTGTGGCCTTGGCGATGTTAAACTTTGCAGTGTTTGAAACTGGTCCAAACCGGTTTGGGGTGGTTTGATCGTCGCATTGAACGGGTGTCAAAAGTAGGAATTGGCACTATTTGGCACGTTGGCAGATCGAAAAGAAACAGGAAGTTGAACCGTTGTTTCTGGATACAAAGCAGTTATTGTTAGGCTTGCAGAAAATTGAGAGTTCTAAAATAAGTTCTAAGTGAATTCTAGGAATTGAACTCATTTTTTTAAGCGTCCGTTTAGGCGTGATTTAACCACAAACATCCAAACATCCTCCCAAACTTTCGCATTTCGTCTCTGGTACCGATAGTACAGGCTATGCCTAGTTTGTTCTGTGTCTGGGTGTTAAGTATATATCTATTATGTATATCAGTCTCTGGTACCCATAGTACAGGCTATGCCTAGTTTGGGATCAGTTGACCGTGTGTGATATGTCCGGAATATTTATTTATTTATTTTGGTATAATATAAGTAGGATAAGGGTGTTAGTAAACGGAAACCCACCATGCATGTTGAACCTTGGATTTGGTGTATTCCTTCAGAATCGCAGGTCTTTAGGTTGGTAGAGTAGGAAAGGAACTTCTCGGCATGTAGAGCTGAATTTACTATGTTGGCCGAAGGTAGGAGGCCTTCATCACTGCAGAACTCTACAAACTAAAGCTGTATTCAAAAGGCATGCGATATATCCTATAAAATTTGTTTCAAAATAATCCTTGACTCTACTGAACAAAGTCAAGTACCCAAGATTCTCGACTCAAGTAAAACGACTCAACTATAGTGCAGTTAGGAACTAGTCAGTTAGTAAACAGGCTGTGTTACGAGTGTAACGAACACAATGAATTATTTAGCAACGTTTTTGCGCCCGCTGTCAGACTTTTTGTAGCTCTACAAACTGCAGTTATTGCTTTGTTCTATCATAAATAGAAGTCTTGTGAAATCTGAGGGGATATCTAGTATGTCTAATGGTCTATCATACCCTGCTTGTGGATTAGAGACACGAATCTTATTTTCAATACCTTCCCAAGTGCTACACATGAGTGCTTCTCATAACAGTATCCATTTTTTCCATCCACGCCATAGATTATTCTTATTTATAAGAATTTTAAGGATTCCCTGTTTGTGTTGCAACAAATAGGTAAATAAAACATTTTTTTTTATCATTTTTCAAGTCATACCAAAAGACAATATCATCTAATGATGTTCGATCTGGATGTAAAGTTAATCTTAATTGTGCCTCAATGACCAACCGTTAACAGACATCGCGTCATCTTAGTTCGGAGCGAACCACTAGTAAAACGTATTAGGGCAGGTTAACACCGTCGGCACTGGCAATAAGAAAGAAAGAGGAAAGAAAAGACGTTTATTTTAGACTCGCACAGATTAAAAATTTAAAAAAAAACAGAGAAGCTCCTCCACATTTTGCGGTTACAAAGTTATTCCCTGAATACCAAAGCCATAAAAGATGAAAGCATAATCTAAGTAGTTTATTCAATGACTTAGTATTACACTAGCATCTTTTCATAAGCGCCTGGAGCGCAGCCAAACCAGAATTAACTACGAACACCTTCCGTGGGACTAGGACAAGGGATGCTATGCTTCTTGTAGTCAACTCCAGTTAAATAATTAAATAACACCCAACAGTTATACATAGTCCTAACCCCACACTAGGATTACCTGTGTCATGTGTAGCAGAAGTACGAGTACCTACCAGGGACTGAATTACCGCAAAACTGGGATACCCTTATTTTCAGATATGACGTCATATCGGTATCCAAAAAATATCGGTAGAGTGAATTATGGTATCACTTTATTATGGTATCGAAATATATGGATACCAAAAATAGAGGTTACCCGAAAAATATTGATATAATAACGGTACCGTTATTTAACCCAAATATTCCTGCATCCCCTACGGCAGCGGCGCACACCCGCCGGTAAGTATTATAGTGAACTTGGCTTTGTAAAAAGATTATTTTTTACTCCCGACGACAAAAATTTACATTTCGAACGACAACACTCTTCAAGCGGGGCCTCTCGCCCGCTCTCGTCTTGTGATTTCGGTACCGAAATAAGATATCGGTTCAATACTGATACCCAATGAAAAGGTTGAGAATATGATATCGCTAATTTAGGCTGGTTAAATACCGAAATTTAACAACCATTTCAAGTCAAGGAGGAGGTAGGGCATAGCGAGATTTTCTCGTTCTAAATTGGAGCAGCCCGCCTGGGGAGGTACCTCCGCCTTACAGAAGATCGCAGCCAAATAACATTATTTGGCTGCGATCAAACGATTTCAAATAGTGTTGTGTTCCTGCGGTGAGTAAGGTTGCCAGAGCTCTTAAGGGGGAGGGGAGTTCGGGGTCGGCAACGCGTATTGCAAGCGCTCATAGGCTACGGTAACCGCTTACCGACAGTTGGGCCGTATGCTTGTTTGCCACCTCAGTAGTATAAAAAAAAAAAAAAAGTCCCTGGGTGTTGTGGTACCATAGTAGGTACTACTATGGACCAGACACGGAACATTTGCAGATCATGCAAACGTTTGTCCCGCTGCGGAAACGAACCTTGCATCTCAATCGGGCACTTGCCTGGACTGGGTGAAAGTGGATATGGGTAAGGAGTGAGTGCTAAGATGACAGCAGATAGAGGGAAATGGAAGAAGAATACACGCTGGTGCCGACCCCACATAATGTGGGATAAGGACAGGATGATGATGATGACGAGTATAGATTGTTTTTATTCGGTTACTTTATAACCAACGTTTTCTGCGGCAATTAATCCGCGTAAGTCTAAGTGGCTTAAAACAGGTACCTACTATGGTTTCGTACATTGCCCTGTTTTAATAAAGGGTTGATTAAATTGGTTTTCTGAGTATTACCTTTACAAACAGCCATTGATAAGAATTAACTGTTACTTTCATTGATTACTAAATGAGAATCTATTCTCTTTTAACTCTCGATTAAAGTGCTTCTACACAGGCAATTGAAATTGCTATGATAGTAGGTATTATGTATGACATACCTACTAGCTTGAGCCCGTGGCTACACTCTCGTGGTACCTAGATAAAGAGTAGCCTATATTATATTCTAAGTAAAGAATTCTATTTATTCCAAGTTTAATCGAAATCGATTGAGCCGTTAAGGCGTGATTTAACCACAAACATCCAAACATCCTCCCAAACTTTCGCATTTCGTCTCTGGTACCGATAGTACAGGCTATGCCTAGTTTTTTCTGTGTCTGGGTGTTAAATATATATCTATTATGTATATCGGTCTCTGGTACCCATAGTACAGGCTATGCCTAGTTTGGGATCAGTTGACCGTGTGTGATATGTCCGGAATATTTATTTATTTATTTTGGTATAATATAAGTAGGATAAGGGTGTTAGTAAACGGAAACCCACCATGCATGGTGAACCTTGGATTTGGTGTATTCCTTCAGAATCGCAGGTCTTTAGGTTGGTAGAGTAGGAAAGGAACTTCTCGGCATGTAGAGCTGAATTTACTATGTTGGCCGAAGGTAGGGGGCATATTCTTCATCACTGCAGAACTCTACAAACTAAAGCTGTATTCAAAAGGCATGCGATATATCCTATAAAATTTGTTTCAAAATAATCCTTGACTCTACTGAACAAAGTCAATTTTGAGTTTGACATTCGGGGAACGATTCTAATTCTAAATCGAAGTGGGAGAATAAGACCTGCACTGACGTCTCACGTTGAGAAGTATTGTGCATGGTCCCCCTGCTGACCGCACCCCAGCTAGACATAGGTACCCAAAACTCTATTTATTCAGTAGGTACACGTAAAGATCATTGTGAAATAAATTTCGAATGACATATCGCACGGCGTTTGAACACGGCTTATAGCAGGCCTCGTAAATGTCAAGAACGCTAAACGGTTAAATTCGACGTTCGCGTGACTACGGCCGACCATTCCACGTAATTCAAATTGTAATGGCAATGTTATCGTTAAAAATGCAGCTTGTTTTGTGCACATACAGGCGATTCATGTTGAGCAACTGTCGGCGATTTCGTTGATATTTTTATAAATAAATAAATAAAAATAAATATTCCGGACATATTCATACGGTCAACTGATCCCAAACTAGACATAGCCTGTGCTATGGGTACCAGAGACTGATATATATAATAGATAAGTATTTAACAACCTGACACAGAACAAACATCTGTGTTTATCACACAAATGTTTGTCCAGTGCGGGGATCGAACCCGCGACCTCTAGCGCAGAAGGCAGAGTTACTACTAACTGAGCTATGAGGCCAGTCAATTTATCCATGTCAGATTTGAAACTTCAATATCAGCATAATTTCAGACGTAGGACGCACTGCTGAACATTGCCTCCCCCACTATATCCAGTGCGAATTACAATCATATGAGGGGATTTAAGAAAAATGAAAAAAATGATAAGATAGGTAAATGATGATCGTGTTTGTTGTCTGACTCTTCTAGGCTTGGTCGCGAGGAACAGGCATAGCTTCACCTTGTTTCTAAGACGTTTCAAAGTGATCCTAGTGATTTTATTGAAATATACACCTTTTGGCTTTGACTTTGAATTTACTCAACAGGTTCCCAGTCACACGATTATTGTTTCCTGAGTTTGTGAGTCGGCAAGGATACCTTTTATACTCTGTTCTGGGTGATAGTTGCTCAAAGTTGCTAGTGTATGAATGCCACTGTAAGCAATCTTAAAAATATTTCTTCTTGAAGGTTGCGAGTCACCAACTGTTTTTGCTGCGTGATAGCTAATTTGATAAGCAGGCATTCTTCCATGCTGGTAATTGTTGTTACATCAGAATGCCGTGATGAGATGAAAACAAGAGACCAGGTTTCAATCAGAGACCAATTTCGACGGTCGTGGTTGCCATTTCAGAAGCAACAGTACACTAGCTGAGCTGTGTGCTAAAAACTCATCCCTCAGGACTAATAAAAAATTTCAAGCTACCTTAACCTACCTGTAGTGACTAGTATTTAAGGATACCTGCATTCCTTAACTTATGCTGTCTCCGGGGGACAACTGACAGTGACAGATAACAGATGACACCTGAGATGTGTGTCAGTCTTTGGTCAAGCCGGCACGAGCAGGCGCGCGGGAAGTCACTGTGAGACTGTGAGATATTTTATGTGATATAATAACAGCGAGGGAGTTGTCCTGCTAGGAACCAGCGTGGTGTAAGGCATACACTACACTACCTAACGAAAAAATTGTTATTTATACAAACTTGTATACAAATGAACAATAAACGAAAATCTATATGAATAAAAAAAAAATATTTTCCAAAGTCGGGCGCCAAGTTACACTAGTTATCAGCTACCTAAAGACATGTATGAATATATTTCAATATTGCATGCCGCTATGCGATAATTAGATTATCAGTATTATCATGCATGCTCCATGAATCTATTTCTTCATGGTCATGAATTCAAATAGCTATAAAATAGGTACTTAGGTAAGTAACGGAGTTTTTAGGCCGCCATGGAAGCGCCCAGCTGTTTGCCACTAGCGGTCACCCATCCAATTAGTGACCGCGCTAAAAGGTTCCTGGGCAAAGTACTTACGCAAGTCTTCAAGTTGTGCACGAAAGGAGTCTCTAAGAGGCGCACTTTAATCCTTTCACTACACTGATTCTTTCATCGAGGGTCATAGGCCCTTTCAGGACCACCATAACGCAACTTGCTCACTGACCTAATACAGGGTGACCAAGATAGAATGAGTGACAAGACCAGAAGAAGAAGAAGGCTTCAAGTAGGTACCTAGGTATAGTTTTTCCATTTCACGATGACATGTCTGGTGAGCTTTAAGTCATTGATATAAGATTCAAATTGCAATGATTCAGCCGCCTTCGTGAAATGGAATAACTCTACCATCTAGGTAGGTATTTTACCTGCCGAAATAACGCTAAGTGGATACCTAGGTAAGTCATACCTAGTAGGTACCTAATTGTTAAGTTAAGTATGACTGGAAAGGTATTCATTTGTCTTGACATGCTTTGTTTGAAGGGATTTCATGTTTAGATGTCGTAAAAATCTGGATTTTCCGATTCTGCCTTGGTCTGAATTCAGTAATTAGCCGTACCGTACCTGGGTTAGCCGTAGGTTACTATTAAATAGCCGTACCTACCGTTCTTGAGTTAGCTGTAGGTAAGTAGGTAGGTACTTTACCTTTTACTAAATATTGCGCTTTACTTTGTGATATGATTGTATTATGATAATGTACACCTACACAACCTAACCTATTGGTCAAAAATTTTCCATTACCAGAACATGCATTGAATCACTTGGTGATCCTCTTTTGTTTAGTAAAATTCAATTGTCTTCTACCTTCGGTCGTTACTTACACCTTATAGTAGGTAAGCCCTCAGGTAAGTCACCGGTCGTGAGGTAGAGCTACCTAGAGCATTGTCCATAGCAAAGAGCATCTCTACATAGGAGCTCTCCTTTTACAACAATAACACCGCTGTTTTTAGTCACTTTCTTGAAATGGGCAGGTTAGTAAAAACAGCAGTGTATAAATAAGGTTATCCAACGTGATTTATCCACAGATAAACAGTCTCCTTAGGAACGAGCACGTCCTCAATGTAAACACGATCCAAACAACACACGCCGCATACACAACTGACCTTCAATAGCGACGACGTGGTCCCTTATCTGCTGTGCCAGCAATGGATCGGGAACCATCTCTACCAGGTCGTAGAGCGCGTAGATCGAGGGATGGACGCTTTCGAACCTCTGTATCTCCTGTCGTATCGACAGAGAGGTGTTCAGGCAAGCCTGAGAGTGCTGCCGCGTACACATGGTCCCCCTGTACCCCAACATTGTATTTATAACACAACACAACACTGCATTCTCACTCGTACCCAATCGCCATTCGAAGGCGCTTGTTGATCAACAATAGTAATAAACACTGCACTGATTGGGTAGGATAGGATTTGTGATGTAAATAAAGTAAACAAGATTTCTAGCGATAACACACGCGACGAAACGAGTCAACCACCCCGACGGCGGCCATTACCGAACTGGCTGACTGACTGGCTAGCTAGTAGAGAGAGCTAGCGTTCCGTTCCCGATCAGCGTGCGTTCCTTCGTTCGAGAGATCAAACGTTTTACAAGTTTGCGACATCTAGCGGTGAGAAGTAGGTACCGCATAGTTGGTTGGAGGCAGATGTAAATAGTTCCAGTATGTTCCAACAGATGGCAGGATAACTGAAATCTATTGTAGAGTTAGTCTTCTCGGTAGAGTCGGTAGATTAGACCATAATACAAAACGGATCGGTACGCAGCTGGACTCCTTATAGGTAGGTACTGGTACCTTATTTGTAGTTTGGCCTTGACCATTATTAATGACCGGTCCACGTACTAACATACTAAATAAAAATATGAGACTACCTAGATTAACCATTCAGTCTAATTAAAAGCAATAAGGAAAAACATTTCTTAAGACCACCACTGGGGACGTGACGGTGTGATTAAGCCGAAAATATTGTCATAGTTTTGCTATTAAATTAATTGAAAATAATAGAATAGGCCCCTCCATATCTACATTATCTACCTACCCGTATGGTGGATGTCGTAAGAGGTAGGTAACTAAGGAAAAAAAAAGATAGGAGCTGGGCAGAAGTGTCCCTTATTTTACCAACGGCACAGATAACATAATACTATACTCCAACGGTAACTGCGCTCCCCACCCCAACCCGCGTGCCCAGCGTGGTAAGTATGGGCACAGATAACATATTACTATACTAGTGCGTATGCAAATACGCAATAGATACAGATGAAAAGTCGCTCTGAAAATGTGCGGGGGAAGAATCTGTTCACTAGTGGACATCCTAGAGCTGAAATGATGATGATTATTAGATAAAATTTATTGTGTTTTTTAGGAACAAGTGCTCGAAAGGATCCTATTAGAGGCGCACTTTAATTCTTTCACTACACTGATTCTTTCATCGACGGTCATAAGCCGTTTTCAGGGCCTCCATACCTTAATCTGCTCATCAGTGACCAGGACACCCTTCCCCTTTGGTGGAGTGGTTAGTAGGGTGGTTGGTAATATATCCTAATACAGGATGACAAAGAAAGGATCAGTGACACGACAAGAAGAAGAAGAAGAAGGAACAAGTTTAGACAATAATTATTAATAGTTCTATTAAAGAACTGTTAATTGAAAAGCATCTTAATTATTTTGTCAAACGATGTCTCTTCAGGTTTGGTAAATAAATATACGCATCTCTTCCTGCGATAAACAGGCTATCTGAAAACAAACATAATTTGATCTCACGGCTACAATAACCGTTTATTTTACGATACCTGCTTATTAGACTGCTTCTATTGTTCACCAACACATTGTTTAAACATTAACGGACCGTTTTACAAACCATTCCTGATCTCCTTAGGTATCTTCTTCTTGGAGGAGGTAGGGTACAGCGAGATTTTCTCGCTCTAAATTGGAGCAGCCCGCCTGGAAGGTACCTCCGTCTTACAGAGGATTGCAGCCAAATAACATTATTTGTTTCAAATAGTGTTGCGTTCCTGCAGTTAGTAAGGTTGCCAGAGCTCTTTAGGGGGGAGGGGGTTCCCACTGTCCCCACTAGGGGGTTGAAAATAATGGAGATAACGGGATTACTTCGTTAAACCTATTTGTTTTCTAAGCCAAAGTAATACCGTTTTAACCACTATTTTTGGGTCACTAAGGCTCGTATTCAGAGACAAGACTCAAGCATTGATCTGTACTTAAATCTCGATTTGAGTCGAGATTCTAATTCTTGAACAGTACTTATGTATAGATTCAATGATTACAGTTCACCTGAGTAAATGCTTATTCTGAAACGTCAATCAGACGAAATCGGTGCTTGAGTTGAGATTTGATTAGACATTAATCAAATGACATTTTTGTTCCGTTACACGTACTTTGATGCATATTTATACTTCACTTTATAGTTCTGTTCTATTTCCACCCTGGCTGTTTGAATTTCTGCGTAAAACGGATCGAAAATTATAAATAAATCAAAATGTAAACGAGAACATTTGAGTACAGATTTTAGACTCGATTCAGCGGAGAGTAGTTTAAGTACCGTTCTTGAATAAAAGTTATGTTTGAGAAGAGATTCAATACTTAAATAGAGTTCAGCTGATCTGTGATTAAATCTATGCTTGAGTCGTGTCTCTGAATACGAGCCTAAGATTCCCACTGTTCCAATGAGGAAAACGGGATACTTCCGTTAAGATAACGGCTAAGATAACAATAGCTTCCGTCTTTCAATATTTGGTCGCCAAACAAAATTACTGAGTTCTGCGTAAGAATCTGGCCTGCTCTTGTTTATTTGATAAAAATTTAGGAGAGACCTCGTCAACCAGGACTTATATAGTTTTATGATGATGATGATGGGGTAACAGGTAGGTCTACCTAAGTAGGTAAGGACTAAGTAGTCATATTTGACAGGCCTCATAGCTCAGTTGGTAGTAACTCTGCCTTCTGCGCTAGAGGTTGCGGGTTCGATTCCCGCACTGGACAAACGTTTGTGTGATGAACACAGATGTTTGTTCTGTGTCTGGGTGTTAAATATTTATCTATTATGTATATCAGTCTCTGGTACCCATAGTACAGGCTATGCCTAGTTTGGAATCAGTTGACCGTGTGTGATATTATGTCCGGAATATTTTAAAAATTTGATTCATCGTCATCAGTCTGTAGGAAACTGCTGGACATAGGCCTCCTCCAAAGAGATAACAAACGGTCTTGAAGCTTTTCTAAATATTCCAAGTGTACTTACCTATATGTATCTCATTGGAATAACATAAATGAATCTGAATCCATCCATCGACTTCCCGTAACTTCCACAATGTCGTCGGTCCATCGGGTGGGGGCCTTCCAACACTACTGATTGCTAGACTACAAAATCTGGGCGTGTTCCAATTGTAATGTTTGGAGTTGCTCCACCAGTGCTTTGACTTAGAATACCAGGGCTAGTATCGCATACTGATTCTTTCTTGGTCTTCCAGTATTAGGTCAATGACCAGGTTGTGGTACGGTGGCCCTGAAAAGGGCCTATGACCGTCGGTGTAAGAATCAGTGTAGAGAAAGGATTAAAGTACGCCTACAGGCTACTTTCCTGCACATGTCTTCGAATTTTTAAGTTCTAGGACATGTCGGTTTCCTCACGATGTTTTCCTTCACCGTTTTACAGCACTAATGTAGCGCACATAAGAAAGAAAAGAAAGAAAATACATTTATTTTGGACAAAAACTAATTAGAAAAGACACTACAGGTTATGGAGAGGTGGGTAACAAACCAAAGTAGGTAGGAAGAAACAGAAACTAGGGTGTTCATTAGTCGGTGCCGAGGTGCATGCGTGAGCCAAAAAAGGTTCCATCTCAGCATTGATGCCGCACACGAAGTGTAGCGGCGCTGGTTTTCAGATGGAACCCTTAACGGCGACCTCGCGATCGCAGTGTGCTTGCTCTAGTTCGTCGAAATCGGTAGGTAGGTAGGAGTATAATAAATAAAAGGATGGAAGTATAAATAGATGTATAAGTACATAGGTATACAAATAAAATTATTAAGTACCTAGTGTTTAAGTTAGTTTAAAGTAAGGCCACATTAAAAGGCCACATTTGATGTCTGTTAGTCTTAGCCATAAGTTTTCCGAATGGAAAATCCATTGGTCATCCATCCATGACTTAGAATACGGGCTAGTATCACATTTTTTTTTTTTAATATTCCGGACATATCACACACTGTCAACTGATCCCAAACTAGGCATAGCCTGTACTATGGGTACCAGAGACTGATATACATAATAGATATATATCTAACACCCAGACACAGAACAAACATCTGTGTTAGTCACAAATGTTTTTCCAGTGCGGGAGTCGAACCCGCGATCTCTAGCGCAGAAGGCAGAGTTACTACCAACTGAGCTATGAGGTATGCAAATGCATTCATTAATAACTTACTATCATTCATTCATCCGCCCCAGCAAATTAGCCATGCCATTATGTACACAATAATCTTATTTACACCGCGATTTCGTGATTGTGTACCTAACATTACAACATCCTTACATTTATTTGCCTTTTACAAATTACAATGATATTCGCCAGTATAATTTAGATAGGTAGACATCGAGAGTCAGTGTTCGCTTGTCAGTCGGCGAGTGAGCGCGTCGGTTTGACCCAATCAGAATAATTTCTAGCATAACGCCGCGACACCATTGTGCCCAAACAATAATCTGTTTTGTGAGTTGTGAAGTGTCTATGTGCTGGAGATGTCTATATTCAAGGTATGATTGCTATAGTTTCATTATTCCACCAATTCGGCCGGCAGTTTCGTTATTGTGATATTAATGTGCTAAGCCGCGTTCAAACGAACGAAATGTCATCTAATATATTTCAATGATACCCAAAATTATCGAACCAGTGGGATTCGAACAATGAGCAGGAATGTTTCTGATTGAAACTTCTGTAGAGCGGTGTATTTCACCTGCTCAAGATTTTCGGCACCAGCGTTATTAGTTCTATAGCGTAGTTGGAATTATTATTATTATAATCTATTGCATTAGCGATCAAGCCAATACCATCAATAAGACGCGGGTTCGAATTCTGGTTCGAAAGATTTTGGGAAGCATTTAAATTAAAATGTCATCCTTATGTGTTGCTTTCATTTTCAAATCAAGAAAAGAAAAAATAATTTATTCAATTTTATCATAAATAAATGTATACGTTTAAAATGTATTTCATTAAGATTCTTGCGTCTACTGATGAAAGTCAATTTTGAGTTTAATATTTGAGGGCGGTTATAAAGAGTAGCTTAACGCTGTCACAAGCGTCAAACTCAAAATTGACTTATTTAGTAGAGATAAGCATTATTTTGAAATTAATTTCAGATGGCATATCGCATACTGTTTGAATACGGCTTTAAGATTGACATTATTGGTGTGGGTGAATGTTCTAAACTACAAACAAGACTTGCTAGGAATTTGATATGAGGATTAAAATGTGGAACAAGGATAAAATGATAGCGAATTCAATATAACTAAGCATAGAGAGACATATTTTTATTTATTTTACTTTAATATTATCTACTATATTACTTTATTTTTATTTTATTAGTACTATAAGTACCCATGTATTTTTATTTTATTATTACTATATTATTATTATACTTTATTGCACGAAATATTTAATTTTATACAGAGCAATTTCTACCAGCCAACCTATTACAAAGCGTTTCATAATATCTATGCTACCCCGAAAGAGGCTTATTCTACATCCAATAAAGTTTTTTCTACAACTTTTGGAAATTCGATTTTTTTCATTGAAACAACACAATGCAGAATTCAGCTGTTTTGGGGTCAAGACAGCTCAAACTCAAAATTATTCAGCTGTTTTACGTAGTATTCTTGATGTTGAACTTTACTTTACATTCGTTTATTAACTACTTGCTTTCGGCATAGCATACATATAAACAATCACTATGTATAAAGTAGGTAGGTAGTACTATAGGTATCGTGATGAGTGATAAAATTAGCTTCTTTATTTTAAGAAGATACCTACTTATGTATATAATCACCTAGCCGTTTTCGGCTACAGTGACTAAGACTTTGGACTCTATCAAGTTTAGGGGCCTTGATGTTTAGCCCTTAAGTGACTGGTTATGTGTAGAGCAGTTATGTAGAACCATCTTAAAAAATAAAAACATAGGTATTTTAATTTATGTTCAGATCATAAGCCGTAAAAAAAATTCTGAGATTATGGTATGTGCGTTTTATAATTACTGAGTTATTTTCGTCAGCTTTAGGAGAAATAAAAATATAATCAAATTTTCAGCGATTACCTACTTTGAAAATAATCAATGCTGTAAAAAAAAAACACTCAAACGAAAATATGAGATTACCTATGTTATTTCTTATACCGACCATTCTACTTACCTCATCATCATCATCATCATCATCAGCTGATGAAGTCCACTAGTTAACATAGGCCTCCCCCAAAGAATGTTTTGAGGAACGGTCTTGGGCCTTCTCCAGCGACTTCCCGCAACCTTCACAATGTCGTCGGTCCATCGGGTCGCCATTCCATTTATACAAATCAAGTTACCTTTAATCATCATCATCTCCCTGCCCTTATCCCACTTCATGTGGGGTCGGCACAACATGTTTTTCTCTTCCACTCCCCTCTATCAGTCGTCAAATCAGTATTCACTTCATGTCGTCTTTCACACAATCTATCCATCTTTTCTTTGGTCTACCTCTCCCCTTATATCCTTCCACATTCATATCATTTCACATTCATTCAAGTTACCTTTAATATATAAAAAAAATAAAACATACCTTCCATGGCAATAGGTTTCAACAACGAATTGGGCTGTTTTGCCTTCTGTAGCCCGTTTTATCTTTGGCTTTCAAAGCCATTTTGAATGTATATTATTTGCAGCTGTACATAGAACAGTAAATATATAATAAGTAGAACAGTAAAACTAAGTACTTATTAGCACATACTAGAATTCAGATTTTTGTTTCATTCGAATCTACAACATGACGTCATTTAGGAACTGTTCTGTTTTAATTATCATAGTTGGTCGAGCAAGCGAAGCGAGCGTAGATCTCTGAAACAGCTTGGACAAATCGGTCCTGCTTGTTTGAGCATAACTTTCGAGCCGTCAGTCCCATCTGCTTGGAATTTAGTAGGTCAACAGGTTGTTAGTACTTTAAAAATTGCGGGTAAGAATATAAGTTAAATCGGCCCAGGTTTTCTTAATATTTATGGTGGAGGTCTTAGGGGTCGAGTTTCGGGAATTCCTTTTTTAGTGCACCCCTGTCACTAAAACAGATAGCTACCTTCCTCATTCTCGTAGGACTTCTGACTAACCCCGTGCGTTGATTGTCAGTCAGTCAGGCAGTCAACGTATCGATTTTATAATATACTTATGTTGTTTAAAAGCCTTGAATGAATTATGTTCCCTTTCAAAATCTAGCTTGTTTCCTTGTTTATCAAAATGCCAAGAGGTTTTTGTAACGAATGAGTTTTTATGCAGAGATATTTACATTTCCAGAATATATCACAAAAATATAATTAAGAATAGGTATTTATAATAATAGAAGTAATAATATTCTACGTACCTTTTAGGTATCTACATCTACTTAGTAGGTACAGTCGGCTGCACTAAGATGTATCTATACATTTCATAAAAAAGACTAAAATTAACTAACTCAAACTTGTCATCTTTCTTACATGTATAAAAAATATGATAAAATATTATCTCTTAGTATAGCTAAACCGCCCGCAACTTCGTCCGCGTGCTCAATTATGTTACCTACCTTGATTCTTGTCACTTCGTAGACCTGAGATCTTGATTTTCCGACCCCGTGTTACATGTGTACGGAAGCCTCAGAGCGCGAGCCCTACTCGCACTAGATCATCTTTTCGAGAGGATTACCCCTACATAAAAACTAACTTTTATCTCTTTACAATATTAGTGTTGATTAGTTATTCATGACTACACATGACTCTTCTTGTGCCATGGCTTACTGCCATAACTAATGCCGTTGACTGTAACGAATGAGCTAAACGGTGGTTCCCAAACTCTTTGGCTTGTTTTTCAGTTTTGCGTGGACCCCCTAATGAATTCACAAAAATGTAATATAAAGCTATAATGCATTTTTGCGAATTAATTTTTTTCTGACTGATATCTAGCTGCAAATCATAAATCATACTTTTATTCCATGAAATACTGTGCTATAGGTGTTATACATTTTATAAAGGTAGCAATGTATTCTGCCTGTTCAGGCGTGCAATTTTATAATAACAATAATATAAATTAAATCAAAATTTGATAATTTAAACAAAACATGCAAAAAATAAAATAGACAATTCGAAATATTTTGATAAAATTGAATAATTAATAAAAATGCCAGACAGTAAAAATAATAGTCAAAGAACTTAATAATAATAAACAAAAAAAAGATTTGAAAAATATAAGATTAGAAAAAGAAATTTATTAATTTAAGTTAGGGAAAAAATTAATGTTTTGTCTTTCATAAATTCATCCAAAGAGTAATAGCATTTACTAGTCAATAATGATCTCAGCTTTTTTTGAAACAAACAACAAGGGAGCTCTCTTATAGACTGTGGCACTTTATTATAAATAAACGGAGCTGTGTATGTAGTGACACTCAAACCTGCAGGCTATGCAAGGAGGCAGACGAAACGCCTCTCCACCTACTTGGTGAGTGCGGAGCACTTATGCCCAACAAACGTAGCATCCATCAGGGCAAGCACATCCTCAGCCCATTGGAGCTAAAGGAACTCACCCCAAAGAAAATCCTTCAGTTTCTAACAGGTGCTGGGCTTTGCGGTGAACTTTGAAGGCCCCGAAAGGGGCTAAACAAGTAAAAAATTGCGATAACAATAGGCCTATTGTGGCCGAAGTGACACCATAGACACATAAAGAAAAGTGAATTATTATGTTATAAATCTTTAGGTATGTTTAATGTGTACAATAACTTTATAAAAAAACTGTAGTTTAAAATAATAAAAGACATAGATCGTGGATCTCGTTGAATCGGGCAGACCCTCAATAGCATCTCATAGATCCCATATATTTTTTTCCGTTCTCGTAAACCGCCTCGTAGAGGTCGCCGTCAACCCATGGGGGTCGAAAGTGGTCGATATAGACCACTTTGGGAATCACTGAGCTGAACCATCGCTCAGACCGTCGAAAATTGCAAAAACACACAACATCTTCACACCAAATGTTGACAAAGCCACTAACGACATCCAAATAGCATCTTCGCCACGTTGATTGCGACCAATTAAAGCGTTAATTTAGCTCACTATTTTTCGTTTCTTTCGTTTAAGCTGTGCCCATACCGACTTGATAATAATCTGTGGCGGTGTAATAGTAACTGTAAATTATTCTGCGGTCTGTAATGGATTGAGGTATCGGCTTACTGAGGCGAATTGTGGGCTTTTGGCTCTTGAATTGGATGAAAGTTTAAATTAAACTAGCCGACCCGACAGACGTTGTCTTGTCAAAGTTGGATATCGTTTTCTGAAAAGCTATTAAAAATGTGTAAATTCCAATTTTCTGGGCAACTTTTCCAATATTTATTTCCCTAGAAACATTATTTGGACTCTTACGCAGGTATATTTAAAAATAAAATAGCCAATATATGGTCCTGCATCTAGTGATGCACTTTCCCACAAGAAACATTCAATTTTGAATTTATAAGCCAAATATATTTGTATTTTTTTAATTAAGAACTAATATTATGTACCTACTATTATTGTTGCCTGTTTTTTTGTTGAATAAATTTATTTTCTTTATTTCTTCTTTCTATATAGTATAGTACCTATGTGTTCGGCACACAAATACCGAACTACACTGTTTGAAGATATCCAATGAAAAGAGGTGGATTCGTAAATTATTGGGTTATAGGTACCCAGATCAAAGAAGAGCCTGAAATTCTGGTTTTAAAGCTTACCAAATTCAGATAAATATTCTTTCTTTGATGAGGGATAAAATTTAGAAAGGATTATCTATTTTTTTCCAAAACAATCCTTAAAAGGGGCTGTCTGTGGCCTTCAAAAGTTTTCGTCTACCAACGTCTGATAGACTGTCTGTGTCTGTGTTTTTAGCGGATCAAGAACGAATGTAGAGTGATACTAATGCTCCTAATAAAACAGTCAGGATGTTGCTAATTTATTTATTACTTAGCAAGAGACTTGCGGCCATGCGTCGGTTGCCCTGAAAATATTCATGAGACATCAACTGATTGCCCTGTACTTGAAAAATCTGCCGTAAAACGACGGCCTTAGTTTTTTAAAGTAAAGCGTAAATGTATGAATGAAGGTAAGGTAAATTGGAACCCCTAACACCTAACACCCCAGTCACCTCATAAGGGGTTCCAAATAACACCGTTATGGAACCCATGCCCTGCCCACCTCTCGGGCCCGTAGTACACTCTGCCTATCAACGAAAGAGCTCTAGCGCTCCACCCACCAACCCGCACAGGACCAGCGTGGTAGGTAATGGTCCAACCCGGCAGGCAATGACAAGGATGAAACAAAACTACAGGTCATCCACCCCAGTGTTCTAGTATTGGGTAAGGGATCACTGATCTGGGGGAAGTCGGGTCCCTATTTAGTCCCTACATATCCGGCCAACAATTGGTGATGGATATGACAGACAAATTACTCCCGCAAGATTACTTGGCACTAAAACTGTAGTGTAAATATCCATTATAGAATATCGAAGGCACCTCAAAAAACAGTGCTTATTACTACTATTGCGATAACTCTGAGTCTGAATTCCTATAGACGGAGATAAAACCAGCGCGTAGGCAAGGATATTAAGAATGCTTTAGTTGACATCCAGCTTATACAAGACCACAATGACTGAAGGGAAAAGCGTGTTGGCCCAGTTCAAGGGCACTGTTCAATCGGCTCAGTTACATAAACCAGATGACGCAGGATGCTGATCCTCAATCTCCGTTTAAGTCACAATGATGCACTACTTTTAAGTTTACCGTCGAGCTTCATAAAAGTCCATCGTTTGTGAGACTCAGTAGACTCCATACGGAGTCGGTTCCGCTCAGACTACAAACCGCGCTTCATTGCTCTTTTTTATCATCTTTAGTTATGTCGGCGTTCCATCTTGCAACATAATAATATCTCATAGGAACTGGGAGGAGCTTGCTGATGAATGGAGAACATCTTTAAAGGAAAAGGTCTTCTTGGTCAAAAACACCATGGCCTTACCTGGTTCGCCTCTAGCAGCTATAAGAACAAGACGACACGCGACACCATCGTTCACCTGCGTGAATTGTGGCTCACGCATCAGATTATACAGACATCAGACATAATGTTTAGCTCAAACCAATTCAGGCGCTATATATAATGTCCTGTAAGAGACGTAAAGGCCGATTATAATGACTTAAAACAGATCCCATTATGAGGCTTGATAATGAGTTCGTATAAGCTAGTGGCTTACTCTAGTGATAGAGTTTGTAGGACATCTTTGAAGCTTAACGACTATCATAGCCAGGATCGACATTTTAACGTGCCCTCTGAAGCATGAAAGCGCTTTATGAACGACAAGGCAAACTAAACCAATATAATTTAAGACCACATTGAAGAATAAGGAAAGAGTTGGCTCTGTTCTTGAGCACAAATCAATCGGCTCAGTTACATAAATCAGATGACGCAGGATGCTGGCTGAGTGCAGCCGGGTGTCACGCCCGGATTAAATTAGCTCCAATTATAGTCAGCACGCGAGCCGATACAGAGGGCCGGCCGTATTGGAGAACTATGCATCGCAATTGGTTATAGTCTGATAGTCCTATAGAGGTCGGTTCGGAATACCCATCATCCATGCAAATTAATATTATCTACACTTAGCAGATAATAAATTAACATTATCATCATCGTTTCAGCCGTAGGATGTCCACTGCTGAACGTAAGCCCCCCACAGATTTCCAGAGCGCCTTCCCATCATTCCTGGGGAATTTGCCCATACTCACCACGCTGTGCATGCGGGTTGGCGAGCGCAGATAGAGCTATCGTTGTTAAAATAGAGACGCAGCTGCCCATATCCTAGCTTTTTTCCCTTAGTCGCCTGTTACGACATCCACGGGTAGGTAGACATGGAGGGGCCTATGCTTCAGCCGGGGCCACCACGGCCAAGTGTTCTAAGCCTTAATGCTTAGAGGCGACTTAGGGAAAAAACTAAGGGATGGGCAGCAGCGTGCCCTATTTTCACAAAGATAGCTCTGACTTCGTTCGCCAACCCGCTTGCCCAGCGTGGTGAGTATGGGCATATCCCACCACATGATAGAAATTTGCTCTGGAAATCAATGTCACGTTCAGAGCTGGACGTCCTATGGCTGAAATGATAATGATGATTAAGGCTAAGAAAATTGTTAAGAGAAAATATAATTTAATAGAAAACCTTTATTCAGATGACTAGGCACATACAAAGAAAATATACTAGATTTTTTTTCTACACCTATCGTGAGACGTACAAAACAAAAAAAAATAACTTTAATGTTATTTTAGGTAAGTGATAGTTTGGCAAAGGCTACTACTAAGGCTACAGTGTCAGGCTGTAAAAAATCTGGCCGTGTCTATCATTCTCTCTCCTTTTATCTTTTCTTTTATAAAATATGGTAAACCTGTCCTACATCACCAAATTGAACAAAACATTTAGTGCTAAAAGCCCGATTTGGAACTTGTTTTGATATAATTTACAATTCCAATAATCCTTTTATACCTGGTTCTAGTAATACCCATTGTCCTACCGTGGGACACGGCACAAACAATCACAAACAAACCTAAACTAGTCAAACTCCAATATTAATTTATTGATTCGCACTTGTTCTTCGCGACCAAGCCTTGAAGATATAAGCAAGGCCCATGCCATGGTTATTTTTTTTCAACGATCCGTTTACGATTTTATTCGGGCCAACGGACCAGCATTGACAGGCCTCATAGCTCAGTTGGTAGTAACTCTGCCTTCTGCGCTAGAGGTCACGGGTTCGATTCCCGCACTGGACAAACGTTTGTGAACACAGATGTTTGTTCTGTGTCTGGGTGTTAAATATATATCTATTATGTATATCAGTCTCTGGTACCCATAGTACAGGCTATACCTAGTTTGGGATCAGTTGACCGTGTGTGATATGTCCGGAATATTTATTATTATTATTATTTTTATTGCCATCCAGCGTGACATATCCAACAGGGTCTTGCGGACGCTTCGGACTTGTAGAGATCTGGATCAATTGTGCCATCTATAGATAGTTGGCAACGTTCTGTATACAGCTCAACTGTTTCTTTTGTATTTCGTAAAATATTTACTTGTATAGTTTTGATCTTCTTTCTGTAAATAAAGAGTTTGTTAGAGTTAGAGCATATTCAGTCCCAAGCTATTTTGACATCTAAATAAGTAGTCGTATAATTTGTTATAAGCATTGCATACACTTGCCCTTCATAGAATTTACTAACCTTAGTGAGCCTATTTGTGGGAACAGCAAGTATATCTTTGCTTCTAGTACTTATACCCACACTGGTCGTACCCAGACTAGTTCAATTTTGACTGCGGTTTGTGGCTCAAGATTTCGATTCTATGTCATACTTAATACATTTATTGCTCTCACATGGTTGGTTACAGGTAGTAGATAAGTGAATTTCCATGCGGACCCTGTATGGCAGGCAACATGAAGACTGGCCGAGATTTAATACATAAGATTTATTTATTTATTTTAATCTTTATTGCACACAAAGAAAACAATGTACAAAAGGTGGGCTTAATGCCAAGGCATTATCTACCAGCCAGCCTGATTGGGTAGAAACAGGAGGTTGGCGTGCGACAGATTGTTTAACTTAACTAAAAACTATACTATGTATAACCATACACTATATTTAAATATGTATATATATATATATATATAATACACTGCAAAAGATTAACAGATAGTACAAAACAAGTGTTTTATTAACATGTAGTGTAGATGCTAGATGTTCTTAAGAAAATGTTCACGAGTTAATCGTTTAAATGAATCTTTGGAGTCAACTTTTTTGATATTATACGGAAGATTATTCCAAAGTCTTACTGCTACAACGGAGAAGGAGTTGCCACGAAAACAAGTGCTATGCTCAGGGGTATCAAGAAGGATTATTTTAAAGACAGGCGTGGAAGGTGCGTCACGTATCTTTACTGGCAATCGGTTATAGACGGAAGGTCTCATGACATAGACCGATCGCTGAGATTTCTGAAGTCTGTGTTCAGGTGTTACCAGGCGGTGCGAGTAGCTTTTACTCCGCATCTCAAATGATCCGATCTATGTTGAAGCAGTTGAAGTTAGTTAAGCAGGTCGACACATTTTTTTGTTCATTCATCATTATTGCCATTGATCAACTTGAAGTAGTATGATGAAAGAACTGATACACGTATAATTGTACAATCCATAATTTCAAATACAAACACGTAACAATAGACTTTATAAGAGAGAAATCAGATTGACATGTCGCAAGTAATAAACGTTGATTGCGTGACACTATATCGGGAAATATCTCATTTGATTCTATAATGTATTTTCTTGATAACGACCTTGTGTTATAATGTCGTAAAGATTTGGCTAGATGATCCTGCCTATAGAGAAGTTTCTTCAGTCATTAAGGTTAGTTTCAGGAGGGATTGAAAAGCGATAGCACTGGTTCTCAAACACTCCACCTAGAGAGGTACCTTCGCCTTACAGAAGATTGCAGCCATATAACATTATTTGTTTCAAATAGTGTTGTGTTCCTACGGTGAGTAAGGTTGCCAGAGCTCTATAGGGTTCGGGGTCGGCAACGCGTGCGTGATGCCTCTGATTGCAAATTTGCAATACCAGAGGCATCACTGTGCTCATAGGCTACAACTCGCACTAGACCTTCAGACGTAGCCAGCACGTTATTCAATAAAACTCAATCAGTTTCATAAGCGGTGCGTGAATCGATCTTGCTTCCTCAATAAACTGTAATTTACTCTTTTAAAGAAAGTAATAGCGGAAAGGCCACTATGTACCAACGCACAGTCGGTCCATAAATACTAGATGCTGAGAAACAGAGAATGAAAACATTGAAAGGAAACTGACTTATTTATGTTCATCATCATCATCATCATCACCGCAGGAACACAACACTATTTGAAACAAATAATATTATTTAGCTGCCATCTTCCGTAAGGCGGAGGTACCACTCCAGGCGGGCTGCTCCAATTTAGAACGAGAAAATCTCGCTGTGCCCTACCTCCTCCAAGAAAAAAAAAATCATATTTAAATTCCAAAACACAGAAATAGGATTAATTTAATTAAGAAACTACTTCTTATCTTTAACTTTTTAAATTATCTTTTTAATTGACGTCCTCGGTGACCTAGTGGATGTGTGACCGTCTGTGACGCAAGGGGTGCGGGTTTGATTAACGCTGCGGGATGGTCTGGGTGTTGTGGTACCAAGGTACCCGTAGTTTCTGATACCTCACAGGGAATCTAGTTCGGGGTCAGGACTACATATGTGACTGTTGGGTGTTAAAAAAACATAGACATCTAAAGGTCGTGGTACGAATCAACTGTGCAAAAAAAAACAATCTGTTATACTTACCTTCTACTCTGGATCTGGTTGTTGTGGTACCATGGTACGATTGGATGTCACCACTCTCACAATGCAAGCTATTAAGCTGCACGTGTACCTACCTATGTTACTGTTAAGTCGACTGTCAACTAAAGCGGGTCCACATAGTTGCTTCTTATGAGGCTAAACACTGTCAGTATTGATGCTTGTAGCTCGTATTTATTCTGACAGTTACAAACAGACAGACATACAGAGAATTAAAGTTAACTAAAGAAAACTTCGTCATATTTTCTCTTCATAGATGACACAGAGCCTCCAGAAGAAAGTCTACAATCAGTCTTTTGCCAGTGATGAATAAGGCACTTAGACTTGGCTGCTAACTATTGGCCTCATGCACAAGCTCAAATCGTGCAAAGGGCTATGCTGCCCTCCGTAGGAAGAGTGCAGTAACTAAGTCTAACATGTTTTTGAGAAAAACAAGGGTTAAGAAAATATTTTTTTTTAGATGTAGCTTCCAAACTATGTAAGCTATCGCAATTTGTTATATATATCGGCGCAAGTGCGTCATCTCAGGCTTCGGAATGCCTCGCCATTGCGAAGTCACACGTTCTAATTAAATTAATTCTCAGATAATCAAGTTACTAAAATCATTTGAGGATTTTAGTCACTGGTTTAATCACTTGCGGGTAGTTTTTGCTTTGTCGCAAACAATGCCTGCGTTCGTCTGAGTTTTGCATAAATACGGGCGATGGCCGAAGCACTGGTCATTCCCGGCCGAAAAGGAACATCAACCGAGTTCTTCTTCAGACACCATGATGAAATAGCTGCTAGCTGAAGGCTAAGCTGACGTTACCCTTTTTAAAAACAAAATCTGGAGCTGGTCCTCCGTTATATAAATAAAAAAAAATTGAGTTTTTTTTAAGTTGACAGTTTTTGCAAATAAATGCGTGGAATAAATGGAGAGAGCTATGCTCGGCTTTGCTACGTGATAAGATCTAAAATCAGGATATCCATAGTAAAACATAATGTCAATGACATAGCTATCAGAATTATCAAGTTGAATTGGCGGGACTTATAGCTCGTATAATCAAAAAATGTGAGGAAATACAGGTTCTACAATGGCAACCACGAACCAGACAACGCAGTGTTGGAAGGACCCCCACCCGATGGAACGACAAAATTGTGAAGGTTGGGTAAAATCAGTGCATGGAGAAGGCTGATCGTTCATCGTCGTACTCTTTGGAGCAGGCCGATCAGTGGACTTCTACAGGTTGATGATCATGATGATGATGAAGTTTAAATGAGCTGGTGACGGAGCTCTGAGGCTGCCTGAAAGTCTTCGACACGGCTTAATGACTATCACAGCCAAGGATGACAGGATTAACACCACTTACATTTGGTGACGGCTGAAGCTTCCATCTGAACCCTGCGCACAAAGAAAGAAAATACTTTTATTTGTAGCATCATTAAACTTACTTTAAAATGACCCAACATCTTATGGATAAAATATACAAACTAAGATAAATAATAATATAATATAAGCTTTATTGTTTCCTGCATCAGGTTGCAACTTAAATATCTACACTTTAGGTATGCAAGGTTCGCTATCAGCGATAAAAGCCTCCTCCAGTTGCTTCCATGTCTCCCTGCCTCTAGCTACTCTACTCCAAGCCTTGCCTGCTATCTTGGTGATGTCGTCGCTCCATCTCTTAGGGGGTCTGCCTTTTCTCCGTTTTTTGCCAATCGGGTACCAATTAGTTACTGTTATGGGCCATCTGTTGTTTGTCATTCTTTGTACGTGTCCTGCCCATTTCCATTTCAAATGGAGAACTCTTTTCACTGCATCTTTTGCTTTGGTTTTATTTCTAATTATGCTGTTCTTGATTTTATCTTTCAGTTTGTGACCCGTATAACTAAGACTAAGAAAAAAAAAAACTTTAATAAATAAATATTCCGGACTTATCACTCACGGTCAGCTGATCCCAAACTAGGCATAGCCTGTACTATGGGTACCAGAGACTGATATACATAATAGATAAATATGTAACACCCAGACACAGAACAAACATCTGTGTTAATCGCACAAATGCTTGTCCAGTGCGGGAATCGAACCCGCGACCTCTAGCGCAGAAGGCTGAGCTACTACCAACTGAGCTATGAGGCCTGTCGTAAAATGGCGTCCGACTCAGCATTATGTTGTGATAGCCAAGGATACTTCGTAAAAAGGATAACTATCAGAAACCATGGTTTTGACCACAATAATAATAATACTAAATAACAGCCAAGCACATACATAGTCCTGAGCCCACACTAGGATTTCTTGTCGTGGGTATCAGAAACAACGACTACCACGGTCCCACAATTCCCAGACCCGAAAAGAAAGAAAGAAAGAAAATACTTTTATTCGTAGCATTAACCTTAAAATTACCCAACACCTTATGGATTAAACTACACAAACTAAAAAAGAAATTCTTCGTAAAAGAATATTTACAGATCATGCAAATATTTGCCCCGTTCAATATCCTGAAACCTGACCCTTTAATCTCAGGCTTTAGTGTACTGTGGACCTTATGGTGGTGACCACTTACTGTCGCGTTATTACGGACTACAATACGCCGATTACAGTTATGTAGCGGCCAACAATACCTAGGTAAATGCCTAGTAGGTACTTATAAACTTAATTATATACATGGTGGGTATATACATATACATCCAATCATGGTATTTATTGTGAAGTGGGATATTTATATAAATAATTGCCATGGTTCTGTTAACACTGTAAAAAGGGAAGTACCGAAAATGTGACTCTTTGTACCTGATTACGATAAACAATGCGAATTCTTGATCGATTCGTTATAAAGCCGAATCCTCGTTTAAACGGTATGCGATATGTCGATGTAAAAAGAGCCTTACCGCAACTGAATAAAGTCAGTTTTGAGTTTGATATTTACCAAAATCAATTTCAAATGAATTTTAGATGAAATATCGTTTTTGAACACACAACCTAAAGATAAACTAACAAAACGTGGCCAAATAATAATAAGTGTGACAAACTGAAAAATAAAGTACCTACCTACGTGAGGAGAAACATGGTGCTACGGCGTAGGCGGCGTAGCACTCTTCAAGATTCAATAACGATGACTTATTTTATTATAATTACTCATTTATACTGTCCAATAGGCAAATTACTACTCTGCAAATTTATTGGTAGGTAAATATTATAGATTTTAGTATTTTTCAAACTTCCGCGATCAGTATACATGACTTATTGAAAACAAACGGGTGTTTATCGCCTTATTTTATATTTTCCGGACGTTTCAACTGTGTTGCAACAATCGATAAACACCCGTTTGTTTTCAATAAGTCAAGTCAAAGTCAAAGTCAAAAGGCATTTATTTCAATAAAATCACTAGGATCACTTTGAAACGTCTTAGAAACTAGGTGAAGCTATGCCTGTTCCTCGCGACCAAGCCTAGAAGAATCAGGCAACAAACACGGCTTGGTGCCTATCATTTTTTTGGAATTTAAAGCTTCAGTGTGGTACCGTCAATTATAGATTTTATATAAAACTATGTAAAAAATTCGTGACTACTAGCTAGATTTATTCTATTATCTATTTTGTTCTCGTGATCATGAACATAGGTTTTATGTTTTTCAAGTGCTTACATAAAAATGCGAACCTTTAGATAATCATAATTACCTATAGTTATTATTTACGCTCTTGAAGTTTCACATAAACCTTCTAAAGTGCAGCAGCGCCATCTAGAATCGAGTAGCAGAACTAAACTAACTATTGAAAATGGCAGTTTGATACAAAATAATATAACAAAGCGGAAGGTACACAGAAAATATTTTCTTGAATTTCAAAATTAATTATTAAATTATCGGCTTGAAAGAATAAATGAAATTTATTTGCATCTATTATTTTGTAATCATTTTTATTTATTTGTGAACTTGGTCTCTGTCGCCATCTGTACACTGGATGAGTAATCATAGATTTCAACATTTAACAACAGATGTCAGTAGTTTAATATTCCATAACATTGTCTTTAGTGGTTAGATTTTTCAAAGTTACGAGTACCTTCTAAGAAGTACCTTAGGAGTTTACTAAACTTTTAATTAGGTAGGTAATTAGTTTATTTATAAGCTTACTACTTACCTTATGTGTTGGTATTTATATTTTTTTATAGGTTCATAGGTACCTTCCTACCTAAATTAGTAGGTAGGTACCTAGTATGTTCGTACGGGTATTATCCTACTAATATTATAAATGCGAAAGTTGTGAGGATGTTTGGATGTTTGTTGTTCAATCACGCCCAAACGGCCGAACGGATTTGGATGAAATATGGTACAGAGATAGATTGTAGTCTGGAATAGCATATAGGCTATTTTTAGCCGCGGGTGGAAGCTAGTACCTAAATAAGTAAGGTAATATGCTGAAAAAGGAAGGCTTAGAGGAGGAAGGGCACAGCGAGATTTTCTCGTTCTGAATTGGAGCAGCCCGCCTGGGGAGGTACCTCCGCCTTTCAGAAGATCGCAGCCAAATAACCTTATTTGTTTTCAAATAGTGTTGTGTTCCTGCGATGAGTAAGGTTGCCAGAGCTCTTTAGGGGGAGGGGGGTTCGGGGTCGGCAACGCGTGCGTGATGCCTCTGGTATTGCAAGCGCTCATAGGCTACGGTAACCGCTTACCAACAGGTGGGCCGTATGCCTGTTTGCCACCTCAGTAGTATAAAAAAAAAAAAAAAAAAAAAAAAAAAAACTTAACTTACTTGATGACTAGACTTACGTTAAACGTAATTGCATGTTTTCAGTGACACAGATGCCAGATTCCATAATTTTCGTGAATTACTCACTTGTCACCGTGAGATGCAAAAATTGAACTTACCTACCGTTTTTTACGGTATCATGAAAAGTGCCCCTACAAGAACCGTCAAGCTATTCAATTTTCACGTCTCACGGTGACAAGTGAGTTCCTCACGGACATCGCAGACTCGGGCCTCTGTGTCATTCAATTAAAATCATAGGTGCGTTCACATTCTGCTGTGACATTGACCCGTCATCGGTCACTGACCTTCGGCAAGGTGACTGCCTACTATACAGACTATACTACGTCAATAAGGGCCTATAATTATTAGTTCATTCCTTCGTGTAACCTATTCCTTTTACTCGAACATGGATGGGGTTACCTCCTTGATTGTGAAACCCACACCTAAGACAAGTTAATGGGTAACCCTTTTGATTGGGTTTATACTACTACTTATCCGGCTACCACGCAAGCGAAGTCGCAGCTAAAGCTAGTCATTGTTAAGGTAACAAATATCTACTTTATTTAATCCTATCCTACTAATATTATAAACGCGAAAGTTTGTATGGATGGATGGATAGATAAATAAATAATAATAATAAATAAATAAATATTCCGCACATATCACACACGGTCAACTGATCCCAAACTAGGCATAGCCTGTACTATGGGTACCAGAGACTGATATACATAATAGTTATATATTTAACACCCAGACACAGAACAAACATCTGTGTTAGACACAAATGTTTGTCCAGTGCGGGAATCGAACCCGCTACCTCTAGCGCAGAAGGCAGAGTTACTACCAACTGAGCTATGAGGCCTGAGATGGATGTTTGTTACTCTTTCACGTAAAAACTACTGAATGGATTTTAATGAAACTTCACAATAATATAGCTTATACATCAGAATAACATAGGCTACAATTTATAAAGATATTGTGTGAATTGTCCAAAATATGACTACTAGCTACTCGAAATACTAATCCTGCGCAGACGAAGTCGCGGGCATCAGCTAGTGTTAAATGATTCATAATGAACAGCTTGAATGAAGCAATAAAACTTTACAATGCGGTAAATAACCTCGATCTATTTGCATGTATTTTTGTTTGCACGCACAATGTCGGGGTCGCACGTACTATGATCACATAAATGCAATACCTATACCTACTTATGTAGCACAATCAACGAAATAATTAGACGAAAATGCTAGTGCTACTTATTGCTTGCTTGTCTTTTTACTGGTTTTTTCTTAGTCATCCTGAATTATCTTATCTTATCTTGATGACTAGACCACCTAGTTCGATCGGCACCACACTGAAGCTTTAAATTCCATTTTGTGAAAAAGGATCATCGAAAAAAAATGATAGGCACCAAGCCGTGTTTGTTGCCTGATCTTCTAGGCTTGGTCGCGAGGAACAGGCATAGCTTCACCTAGTTTCTAAGACGTTTCAAAGTGATCCTAGTGATTTTATTGAAATAAATGCCTTTTGACTTTGACTTGAATTAGGTCAGTAACCAGGTTGTGCACGCTGCCCTGAAAAGGGTCATTGGCCGTTGGTAAAAGAACCAGTGTCGTGAAAGTATTAAAGTGCGCTTCGTAGAGGTTCCTTTCTTGGACATGTTGTTATGTCTTCGAATTCATAGGTTCTAGAAATGCTGGTTTACTCACTATGTTTTCCTTCAATTTTTGAGAGCACTTTGCAAGCGCACATTACATATTCCGAACAGAACAAGTGCACACCCAGGTTCCGATCTTACGAGTTAGTAATTTTTCTCTTATTTAATTCGAAATGCGCTGATCAATTTCAATCACCCATGTACGAGATAATTTAGGACTTTACTTCAAACCAACAGGGACTTTACCTCGGTTCTTTTATTTAAAAACACGTAATTGGGACCGGCTGAAGAATAGGCCCCTCCATATCTACCTATCCGCGGATGTCGTAAGAGGCGACTAAGGGAAAAAAGCTAGGGGATGGGCGGCAGCATCCCTCATTTTAACAACGATAGCTCTAACTGCGCTCGCCAACCCGCATGCCCAGCGTGGTGAGTATGGGCAAATCCCCCCACATTATAAGGAATTCGTTCTGTCTGTGGGGGAGGCCATGTTCAGCAGTGGACGTCGTACGGCTGAAATGATGATGGTGAATTGGAACCAGTCAGATTATTCAGTTACGGAATAATCGATGCACTTATGTAAATAAAAATACAGTCGCAAAATTGTCAACCTCCTTCCTTGAAGTCGGCGGAAAACAGTAACTCACGACGTAGTCTGGTAACCGGTAAACAGCCGGTCTCATAGCGCGTGGGAAACGCGGCGTTGTAATGAGATGCGCGTGCGCTTAGAACTGGTACGACATTCTATATATCAACATTTTTTCATTAGGAGGTATACAATGTGATTAATAATATTTATAACTGCAATACTTTACAACTACTTAGTAGGTAGGTAAGTTTGTTCTACGACTTTGGAGAATTCGTAATTTTTTTTAAACACTGCAAAAATCATTGTTTTTGGGTCAAATCTGTTCAAACTTAACTATTCAGCTGTTTTAAGTAGCAATGTTGGTGTCGTAATTCTCGTACGTGTCATAATAAAGTTACGAGTTGAGAGGTCGGACATAATATCTGAAAAAAAAAAAAAAACTTTAGTTTTAAGGTTTAGGTAAAAGGTCCGTACCTCATGAGGAATAAAGACGGTCAAGTGCGAGAACTCGCGCCCTGAGGCTTCCGTACCATAAGTCGTGGGTTCGAATTCCGGTCGTGCAGCAATGGATTTCTGTTTTTTATTCTATTGTTGCCTGAAATAAAGTTATTGTATTGTATTATAAAAATTCATAAAAACTCTAAGTCTAAGAATTGACAAACTTATATTTGCGGTCGCTCACGTAGTCATTGTATGACATTGACCGCAAATATAACTTTGTTTCCTAAAAAACTTCGAAATTCCTCAATTTCAGACTTTTTCCTTTACTTGTGTTACAAAAGCTCTTTAAATTCCAAATTTCAGAATTGTGAGGTAACTGGAAGTACCCTAGAGGTTTTTGATTTTTGGCATTTCCATACAAAAATTATTTTTTATTTTTATTTTTATTTTATTTTATTTGGGAAACAAACAGTACAATATTCCACTTAAACCAAAAACTTATAAAAATACACTAACCATTCATTTACACATTTATACATTCATTGCCATATCTTTTTAATGCATAAAGCTAGAGCTTTAATTTTTTTACGGCACTATAAGTCCACAGACCTTAATAGGTGGTATAAATTTAAAGTTGATACATTTAGCCGTTTCTGAGAAAAAGGGTCTTGACAGACGGACAGACAGACAACAAAGTGATCCTATAAGGGTTCCGTTTTTCCAAATGAGGTACGGAACCCTAAAAAATGGAACCATTATAAGATCATTTTGGTGAAATTTTAAAATCACGCTTTCAAGATAGCTCTCAAGCCGCTCGGAAACATGGGCATAGGCCTCCCAAAAGAGTTCCATCAGGAGCGGTCTTGAGCCATTTCCATCCACCGACTTCCAGCAACATTAACAATGTCGTCGGTCCATCGGGGGGCCTTCCAACACTGCCACCCGGTTCGTGGTCGCCATTCGAGAACATTTTTGTAGATATTCCAAAAATATAAACAAATACACAACCTGTTGCACTATTATTCGCCGCAAAGGCTACCGTCCACTTCCTCAAGTTACCCCATCAGATGATCAGTGTTGCTCTTTTTACTCTCAAAAAGACTCGTGTATCGTGTTAAAGGTTCATTATAAAAATACCGTGATAATTTTATTAATATTTACAAAATTTTGTGTAAGGATAATGATAGAGAGATAAGTTTATTTGAGACAAACAAATGGTCAGTGTGAATGTGAAATTGTGAACTAAGAATCAGGAATTATCTACTTACCTATCGGTAAGTCGCCGCGACGCATTTTTTTTATTCTGGACATATCACACACGGTCAACTGATCCCAAACTAGGCATAGCCTGTACTATGGGTACCAGAGACTGATATACATAATAGATAAATATTTTACACCCAGACAAAGAACAAACATCTGTGTTCATCACACGAATGTTTGTCCAGCGCGGGAATCGAACCCGCAACCTCTAGCACAGAAGGCAGAGTTACTACGAACTGAGCTATGGGGCCTGTCATTTCTTTCTTCTGCTTGCTTGTATTTCCACTGATTTTTCTTGGTCATCCTTTAATAGGTCAGTGACCCCGTTGGGGTATGGTGGCCCTGAAGAATGCCTATGATGACCTTCGGTGAAAGAAACAGTGTAGTGAACTGTAGTGAAAGGATTAAAGTGCGCCTCTTAGAGGCTCCTTTCATTTCTTCTAATATAGCACAGATGAACTTATTTAAAAAAAAATAATGTACGATTAAGCCCGTCTATGTTAGATCTAAGTCATTATTGTATTTCTCATTTAGGTGAATTTTTTCTTGTGAGAGAATAAACAATATTCAACCTGATGAACATTCATATTGTATATATACAGCATGTACCCTAGGTAGTCGGTTAAAAAGCTTCCAAGTTTATCCGCAAGAAGCTGGCTTTTCACCACACTGCTTTGCCGAATGGAATGTATAATTGTATAAGATCCTTGCTTGCCTTTCGTAAAATATGGCCGCCGCCGCTGGCCAGGCTGTTTCTATGTAAATGTGTTATGTGCATTCACCTCAGCATAATAATAAACAAAAAGCTCCGTTACAAGTGAAAGTATGAACCGTAGGCACGTTATTCACAGTACGCTAGTAAGATTGTACTAGAAAGTTCGTAGGTGTACGAGCTACGAAATCATCTTATTTAAAAAAAAAAACCTAAGAAGGTCACAGTTAAACACTTTCTTAAGTTTAAATCATTAGAAGGGACTTATATAAAATTGACGTCAGTTTTATCGCAATGTTGTCTTTGATTGAGTGAGTCTCTGCTTGTGAAACAACTAATGATACGAGTGAACAGACGTAGCTTCACTAAGTTTCTAAGACTATTCAAAGTGATTCTTGCATTTATATAATGATGACAATGATGATGATCCTGATCTCCTAACCGATTCCAACAAGGTGACTGTATTATTCTGGTCAGGCATATGTTACTCTTAATTTCATCTAGAGGGTTTTTTGATATAAATACTATTTGAATTGAATTGAGGTGTGCATCTTATCATCATCATCATCAGCCTGATGAAGTCCACTGCTGAACATAGGCCTCCCCCAAAGAGTGCCATGACGTTGTCTTGAGCCTTCTCCATCCACCGACTTCCCGCAACCTTCACAATGTTGTCGGTCCATCGGGTGGGGGACTTCCAGCACTGCGCCTTCCGGTTCGTGGTCGCCACTCGAGAGCCTTTGTTGCCCAACGGTTGTCGGTTCGGTTATCTTATACTTCTATCTATTCTTGATGTTTTTATATGTAAATGCGCACGTTAGTTTAAGGTATGAACGAAAGTCAGGGTTCTACGAATCTGCCTATAGTTGATTTGTTATTACTCCAAAGCAGTACCGTTGCTGGCTAATAAGAAGCTAGTGACTCAACGAAGCGCTCAGTGAACGTGCTTTGAGAATGTACTGGGGGTCTAGACAAGATCAATTTTCTGTTGGCGTTAACGCCAGTAGAAATATCGAATTGTATGGAAACGGCTATATGCTATGATGCCACGTGCGTGACTGCTGCAAAGTTGGTTGATTTAATTCAGTTGTCCGTATGACCAAAGACTATATTATTATAATACTACACGGTAGTATCCTTGGCGTTAGAAAATGAAAAAATAGCGTGAGAATTTTGTCTAGAGCTCTGTTCTGCCCCGTACCATCACGACGATATGACGACCCCTAGTAGCGTAGTGGGTGCGTCGAGACGCAAAAGGTTCGATTCCCGCTGCGGGACAAAAATGTTTGAATGATCTGAAATTCGTGTAAAAAAGTGCTGAAACGGTTGCATTTGAATAAGTTTGTGAATTTTATGAGATGTCAAGTTTTGTATCAACAGCTGAATAATTAAATTTGACCCCAACACAGATTTTTCAATGAAAAATGCCACATTTTCAAAAGTTTTGGAACAGTTAGGAGGTGGTAGGGCACAGCAAGATTTCTCGTTCTGAATTGAAGCAGCCCGCCTGGGGTGGTACCTCCGCCTTACAGAAGATCGCAGCCAAATAACATTCATCATCATCATCATATCAGCTGTACGACGTCCACTGCTGAACATGGCCTCCCCCACAGACAGAGCAAATTCCTTATCATGTGGGGGGATTTGCCCATACTCACCACGCTGGGCTTGCGGGTTGGCGAGCGCAGCTAGAGCTATAGTTGTTAAAACGAGGGATGCTGCTGCCCATCCCCTAGTTTTTTTCCCTTAGTCGCCTCTTACGACATCCGCGGATAGGTAGATATGGAAGGGCCTATTCTTTAGCCGGGGCCACTACGGTTTCAAATATCATATTTGTTTCAAATAGTGTTGTGTTCCTGGGGTGAGTATGGTTGCCAGAGCTCTTGAGCTCTTTAGGGGCGAGGGGGTTCGGGGTCGGCAACGCGTGCGTGATGCCTCTGGTATTGCAAGCACTCATAGGCTACGGTAACCGCTTACCAACAGGTAGGCCGTATGCTTGTTTGCCACATCAGTTGTATAAAAAAAAACTTTACTGCCGATTTGGGTGGGGAAAAATTCCTTACGGGATAGTATACATTTAATGAGTCACCTTACTTCAACCTCGTCATTGACCTAATACAGGATAACCAAGAAAGAATCAGTGACACGACAAGCAAGCAATGAGTCACCTGGTATGGTTTGTCAGTGTTTGTTGTTTAGGTAGGTATATTTGGTAAAAAGGTTGCAAAAAGCGACCTTAAAAAAGAACTAGCAGTCTCCTGAGGTACATTTAGTACATATAGTCTGACAGTATGAATCACCTGACCTTTAATAATGTTTCCCAGAACTACTTTAGCCATAAACAAGTTTTTTTAAAGCACCTACACAAGAAACCGTTGAACTATCCAAAAACCGTTACAACTATTAAGTAAGGCCTTATTACTTAAACTCTCTACTAGCTTGTGCCTGCGGCTTTGCTTGCGTGGTACCTATATAAAAAGTAGCCTACAATGCTAGTATTTTAGTTACAGTTGTAGTTGTAGTGCCTGTGACATGGTTAGATGGTTCTTCCAGAACATATATGTACCGTCTCCTTTGCACAGTCGGCACTGATAACTCATCCAGAGGAAAGACATATACATTCTATCTGTATTGGCCCGATTCCACGATCAACGCACAGCCCAAACCGCTGAAGCTATAAAGCTGAAATTTAGACAGTAGCTGCCTTATATGCCAAAACATCCACTAAGGAGGGATTTTTAAAATATCAACTCCTAAGAGGGTGAAAAGTGGTTAAAACGTTTGTATGAAAAATCGTATTCCTTGAAACTACAGATTTGTAACTAACTATAAATAATGTATAATAGAAATAAGGAAAAACTATATTTTTAGATTTTCAAAACTACCCCACAAAAAAGAGATGTCAAAGTTTGTATGGGACAATCTTAACGCTTGGAGAGATTTATCTGAAACTTGGTACAAATAATCATAAAGTCAAATAATGAAATACGTATTTAAGGGTTTTTCAAAATTGCCCCTTTTTATGAAGATACGCGAGCGAAGCCGTGGGCGTACGCTAGTCTATCATAATATTGCGTTTACTTTTGATTTTGTGGCAGTGGGCAGGCCATATAGCTCGCAGTTCTTTTGTATATGTGAAATAAATATCTTCTGTTCTATTCATAGAATTTCTGTGTAATATCAGTGGTGGTAGCCAAGCTTGTAAGTCGTAAGCACATTCGTGCAACTTCAAGGCGAAGAGAATGCATGGGAATTCGCTAAACAGAATTTATATCCTGCTTGGGGATCTAGATAAGATCCATTTTCTGTTAGCGGAAATATCGCCTTTGTATCAGTAGTACCATTGATGGTACAAGTGACACAACCTTGTATCCTTAGTACCTTAAAAATACCCTAGCTTATATTCTGCGGTAACCTCCTATAGCGAATCGAACCGCGCTCACCACAAAATACCCTAAGTTGTGGACACTGGTATCACTAGTTCCAAAGGTATCGGTTAACAATTACGGGGGAATATCCTCATTTTTCTTTAATGGTACTAACGATACAAAGTTGTGTCATTTGTACCATCAATGGTACAAATCAATGGTACTACTGACACAAAGGCGAAATATCGAATTGTATGGAAATGCTTTAGCTTGCGAGATGTCACGTGACTGCTGCAAAGATCCTTATGACGTTAGCGTGAAAGGAATTTGAAGCGTGAAGATATTATCTAGACTCTAGACCCCTGGAGCATAATGTTCATCATCATCATTTCAGCCGTACGACGTCCACTGCTGAACATAGCCTCCCCACAGACAGATCAAATTCCTTATCATGTGAGGGGATTTGCCCATACTCACCACGCTGGGCATGCGGATTGGCGAGCGCAGTTAGAGCTATCGATGTTAAAATTAGGGACGCTGCTGCCCATCCCCTAGCTTTTTTCCCTTAGTCGCCTCTTACGACATCCGCGGATAGCATCATGGGGCATAATGTTAATTATCGGTTATATGTAGTTAAAGTGCATTCCAAAAGATAAATGAAACAGTGTTAATCTTCCTAGAAGAAGAAGCTAATGTATGAAGTCGTATCGATGCTATGGTTACTGAACATAAAGAAATATGTTTTTGAAGCGACAAAATAATTCATTAAAAACTCAGAAAATATAAACAGTGGAACTTTGGTGAATAGTTTGCAATTAAAGTTACTAATCTCTTCTCTTGATTTTTGCTGACTGAGATAAAACAGCAAAGCATGTTGTTCTTACTCTAAATAAAGCCGTGTAACAGCAGATAGATGAAGATTATTTGGGTACAAAAGATCCGTGACTGATAAACAAGAATTCTATATTCGCTGACATATGTTGTTTCATAGGACATACATAAGCATGAACCTTTCTTTCATCGACGGTCATAGGCCCTTTGCAGGGCCGCCGTACCTCAACCTGGTCACTGACCTAATACAGGATGACCAAGAAAGAATCAGTGACACGACAAGAAGAAGAAGAAGCATGCAAAAAGCACGCATCTGCTTTGACAAGCAATCTATGACCGAGAACTATATCGAATTGCGTACGCCTGTGTGCGTGGACTGTGACTGCGCGCGCTCAGCTCAGTCATCGTCCGCGCCGACGGCCGGCCGTGCGACACGACGCGAGTGAATATAATATTCGATAAATTTACGCTGGACTTTCTTAACTAAGACCGTACGACCAGGTATGTAGCAATGTGTTTGTGTTGAGTAATTTTGTCTCTGCCACTGCTTCGATGCCAGTATCGAGTATGTTGCATTTCCATACATACCTATATAATCAGAGTTATTGTCAAAGCAACGTACCGAATTAACACTAATTAACTTTTGGTTTCCATTAAATTTTACATAAGTCTTATATTAACTTATTATTATTATAATCCTATCCTATTCTATCCTACTAACCCTATTAATATTAAAGTTTGTGAGGATGTTTGGATATTTGATATTCAATCTCAACCGATTTAGTTGAAACTTGGAGTATAAAGAGTTCTTTACCTAGAATAGCTTATAGGCTAATTTTTATGTAGATAGCAAGAAAAGCCTTGGGCGGAAGCTAGTATACTAATATATAAAACATGGTACATAAAAATAAGATATTATATCAAACAGGTAGTTGGTCCAAAGCTGGAGAATTGTCAATTTTCCTGTTATTATTTAGACAGATAATAACAGGAAAACAGAAGATTCTTATGTAGGTATGACATAAGCAGATAAAAAAATAAATAAAACACATTATTTTTTCAAACTTATTACTATTTTTACTGAGCTAGGGCATGACACCTTTTACCATTTAAATGCAAGTGTATCTGCAGGAATTTGAACCATAAATCTCCGAGACTGTCAACTAACGTCACCGCCTAAACACAATCGCATAGTTGGGGCACAGTCATAAAACAGCATAATTAAGAAAGTGTCAATAGGTTTAACGGTAAGGAACACAGATTTTGATATAACAGTTAGGAAGTTGATCACCAATTTACATAATTGCTCAGATTCATACATTTAAATCAGTCTCTTGATTAGTTTTGTCTTTAGTGATAATTTGAGAAAGAAATCTATTAAATCGTCTCATTCTCTTTCGTTTGTGTGCCCCCTGGCATAAAACCATGTTCAAATGACATGCGATATGTCATTGATATGTCATATATATATATATATATATATATATATTTTCCCTTTCGGGCTGGCTATGGCATCTAGGCCTTACCACCAAGTCTTACGTTTATATTTCTTCGTAGTTATTTTTATCTTTCTTCTTCATTTTACTGCTTAGTCATGGTCAAGTCACCGTCAAGTCAAGTCAAATTCAGTTTTAGTAAGATATGATGGTGGCTATTTAGCTCGCAGAACCGATAACCGTTGGGGAGTAAAGGTTCTCGAATGGCGACCACGAACCGGGCGACGCAGTGTTGGAAGGCCCCCCACCCGATGGACCGATGACATTCTAAAGGTTGCGGGAAGTCGGTGGATGGAAAGGGCTCAAGACCGTTCGTCGTGGAACTCTTTGGGGGAGGCCTATGTCCAGCAGTGGACTTCTACAGGTTGTTGATGATGGTGGCTATTTTACTAAAACCATATGGGACCTCTAGGCGCCAACTCGAAAAAAATGACGATACACGCAATCATTTCATTTCACTTCACTCGTGCGGTTTACTCAAACAATATTACGCAAAACACCACCATAATCACATAATATTATTCAATTTAACACTAGTTTTGTAAAATAAATTGAGAGCACAACATCACTTTCTCAAGTTCCCGCCAAAAAAGTCTCCTGTCATAAATAATTCGTTTCAAAATGATTCTTACATCTACAGAATAAAATCTATTTGAGTTTGATATCGCAACCCCCTATAAGTCAAACTCAAAATTACCTGTGTTCAGAGGCCGTAAGGATCATTTTAAAATAAATTTTAGATGACATAACGCACGCTGGTTGAACTTGGCCTAAAGAAGAACGAAGAGAAAAAGGAGTTACATAGCCTGAATAATCAAATTGATATAGAATATCTTATAGCCAATGCATAGAGTAATTTTGTATAGCCAATAAGACCAACGGCATTGACACAATTAGGGAATACAACCTTGACAATTATTGCATACCTACGAAAGATGCAGTAAGTTCCTAACTTGTAAAAGCAAAGTATTGAAAAGAAACGAATGCACAAAAACAAATTAGTGTTTTTGTGCGTCACTGGGTAATATCATCGATTCAGAACATTTCTTTTACCGACGGTCATAGGCCCTTTTCAGGGCCACCATACCTCAACCTGGTCACTACTGACCTAATAAAGGATGACCAAGAAATAACCAGTGACACGAAAAGCAAGCAAACAGGAACATTGTACCGTGATCGGGGTTACATTCTTGAAACAAAAAATTATGAACCAGAATTTGGAAAAGGTAAAATGAAAATTAAAACTATCAATTGCTCCAAATAATAGCTAAAATAAATAAATTCAATTCAATTAGAATAGCCTTTATTAACAACACGTTACAAACTAGATTTACGAAATATAACGTTTTAGGTACAAAGTATTAGAATAAAGATTAAAGGTTGTTTTGCTTTTCAGCATAGGCCTCCCCCTTCATAGTTTCAGGCTCTTCCATAGTTCCCGATCTCGAGTGTTTTTGTCTCGTTTTGCTCGTTTGTGAGTATATCTGGGGGGTTTTGGTACACAACCCCACCCCCAAAATAAATAAAACAGCAATTAATAATAATTCTGGCATGTTAAATTACCACTCCCTTTTCTTCCAGAAGTCATGGTCTGGTTTGAACAATACTAACATAAATTCCCTGGAATAACAGTAACTCTCGAACCAGTATGGTTATAAGCTAAATAGCCTGTAATAACATATGGGCTTATTTTGTCTGGGTACTACGCGAGCTAAGCAGCCGGCGGAAGCTAGTAACATAATTATCACAGTCGGTATTAATAGGCGTTCGCGTTATGTATTGAAATACTCAAATTATTATTTTTAACAATAATAGAACCTTATTAAAATTATGTCTAGTAATATCCATTACTTTACAGTAGTTATATTTAATGTGCACTAAAATCAGCTGTTCAATCAATAAATGTATGTGTGTGATTTTGTTGGTTGCTATTATTGAAATGCAATTGTATTGTGTTTAAATAATGGTACAATTATACTTGCCAATTGCAAGGTGCCACACACGATCAATCTTCATATATTATAGCCATGCCATACACATTCAATTTTATGGGTTTATTGTTTAAACAATTAAGACTATAAAATTGACTGTGTATGGCCCCTTTCGGTGCTGACTGACGCTGACGTCACATTTTTTTTTTTAAATATTATATTATACAACTGAGGTTGCAAACAAGCATACGGCCCACCTGTTGGTAAGCGGTTACCGTAGCCTATGAGCGCTTGCAATACCAGAGGCATCACGCACGCGTTGCCGACCCCGAACCCCCCTCCCCCTAAAGAGCTCTGGCAACCTTACTCACCGCAGGAGCACAACACTATTTGAAACAAATAATGTTATTTGGCTGCGATCTTCTGTAAGGCGGAGGTGCTCCAGGCGGGCTGCTCCAATTTAGAACGAGAAAATCTCGCTTTGCCCTACCTCCTCCTCCTATTAAGGCTCACACTTTACTACACCTAAATATACCTGGGCCAGCCCTATAGGGCGAACGGAGCGACCGTTCCTGGCACCACGGTACCACCGAGGTACCCCTGTGATTTGGAAAAAATACAGGAAAAACAAAACACTTTACGACATTCGATATTTTACTTGCGAGCGTGTGGGTAACTAATAAGTGATATCCCATTCATAAGACATGCTAGCTACCCAGACGCTCGCAAGTAAAATATCGAAAGTCGTAAAGTGTTTTGTTTTTCCTGATTTGTTTCTATAGTTTGAAGCAAGGTTTTGCCATAGTTGGATCTCGCTCCCAAAAGTGAGCACTTACGTTCGCTCCATTTGGCGTGGCTCCAATCGTTTGAAATCTGGTCAAAATTTGAAGGTGCATTACTAATCATCAAGTAAAATATTTGCGCGATGCTATCACTCACAGATTATGCGTGCCTGCCCTAATCCAAACTTTCGAATGTAAAACCCTACATTCATTTTTATTTAAGCCATTTTGACTGATCGTGTGTTGGGTACAAAATTAGCTTCAATCTAAATGGAGTGATCGTCAGTGCCCAGCTTACAAGTAGCAGCGCTTACGACTAAGGCCGGCCCTTAATTAATTGTTCAGAAATTCTTGGTAAAAGATAATAAAGCTAAATTTATCAAAGACCCTAACGAGTCGATCGATCAAACAGACGCGAACTCCTACCCTCAGGGCGTTGACTGCAGCATCAGATCCAGTTCCATTTTGCAAGGAATGTGGCATTGACCTTTCGCAGTTCATTGAACTATCCTATGAAGTCTTGTCCAACGTACTTATTCCTAGACATTATTTGATCAGCTACTTGCTCTTTTATTTTAGCTTAGTTTTGTCTCCTTTTTGCCATTATAGCCTTTCTCAATCTGTTTTAGAGAAGCTAAATTATCAGGATCTAGAATACCGGTGGCGAAAATTTTATCTCTATCGTGAGAATATTTCGTATAAATTGCAAAAAAGTGAGCTATATATTGCTCTAGCTTCGGCTCGCAACTTCGCTCGCGTGGTAACTACGAAGATATAAAAAGTAGCCTGTTTGCTATTATAGACCATTATGTATTTCTGTGCCAAATTTCATCCAGATCTGTTCAGCCGTTCTTCGTCATCCATATTTTCGCATTTATAATAATAGTAGGATTGTCACCCAGTTCTGAGCTATGCTTAAAGTTTCAAGTGCTAGTTAGTTCAAGTTTCTAGCTCATCGGCACTAGCCGAAGAAGGTACTAACCTTAGCTTAAAGTTTATTAACAAACAAACAGACAGGCCAGAATGTAAAAAATGTGTTGCTGTTAAATTCTATTTATTATAACTATCTATAGGTTATCATCAGGTTAGCTGAAATGGATAAGAACCGGAGTTTTTGCTGATGTATTGCGTAGTCCGCTCTTAGTTCCACGACCCAACATACCAGGAGGAGGAGGTAGGGCACAGCGAGATTTTCTCGTTCTGAAATGGAGCAGCCCGCCTGGGGAGGTACCTCCGCCTTACAGAAGATAGCAGCCAAATAACACTATTTGTTTCAAATAGTGTTGTGTTCCTGCGATAAGTAAGGTTGCCAGAGCTCTTTAGAGGGGAAGGGGGTTCGGGGTCGGCAACGCGTGCGTGATGCCTCTGGTTTTGCAAGCGCTCATAGGCTACGGTAACCACTTACCAACAGGTGGGCCGTATGCTTGTTTGCTACCTCAGTTGTATAAAAAAAAAAAAAAAAAGCATTATCTCGTGGATTCTTCCCTTTATTTTCTAGAACAGGCGTAAATTTATCTTGATTTATGTCCAATTCCCGCTGGACAAATGTTTGCACGATCTGTAAATATTTATTCCGGATCTGGGTGTTGTGCTACCAAGGTACTCGTGGCTTCTGATACCAACGATACAGGGAATCAAAGTGTGGAATCAGGACTATGTATGTGTGACTGTTGAGTGTTATAAAGTTTCTAGCAATTATTGTTAACTTTTGGTAAAGAAATATAATTGTATTTGTTGCTAGTAGAAAGTAAACTGCTTCCTGTTTGACGTGGGGTCAATTTCGTCTGAGCATAGGACGAACATGTTAATACCTACTGTCTCTACAATTCGTAGTTATATTTAGGTTGCTAAGATAAGGCTAGATTTTGTAGGTACTATATTTCTGGACTATAGGGTGATGCAATATATGCTGTAGATAGCTACAGGGTGATGCAATTCGAACTCAGGTTTGAACCTTGTAAAGTAATGTACATTAATTTACACATTAATGACTTCTGGACCGTTATAATGTTATACAAGGTGATTAATTATATTTATACTATCCCGAAAGAGGCTTATTCTTAATTAGGCTTTAATTCTTGTTCGTGAGGAGGTAGGGCACAGCGAGATTTTCTCGTTCTGAATTGGAGCAGCCCGCCTGGGGAGGTACCTCCGCCTTACAGAAGATCGCAGCCAAATAACATTATTTGTTTCAAATAGTGTTGTGTTCCTGTGGTGAGTAGGGTTGCCAGAGCTCTTTAGGGGGGAAGGGGGTTCGGGGTCGGCAACGCGTGCGTGATGCCTCTGGTATTGCAAGCGCTCATAGGCTACGGTACCGCTTACCATCAGGTGGGCCGTAAGCTTGTATGCCACCTCAGTTGTATAAAAAAAAAAAAGGCTCTCGTTTCCATTCAAAAGCCGCTTGCAAAGTTGCACTAACGAACCGGGCAGCTTTGAGCTAGTCATGAAAATCCCATAAGCCAGATTGGCTCAGCGATGTAGATAATAGTTCTAATAACAATCCTCTTGTCTGTGATCTCAAGCGGTGTGCATCAGACCGAATCACTCAAGGATGTCAGCTTCACGCCTTGGGCACAAGTATTTGAACATAAAAAAATATTAATGAATGTGACATTCTGTAGAACTAGCCAATTATAAACATAGAGATCAGAGAGATAGGCTCATCGATTTAGGGTACTCTTGGTACCTGGCCTTTTAATCAAAACGACACCGATTTGGTTTCCCCCCACTCAGAATACTGTCTGTGTGAGTAGAAAACTTATAAACGAATAAAGATACCAAAATAACACATGAAAATTTCATACATCACATAAATGGTGAAGTTGTTTTACTAGCAATTTTTTGGTCGCCCGTTGAATTTACTGAAAATAATTTCCATGGGGGTTTTGACCATTCGGGTTGGCGAGCGTAATTAGAGCTATCCTTGCAGCTTCTTTCCCCTAAGCAGCTTCTTAGGATATCCACGGGTAGGTAGATAGGGAGAGATCTATTATATCAGCTGTGGCCACCACGGTCATAGCAATAACATCATTAATGCCTGAACAGAGCTTAAGTAATTTTAACAAGGTTCCGTGAAAAATAATTTGTCATAGCTTGTAACTTTGTAAAATTCTTTTGTTTTTATAAGTTGGCACGTCTTTGTCTTCGATTGTTTCATGGCTTTTTGTTAGTCACCCTCCCTGATGAATAGGTTCTATGATGAATAGGTGGAATGACTTTCATTGATAAAAGGAATTATTTGCTTGCTTGTCGTGTCACTGATTCTTTCTTGGTCATTCTGTATAAGGTTAGTGACCCGGTTTAGGTGTAACCCCTAAACATGCACAGAGGCCGGCCAACGTTATAAAGAAAATTAAAAGACTAAAAACATAAATTAAAAGAATTCCGTTTTATTAATTTTTTTGAAATATTTTAGAATTCTTCATTTGTTTTAACTCTTTGTATATTCTAAGAACACAAATGAGTGAGATTATTTATTCAGAATATTATGTATAACAAATTAAGAAATAATCCTAAATATACTAAACTAATCTAAATAACTATTTAACTAACGACTAAGTACTAATAAAATGCGACTTTACGAGTAGGTGTCATAAAAAATCCTGTTCGTTTGTTTAATTTCGGGACACTATACTACTTATGGAACACTTTGTATTGAAATAATTACTCATTATATTGAAAACTAACTTGTGTCGGAACATCTGGATTTCTGAATATTTTTTTTTTTCTTCGAACTGATTTTTATGCTGTGGGTCTCTTGTGACCACTGCCAGCTACACCGGGCTAGTTACAGAATACTCATTGTTAAGTACTGAGCTAAAAATTGTTCCTTGTCAAATACTAACCATGGCGAATTCGATTGTTGCTGACTATAATGATAAAACCTTTTTGCGATTTCAAAGATTCCACGCTTGAATTATACATTAAGCTGAAAAAAATATTTTGTTTTCTGTCATCATTGTGACAACATTGAATGAGATTATTTTTGGCGGTTGATGACAGTTTCAGATATTTTTGGCGCAATTTATATAATTTTTAGATGCTTTTCGAATATTGTTTCAAGATTTGCAGATTTGAGTGTTAACTCAACTAGAAAAGTTCATCTTGCGTAGAGTACTAAAAGTGAAGTTAGTTCAGGATCTGCAAAACCCTGTGGCAAAAACTGCCCGACGTTCGTTTCCATTTCAATCTCACCTTCAATCATAGAAACTTCAAGGAAAATGCATGCACGAGGAAATTCGTAAGAGAACCAGGGTCACATAGCTTTACGAATAAGCTAACAGCATAGCTTTCAGAATGAGCTAGTTGAAGTGGTAGTGATCAGGACATATAGGTCGTAGAACCGACAACCGTTGGGAATTAGCGGCTCATTAGCGTTTATCAAATCTATGCTTAAAAAAAATTAATGAATGGCAACGCATTTTGTTTATTTTAAATAACTGAATCATTATCAATAAGGAATGCTATTTTAGGTCTTGTGTCCCACATTGATGTATCGAAGCAAAGATAAGAGCAAAATGCAAAACAAACATGTTTAAGGCTAAAGAACCTATTACACACGATTTACCTACAGGAAGGTTCTACGATCTTTAATAAAGACACGAAAAATTCGAGATTAACAATGAAAAAAAAAAAAAAAAGTTCCTTGAATGGCGACCACTTACCGGACGTCACAGCGTAGGAAGGCCTCCCACCCGAGACTGATGACATTTTGAAAGTTCCGGGAAGTCGGTGAATAGAGAAGGCTCAAGACCGTTTGTCGTGGCACTCTTTGAGGGAAGCCTGTGTCCGACAGTGGACTTTTTCAGGCTGATGATGTTCATGATGACTTCATGTGCTTATGATGGTTTTCTTTTAAAGACGATGCTGAAAATAGGCGGTGGCGGCGTGCTGATCGCGGCGATCGTCGCCGTCTTCGTGATAGCCACGCAGGGCCGGGATCCGGACCTGGAGGAGTTGGAGCATGAGGGTCGGGAGTACATCCAGCAGCTGGACCTAGCAACGGGCGTGAGGAGGAACCGCGCTACTATTGCGGAGTGGGCCTATGCCTCGAATATTACAAAGGAAAATGAAGATGCGCTGGTAAGATTTTTAACCTATTTCCACTACGAGAGTCTCTCACTCAAATCAAATGTCGTTCTTCCTAATTTTCTTGGTTTTTATTCTGGAATTCCAAGTCACGTCTTGGCGTTTACCTGCGGTCGCTACGTAAAGCGCTCGTTAATTGAGTCGCAAAACGGTCATATGTTTTATGGATGATCTAATTTTCTAGAGGAATAAAGCTGAGCTTTTCCACTTGGCCTGCGATGATGGACTTTGATGGCTCAAAAACATCGTGACCAGGTCTCTAACTCATGCGAATTTTCTATAAAAACTATCCTCTATAAATTGAGTAAAAAAAAGCGTCTCGAAGCCTTCGAGATGTGGTGCTACCGTAGGATGTTACGCATTAGCTGGACACAAAAAGGCGTCGGGAAGACTCGTGAATTGTTGCAGACTATCAAACGCAGGAAATATGGGTATCTTGGTCACGTGTTAAGACACGAAAGATACCAACTGCTTCAACTAATCATGATGGGCAAAGTAAGGGGCAAATGACGCGTTGGAAGAAGAAGGAAATCATGGTTGAGGAACATACGGGAGTGGACAAATATCGCCAGCGTCGAACATCTATTTCTCTTGACGCAAAACAGAGAGAAATTCGCTGAGCTGACAGCTAACCTCCAGTAGTGGAGAGCCACCAAAAGAAGAAGATAAATTGAGTTTAACTTTCATTTCCATTCCAGTTCAAAGTCCGTCTGGAGCTATCCGAGCAGGAGAAGCGAGCGTGGGAGGAGACGAAGATGTTCAAGTGGCAGGACTTCCAAGATTTCAGCCTGAGGCGGATGTTCAAGAAGTATAGTGAGCTTGGCATCTCCGCGCTGCCTGAGGACAAGTATAAGGTAGGTTGTTACCGAACATACCTTAAGTCCAGGAGAGCTCTTTGTGCAGAGTTCGTTCGGGGAAGTTGTAGTAGCAATGCTTGCAATGCTGTTTCGGTTTGAACGGCGTGGTAGTCAGTGTAATTACAAGAGATTAACAACGCATTTCTCTGGGTTTGTCACGTCGTGCCGCCTCCTTATTGCAAGCGCACATAATCAGGGTAACCACTTACCAACAGGTGGGCCGTATCGTTTACCTATTATCTGGGTCTTTCTGAGTTCCTCTTAGACATGGTGAACGTAAATGGTAACCGATGGTGATGGTCAAGGGATATTACTATAAAACTATCTTGAACTGCAAAAAGAATTGTGATTTCTGAGCACAGGTTTCTGATGAACCCTTTCAATGTTATGCATACGGACGAATACTCGCATTGAATCTGATGGTAAATAATGTCAAGAACAGTAATCAGTAACATATTTTCATCTTGTACTTTAAAGGTCCTGATACGAGCAGTGTCAAGTATGGAGTCCAACTACGCAACAGCGAAGGTCTGTTCGTACAAGGATCCTACCAAGTGCGACTTGTCTTTGGAACCTGGTGAGTGCTTTTCAAATATGTGCCCAGACCAGGTTATGGTTACGCGACATCATGGGGAAACTTTGATGAATTGGTATAAAGCTCTAAAAAATAATTTTCAAGGAAATCTTTGTATATTTTCCAGATATAACAGAGGTCTTCGCCAAGAGCCAAGATCCTGAGGAACTGAAGCAGTTGTGGCTGGAGTGGCATGCCGTCGCTGGAGCGAGGGCCAAGCACAATTTCACAGAATACGTGGAACTGTACAACGAAGCTGCTAAGCTTAACGGTGAGTAACTAAGACCTTTTTTTTTTTTTTTATTCTACATAGATGGCAATCAGGCATACGGCCCACCTGTTCGTAAGCGGTTACCGTAGCCTATGAGCGCTTGCAATACCAGAGGCATCACGCACGCGTTGCCGACCCCGAACCCCCCTCCCCCTAAAGAGCTCTGGCAACCTTACTCATCGCAGAAACACAACACTATTTGAAAACAAATAATGTTATTTGGCTGCGATCTTCTGTAAGGCGGAGGTACCTCTCGAAAATCTCGCTGTGCCCTACCTCCTCCTACCTCTAGCCCGTATTCCAATATTGTGCTCAAAAATCGTGCTACAAAATTTATGCAAGTAACGATTCACACTCAATCGTTGCTTCACGCGGCTTCGCTCGCGCGGACCAAGTGACCTATGTCCTTTTTCAGAGTTTAAGCTTCTTCTATATGAAGAGGGGTTTTAGCTTCTCCACACCACGTTCATAAAACTAAACGTTTCACAGAACAGGCGTCACTTCACCTAGACCACAGAGTACCATAATATATAGACTTCTAAGATATTTCAAAGTGATCCTGGCGATTGTCTTGAAATAACCACCTTTTGACTTTGAGTTTACCACATCGAAAGGAAATTTAAAACAATTGAAACAAAACACGGGTATTGAAAACAACTTATTATTTAAATGAAATAACCGGCACTAATTCAAATTTTAATAAAAGCAATAGGTATAATAGATTATAAGAAAATTGACACTATACCGTGAGGCTAAGCCCGCGACTTGTCTTCATACTTATCTTTGTTTAGTTTGATATTGTCAGATACTTACTTTTTGCATGAAGGAGGTTTTGAAAAGTGATGCATCATCACCATCAACATGTAGAAGTCCACTACTGGATAAAGACCTCCCCCAAAGACTTCCATGGTGAACGGTCCATTTGTTCGCTTATGGTCAACTTAGCAAACCGTCCACTATTTTTCACGACTTCGTAATCAGTAAACTTCGCAATCAGTCAACTTCTTGATCGGTCAACTTAGCAACTAGTCATCCTCGCAATCGGTCCTCTTAGCGTTCGGTCAAAAATAAAGATTGCAAAAATGACAATCAGTTATTGAGAAAAAGGAGGAAGTGTGTATGTTGATTTTGATAGGACATACAAAAAGTATTTGAAGATACTGTTACGAAATGAATTTATTGGAGCTACCTCCAATAAATTTATTGGAGCTACCTCCAATAAACTTTCTGAGGAAAATTAAGAAAAGCCATTAAGTATAATTTGTTGTATTCTTTATGATACTGATTAGTTTGAAGCAAATAAAATATTTTTGTTTTGACACTGTTTAAAAAATGTTTTTTTGTTTAAGTTTGAAACCTAATTTAATATTAAAATACTTTTCCGAATTCATTTCTCTCGAGTATAGTTTGCCGGACACAAGGAATAGGGGATCGTTTGAGAAGTGGACCTATTGATACGCGGACCTTTTGAGAAGTGGAGCTATTGAGAAGTGGACGGTTTAAGAAGTGGCCCGATTGCGAAGTTGACTATATACGAAAGGGACCGATTGCTCATCTCCTACAGAACATTTTTGTGGACGGTTTGCTAAGTTGACCATAAGCGAACAAATGGAACGGTCTTGAGCCTTTTGAATCCACCGACTTCCTGCAACTTTAATATTGTCTTTGTTCCATCGGGTTGGAACCCTTTCAAAACTGCCCCGCCCGATTTGTGGTCGCCATTCGAGAACCTTTATTCCCAACGTTCGTCGGTTCTGCGAGCTATATGGCCTGCCTACTGCCACTTCAACTCATTTCAAAACCGAACTTATTTCAAATTCAATTCAAAACCGGCGACTATTCCAAAACGCGAGAGGAACATGCTGGATAAAACACATATTTGCATAATTCGCGAAATATGAATGCTATGGCTCTCGTAGTTTCTGATACCCACGGCACAGGCTATCACATTGTGGGTTCAGAACTAAGTGGTGACTGTTGGCAGCATATGATAACAAGCTGCTTATAATTTCAGGATACGACAACGTAGCAGACTGGTGGCAGTCAGGATACGAGGTGGCAGACTTCGAACAGCAACTTGCCACGCTGTGGGCGGACGTCAAGCCTCTGTACCAACAGCTGCACGCGTACGTGAGGAAGCGGCTGCGTGACAAATATGGCGACCAGGTGGTGTCACAGAAAGGGCCTATACCAGCGCATTTGTTGGGTGAGACACAGATTACGCTCATAGAGTTTTTAAATAACTTTTGCAGCGCCTTTTGATGTTTTAGAGCAAGCTTAGCTAAGAACTCGCAATGAAACTTTACTATATAAAAACATCTTTTATCGACTCTTGGATAGATTCCGATCTGTCAAGCCGTGTTTAAGGGGCGTGCGATATGTCATTGTAATGCAAAATGATCCTAACTTCTACTGAATAAAGTCAACTTTGAGTTTGACTTTTAGTATCTTTGAGCACGCCCTCAAACGTCAATTTTCAAACTAAATTTAATCAGCATCAGATTCAAGATCATTTTGAAATAAATTTTAAACATTATATTTAATGGCGTATCGCACACGGTTTGAACACGGCTTCACGTACAAAAGAATAAGACGATCAGCTAGGTAAAGATTTCTCCACAGAAAACTTGAACTATTGGAACCCTTTTCACCGGAAAGCCGGTTCTGAATCTCACTTTATTTCTTGCAGGAAACATGTGGGCCCAAACGTGGAACAACATAGAATCCTTCACACGCCCCTACCCTGATAAGAAGGACTTTGACGTAACCCAGACGATGCAGGCCCAAGGCTACACGCCTCTCAAGATGTTCCAGATGTCGGATGAGTTCTTCAGATCACTAAACCTGACTGCTATGCCGGAGAAGTTTTGGAAGAACTCGATAATAGTGAAGCCGAATGATAGGGAAATTGTTTGCCACGCGTCCGCTTGGGACTTCTTTGATGGTGAAGACTTCAGGTAAACTAAAACACACTGACAGTAACGCTCTTGGATACGAAAGCTGATGAATTTAAGCTCGAAATTGAAAAAAATACACTTTTCTGGGACTTTGTCTCAGAAGAGGTTGATATGTTTCTTTATGTGATTCATAATATGTAAACTATCAAGAAAGAGGTTTATTTTTTAACCAATTGGCAATAGAGTTTGTTCCACGACTTTTCGAAATTCGACATTTTTCAGTGATAAAACGCTATGCAAAAATCAGGGTCAAATCATTCCAAACTGCATTATTCATATTCATATTCATTTATTCAGTTGTTTTAAGTAGCAATATTTATGTTGAACTTCTCATACTTTCATTCATGGCTGACCAGGCCACGCCTGCATCTGCAACACGAGGGTGGCTCGCTGTGGCGTGACTATTCCACCGGGTAATGAATTATTAGTTTTTTTTCATTCATTAGTTTAAAAGATGATAAAAAGACTAAAAACAGCAGATATTAAAAGCTCGGCAAAAAAAGATTGATATTTGTTTTTTCGCAAATTTTCTTCATTTTTGTTCATAGAATAAGCCTCTTTTGGTTAGTATACATTTTATGAATTACCTGGTTTAAGTAATGAAACTTATTGTATCTTGTAGCTTAGGGACTGAATCATTTTCTTTTATATCTGCTCATTGTAATGTTGATTATTAATTGCCAATAATCACGTTTTTGAGATGCTTCGCTTGGTATTGTTTTGAAAATTGCTTATTTTAAAATACTAAATAAGTAAAAGTACCTACCAAAAATTAGACAAGCTCAATGTTGCAAAATGAGTATGTACAATTTATAAAGTCGTTATATAGAAACATTTCCGACATAGATATAGCATAGACAGGTGATGGTATTTTTCAAAATTCTCTTTCTAACCCACTTGGCTCAATTTAGGATCAAACAGTGCACCACGATCGATTACGAATACTTTCAAACGACACACCACGAAATGGGCCACATTCAGTACTTTCTTCAGTACAAAGATCAGCCTTTCGTGTTTCGCGATGGAGCTAACTCAGGTAAGTTAAGATAATATACGTTTTTATACAGGATCAAAATGTGTACAGTCGTGGACAGTGAACATTTAAGGACGGTACACCATGAGATGGGGCATGTGCAGTATTATTTGCAATACACGAGACAGCCCGATGTGTTCCGCAGTGGGGCAAACCCAGGTGAATTTTGATTTGTTCTGGGATATTTAGGACGGTGAAAGTTGTGTTCCAACTAATTCGTTTTATTTCGTGGCTTTGTTTTTTAAAACTTAATAATTTTTCTTCTTGGGACTTTTACAAAACACTGTACGACACTGGACACTTAATAAACCACTTCTTGGGAGCGTATTTTTATCTCTCGACATCAGTTTTCATACCATTGACATCAAAAGGATATCTTATCATTGTACAATCCTTAGAATAAAATATTGCATCCACTTATTACTAATCTACCTATTTTTACCTGGCTACGTGTAACCAGGTCTCAAGAAATGGATTGAGTATAATCTAGTTAAATATCAATGATATTTTCAATTTAGCTTTCAATGGTTTCATTGCGGAATATTTACAATGGTCGAGAACCATTGTAAATATTCCGCAATGAAGAATCACCATCACCTTTTACACCTGTACTCCATTGTTTTAATATTTACACTGTTACCTGTGGTGGCCCTGGCTGAAGAATAGACCCCTTCAATCTACCTAACCTACCCGTGGATGTGGTAAGAGGCGACTATGGGAAAAAAGCTAGGAGATGGTCAGCAGCGTTTCCAATTTCATTTTTATTCAACCATTGGTACACTATGGAACACTTAGTTACGTCAATCATTTAGCTGAACATTAACCTTATACATAATTAAGTGATATTGATAGAAACAGACAGTTATCAGGTATTTTAACAACTATAGCTGTGACCTGTGCTCGCCATGCCGCGTGCCCAGAATGGTATAGGCAAATCCCCCACATGATAGGAAGTGGCTCTGTGAATCTTTTGGGGAGGTCTATGTTCAGCAGTAGACATCCTACGGCTCAAATGACGATGACTTTCCGTGCTCTAATCAGCACTTATAATGCTCCAGGCTTCCACGAAGCGGTCGGTGACACGATAGCACTATCAGTATCTTCTCCGAAGCATCTGCGAAGAGTCGGCCTGGTGCAGGGCGATGCTGAAGATGAACAGACTGAAATCAATCAGCTGTATAAAATGGTACGTAGATTCTATGATTTACTACCAACTACAAACCCATACATTTTTCTGCTTTTCCCTGTTTGAGTGGGTGAGCTGATGGTTGCGTTGCTTCTAATGGATCTGTGGCTTTAATTAAAAAAAAAGTATTAAGCCGTGTTCAAACGGCGTGCGATGTTTTATCTAATATTTTAAACTATCCTTGTCTTTTGAATAAAGTTAATGTTAAGTTTGACTTTTAGGAGCTGCGATATCGTGAGCAGACTCACAAATGTCAAACTCTAAATTGACTTTATTGACTAAAGTAAAGGATCATTTTGAAACGAATTTTAAATTAGATATATCATGGACATAGCGCATGCCGTTTGAATATGGCTTTACAGAACTAAATTTGTTTTTAGATCTGATTGTAACTCCGTGCTGAACCGTCTGTGTTTGAACCATAGTACATATTGCTCCAAACGAGAGTTTTCTTGAACTGCCAAGCTGACATTTCGTGAATTTTGTGAGGTTTCAAGTCCCACTGGTTCGAAAACTCAGACATATACTTGATTCATTTGGGTATTTTCCTCTATCTTCAGGCTCTCGACAAGGTGGTCTTCCTGCCGTTCGCGTACACCCTGGACCTGTTCCGCTACGGCGTGTTCCGAAAAACCACTACTCCTGAAGACTACAACTGCCATTATTGGAGGCTGAGGGAGCAACTGCAGGGCCTGGAGCCACCTGTAAACAGGACTGAAGAGGACTTCGATGCCGCAGCCAAGTACCACGTGTCTGCTAATGTGGAGTACGCTAGGTTAGTACTTGACGTATCAGCTAATGACCAGGCAAGATACGCCTCGCAAGCGCTGTTCGTTCCTCATCAGTCTGTAGAAATCAACGGCTGAATATAGGCCTCTCCGAAAGAGTACCATAATGAACGATCTTGAGCTTTTTCCATCCACCGACTTCCCGCAGTAGGGCTTGCAATATAGAATATTCGATTCGAGATTCGAGAATCTTTTAGCGCTGAAACACTATTGAAGATGTTGGACTAAGGATTAATTTCAATAAGGGTAGACTAGATACTCGTAGCATAGAAAGAAAGAAAGATTATTTATTTGTCCCCAAGAACAACAGTTGAAAAGACAAAAGTTTAAAAAATAAAAATAAAGCAAGTATACAAAGTTAAAAAAAAAAAGTTGAATAAAAAACATGCTATAAGATAAAATTAAATTAGGTATAGTAATAATATAAGAGGTGACTGTTGCATGGGGCCAAAAAGGTCCCTATCTCAGCATAAGCTGCACCATACCAGTGAATGGTACGGTGCAGCGCTGGTTTTCAGACGGGACCTGTAGTGAGATCACGAGCATCAGCTGACACACAGCACTAAATTAAATTTAGAAAACAGGTGGGTATGTACGAGTAGGTTGATTGGCATGGTTCCTTGATAGGTTTTTTATGTAGTAGGCTAGGTACCCTGTACTTGTTAAATCATCATATGTATCCAGGGTAGAGGTAGTACCATTGACATGACAGAAACCTCACAAGGACCTGTTTGATAGTGGACCGATGAAACAACGAGTGAAGTCTCACATTTGACTGGCACTTCATCACAAAGGGTACATTTCTCGTTTCAGATACTACGTGTCGTTCATAATCCAGTTCCAGTTCCACCGAGCCCTTTGCCAGCAAGCCGGCGAGTATGCACCTGATGACCTCACCAAGAAGCTAGTGGACTGTGACATTTACCAGAGTGTGGCTGCCGGCAATGCTTTAAGGTACAAAGATCAGTAATTCTGTAATTCTTTTTTGCACACAAAAACATGATACTTAATATGGTTATTTCAAAAGTCATGTACATAGTCATCAGGGATGGGGAAGCTAAAAAGTCTTAGCAGTTGTTTGACGGATTAGGGCATGACTGAGAGAACTGTAGATTATCCTGTCCTTGGTCCATATTATCTGGGGTCGGCACAAAATGTTTTCTGAGAGAAAACTGTAGATATGATCATCATAATCATCATCAGCCTAAAAAGTTCACTTCTGGATATAAGCTCCCCCAAAGCGTGCCATTACTAACGGTCTTGAAACTTGTCTGTCCACCGACTTCCCGCAATGTCAGTTCATGATAAGGACAGTGGCAGTAAGTGGCTACTCCTCTTCGCTACCAAACGCTTCTACGGGCCTGTACGAACGTGAACTGCTGGATATGGTGCTATGCTACCCTTTGCCACGAAATATGTTGATAACTGCCTCGATCCTCTAATTTACAGTGTTACGGGTCCAGCTAGTTGAGAGCCATCTCACATTGTATATTTTAGAGACAAAAGTAACATCAATGTTTAACCAGCTTTACATTTTATATATATTTTTGTTACAGTAACATGCTGAAAATGGGTTCATCTCGGCCTTGGCCCGACGCGATGGAAGCTTTGACCGGCCAGCGGGAGATGCGAGCTGATGGTTTGCTGGAGTACTTCCGACCGCTGATGGACTGGCTTACTGCTGAGAACCAGCGCACGGGAGAATATATCGGCTGGGACTCTAGTTCTACAAGTTAGTAATTTGTCTTTAAAGGCTAGATGGTCTGGGCTGGTCTGGGCTGGTCACTGCGGTAGAACTCTGGCCATTTTTATTTTTAGATCTCAATATAATTGACTTTGTTCAGTAATAATTCATTTTGAAATAAACTTTAAAAGACATATCGCATGCCGTTTGAAATTAGTCGCCTAGCGGGCGAGTGCCTGTCTGAGACGCAAGGTGTTCGGGTTCGATTCCCGCTGCGGGACAAATGTTTGCATGACCTGCAAATATTTGTTCCGGGTCTGGGTGTTGCGGTACCATGTTCGTGGTTTCTGATACCCCTGACACAGGGAATCCTAGTGTGGGGTCAGGGCTATGTATGTGACTGTTGAGTGTTATTTATTTATTTGTGGTAAGGATCAGCCGTGCAGGGATCGGTTCTAAGATCCTCGTAATTTAAATAAAGCAAATTAGACTTAACTTTTCTCGTTTTTAGTTCTCTTTTCCTTTGCAGCCTACTGCACGGCGGAACAAATAGCTGCACTGAATTCAAAGGAGCCGCCGAAGGCCGAGTCACAGGCGCCTGTCGAAGCGTGACGTCATGTACTTACAACCATAGTCTAATTTATGATAGGCAAACAGTATTCATAATAAAATATTTTTAGATATATTTTGTTTTTCTATGAAACCTTCTAAAATCCTCTCTTTCTTTTCATTTATCACATATTTCAGCCAATTTACACAAAACCTTAATTAAATGAATCGCTCCGTCTATTGGTGAACCCTATGAAAATGCAGTAGATTTTGAGTGAAAGATGCGGCGGGGAGACTTTATTTTATATATAACATGTATGTATAACATGTACATGTAATATGTGACAGTGGAAGTTTTTTAGGATGTTTGGATGTTTGTGGTTCAATCACGCCGTAACGCCTCAACCGATTTCGATGAAACTTGGAATTGATACAGTTCTTTACCTTTAAATATAGCCGCGGGCGCAAGATAGTTGTAAATATTTTTTGTAAATGTTTATCTACCAGCTATCAATTTCAAGTAGTTAAGTACTGGATTAAGTTCACTATCTGCAGATAGCGTGGACATTATTATCGTAAACGAGATAAGTCGGATCTCATCTTGTGTTGAGTAGTCTTGTATCTCGGGTGACAGAGGGAAGATCCCGTTGGTAAGTGGAAAATTTGGTAAATCTTAAATTAAGAGAGTTTTAATGGGATATTGACCCAAAATTGGACGAACCAGATGCAGTGAAGGTTGTAGGCCCTCTAGAAGTCGCGAAGAACATTTTAATTATAAAAAAAATAACAGGTTTAATTACATTTAGTGTACAGAAGAACCCTAAGAGCGCGAGCTCTCACACATGACCGTCTCTTTTTTCGTATTGGACCCATTTAAAGATATGAAAATATTGGCCACCGAGGGAATCGAACCCGCGTCTCTTGCGAATGAAGGAATAGGATAGAGTTCAAGCAGTGAGTACTAAATCGAAATTACCATGGATTCAATGAAGTTGTCATTCATGATTTTGTCTCAATGTTATGCCACGGTTTATAAAATTAGTCAAATAATTATGTTAGCTGTATGTCGTTTGTTTTCTATGGAATATTCAGTTTGGGATGGGTTTATGCAATAAGACACAATCATAAACATCACATAACACATCTCCTTGATACCCCTGAGCATAGCACTTGTTTTCGTGGCAACTCCTTCTCCGTTGTAGCAGTAAGACTTTGGAATAAACTTCCGTATAATATTAAAAAAGTTGACTCCAAAGATTCATTTAAACGATTAACTCGTGAACATTTTCTTAAGAACATCTAGCATCTACACTACATGTTAATAAAACACTATTTTATACTATCTGTTAATCTATTGCAGTGTATTATATATATATATATATATAAATAAAGTGTATGGTTATATATAGATAGTATAGTTTTTAGTTAAGTTAAACAATCTTTCGCACGCCAACCTCCTGTTTCTACCCAATCAGGCTGGCTGGTAGATAATGCCTTGGCATTAAGCCCACCTTTTGTACATTTTTTTTTGTTTGCAATAAAGATTAAATAAGTAAATAAAATAGTGAAGTTGTTTTGGAATAGCTTTCAATAGTAAATTCCTGATGTACAAGTTGATTCATAACGTGTACACCATCCCAAAAGGGGGACTATTCATAAACAAAGAGAAATAATTTAACCGACCAAATTTTTTTTTTCTCTTTATTATTCCCAACCTTTCTCAAGTTAGCTATGCTGTTTGGATGTCTGTGGCTCAATCACGCTGTAAAGGCCCAATCGATTTCGATGAAACTTGTTATAGATAACTCTATCCTACTTTTTATCTAGGGACCACGCGAGCAAATTATTATTATTATTATTTTTTTTATACTACTTAGGTAGCAAACAGGCATACGGCCCCCCTGTTGGTAAGCGGTTACCGTAGCCTATGAGTGCTTGCAATACCAGAGGCATCACGCACGCGTTGCCGACCCCGAACCCCCCTCCCCCTAAAGAGCTCTGGCAACCTTACTCATCGCAGGAACACAACACTATTTGAAAACAAATAATGTTATTTGGCTGCGATCTTCTGTAAGGCGGAGGTACCTCCCCAGGCGGGCTGCTCCAATTCAGAACGAGAAAATCTCGCTGTGCCCTTCCTCCTCTCAAAAAAAAAAATCAGCGGGCAGCAGCAATTTACAATACATTTTTAAAAAGAAATTAGAAAATATTAGTCTGAAATTCAGCAAACAATACCGGGCAATAGAATACAGCAATACCGGGCGATGCAGTGTTGAAAGGCCCCCCATCCGATGGGTCGACGACTTTGTTAAAGTTGCGGGAAGTCGGTGGATGGAAAAGGCTCCAGACCGTTCGTCATGGAAATATTTGGGGAGGCCTATGTCCAGCTGTTGTTGATGATGATCATGAGTCTGAAATTCTTGGTAGCATCATGTATAAACCCGTCAGCCTCCACATTGGCTTCGGATACGAGCTTCTACACAAAAGGCTTCAGTTCCATCCATGACAGACAGACCAACATACTAATTAATTTACATGATAATTGCCCTCGCTCTTAGATTGTTTTTCGGCTTAACGTGAGGACGTCGACAGTTTCGTGTAAAATTTGTGATATTTTTTCAAAATTTGTGATTGTTTTTGAAAATGCCGTGTGGATATTGCAGTCAGACTGTGAAAAATTCACTTTATGTGAGTAAAATCCACTCTGCCATCAACACGCACTGGACCACGCACGCACTTGTGACGGGTTATGGTCCAAACCCCCCTAATGATTGGTTCAATCAAGATGCCCCTCAGCCACCGGCAACTCCGCTATTCCTGGTTTAGGAAGTAGATGGATGTAGAAGGCTCAAGACCGTTCATCGTAGCACTCTTTGGGGGAGGTCAATGTCTAACAGTGTACTTCAACTGTCAAATGGCTCATAAAAACACCCAAAATTTAAGTAGAATCATTTTTATTCCACATATCTAAAATGTCATTGACCTCAAGATGACCAAGAAAGGACCGGTGCCACGTCAAATGACCGAATATCATAATTAAGTATTATTTGGACCGAGACGGCCAAATCTCCTTGACATCAGATGTTTTATACAAGTTTTTTTGGTCGCTTCATATAAAATCCATCATTTATTTTGTAAGGACCAGTCTTGCGCTCACTTATCAGTGTTGCTGTTGATTGCGGGTAAGAAAAATACATATTCCTAAAATTCATCCAAAGACATAGGATTCAGAGTCCATTGAGTAATTATTAGACACCACATGTCTTTTTCCGGTCCTCCAATTTTGAATATTGTCGAATTTCGTTTGGTCTCGGACCTAACGATTAGTCGGTCAACAGGCCTAGTGCGAGGAGTGAGCGTTTCTCCGTGTAAAAATACGTTCATCAGACGTAACCAGATTTTCCCTATTGACGTCTAAACAGCAGACTAAAATGGGGGCCGTTTCGGCATTTATTGCTATTCATTCAAACCGCAGAGTATATGAGTACTATGGTACCACAACACCCAGACCTCAAACAAATTATCATGCAGACATTTGACTCATCGGCACCTCTCACGTCTCGGCAATCGCCCACGCCAACGAGGTCATAGAAATTACTGTTTTAGATGGTGATGAAGATCCTCGGTGAACTATGTCTGGTGGGCGCCATAGCCTCAGTGTTCTTCGTCGCAGCCCGAGGCAGGACGGCGGAGAGGGCAGCAGAAGAGGCTGCTGGTATGGACTACATGAGGGCTCTGGACGACCGGATGTCCAACACCAAGAATAAAAAGACTATCGCCACTTGGAACTATGTGACTAATATGACACAGCATAACGAGGACAAGATGGTGAGATAGTATTTATTTTAGACTGTTCCAGATTTTGTATTATAGATAGATAGATAGATAGATAAATTGTTTATTTGACACACACACAAATACAGCACAGACAGAGATAAAAGCAAACAGAAGAAACAATAGTAGGTAACAATCACACAAAATAAAATAAAGCGTAGGTACTTAGTAGGTAGGCAGGTTAACAGTAAAAAAAGACTAATACAAGTAGCAATACAACATACACAAGAGAGACAGTTGAGCCATCTAAATACCGTTACAAGCGATCTATAGATAGCTCAACTGGTCCAGATCACTAACAGTAGACACATTTACAAGAGAAAAAAGCAGGCGCAGCAGATTATACAAGGTAGTTCACACACTATGAATACCGAAAGGGGCTTATTCTGCACCTAATTGAAAGTGATTGACCAGCATGATTGATTTCAGTATGAGTTTAGTAAAATATGAGTACCGATCTAAAAATACCAGGGTAATTTAGCTTAAATTGTTGTCTAGTTAATTTATCTGAGCAAACTATTTGCAGCTTCAAACGTATTTGGAAGTGGCAGAAGAAGAAAAAGAATACTGGAAGGAGACAATGAGCTACTTCTGGCACGAGTACGAGGATGGAGATCTGAAGAGAATGTTCCAGAAGTACGCCCAGGTATGCATCATAGCATCGGCGCCATCCAACGCAAACTCAACTTACAAATTGCGACAACTGCCCATTGTACTTCGCTATTGATATTGAATGTTTGTACCTGTGTGTAATTTGTAAGATGTCCTTGTGGTGTACAATAAAGAGTTTTCTATCTTCTGTCTATCTATCTATCAACCTCAACTAATTCTACTACTTTTTTTTGCTCTATTCGTTACCCCTTTTACACTTTTCTCGCCTTACTCCATAGCAGATGTAGTCAAACCTGTGGCTCGTTCCTGAATTACCTAAATATAATATAATTTACAGCTAGGCACTTCTGCTTTACCTGAAGACCTGAACGAGAGGCTGATCAAGGCTATCAGCAATATGGAGACAACCTACGCCAAAGCAACCATCTGTGACTATAGGGATAAGAGCAAGTGTGACTTGCATGTGGAGCCAGGTAACGAATTTTATTACATGGAACGTAATGTTGCGGCCGTGATGCGTTCTGTCAGCTTTCTGTAAATACTTTCCGTCTATCCTAACAATACACACGCTGTTGCACACTGTGTTGTCTTAGTAATAATTCGTTCGTATCGTATATCGTTCGTCCAGCAAGACCTTGATCAGCAGGTGGCATTAATTTCACTATTTTAGTGCTTGATTTAACAAGATTTCTGCTCCCAGCTTGACTGGACTCCTGTCAATTTTCAGATGTAACAGACATCTTCGCCACTAGCTCCGACCACGAGGAGTTGAGGTACGCCTGGTTGGAGTGGCATAAAGCTGCTGGGAGGCCATCGAAGGGAAACTTCACTGAGTACGTGGCAATGGACAACGAGGCTGCTAAATTAAACGGTAAATTATCTCTCTCTTTCGGTAAAATATGGCCATGAGCCTTGGTGTAGCCTAGGCTTAAGGCTTTTGGCATAGAGCTTTGAGCAAAAGATAAAATCCAGCGACTGGTACTGTTTTCTATGGAGTGGACCATGGCATGCAGCGATATGATTTTGTCGTCGTATTCAAGGAGTTTTACAAATAGCCTTCACTCAGCAATCAGGGATCTACACATGATGGTAGTCATTACTCCTAGATTATTAAACATGTTCATGTAAACCCACTTGCTTTTCAGGTTACAATACAGTAGCTGAATGGTGGCTAAGCTATTACGAGGCGATTGACAGCGAAGAACAGTTTACTGCCCTCTGGCAGCAGATCAAGCCATTGTATTTGCAGCTACACGCGTATGTGAGAAAGCACCTAAGGGACAGGTATGGAGAGAACGTGGTCTCTGCCCGGGGGCCCATACCGGCGCATTTGCTAGGTAAGACTTTTTTCTTCTCATTTTCTTTACATTATTTATTTATTCTTTGTGCTTATTTGTAGTGCTTAATCGAAAAGATGCCAAGATCCTCTTGGACGCCAGTAGGTCTGGTCTTCGGATATTCGGATATTCTTGTCTACTCATAATTGCTATATTTTTAACTTTTATATACTTATAAAAGTTAAAAATATAGCGTTGACGGAGTCGTAGTAGGATACTCTGCTTAGTGTATTCAAACCTTAGACCGAACGGATTAATTTAGCAACCGCCATAGATGCTGTTGTAAACACCATCATATTTTATCTGTCACCCTGCATTCTCGTAACCCCAAGAAACATATCTTAAAGATAATGATTATTACGAGTGTGTCCATGTTCTTTTCCAGGTAACATTTGGGCACAGACATGGAACAACGTGGAAAAATTTACGAGACCGTATCCTAATAAACCAGACCTTGATATTACAGCGGCTTTGATTGCACAGGTATCTATCTAAATTATTTCAGTCCTTACCCGTTATTACGCCAAATATTGCGGCCTTAAGCAATAAATTAATAAGTGCTATGGGAGGAGAAGCGGTGTCTCAGCTTATAGCTTATAAAGCCTGGTTTTTGTCGGTGACCGTATATTTTTTGTTTATTATTTTTTCATGAATTGTTTACCTAGGTACTCTATATGTTTGACCACAATTTAACTCTAATCCTTCTCAGAATATCCTTTTTTTTGGGATACCGGACCACATTTGACTTGATTTAGCCGTAGGTCAAATGTGTCATAGCTATATTTGGGTCACTACTAATAACCACAAGTCACTTTTAAAGGATCAAGCACTGTTTTCTAAGATCAGCTTTGTTTCTTGTTCCAGAATTACACAGCCCTGAAAATGTTCCAAACTGCTGAGGAGTTCTTTGAATCACTCACCTTGCAGGGTATGCCAGACCTGTTCTGGGAAAGGTCTATCTTCGAAAAACCCAACGATGGCCGAGATATGGTGTGTCATGCTTCAGCTTGGGACTTCTTTGACGGTGAAGATTTCAGGTAGGCTTATACACGGTAATATCCACTATGGTTATCCTAGGTCAAGTGATATAGACAGGGCCACGTTCGAATCCGGCCTGGAACCCGTGGCTCTGTCAAGTGGGCCATCATACCAATCGTCTGACGACAACTGGTTTGACGACCACTTAATTAAATGGCAGCATAACGATGGTTTTTTAGTCAGTATGCCGTTTATTACTAATATCTCATCCCAAAAAGATTGAATAAACGTTAAAATAAAAGTCAACTAGGTATTAAGTCTGGTTTTGAATGATGGAGAATTAGAGCCAACCACTTAGGTTTGCTGTACCTAAAACTTGATACTTTTACAGAATAAGACAATGCACCACAATAACAGATGCATTCTTCAAAACGACTCACCACGAAATGGGCCATATTCAATACTACCTACAGTACAAAGATCAGCCCGTCATTTACAGAGAAGGAGCTAATCCTGGTAAGAAACATAACATCCCGACTAAACCTAACAAAACATCTCAAAAGGCTTGACAGAGATGCCAATTTCAACTTGCTGGTCCGCAAGAAACACAGACCGTTGCATACAATTTATAGATAGCTCAATTGATCTAGCATTCATCTAGCTCTATGGAAGCGGCCGTACTCGTTGCCGGCGTCTGTGTTTCCGAATACCTATAATTTGGGTGTCTTCAAGACCAGAGTGAATAGGTTTCTTCTAGGCAAACGTGCTACACCGTAGACCACATCATTACTTAACATCAGGTGAGATTGTGGTCAAACGTTAGCCTATTTTGTATATAAAAAAAAAAAAAAAAGCGTCCTCAAGACGGATGTAGAGCTGCCACGCTAGAGTAAGCTAATTGTCACGCAAGTAGATACCTTTTATATAGATAAAACACGATTCCATCTCTTTTAGGTTTTCATGAGGCAGTGGGTGATGTAATCGCTCTGTCAGTGGCAACACCAAAGCATTTGCGGGTTATGGGTCTTTTAGAAGATGGACCAGAGGATATGGAATCCAACATCAATCAGCTTTACAAAATGGTAACACAACGCCTGTTCTTTTTAGCATACTTCTCGCTGTGCTTTTTGCAGCAAAAAAAGCCATGCTGGCCTAATGGGAGGTTCTCCGACTTTCGATCTGGTTGTGGGTGCACCTAATCGTACACCAATGAATTCGAAGGGATCCCTCGTCCACCCTGTATATAACTGCATCATTTCAGAATTCCTTGATTGAGCTATGATTGTTTTATTTGTTTTATTGTTTTTATTTAACAGTTCTTCAGAGTTTTGCCAACATAACCAAGACTACCATAGTAAGGTAGGTGCCATAAAATCTATGCATATAAAATAAAATTTACAACATTATAATACCTATACCTACAACGTGTTAAACCCGAACTTTTTAAAATCAGCTTAAATAACTGAGGATGCTTCTAAATTATAGGTTTGGAAAGAATAACAACACGTATGTTTTATATATATTTCCAGAGTCTCGACAAAGTAGTATTTCTGCCTTTCGGCTACCTCCTCGACCTATACCGGTACGGTGTCTTCCGCGGCACCACCACTCCTGAGGACTACAATTGCCACTTCTGGCAGCTGCGGGAGTCGCTTCAGGGGGTGGAGCCTCCAGCGCCGCGGAGTGAAGAGGACTTTGACCCCGCTGCGAAGTACCATATCGCTGCTGATGTCGAGTATATGAGGTAAGCCTTATCCATTTGCCTCGTAACACAAGAAATCAAAGTTCTTGTCTTCCAACACTGCATCACCTTGTTTGTGATCGCCATTCGAGAACCTCTATTCCCAAACGGTTATCGGTTCTGCGTGTTATATGACCTGCCCTCTGCCACTTTAACTTGCGAATTCTGAGCGCTATGTCGGAGCATACACATTATAACCTTGAATTTATATTGTTTCAGATACTACATCTCATACATAATACAGTTCCAATTCCATCGCTCGTTATGCCTGCTAGCCGGAGAGTACACGCCCGGAGACGATAGCAAGCTGCTGTCTAACTGCGACATCTATAGGAGTGAGGCAGCGGGCAGTGCTCTAGGGTAATTAAAATACCTCGCTTACCTAACGCCCTCACTAATGCTAGAAATAACTAAGGGATCAGGGGGTCTAGACAAGACCCCTTGAGAAGACAGATCTAAACAGAGTCAGCACTATATAAGTGTCCTACTTTAGAACCATTTTTCATTAGAAAATTTTCAGGGCCTTCGTACCGCAACCTAAAGTTATTGACCTAATGTAGAATGACTACGAAACACCCAGTGAAACGACGAACTAAACCCGATTGGTTTTGCAATTGTTTCAGGAAAATGCTTCAAATGGGTTCCATGAAACCATGGCCGGACGCTATGGAGGCTCTCACGGGCCAGCGTCGGATGGACGCGTCCGGCCTGCTGGAGTACTTCGAGCCACTCCACGACTGGCTGAAGAAGGAGAACGCAAGGACTGGGGAGTACATTGGATGGGACGCTAGCACTATCTGTAAGTTTAATTCCTGAAATTTTTATTTTATATTCGTTCGTTTTAAATCGTTACAGCTCTTTTCGAGTTTTAGCCACAGTACAAGAAATGGTTTTAAATAGACTAATTTTTTTGCAGCATTTTGCTCGTTGGAACAGCGGAACGAAATGGAAACTACGGGGTTCCACAAGAAAATCCAGAAATGGAACGGTCCATAGGTTACAATCCAAAAAAAATGTATTATTATTTATTTATTAAATTGTTATCGGTATATATTGTATTAATTTAATTTTCCGAATAAATCCTAGTTGTTTATTTTTAGTTTATTCTTATTGAAATTGACTTTTAGGTGCCTTTATATTCGATGTATTTGATATTATTATGTAAATAGGTGGCTGGATGTTTCTTACTCAATCACGCCAGAACGGCTGAATCGATTGCAATGAAACTTAGAACAGTTATAATTCTTTACCTAGAATAATATAAGGGCTACTTTTTATCAAGGTACCACGTGAACGAAGCCACTAGCGCAAGCTGGTTATTGATATTTACTACTAAAATAAATATATAACTAATATACATACTTGGTATATATTCATGTGGTATTTTATTCAAGATCTTGTAAAAGAGCTGGTCATAAAAATAGCTTAGATGAAAAAAAAAGAATTAGCCAGGTCATTGGCAGATTTTTTTTGCTCGTTCGTTCATTTCAATTTAATTCCGTTTGTGTTTTGATTAGGCGTAGTCATTGTTAGCTATTACTCTGATTTAAATATCGTATCGGTTCCAAGAATGTATCTGAGAGGCAGCCTCTAAGGCTAAGGACTCACGAAGCGGTTTTCACCCGCGCCCGTCGTGGTTGCGGGCCCGCAGACTTTGTAGAATACAGATATTTTTGTAAAAAAATAAAGCATTTCACGACGCGTTTTACGCCCGCGGCGTGTGCGATTGTTTGCGGGCTGCGGGACCGCGACCCGCACCCGCCGGTACAATATGACCGCCGGTGCAACCCGCAAACAATCGCACACGCCGCGGGCGTAAAACGCGTCGTGAAAACCGCTTCGTGAGTCCTTAGCCTAAGAAAGATGACATTGGACTTGGCATTGGAGGAGGTAGGGCACAGCGAGATTTTCTCGCTATAAATAAGAGCAGCCCGCCCGGGGAGGTACCTCCGCCTTACAGTAGATAGCAGCCAAATAACATTATTTGTTTCAAATAGTGTTGTGTTCCTGCGGTGAGTATGGTTGCCAGAGCTCTTTAGGGGGGAGGGGTTCGGCAGGCAACGCATTAGCAATGCTCCAGGTGTTGCTGATGTCAATAGGCAACGGTAAACACTTGCCATCAGGAGGGCAGTAAGCCTGTTTGCCTCCGTATAACTTTAAAAAAGGCGTAGCCTCTACTGTGGGTACCAGAGACTGATATACATAATATTTAAATATTTAACACCCAGACACAGAAAAAACATCTGTGTTCATCACCCAAATGTTTGTTCAGTGCGGGAATCGAACCAGCACCTCTAGAGCAGAAGGCAGAGTGACTACCAACTGAGCTTTAAGGCCAAGCTATTATAACACGATATTAAAAAAAAATCCTAATTATTGTTTTGAGTATTAACGAAAAAACTGTTCCGGATCCAACTTTGAAAAATAACGCTATGCGTTGGTTTTTTCCTTTGATCACATTCCTCTAGAATACATTAGAATAACATTTAGCCATTTATATGTAAACTTTTATACAACCGTGAAAAAAACCTACTTCAGGCATGTAGTGTATGCCTAACACCACGCTGGTTCCTAGCAGGACAACTCCCTCGTTATTATTATATCACATATAATATCTCAGTCTCACAGCATTCTCCCGCGCGCCTGCTCGTGCCGGCTTGACCACAGACTGACTCACTCCCTGAGAGTATGTATACATCTCTCCATCTCAGGTGTCATCTGTTATCTGTCACTGTCAGTTGTCCCCCGGAGACAGCATAAGTTAAGGAATGCAGGTATCCTTAAATACTAGTCACTACATCCCTTCCTTGTTAAAATTATATTGAATTTATTTTCGATCACCATCACTTTCGCTAGAAGTAATGCTTTGGCGAGTAGACAGATTCTCTCGACCCTCACTACCGTTCTGAGCTTCTATTAGACAATTCAACTACCACTGAAATAAGTTATTATTTCAAGTAACTCAGCCGCGTGATACCCACCCCACAGTGGGGGTATTGCTTGATAATTCGATGACACACGAGTCAGTAACTGAACACAACCCGTTCGTTAGTTCGTTTACTTCAGATGCCGGTAGCAGGTCAATATGACTGAGCTATCGTATCACTACGATGCTGAAAGTAAGGGAAATAATAATTATAATAATCTAGCGCATTATCCCTTTCGAGAAGAAGCCTGTAATGAAAGCTCGGTTACCCGATGTATACCCGATAGCCAGATCATTTTAATCACTAGTAGGTACATTTGAACATCCATACCCTGATCATAACTTAGAACCTACTACGCCTCTACCTCTCTCCCTCCTTTTTCTTATTTTTTTTTTTTTTTATAATGAAAATATATATACTAATTGGCCTACCGGATTCTTGTAGTTTAATAGGAACAACCACTTACAGAACATCGAAGTCACAGCAGTCTTGACCTAACGCCAGTATCTCATGTGCCGTCAGGTATTAAGAATCAGATATCAGTTCGTTATAATAAACTAAAATCTCGTAAACCATTTAAAACTGAACATAATTGGTCACTAAATTTGCTACTCAAACATGGTTAACTCCTTGGTCCACCGCTAATCAATTTGTTGGTGTGCCTTTAAGCAAGGGCTATTTGACCCCTTTGGTCCAACACTTTGCATCCAATTTAGTGGAATACCTCCCACAACCAATTGAATGGCAAGCCCTTTGGTTCACACTTTGCATTCAATTTAATAGAACACCTTCCCCAGCAATTTAATGCTGGACGTCTGACCAGCAACCTTGCAACCAATTTAATAGTACGGCTTAGTCAGACTGCCGCCAATCCAATGACACGCCGTGCCACCAATTTAATGGTACGCCTTCCCATCAGCACATGTGCAACCAATTTAACGGTAAGCCTGCGCTCGACAGCATTCAACCAATTTAATGGTAAGCCTGTGTGACCAATACTTGCAACCAATTAAATGGCAAGCCTGTGTGACCAATACTTGCAATGCAACCAACAAAGTGGCAAGCCTGTGTGACCAAATCGATTATCTTGAACGTTAAGCTACCTTTTCTTCCAAAAGTTGCGGTTTATTTGAGAAATACTGACTATTTATTGTGCTCTTGAATATGATGAGTAGTAGTTTATTTAGATTACCCTTTATTTAAACAGGATCATAATGAGGCCCACATGATTCTAACATGGCACAAGCGTTCATACCTCTAAGGTCTCGTTTTGTACGTATTTCGATATTTGTTACTATTAACGAGTCGTGGAAAGATGCTTTTACGAATTATCTTCCAAATCAAAATTTAGGCATATCGAATTTCCAATTCTCATGACAGTAGGCATTCGATTTGATGAATGTTCACTAGGGCTTGCAAATATTGGAAACTGTAGTATTCGAACATTCCTTTGGTGGTATTCGAATATTCGATCGCATGTTTTAGTTCACTAAAACTCGCACTAGTGTCGGTCGAGTATGAATGAACACAACCTAAACAACAACAATCCCGAAACAGTTTTCATGAAACCACGTTTAGTGTTTGCCCGGCTGGCTGTCTTCTCGGGAGTTCGGAATTGTTAGTAAAACGCCCACAAACACTAGACTTTTAATTGGACATACAAATACACTTTTAACACAAAATAACTAAATATATATAAATATTACGGACACACCACACACGGTCAACCGATCCCAAACCAGGCACGGCCTGCACTATGGGTACCTGTATCTGTGTTAGTCACAAATGCCCGTCCAGTGCGAGAACCGAACCCGCGATCTCTAGCGCAAACTAACCGAAAACAATTAAACACGTTAAACTAAGGAAAGTTCTCGAGCCGAATCTTCAATCGCGGAATCGCGCGGGCCGCCTTGTTCTTCCTCACTCGCCGCGCGATGGTGCTAGTCGTGTAGGAACCGTGGCGCGTAGGAGAGACGGAAATGACGTCGGCGCGGCGTGGTGCATTTGAATTCAAATAAGTAGACTGATTTGAACCGCGCACTGTACACGTTACAGGTTTTTTGAATCACGTGTCTGGTCAGGCCAGTACTTTTCTTTTTGCCGACGATTCTGAAGATTTATCTGTAAGATTAATTTCTTGTGCCAATCACCTAGCTATTACGACGCTGCTGCGTCGCCGCGGCCAATACGCCGACGACGCGCAACGCCAGGGCGCCGTCTCGCCGTCCAACTTCTATATTTTGTCTTCCTTCATCCAAAGTATGGGTTTATGGTTAATAGGTACTTCTTTGTGATCTTATCTCAACTTAGCACGTTCCTCCGTTGACGTAATACATAAGAATATCCACTGTTACTAAACCATAATGTTTTCTGAAGTTACTTCCATCAATTATCATTCTCAACACATTTTCCAGGTTGATGTCCAGATGAAATTTCACCTCTTCATTTTTCGGGAGTCCTTACTTCAGTTTATGCTATTTGTCCATCCACTACCTCTTCGTCAAATAAGTACGTAGATTATCAGAACTGCCATCGTACCTACTTACATGAGTTATACCTACTTATAGTATCTATCTATGGCCTCTTGATGCCGCTACTTATGTATGTGCGGACTACCCTAGTACTGCCTCGTCGCGTCACCAGATCTAGTAGTTTAATAAGTTGTATACTCATGTATAAAATCTCTAAACATTTCCATTCTTAACTTAACACACGAAAATTTGAGTTTAATTTTTTCTTTTATTTTCAAACGTATGGTGCGAAGGTATTGGTACTTTAGTACTTATCTATTCAAATAATTTGTAAACACACTAGGTAAAAATACTTTGAGAGTAGGTATTATCTTGTAGGTAAGTAAGTTCCAATCATCATCCGGGTATATTATTACCAGAAATCTTACATTACCTACCAATCTTTTCATTTAACGCCTACATTCTTTTTTTGAAATGGTAAATTAGTTCCATGATTGTTTCTGCAGTTTGTTTTACACGCATCACTTTCAAGTCGCACCCATGATAACAACGAACCCCCCATACTTTTAAATGCAAGCAATGCTTAAAATTATCCCCGTCTGTATTATCACTGCTTGTCACCATGCTTGTCAATAGCAAGAGATGGCAATACCTTAGCTCAGCTCCCATATCTATGACCCCTAGCATTGTCCATCCCTTATCAGAGGTTTATAATTAAGGCATCAAATTTTATGCTCCAAAGTTTGTTTAACCCAGCATGATATTACTTTCAATAACAGTTCTACATTAACCTTAATTCCCATATCTTTTTATATTTTTTTGGGAAAAGAAAAAAAAAATATTTTTCATTTCTACTCTCTATGGTAGAATACACCAACCGTCTCGTGCCAAAATGTTTGGCAAAGAAAAGATAAAAAAACAATGCTTTATTTTTGCCTTTTCTATCAAAAACACACAAAATATAGATTCCTGAATCCTTGTAGCATAATAATGACCTAGATAACCAACATAGGATATCACAGTAGGTATAATTTGCAATAAATTAGCCTACACAGGATGGTGGGCAACTTTTTGTGAAATTGTTTGTTTGACCGATTCGTACTTATGTTCTCTAGATTATACATAAATACCTCGTTATCCTCATCGCCATTTGTAGTGTATGCCTTACACCACGCTGGTTCCTAGCAGGACAACTCCCTCGTTATTATTATATCACATAATAATATCTCCCAGTAACTTCCCGCGCGCCTGCTCGAGCCGGCTTGACCACAGACTGACTCACTCCCTGAGAGTATGTATACATCTCTCCATCTCAGGTGTCATCTGTTATCTGTCACTGTCAGTTGTCCCCCGGAGACAGCATAAGTTAAGGAATGCAGGTATCCTTAAATACTAGTCACTACAAGGCACTTCAGGCATCACGAAATAGATTTTAGATTAGATTACCTACTTAGTACACATTTAATTTTAAATCGAAGAAACCTAATTGTGAAGGAAAATAAATCTGTTATTATTATTTTCGCATAATCCAACAATACGTAACTAAGCTTATGATCCAACCGAGGACCAAAAAAGAATCACCTTGCAAAACTGGTGAACCGGAAAATGTGGAGCATAAATAAATTATACACTACGGGTACAAAAAATTACGCGCTAACGTGTGTATTGTCATATTTTGTAGTAGTTTTTGTTGAGCCTAATTATTTTGGTATGTAAAAGAGTTAATTTAGTTAAATTGTCCAGATAATTAAAAAAACACGAGTACAGTACGGAACGAAACAGCATAGAAATGTACCACTATCCCTATCTGGAATAACCCTGTACCCTAAGAGGGCTTATTCAATCAACAAAGAGAAAAAATATTAGCGAAAAAGATTTTTATATTTGTTTTTTCCCCTATTAGCTGTTTTTGACTGATGGCAATGGAAGAAGAATACATGTTATGCCGACCCCACATGATCTTATGGGCAGGAAGATGATGACTAAAAGTAACCCATCCTCTCACAGGCATTTTGTGGATGCGTTTAACGCTACTGAAACGGTTTGGCATAATAGCTTGTTTGTCCTTATAATCATTGCAATTACCACGCACTTGAACTTGTAATTATGTTTTGGAGTAGCGTAAAATGACAAGAGTAAATGATTATGATAATAATGAAATTGTATCCATTACGCGCACGAATGCCCGCGAATTGACCGCGGTGGCTACAAGGTCGGCGATGTATTTGATGCATTTCAAGAGTTTTTTCGAGAAAAAAGGTTCGCGTCGGATAGCGCAGAGTATGACGGCTCCCCACTTCAAGAAAGGTGCTACTGGAAGCTGTTAGGCCCCACAAGATCGGTCGCGATGGAAATCTATGGAGCCAACGTATATTTTTTTTTTTTTTTTTTTTTATACAACTGAGTTGGCAAACAAACATACGGCCCACCTGTTGGTAAGCGGTTACCGTAGCCTATGAGCGCTTGCAATACCAGAGGCATCACACACGCGTTGCCGACCCCGAACCCCCTTCCCCCTAAAGAGCTCTGGCAACCTTACTCACCGCAGGAACACAACACTATTTGAAACAAATAATGTTATTTGGCTGCGATATTCTGTATATTTAGTAATGGACACTCTGTGGCAATAATAAGCTTCCCCAAAGAGTACCATGACAAATGGTCTTGAGCCTTTTCCATCTACCGACTTCCCACAACCTTCACCATGTCGTTTGTCCATCAGACGGCCTTCCAACCCTACTTCGCCCGGTTGTCGGTTCTGAGAGCTTAATGGCCTGTCTAGCCCCAGTGCCCACTGTCACTTCAACTTGCTTATTCTGAGAGCTATGTCAGTGACCTTGGACCTTAGTTTTCCTGTGGATTATCTTATATCGAATTTTATCAGAGAGTGAAATTCCAAACAGTCTTCGAAACCAGTTGCGTGACTTTGAGTTTGTGTGAGGCGATTAGTAAGCGACCAAGTCTCGGTGCTATATGTCATCACTGGCAACACGCACTGATTGTAGACCTTCGTCTTGAGGGTCTGCGTTATCTGGTATATAAATATAGAGCATCAAATAACACCGTTTTCCTCAGCCAAGCACTCGGATTATGTAAATGCACACTTAAAATGCAGAGAGCCATGCAGTTTAGTAATATGTTAAATAAGTGTACCTACTATGTAAGTACCAGCTTATTCCCACGGTAAAACTAGCACAATAGGAAAATTGCGTGTCCACACGTATCTGTATGGAGATGTGAATACCCCTGGCTGGCACCAAAAGATAGAGTAAATTGTTAGGTACCTTTTGTAGGTTAAGATCTATGTCCAGTAGTGAGATTCTACATTGGTGAAAGCATTGGTGGAGTAGTGGTTGTGTTCCCACCTTCCGATCTAGGACGTGGGTTCGAATCTCGGTCGCGCACAAATGGATTTTCCATTCGGAAAATTGATGTGAGGGATACAAGTGCTCCCAAACAGTGAAGGAAAATATTTCTGATGATTGATTGATGTTATACATAAGTATTCAAGAAAGAACGATTTGATCTGATATTAGAGTAGACCTGAGATACTTGGGCTTATTTTGATTTAGAATCTCAGTTAGTGTTGAGTAGCTCTGTATAGATACGCGGGTTTTTCCTATGAATAACTGCTAGCATTTTTCAAGCAAGGGGTTCAAGTGAGCAATGAGCAATACATAATTCACTTTATGAAAAGCCTACCCAGAAAATTTGATTTAGCTTATTTCATTCAGCTAGGCATCACTAAACAAACTTTATTTTACGTACACCCCTTCCCTTTGGAAGTGGAAACGGTCAAATTCTAGGTACAAAATCATTGTTCCTAAACTATCGAAAATTGCGGAACATACTTGCGGGTACAACTAGTAGAGCTCTACTTTTACACTTCCGCTTGTCACTATAAAGTGCCACTCCATGTATAAAACTTTAATATAGATCTTTGACCATGCCCCATCATCGACTCGGCCCCCATCATCGACTCGGCCTGGCCCAGACACGATGCAGAATGAATTATTCTTTATACGTAATCTGTATAACCTGCACATAATCAGAGACTACCAGGAGACCATAATACAATAGCAGGTCACCACTTCCTGAGCCTCGCCTCGGTTACGTCTTATCGCATCGCTTTCGCCTTGTTATCGCTTTCTTCCACACCTTATGTGGAATGCTAATAGCTAACTATATTTAAAGTAATTATAACAAAGAGTTGTGGTAATATGGGAGCTGTACCACTAAAGGCCCATGCTTAGGGTTCATCGAGGTCGCTCGATTATGTGCCTATAACTTTTTCTAATTTGCGGCAAAAGAAGCAAGAGGTTGGGACACGAAAACCTTATGTACGTACATTTGTCGAGTATTTTAAGTCGGGATGACAAACTTTTATAGTAGGTATGTCAAAATTAAATTAAATTAAGCACTTGTTATAAAACAATATAGGCATAATATGTAGGCATTAGAATTTAGCCATTTATAGTTTGTATATTTTATTGGTTCTAAAACATGCTAATTTCACAAAAATAACTCGTTGTTCTGATGAAATATTTTAGAAGCTTGCTTTAAAAAGAAAAGTTACTAATTGCTAAACAATGTTCGAGTAAAGATAATTGCTGTTACGCAACTGGCAAGTTATACAACTTTGAAATGTATGCGGGAATCCTTAGAGAAGTGAATCCTGTGTAAATGATAATCATCATCATCATAATCAGCCGTAGGATGTCCATTGAACATAGCCCTCTCCCATAGATTTCCGGATTCCCTTCCTATCATCCTAATTTACGTGTATACTCACCACGCTGGACACGTGGGTTAGCGAGCGATCGTTGTTAAAATAGGGATAGCTGCTGCATGCTGCTTATAGAGGGGCCTATTCTTCAGCCGGAGCCACCACTGATGAAATGAAATCAGTTTATTTGCTAAAACATGGTAGTTGAATATTATCGCTGTTCTTATCCAGTAAGCGGGCGCACATGTTTTTGCTACACAAGCATGGAAATGTTTTATTTAGTTTCACTACGTGATAAGATCAGAAATGAAGAAATCCGTAGAATAACTAAGGTCACCGACATAGCTCTCAGAATTAGCAAGTTGAAGTGGCAGTGGGCAGGCCATATAGCTCGCAGAACCGACAACCGTTGGGGAGCAAAGGTTCTCGAATGGCGACCACGAACCGGGCGACGCAGTGTTGGAAGGCCCCCCACCCGATGGACCGACGACATTGTGAAGGTTGCGGGGTCGGTGGAAGGAGAAGATTAAATTTTGAAATTTCAAATCTGATTACTGATATAATGTTCTAGTTATCTTAGGTTTCAAGCGTTTTACATGTTACATAAAAAAACCATGTGTTTTTTTAAATTCCTTGTACATAGCTCTAGCATCCAGTGCTTGACAGCCACGCATTCGAAACAGAGCTATGAAGTACATGTAGTGCACGCACGTCATAGTTGACTCAAAAAAGCACTAATATAGTACATAGACAGTTAACGTGTTAATTGATAGGCGTGACTTTACGGAAATCCAATGAAATTTTCAATGGATAAAGAAAAAAAATATTAAACGTTTACTGAAACATAATAGTGCCTTTTCCAGAGCCTCAAACCTTCCTATTATTGAGGAAATAGCTTTAAATTACTTATAAGCATTCTAATAATATTCTAACTAAAAAAAACAAAACGTGTTGGTGTAGTGGGAGGTTTCCCGACTATCGATCCGAAGGTCGTGGGATCAAACTCGGGCGTGTATCAAAGAATTTTGTTTTTGAAAAACATTTATTACGTGCTTAAAACGATGAAGGAATATATCGTGAGGAAACCAAAAGGTATTCATAAAGAAGCGATGGGCTTGCAACCTATCACGTATGGAATACTCAATACTGCAAAATGTGGGCATGTACCAAACGTTTGTACATACCTGTGACAACCACTATAGCAATGTTCAAGGATCTGATCGCCTAGAGATCTAAGAGCCTATTTTTTAAACATTCTACTTGGTTTATTTCAGCGATAATCATAAAATTAAGATATTTAGGTAACTTCATAAAAAAGATTTTCAAGTCCTCAAGCCATTGAAAAACCAACTTCAAAGCACTAGTCAGTATGAAACTCTGAACTTGATACCAAGCAACCAAAGTGACCCTGGTACGTACCACAAGACAAAGCGGCTTCACACGGCCCGAGTTCAGAGGTAACCAGCAGTCGTCAACGCGATACCATACCAGCACCACGCTACATTGGTTGCTTGATAAAACCATAGTTCATAGACAAAAAATCGGCCAAGTTACCATGGCCTCTCCTGTAGGAAGAGACGGCGCGCTTCTAAAGTTCCAACTTATACTGGTGTTCATTTCTGTCTGCAAAGCTTCTCCGCAGCTCGACCTGCCCCCAATTTCGAGTACACAACGAAACGGCTACGGATACGTGTCCAGTACACAAGCACCTATCAATTCACCTGGGAATCAATACGATGTTAATCAATTTAGCAGCGCAAATCCAAATTTTAACAACCAGTTCAGCACCGCACGCCCTAATACTAGCCCTAATAATTTTCCTTCATCGACTCCATACAGTCGAATAAACCCAGATATCAACAATAATGGATACCCAAGCTTAGACTACGGTAATGGGCGGAACCCAAGCTCAACTTCGCGACCGTACGACACCAATCGGGATGACAGAATAGACGTGAACAACGATCCCAACTTTAGACGCAACGATCCTAATTTCGTACGAAATGATCCGAATTATGTAGGATCGAATCCGTACGACTTCAATAATCGGGGTGTGGATAATAATAATATTGATAATCGGTTCAATCAAGTGGATCTGCAGCAGATTCGGGACTTTTTACATCGCGCTGAGGAGCAGGCTTCTAAGGAGTGCACCAACAACGTAGCTGCTCAGTGGAACTTTGAGACGGATGTAAACGATGTAACACAACATGCTGCTGTGAGTATATTATATTAATCCTTTTTTTTTCATTAACCCGTATATACTCGTCATTACATTCGTCGTTACACATTAAAAGTATAGAACACACTTTTTAAAACAAATTTCTTACAACTAACACTTATTAAAAATAGTATCAACGTTATTAACAGCATTCATTTCATGTTTTTATTCATTAACAATTTTTTATAATCGTATTTGAAATAACTTATAACTAGAATACAATAATACATTAAATATAAAAAATAAAAAAAAAGAATTTAAATTAAATGTCAATTGAAAATAAATAAATTCGTTCATTCGTTCCTTTTAACAGGGGCCCAAGCTCGAATAAATCACATCAACGTTACGCTTACGATACGATGGTAAAAGTCAAATATCAGCCGACGTTATCGATGATTCTTGAGATCTGTTAATTTTGATTAGCTTATATTTGACATTTGCTATCTATCGTAAGCTTAACGCTATCGTGAATTGTTCATGATCGGGTCCCTGAACCTTTATCATAGTAGTCTCCTGGTAGTAAAAAAACCAGTGTGACAAAACTCTCAAATTTAAAAAACGTTCAGTTGTATCCAGTTCCACCTCACAGAGTTGGGATTTTATTGTTTTGAACTCTAGGTTCACCTAAAATGCAGATTATTGCAGATAACAAAAATGCAATATGGTAGCGTTGTTGGATTTATTACCAGAAGCAGTATATTTCCATAGAACATTAAATCACCGAGCTAGTACATGTTTTAAACACACTTACACAAGGTGATTCATAATATGTAAACTATCCTGAAAGGGGCTTATTTTACATCCTATTGGCAATAACTTTTGTTCTACGACTTTTGAAAATTGGATATTTTTCATTGAAGACCTTCTTTATGCAAAAATCAGATGTTCCGAGGTCAAATTAGTTCAAACTCAATTATTCAGCTGCTTTAGGTAGCAATCCTGATGACAAACATCTCGTACGTTTATAATCTATAGGTACATAGGTATACATAAATCCTTATCGAGTTAGTTACACAATTTTTTACTCAAGAATGGCTAGACCGATTCCGATGAAACTTGGAATACGAAGTTTACCTAGAATAAGCTTCTTTTCATGTTGCTATCGCGCGAGCAAAACCGCGGGTGCAAGCCCTCAAAAAGTTTAAAAAAATATCTTTAGTTAGTATACTAGTTACGGAACACGCTGTATACTGTGGTCATTAAATACAAATGACTGGACAATTTGAGATTGTTATCAAATAAACAATGTGAGTACCTACGGAGCTGGATATAAGGTGACGTGTCACTTATTATGAGTCTGGGAACATTGCTTTTCATTAACAAAGATTAAAACACCTCCAGTTTTGAGAAATTAAAAATATAATTATGATCTTAAAGCGCTCCTACACGGGCAATTGGAATCGCTCATTCCATCAATCTCTATCACATTTCATTGTGAGTAATTGCTATTATTAAAACGGCTCTTACTACGGACAGACAGAAAGACACAATGAGGGTTCAGTGTCGGACTTTGGAACTCTAATAAGATATTTTTTACAAAAACTAAAAACCGACTTCAAATTCCTGTATATTTACAAGATTAATACCAACCTCTTTTTTTTGTTATCCACCTCTTTGCGTTTTGCTAGCCTACTGAGGATGACACTGACCACCTACAATTTCGAACAAAAAACCAAAGTATGACATTCATTCATCATAAAATAATAACTCATATGTTACTGACTGACTGACAGACAATAAAACGTGGTGGTTTTATTCTCTTTGACAATCAAGGCAGAGCCTAACCAAAAGTCCTAAGAGTATGAAATTTGCAGGGTAGCTTCCTGTTGTAACGTATGGGTGCACAGAAAGGAATTCCCGACACACAACCCCTAAGGTTAAAGTTTATGTAAAAATAGCAGCAACCGAACGAAGTCGCGGGGATAACAATACAATACCACAGTCGACAAAAAAAAATTCGGCAAGTCGTGATTTCAAGAGATGAACACGTTTTTTTAGTTTTACGGGACTATACACCAGCGAAAGAATTATCAAAATCGGTTTAGTATTTATAGGAGATATCGAGTAACAAACAAATAAAAAAAAAATGCTGACTGCAGTGCTATATGACAATTTATTGATTTATTGTGGCAGCGATCATCTACAAAAATCTTATATACAATAAGCATAGGTTTTTCTTACGTAACGTCCAAACATCAATCCATTTCTTAACTAGTGCCTGTACTATCAACTTTTAGGTTCTGTTTAGACTGTAACGTTCTGCCAATTCAGTTTAGGTTAGAATTTGAATAGCAGTATAATCATGGTAGATACTTAGGTACCTGGTACCTAAGTACCTGGTCTCTGGTAACCATAGTACAGGCTATGCCTAGTTTGGGATCAGTTGACCGTGTGTGATAAGTCCGGTTTTTTTTAGGTTTGTTTCTAGAGAGTAGACAATAAACTAACAATAACTGTAGGTTATCGAAACTATACAAAATCAGAAAGTTTCCGGGTACACTTTTCCCACAGAACAATGCATGGGAGATTTCAATAATGTTTCCACACAACGATGCGTCGGTTCTTGTGTTAGGAGAGTCGTATTGTTCGCTGTGATATTTCACGCGGCGTGAAGCCGGGGGATGTGACTAGCTTATTAACTGTTTTGTGTGATATCAATGGGGGAAAGCGTAGTTTGTGTAATAAAGCAAGAATTGAGGTACGAGGATAGAGGAGGTAGGGCACAGCGAGATTTTGACAGGCCTCATAGCTCAGTTGGTAGTAACTCTGCCTTCTACGCTAGAGGTCGCGGGTTCGATTCCCGCACTGGACAAACATTTGTGACTAACACAGATGTTTGTTCTGTGTCTGGTTGTAAAATATATATCTATTATGTATATCAGTATCTGGTACCCATAGTACAGGCTATGCCTAGTTTGGGATCAGTTGACCGTGTGTGATATGTCCGAAATATATATATTTTTTTATTTATTTTATTTTATTTATTTTCTCGCTCTAAATTGGAGCAGCTCGCCTGGAGAGGTACCTCCGCCTTACAAAAGATCGCAACCAAATAACATAATTTTTTTCAAATACTGTTGTATTCCTGCGGTAAGGTTGCCAGAGCTTTTTAAGGGGAAGGGGATTCGGGGTTGACCACTATACTAGGTAGGGCCACTATACTACCTCAACTTGGTCACTGCCCTGATGCAGGATGACAAAGAAAGAACCAATGATACGGCATGTGAGTAACAGATACAGATATACCTACCCATTCGACAACTTACCACGAGTTTCTCACGCATGATACCTGACGTGTGTCGAATTATAAACTTAATTAAACAAGATTAAAATCTCAACGCATATAGACCTTGTTACAAAACAAGATATGCAAAAAATGAAGTCATTGTTATACCCTATTTTAATCAGACTGTAGTAAAGTACGGAATGTTAGTGATCAATTGGATCCTCCCGATCAGCCCTATTTCTCAATGAACAAAGGACACTCAACTACAACGGGCTTCATATACGACTCACATTAGACTGCACGCGGAGAGGGGCGGGCCTTGTCATCGTAGAAGGTTCTACGAGGTGCTACGCAAGTTGCTACGCATTACTGTTTTTTGTGAGAACTATAATTAGTAAGCTATTTCATTAATAATTAATAAAGATAAGATAAAGATAAAGATCATTTATTTGCTTAAACATGTGTACAGTGGATGTCAAAACTTGTAGGTGGTTCAACATGCTTGACCGGCGACGATATGCAAATTTAAAGAGATGGCATGCAAAAAATTATAATAGTAATAACTTAAATTAACTAAGTGAATTAATAAAAAAAAATTGGTTGAAATTAATATGCGTTATAGGTATACAACATGTTCCATTATAGGAATACTATCTCTAAAACGGCTACTTATATCAACTATGTAAAAGATTTAACCGATTTTTTACGAACTTTCTCAAATCAGCTATTTTACGATTTATATCATCTTTATAATATTTATAACAATTTAATGAAATAGTTTTTAGAGGGGACTAAAGAAGTCATCGGGATTGGCCACTAACTTATACAAATATTGAAAATTAGCCCATTACAAGGTGATTCATAACATGTATACCATCCCGAAAGTAGGTTATTCTATCAACAAAAAGAAAGAATATTAGCGGAAATAAAATCAATTTGCAAAAAATCTGCTAACATTAGCTGTTTTTGATATTAATATTATCTTTTTAACCAATTTAAACACGTATGAGAATACTGGCATCAAGATTACTATCTAAAACAGCTGATTCATTGAGCTTTTCCAAAAGCCGTAGAACAAACTTTATCGGTTGTAGAATAAGCCCCATTCGGGACAGCATATACATTATGTAATCAACTTGTAGTTCCGCTTATTCGTCTCTTCATAGGTGGCACCCTGTTCCACTTACAAAACTTACCATGCCTAAACACAGGTTCCTAATTGATTTCAGTGCGGCATCCGGACCATTGTGACACAACATTGCACAACAATGGGGACACCTGACTAATCACGGTCGTCTGTTAGCACCAGTTTCTGTAGATAGCGAGTATAATGCGAATGACAGTTACGGGTCAAATCACTCAAGTAAAGTGAAGCTTGTGTTTGTTCATGCGGATCACAAAAAGTAATAGACGGCGTTGAGCCGTGTTGGCCTAATTAGGATGTACCTAGATTTTCGATACAAAAGTTAAGGTTCGTATCCCAGTCCTAGTGCACCAATGGATTTTTCGGTTCGAAATTAATATGCGTTATAGGTATACAACATGTTCCAATAGGAATACTATCTCTAAAACGGCTAATTATATCAACTAAAAGATTTAACCGATTTTTTACGAACTTTCTCAAATCAGCTATTTTACGATTTATATCATCTTTATAATTAATTATTAAAGGTACAAATGTTCTACTGCAAGATTGCTATAATATACAACTTGTGCACGCGGCTTTGTTCGCGTGGTACAACATAAAAAGTTGCCTAGGCTAAAACTCTATCTATTCCAAGTTTAATCGAAGTCGGGTGAGCCGATAAGGCGTTATTGAACCACAAACATCCTCACAAACTTTCGTCTATTTTGTGGAATTAAAATATCCACTGGTCATAGAAACTGGCGCAACAAATATAGCCTATAAAATTTTCTAAGCAGTTGATTCTTGCTGACCTAAAAGGTATCATGGGACAATGAGATAATTCGTCTCTTGAAGGTCGCTTATTGTGGAATGACTCTATGGGCCATTATATCGAGGATAAGCTATGGTTTGTACATTTAAATGGGTTTGTGACCATTTGGGTTTCAATGGTGTCCGTTGCAGAAATATTAAGTGGTATTTCTTGTCCCACTGCTGGGCGAAAGAGTTATATTTATGGAAGAAGCACTCGTATTCTTATATATCCTGGTATTCTGAGTCGTAACTGAATCAAAGCAGCGATGCGTTTGCAACCTGTCACATATGTAAAGTGTGGGTGTGTGTGAAAATGTTTGTACTTTCCATTGCCTCGTTGTATGGCAATACTTATTCGCTGACCGAACTGAAGCCAGCATTGTGGTCAGTGGATTCAAAAAATCTCACCGCCAGGCCCTTGCCAATTTTGTGAACCCCTGATCCATAAAAGTTCTAATGTCTGTACCCGAAATGGCTCGAATATAATAGCCTCAATCCAAATGCACGAGTAATTCTTACCAAAAAAGTCGGCCCATTCGGTACGAGTTGACGCGAAAATCATATTAATCTCCTTCCCGCCTCGGACCATTTTTTTGTATAGAAATGTATGTAAATGTAAAATCATTTTTGACTTCAGCCAGGAAAGTGATTCGAATTCTATCAAAAGCCTGTGAAAGGTAATTTTGCTGTTAAATTACAAAATTCATAAAAATATGCGCCGTTTGAAAACACTCGATTCGATTGAGCGTCGCGCTGTTAGGCTCATAGGAGATGAATCGCTTGTGGAGGCTAACCTACAGAGCCTTGAACACAGGCGGCGCGTGGCCAGACTGTCGGTGTTCTATAAGTACCACTTTGGTGATTGTGCGCGGGATCTGCATGACCTCATCCCTCCCTCCCCCTTCCACCACCGGACAAGCAGACGCACAGGTAAATACCACCCTTACCTGGTCGACATACCACAGTGTCGAACGAAACGTTTCTGCTCCACTTTTATTATAAGTACTGCCAAAGAGTGGAATAATCTGCCTGCGTCTGTTTTCCCGAAAGAGTACAATCTAGGTGTCTTCAAATCCAGGGTCAATAAGTTCACTCTGGGAAAGCGTGCTCCATCTTAGGCCACATCTCAGTTGCAAAAGTGAGTTGGTGGCCAAACGCCTTACCATCAATAAAAATAAAAAAATTAAAAACGCTTACATAACTTTTTCCGTGTTTTAGTATCGTGTAATTTTTTTTACGATCATACTACTATTCAATTCGTTATTTGAAGGCTACAGCCCAATACTAGATAGGTTTTGTGATTCCAAATAATAGGTACAGACAGATAACAAGAAAAATAAAATCTATTGAAATATTAGTAAAAAAATAAATTGATATTACGTGATGTTGCTGAAAATCACGTAGGTGATCATAGTAGGAAGTCCAAGCACCAAACACGCAATGAAAGGCTAACGATTTAAAAACCAAACTAAACTTTTTTATTCCAACGTCAGTATTTTTGCTAATCTGAAGGAAAGTAAGTTGCGCAGCGGGCAAGTGCCCGTATAAGACGCAAGGGGTACGGGTTTGATTGAATGTTTGCATGTTATGTAAATATTTGTTACGGGTCTGCGTATTATGGTACCATGTTACTCGTAGTTTTTGATACCCACGACACAGGGAATCTTAATCTGGGGTCAGAACTACGGATGTGACTACACCTATGGCTTCAAAAAATTGATTTTGGTCCAAATAAACTAATAATATTGTGTTTAATTTTCATTGTGGTTTGCATATTCTATAGCATTAGTAATTACTAGTATTCTATACTATGTACCTACTATTATTCTTCTCTATATATATTTATTCAACGTCTACATGTTTATCACAGTTTACGAGTAAATCTCAAGTTGAGTCCACGTAACAATTTACCTAACTCAATGCCAGCACACAATAAAAATAATGAGGCTCTATTAATTTCTCACGCATGCGCAAAGGACATTCCCATACCGCGTCTCTTTGTTTCGCAAGCGAAGTGTGACGCCGAGTTTCAGGAAATAAATGAAATCCCTTGAAAAATAAACAGAACCTTAAGGTTTACTGCATTCGAAACGTGACCTTAATATTATACGATTAAAGTTTGAAGTTTGGAATACGAAAATTGAGTTCAAATGCGTTTTTTTTAATAATAATTTTAGTGCTCAAGCTGGCCCAACGGCAACTTCGTTAGCGTGTCAACTGGTGTGTACGGAAGCCTCAGGGTGTGAGCCCTAGTCACACTTGGCCGTCTTTATTTCAAAATAGATTTTCTTCTCTGAATTTTCGTTAAAAACTATTATTTATTTTGTGGTAAAGCCACAGAATAATTAGTGCGTACTGCATAGTCACAGATTAGACAATTGATACCTACTGAGGACCTGCAGGCGCATTTAGTAAAGACATTTCGAACCTCGAAGCGCTGAATCCGCGTTGACTTTCAAATTTAGTATTCTGTAGAACTCGAAAACGCTTGGACGTGACTTTCGAAGAGAGTTCTGTCACTTGAGTGAATTCGAGTTCGAATTTTTACAAAATAGCTTAGGAACCAAGCGGTGATTTTTCATCCGACTTTAAAAATGGATTACATAATTTTTTTCCTGGATAAAATGCCTATGTGCTATTCCAGATACAAAAAAAAAAAATATTCCGGACATATTCACACGGTCAACTGATACCAAACTAGGCATAGCCTGTACTATGGGTACCAGAGACTGATATACATAATAGATATATATTTAACACCCAGATACAGAACAAACATCTGTGTTAGTCACAAATGTTTGTCCAGTGCTGGAATCTAACCCGCGACCTCTAGCGCAGAAGGCAGAGTTACTACCAACTGAGCTATGAGGCCAGTCAATATAATAATAATCTATATATGTCCCAAACTTCATTTAGATCCCTTCAACCGTTTCTGATTGAGTAACAAACATCCATCGATCCATCCAAAATTGCGCATTTATAATAGTAGTAGGATTAATTATAAACATTAATATGTTGATCCACATCGAATCTAAGCAAACCAATGTTACATAACAATTGTCGTTTCCCACGATATAAATCTGAACTTGAATCCACTTGTTAATTATTTAAATAACGCCTCGCCTTGTCACGATATAATGATGCTTGAGGAAAATAATACTTAGCTGTATAAATAGGGTGTTATGAAGTCAGCGGAATGCCTGAGAAAGATACATACATACATAAATAAAATCACGCCCTATTTTCCAGAGGGGTAGTCAGAGACCACGGCCTTCCACTTGCTACGATCCTGACATACATATTTAGCTTCATTCACTCTCATCACATTCCTCATACATGCTCGTCGATTTAGGGTACTCTTGACCTGGACTTTGACCAAAACGTCACCGATTTGGGCGCTAAACGTACGCCTAGGTCTTCCTTTTCCAACGGTTCCATTCACACTCGCCTTAAACACCTGTTTCGTCAATCTTCTTTCGTTCATCCTGAGAAAGATACCCTAGAAAAATTAACTGAAATAGATTTTTCAGCTAAAAAACCATATAAACTTAGGGATTTTTAATTTAATTGAATTTTGTGTTACCCATTATTTTAAACCAGCGGGATTCCACCCGCATCTTAGCCTACAGTCGGCAGTGCGATATCAACTACACCATGGAATGAATGACGCTGTCATCATCAGTCGAAGAGAAAAATCCTTTTGGTTTAAGACCGGGATTCGTATCCACGACCTTTGGACTACTAGGCCACACGGCTTTAGATGGAAAAATAATTACCTATTTATTTAGTATTTATACGTTTTGGCTGAGTTTTGTACGTGCCTGTCATGGACACAGTATCTTTTTATTCAGTAGAATAAATCAAAAAACCCAACAAAAACAGTAAACGTGACAAACAAACAAGGCGACTCCATTCATAACAACTATCTAGTTCAAGTTTACTACGAGTACAATCGCGCACACAAGCGCTAAAGTGCTAACTTTTTTGAGCCATTGAGAATTTGGCACAAGCTATGCAACCAATTTGCAAGACAATACGAAGTGGAGTGCGTTTTCATGACTCAAAACCTTCGAAATCACTCAAAAACCATCTTTATCGCGATGATAATAGAGATTATATTTCAGGTTTGAACTTACAGTGAACTGTTAGTTCGGATGCTAAGGTCACGACCGTCTTTTGTCATTCATTAGCGGCAACTCCGCGTGGGTTTTGCTGAAACTGTACAGTCAGGCTTAAAAAAAACCTTGTGTAGTAGTTTACATAACCCTCAGACTAGAATAGACTGTCATTTTCTGGTTGTTAATAACATAACCATACTAATATTATAATGCAAAAGTTACTCTGTTTGGTACCTTTTCACGACTAAACGGCTGAACGGATCGTAATAAAATTTGGTAAGGTTTTTTTCTTTTTATTTTTTTTATTGATAATGTTAAGGTGTTTGGCCACCAACTCACTTTTGCAAGTGAGATGTGGCCTAAGATGGAGCACGCTTTTTCAGAGTGAACTTATTGACCCTAGATTTGAAGACTCCTAGATTGTACTCTTTCGGGAAAACAGACGCAGGCAGATCATTCCACTCTTTGGCAGTACTTATAATAAAAGTGGAGCAGAAACGTTTCGTTCGACACTGTGGTATGTCGACCAGGTAAGGGTGGAGGTGATAGGCAATCTTGGGAAAGGACATATGCTTGATGTGAAATAGGGGTTGAAATTTTGTTTCAACGATTCATAATTCGTCAAGTATAAAGTAATGTTTTGGCTTTTAGTGATAATCATACGTAAAATGATGCTTTGCTTGTCGTTTTGCTGATTATTTCTTGGTCACCTGTATTAAACCAGTGACCAGGTAGCGGTATGGTGGCCCTGAAAAGGGCCTATGACTGTCGGTGAAAGAATCAGTGTAGTGAAAGTATTCGTGCACATCTAAATACTTGAATACCGATCGTACCTATAGAAAATCAAGGTTGATCTGGCAGGTTCAGTGTACGGTTGATAAAAAAGGTAATAATAAAAATTACCTTTCAATTTAATGAGTTTCACAAAGCCACGGGTCAATTAATTTGCATTTGACCACTAAATAATAACCGTGAAGATACCAGATCAGTAGGTAATTGTTATCTCAACAAGTTAAATTGGAGTTTGTTACTGGTTTCTGGTTAGTTCTAGGACGCTTCAGGCTACAATCCGGTCCGGGTGCTGAAAAGAGCCTTATGTTCTTAAGGTGAAGGTAACCGGTGGGTAAATAAACCATGGTCCGGTCCAAATAAATAATAATAATAATATTTATTCATTACCTTAGTGCTAAGATTAACATTGCGGATTATAATCTAATTAAAGGTAAAAAAAAATACATAAATTGACCACGCAACTGTACCAGGAGCTACTTCACCATCATCATCATAATAATTTAAATGATAATGACACTATTGCATAAGGTGCTCCTGTAAAAATAGTGTAACTTTTCATAAATAAATATAAATAAATCGTTTCAGCCGTAGGACGTCCACTGCTGAACATAGGCCTCCCCCACAGAATTCCAGCGCGAACTTGTACGGCCTGCACTCAAACAATCATTTATTTTATTTTATTTTCAAAATCTTAGAAACTTACAGCTAGGTTTACACAACATCAAATGAAAAATATATAAAATATAACATGCCTGGGAGGACCAGTGCATGTTTGTTGACGGCTAATTACAAGTTTCTGCAGATAGGTATACTAAATATTACATGATGAAAAGTTAGTTGACGACTTATTGAAAACAATATATACATAATTAAAAGAAGCATATTGGAAAAACAACAAAAATTAAATTAAAAAAGTTACATAATGAAGTTAGCTTACACTTTAAAAAAATTTATCACCAAGTAAGCGTCTGAGCTTACTTGTACTGGTGTGAAATAAGTCTACCTCACTGTTTACATTTACTAGATAATTAAAAGAGCAAAGAAGCTCTATAAACAAACATTTGGGGAGATAATCCGACTATAATAATTTCAAGATATATTATATATTCAAGAATAATTTTAATAATAATACCACCCAACAGTCTCATACCTACATAAACCTGACCCCAAACTAGGATTCCCTGTGTCGTGGGTATCAGAAACTGCTAGTACCATGGTACCGCAACACTCAAACACTGAACATTTGCAGATCATGCAAACATTTGTCCCACAGCGGGATTCAAACCCGCACCCCTTGCGTCTCGGAGACTTCCCCGCTATACCACTGAGGTAGTCGTATATAAAATACTTTAAAATTCATAGGCCGCAGATTTGATGAACTCCATTTTTCAAGTCTGATAAAGAACAGAACTAGCTGCGAAGTTTTTCTTAGAATAGGGCCCCGGCTTCAAAGATCGTAATCAGTTTCATGGTTAAGCTTAAAAAAAGTGAGAACTTTAGTCACGGCATTTAATTTTTTAATTACCCGTACACCCGAAACATCATTGTTTTAGTTTAAGATCAGCCTGTGGTTTTTACAAGAATCGGACTCAGTGTAATCATGCCCTGGAAACAGAGGCCCGAGTCTTCCGTTTGATAAATATTCTGAATGGTAAATCCATTGATCGACCTGAACAGTATCCCACGGAAATAAGATATTTTTTTAGTTATTTTTTGAATATTGATTCGAAATACTCATTGGTCAATAGGATACTAGTACAAACAGGCTTACGGCCCTCCTGATGGTAAGCGGTTACCGTCGCCTATTGACATCAGCAACACCTGGAGCATTGCGAATGCGTTGCCTGCCGAACCCCTCCCCCCCCCTAAAGAGCTCTGGCAACCTTACTCACCGTAGGAACACAACACTATTTGAAACAAATAATGTTATTTGGCTGCGATCTTCTGTAAGCCGGAGGTACCTCTCCAGGCGGGCTACTCCAATTTAGAGCGAGATAATCTCGCTGTGCCGTACCTCCTCCTCCTAGCTCTATATTTTTATATCCATAATCAGTACATAGAGGTTTTTACATTTCACAACTTGTTTGCTTCTTTGTCGTGTCACTGATTCTTTCTTGGTTATCCTGTATTAAGTCAGAGACCAGGTTAAGGTGGCCCTGAAAAGGGCCTATGATCGTTGGTGAAAGAACCACTGGTGGTATGAATGTTATCATATAGTTGCAATGGTAGTCGTTACCCTTTACTGCCCTCCAAATTACCACCCTGTAAGTCTAAAGGACAGGCTGTGGTGGCCCCGGCTGAAGAATAGGCCCCTCCATATCTACCTATCCGCGGATGTCGTAGGAGGCGACTAAGGGAAAAAAGCTAGGGGATGGGCAGCAGCGTCCCTCATTTTAACAACGATCGCTCTAACTGCGCTCGCCAACCCGCATGCCCAGCGTGGTGAGTATGGGCAAATACCCCCACATGATAATGAATTTGCTCTGTCTGTGGGGGAGGCCATGTTCAGCAGTGGACGTCGTACGGTTGAAATGATGAAGTCTAAAGGATCAATTATCTTCAGTCTAGGCACTTATTATTCCATGATTCATTGATAACTGTCATTTGTACTTGTTTTTCTGTAGGTATGTGAATCATCTCGCAAATTGATAGTTGCATAAAAACACCTTTAATATTTCATTGTGTTGAATGCGGTGATGACGGTGATGTCATATAATTTTTGTTCCCATTAGTTATGTGTTTAAGACCGTTCGTAATGGAACTCTTTGGGGGAGGCCTATATCCAGCAGTCGACTTCTACAGGCTGATGATGATGCATATTAAAGAATTACTCACTTTTAATTTATTTTGGCGGCGATGGGCTTGTAGTCTGGCAGATACCTATGGAATACTCACTATCCCAAAATGTGAAGTTATATCTATTCACAGAAAAAAAAAATCTCTTAATTTTAGAGATATCACTTTTCATACCCATTTGACTTTATGACTGATCTTCAGGTAGATACTGAAAAATATCTTACGGGGTAGTCAGAGGCATGTCCGAATATTATTTCGCATTTTGGAGTAGTGAGTATTCACTATCTGACATAAGTAAAAACAAGCAACACCATTTTGAAAACATCATTTTTAGTATTCGTGAATGGCGAGCAATTACTTCACTTGGATGAAAATGCGGAGGCTTCCAAAAGTCAAGTTCAATTGGATGTCTTCCAAGAACATCAACACAAACAATTTGGAATCTTCTCACAGTTCCCACATCTGTCTCTTAGGCAAGTGACATCCACCAAAAAAGGCAGTCATTGTCCAAGAAACACTTAGCATACATAGTGCACTATTATATGACCGTGACTTCGTTTGTTTTGTGGTTGTTTTCAAGGGGACAGATGAATGATGATGGCTTCTTGGACAATGAAATACAATGACGTACTTCGATCGACACAGCCTAGGAAATAGCTGATTTTCATGCAATTTTATTTATATCCCAATTATCATCATCATCATCATCATCAGCCGCAAGACGGTCACTGCTGAACATAGGCCTTCCTATCAGGGACTGAAAGCGGTAGAGGTTATAGGTACTGGTACCGTTAAATCATTTCGGTACCATTATGCTATACCGGTAGGGCATTTCGGTACCGTAGTTCGCTAGGACAGTCGCGCCGCGGTGGCGGGGTGGCCGCGTTTCATCAAAGGAAACCTATAAAAACCTTTATTTATTTCGGTTATACGTACCGGTAGCAAAATAAACCGAAATGAACTGCGAAGCCAGATTTTCCTGTACCGTTATATTTATCGGTAGTGAAATATTCGGGTAACCGGAATTTATCGGTATGACGTCATATCGTTATTTAAAGGTTATATAAGGTAACCTTTATATTCCGGTTATTCAGTCCCTGCTTTCTATAGATAGCTTCATGAAATTAACAGACACTCTGCGTCGTGGAATCCCATTTTCACTAAGTGTGTTCGTCGCGATGGCTTATCTCAGTGTGTGGATACTGTTAGTGTGGTGTGTGTGACAAGTACAATCACACAACAAATACGACGGTACTCAGTTTTGCCTCAGCACTGTGGCTTCAGAGTAGGCAGACTGGCCTTGTAACGAGACATTATGAAGTTTCCGTCACCTGAGAATAAATCAAAGAGCATTCGCTGTATAATTTATGAGTCCTTCAGACAGTACGTGATAATTACTTACTAGGCAGAGCTTTACAAATGATCCTCACACGCCTAGTTATAAGTAAAATCATCGCAAATTACAACTATGTACCTAAGAAATTCAAGGACTTTTTTGTAGTAGTTCTATGATAAACAAGGTGACTCATAAAATGTATGTAACCTCAGATGGGGCTTATTCTACACCCAATTGGCAGTAAAGTTTGTTCTACAACTTTTGGAAATTCAATATTTTTCATTCAAAAAAACACAGAAAAATCAACTGTTTTGGAGCCAAATGTATGTTCAAACCCAATTATGAATCACTCTGTATATACTTTACTTGTCGAGACCGAATTTGGTAAGTGTTCTATTGAAGTGGCGGGTGGGGCAAATTGCTCGTAGAACCAACTGCCGTTGGGGCAGAAAGGTTCCAGAGTGGGTGACCACGCACGGAATGTGCAGTGCAGTACGGCCTCCTACTTGACGGAAAAACGGCTGTTGAAATCTAAAGCATTTCATCTTTGAACGTCCAACGGCTGAAATAATGACGCCGTAGGAAGAAAAGTAAATTAACCTAAATATTTGATTTTTTTCAGTTGGATGCCCAACAGCGCTACACCCTCTTCCAAAGGGGGCTATGGGAGGCAGCTCAGCAGATCCCTCGAGGGTCTGTCAGGGACTTCTCCACCTTCCGGCAACTACGGTTGCTCTCCATCATTGGACCTGCAGCCTTGCCTCCAGACCAGCTTGACAGAGTAAGTTCTACCTACCTTTTTCTACCTGCAGCCTTGCCTCCAGACCAGCTTGACAGAGTAAGTTCTACTCACCTTTTTCTACCTGCAGCCTTGCCTCCAGACCAGCTCGACAGAGTAAGTTCTACTCACCTTTTTCTACCTGCAGCCTTGTCTCCAGACCAGCTTGACAGAATAAGTTCTACTCACCTTTTTCTCGCAATTTTTCAAAATATTCCCGCAAGAACTTGGATCCTCAACAAACGAGGTTAATTCCTTGACATTGGCAGCGAAGAAAGCATCCTGATAGAGCTGATCATCATCATCATCAGCCTGAAGAAGTCCACTGCTGGACATAGGCCAAGCAATCTCAATCCGCAGTCCTTTTAATCCCATCAGTCCATCTGGTAGGAGAGGCTATAAGGTTAGTGACTTATTATGAACTAGCATGCGCCCGCGGCTTCGCTCACGTACATAAAAGGTAGCCTATATGCTACTAAACTAAACGGTAAAGAACTCAACCTATTCCAAGTTTAATTGAAATCGGTTGAGCCGTTACGGTGTGATTAAACGGCAAACATCCTCATAAATTTTCGCATTTATAATTTTATAGAAGAGTAGGAATAATAATAGTTGGTTAAGGAGGAACTTACCTCTGAACCTCTGAACAAGGAAGTTAGTTCCTCCTTGATTTGCTAGCACGGCTTTTTTAACTAATGCAAATTGTTGGGTCTATTCCAGTACAACCGAATCATTAACGACATGCTTGCCGTCTACAACACTGCCGAGATCTGCGCTTACAACGAGCCGTTCAAGTGCGGTCTGCACCTGCAGCCTGAGCTCCAGTTCATCATGTCCCACTCCAGGGATTGGGACGAGCTGCAGCATATATGGACGGAGTGGAGGAGGAACACGGGGAGGAGGATTCGGGACCTATATGAACAGCTTGTGGATCTGACGAATCAGGCCGCGAGACTGAATAGTAAGTGTTTTGTATTCGGTCAGTGGCTCAAGGGAGCTATAGTGGAGTAGTGGTAGTGAAAACGCCTTCGGATCCAAAGATCGTCGTGCACCAATGGATTTTCCATTCAGACAATTTATGTGCACTATAGTAATAATAAATAAATATTCCGGACATATCACTCACTGTTAACTGATCCCAAACTAGGCATAGCCTGTACTATGGGTACCACAGACTGACAGAACTTAATAGATAAATAAAATATTTAACACCCAGACACAGAAAAAACATGTGTATTTCACAAAAATGTTTGTCCAGTGTGGGAATCGAACCCGCGACCTCAAGCGCAGAAGGCAGAGTTACTACCAACTGAGCTATGAGGCCAGTCACACTGACACTAATGCTCTCAAACTGTGAAAGAAAACATCTTGAGGAAACCGAAGACCTAAGCATAAAACTTGGAAGACATGTGGCACGAAAGGTGCCCCTAAGAGGCGCACTTTAATAATCACTACACTGGGTCTTTCATCAACGGACATTGACACTTTTAAGAGATTTTAAGAGCCAAAATAACTTAACTTGCTCACTGAACATGATAGCCAAAATAGAACTAGTGACATGATTATCATTAAAACCATTATAATTCTTTCATCGATGGTCACAGGCCCTTTTCAGGGACACCATACCTCAACATGGTCACTGAACTAATACAGGTGACCAATAAAGAATCAGTGAAACGACAAGAAGAAGAATCATTCAAACCTTACAGAGATTAATCTGTGTTGTATTGTATTTAACTACTAGTCACTAGTAGTTAAATACAATTATTGTATTATACAATCGTCCAATATACGGCTCCCGGGCCACAATGTGGCCCGCGTAAGTCCTTCATCCGGCCCGCGACCTGGTTAAAACTTTATGAATAATTAGGTGAAATAATTAGCAATACTGAAACTATCTTTTTTAATAAATCATTTGGTTATATGAAAAATACCGTTGCATTTTACTTTACCTATGAAATTGGTTTTGGCCCACTACGATTACAAATCTATTAAACTATTAAAAAAAAAATTAAAAATATTAAACCTGGCCCTCTAGAAAATTGTGTTGACAGGCCTACTACTACTAGTGCCATACTGCTCAGTCAGATTAATTCGGATCAGGAGGTTTATGAACATTACTCCTTTCAGATTTCACTGATGCATCACAGTACTGGATGTTCCCTTACGAGACCGCCAACATGAGAGAGGAAGTTGATGAGGTGTGGGAACAGGTGAGACTGGATTTGCAATTGTATCTCATCAGCATCATCAACATTTCAGCCGATCGACGTCCACTGCTGAACATGGCCTCCCCCACAGACAGAGCAAATTCCTTATCATGTGGGGGGATTTGCTCGTACTCACCAAGCTGGGCAAGCGGATTGGCGAGCGCAGTTAGGTTAGGTTAGTTAGGGCCTATTCTTCAGCCGGGGCCACAACGGCCAAATTGTATTTGCCTTTGAATAAATGATGAATTATGAACATTTTTGTGTCACTGCCGAAAAATATACCATTCAAACATCAATGCATTTCAGATCAAACCCCTTTATGAGCTTTTGCATGCGTACGTGCGCCGTCGTCTCCGAGAGGCGTACGGTCCTGAACGGATTTCCCGCTCAGCGCCCATCCCGGCGCATATCCTAGGAGACATGTGGGGGCAGAGCTGGTCAGGCATCGTGCCCTTCACCCTGCCTTACCCTGGGAAGAACCTGGTGGATGTTACGCCGGAGATGGTTCAACAGGTATGTTGAGTACATCTTTTATACACCTTTCTAATCATGTTCAGTCCGCTCCATCCAAAGGTTGTCTGGTAGAGATACGCTACTCAGCGATAACACCAATAAACTTCATGCATTGTCTCTTTTAGGGATGATTGACATTTAATTTATATATATATATATATATACACACCGGCACAATTAGCGGAACAGAAAAAAAAGTGAGACTATGAGATAATATACGCATATATTTGACGAAAATGTAATTAGACACAAAATAACAAATTGATTAACATCTTTTAACAACGACTTTGAAAAGTCTTCGTTATTTTTTATTGAAAAATAAACAAATTTGAAATAAGTGAAATTTTTAGATGATTATGAACCATCACACAAAATAAAAACAAGTAAGCATTAAATGATTTAACAATAAAATTAAAGCAAATTAATAACGAGTGTTTCCCCCTCTTGCTCTGATTACGGTTTCCATTCGTCTGGGCATGCTACAGATTATGTTATCGATGATTTGTTGAGGCAACCGCTCCCACTCCTCAAGTAATGCGTTTCTAAGTTCATTCAGATTGTTGGGGGGTGGCATTCTGGATTTAACCCTTCTTTTTAGCAAGTCCCAGACATGCTCTATCGGATTCATATCGGGGGAATTAGCTGGCCACTGCATCACCGGTATACCTACGTGGCTCAGATATGCCTGTACCGATTGTGCACTATGATTACGAGCATTATCTTGCATTAGAATAAAGTCGTCACCATTAAATGGGGCAAATGGTACAACATGTTCTTCTAAAATGTCTCTGATGTATCGATCTGCTGTCATGGTCCCTCCTGTGACTATCACTAACTCCGTGCGAGCTCCCAAACATATCCCTCCCCAAACCATAATCGAGCCGCCACCATAAGCCACTGTGTGTTCAAAATTAGACTGTATGTGGCGTTCTCCTTTGCGTCTCCATATTCGCTGTCTCCCATCGATCTGTTTTAAAAGAACTCTGCACTCATCAGTAAAGAGAACCTGCTGCCATTCGTTCAAATCCCAATGACGATGTTCTCGCGCATAGCTTAATCGGTTTACGCGGTGACGTCTCTCAAGTTTTGGGCCTTTGGCAGGTATATACGACCCTAAACCAACTTCTTCAAATCTCCTGCGAACTGTACGCTCACTTACTCGTACTCCTCGAACGTCTTCCAGTTCATTTCGAGCTTGTACAGCCGTTAATCACGTATTCCTACGAACTCCAAGTTTAAAAAACTGTCATCTCGCCTCGATGTACATCTTTTTCTACCTTGACCCCTCCTCCTCACAAGAGAATTAGACGATCTGTACCGCTGGATGCTGCGATGAATCGTTGATACTGGTCAACGAAGCCTTGAGGCAATCGATCTGTAGGTATGGCCATTTCTTCTCATTTCATCAGCCCTAATGATTTCCAGTGATGTTAAGTCAGGCATAATAAAGATCTTTTAATAAACAAAATTGCCTATAGAATAACAAATTTATAAAAAACCATTAAGTCAATTTTTCAAAAAAATTACAATTACGTAGTTATTACTCGAACAAGTTGACAAAACGTATTGTTCGGGAAAATAAAACAAATGAATGAAAAAAGTGTATGTCATCTAATTTTCTATTTTCAAATTTGACAATAAATTAAAAAAATATCATAACTGGCCAGTTCCTCAAGTAAAAGATTTTAAAATCCTGCTTTTTTTTGTGTTCCGCTAATTGTGCCGGTGTGTATATTTTATTATTATTAATGTATGTCAATTTTTATTTTTATTGTATTATTGTATTCTAATTTAAAATTATTTTAAATACGATTATAAATTGTTAATGAATAAATAAATGAACTATAAAAATGAAAAAATAATTTTTCAAAAATGTTGAAAAACTAATTTCTTTATTTCTTACCAAATGTCTTATATGAATTTTCAGACCCCTAACATGAAGAATTATGGATTGCCCATACTTTTCAACCCCTATTTCACCCTTTCAAGATTATTTTTTGAGACAAAAGATAGCTAATCTCCTTCCCTAGGATATTTCATTATAATCCGTTCAGCCGTTTAGTCGTAAAATGTAACAAACAGACTGAGTTACTTACGCATTTTTAGTATTAGTATGACGAGTTCATTAAAAACTAGGTCTCGCAGATTGGTAGGTATATATCTGGCTTGAGCTTAATAGTCATAATAGTAATTTATTGATAATAAATATTATTAGTCAATTTGTACATAATTCATTTTCTACTAAAAGTATCATACATTCATAATTAATTACAATGTCAAATATAAATATAATTAAAATTTCAATAAAAATAGTTCTAATGAAAAAAATATTGAAAAGCTTATTGAAACGTTTATACACATATCATACATATTAAATTTATATGTTTAGATTTAAAGTGCATTTATATTACTTGCTTAAAACATCGCTTTGGTGCTTTGGCTTTGCTGTGATGGTGTTATAAAATAAATATATATCTAAAGAAGACAAAATAACCTTCCAGGGCTACACACCACAGACGATATTCCAACTGGCAGAGGAGTTCTTCCTATCGATGAACATGTCCGCGATGCCAGAAGACTTCTGGCAGCTGAGCGTGCTGGACCAGCCGCCTGACAGGCACATCCACTGCCAGCCATCTGCCTGGGACTTTTGTAACAAGCACGATTACCGGTATGTGTTTATTTATTTATAGGAAAACCAACAGCTTAATAATCTTGATAAACACCAGTATACATAACAGATAGCCAATAACAGGTTTTCACGTATAAAAACATAGTAGAACCAATAACAACTTAGAACAACTCACTAAACACAAACCAGTGGGAATATAATCTACTAATTGGCTGACTTCATTGCAAATTAACCTTATCACTAAAGAATTCACTGATCAGCCGCTGTCTAGCCGAACCAACACTCGTGCAGAATAGGTCTAAGTCTAACCGCCTACTCAGCTTATTAAAGTTGGCGCCTGCTCGCCTCATAAACGTATTTTGTCTGTAATTAGTGCCAACCACGGGAGTATGGATAACAGGGTTAAATCTTTTAGGTATAGATGGAACATAGAATTGTATTTTAGTCAATAAATCAGGACATGTGTTGGGAAAGTTATTAGTTTATTGAGGCTCTGACGCTCCACTCACCAGTCCGCTCTGAACCAGCGTGGTGGGTCCATGGTACTCGTAGTTTCTGATACCCACGACACAGGGAATCCTAGTGTGGGGTCAGGACTGTGTGATTGTTGGGTGCTATTATCATTTTTGCAAAAAATAAGCATGTTTACTTAACTTCCAGCTGAAATCGGCTCTTTACTTCTTTAATATCTCTTAATTTTTTTGTCCTATACACGATGCAATTAAAATGAAATGGAGAGTCTGAGGTTTTGCGCATTTTAAAAAGGATTATTTAGAGTATAATATACGTACAAATCATTGGTATGTATTGAATTGATTGAAATTCAAACAAATATACTTTTTAATTTCAGCATCAAAATGTGCACACACGTCGACATGAAGGACTTGGTGACCGCTCATCATGAGATGGCGCATATTCAGTATTTCTTGGCGTACAAAAACCAGCCCAAAGTATTCAGAGATGGAGCCAATCCAGGTAAATTACCGTACCATTTAGTCGTCCCATAGCGTGTTAGGTCGCCAACATCACAAGTAGAGTCATGATTGAGGGTCTTCCAGGACCCGTAAGGATCGAAAAAAAACGTTCACAAAGGAAAACACACCTGAGGCTTGTGTGTGATATTCCGCACGCGGCTTCGCTCGCGTTTTACCTACATAAAAAGTAGCCTATATGCTATTTTAGGTAAAGAACTTTATCTATTCCAAGTTTCAACGAAATCGGTTTAGCCGTTACGGCGTGATTGAACAACAAACATCCAAACATGACAATGACTGGCTTCATAGCTCTGTCGGTAGTAACTCTGCCTTCTGCGCTAGAGGGCGCGTGTTCGATTCCCGCACTGGACAAACATTTGTGACTAACACAGATGTCTGTTCTGTGTCTGGGTGTTAAATATATATCTATTATTTATATCAGTCTCTGGTACCCATAGTACAGGCTATGCCTAGTTTGGGATCAGTTGACCGTGTGTATGGGCTTAGTTACATTGGGCAGTTGATACTTAGATCAAACTTAGTAACTTTTACAGACGTATAACAATGTAGGATTTAAGTCAAAATGGGCTAAGTTATCTTGCGTAGTTGATACTAAAATCAAAACTAAGTACGTAACTTCTACAGGCATGTAACAATCTCGGCACATCAACTTATATTGGGCAGTTTTAGAAGAAAAACAAATATAACCTGTAGGTAGGTACATTCATTTTTGACTATTCGCTTAGGTAGGTCAGATAATATCTAAGTGAGGTAAACAGATATGTTAAACCACTAAGTTTCTATGTCTTATTTAATTTAATTAAAACAATTTATTCATGAATATCAACAAAATGGGCTAGGGTTTTAGTTATTATTTAACAACAATATCCATTCTTCTAAAATATACAGCTAAAAATGATAACTGAGAACAGCGCCATCTCTGCTGCGATGTGCGTATTAGCTGCATTGCAGAGGTCGGTGTCGCACGAGCAGTATGTGGTGAAGAGATCGGCAGTTCCCACCACCCGGCGGCAGGTGGCGTTGGTTGGCGTCTCCTTGTCACGGAGGTAGCCGCAAGTGCGGACCACTCGAATTTTGCCCTTCACTGAAAAAATAGTTATTACTAGCTTCCGTCCACAGCTTCGATCGTTCAATATGCATATGAAACTAAATGCAATTTCAAGTCACGAATTATACCGGTTCCAAGTTTTGTCTTATTAGGTTTATAGCACATGGAGAAGGCTCAAGACCGTTCGTCATGGCACTCGTTGGGGAAAGCCTATGTTCAGCAGTGCACTTCATCAGGCTGATGATGATGATTATTATTGAACCTGATTGAACCACAGAAACGATGTTTCTTTATAAATTTATTTTTGGATTAATGTGCGCCTCTTAGAGGCTCCTTTCGTGCACACGACACACGTCTTGTTAGGTTCTATGACATGCCGGCTTACTCACGATGTTTTCCATCACCGTTTGCGAGCGCTAGCATAGCGCACATACATTTTTCGAAAGGAAAATCCATTTGTGCACGACTGGTTTCGAACCCACGACCTGTGGAGCGGAAGGTGGGGCCTCTACCACCCCTCCACCAGTACTGGTCATACTTACTATCTATCTTGATGCTCCTACATAGGGTAGGCTCCATGGGCTCCAGGTGGTCGGGCTGGTCCCTCAGTGAGCAGTTCACGGTCCCCAGACTGAAGGGGTCAAAATCGACCCCGCAGCGGGGGTCAAACTCACTGTTGCAGTCATAGCAGAAAATTGACGTGGCTGAAAAATAATAATTTCGTTTGTTGTTTTACCATTGAAATATGATTTTTTTGGGAAATGTAGGTCAGCACTAGGTACTCGTGGTTCGCCCTATTCTTTGATGATCGCTGAGGTACAATTATGATAAACTTTGAAAATCGCACCTTTAGCATGCTCTAACTAATATCCTATCTTACCTGAACTACGAAGTCATTGAAACTCTACCGAATGGGAGCTCACGTTATAATAGTTTTTTTCTATTTATATTTTCGTGTGGTCTATAAAATAATGGTCTTGGTGGCGTAGCAGGCGGGTTCAATTCCCGCTGCGGGACAAATGTTTGCATGATGTGCAAATATTTGTTTCAGGTCTGGGTGTTGTGGTAGCATTATACAAGTGGTTTCTGACAATCCTTAGATCCAGATCCAGATGGGGTCAGGACTAAGTATGTGACTGTTGGGTGTTATAATTCAAATATACACCAAAACGGAATTCGGATGTAGGTTACAACAGGTTTATTTCATTAGAGAAGCCACACTTCACCTCAAAATTGGATTACCGACCGCAGTGTACTGAACTTGGCATACACACGCTTTCAATGGTACCTAGGTCAAGCCAGAGGTAAACCAGGATGTTCAAACGTCATATACGTCATATAAAGTTTGTTCCAAAAATATTTTTGGAGAAGGTAGGGCACAGCGAGATTTTGTCGCTCTAAAATTTAGAGCGACAAAATCTCGCTGTGCAGGGACTTGAAACGGTTGTTAAATTTCGGTATTTAACCAGCCTAAATTAGCAATATCATATTGTCAACCTTTTCAATGGGTATCATTATTTAACCCATATCTTACTTCGGTACCGAAATCACAAGACGAGAGCGGGCGAGAGGCCCCGATTGTCGTCGTTCTAATTGTAAAATTTTGTCGTCGAGAGTAAAATATAATCTTTTCCCAAAGCCAAGTTCACTTAATACGCACCGGCGGGTGTGCGCCGCCGCCGTGGGGGATGCAGGAATATTTGGGTTAAATAACGGTACCGTTATTATATCAATATTTTTCGGTTAACCTCTATTTTTGGTACCATTATATTTCGATACCATAATATAGTGATACCATAATTCAGTCTACCGATATTTTTTGGATACCGATATATTATTGTTATGACGTCATATCTGAAAATAAGGGTATCCCAGTTTTGCGGTAATTCAGTCCCTGCTCTAAATCATCCATCCGCCTTATAGAAGATCGCAGCCAAATCACATTATTTGTTTCAAATAGTGTTGTGGTACTGCGGTGAGTAAGGTTGCCAGAGCGCCTTCAGGGCGAGGGGGTCGGCAGCGCGAGCGTTATGCCTCTGGTATCGCAAGCGTTTATAGGCTACGGTAACAACTTACCAACTTTGCTTTAGTCAAAGAGATTTTTGCATTGTTTTTTATATAATAAGCCCCTTTTGAGATAGTACACATATTATATATAACATGCCGTGGTGGCCCCGGCTGAAGAATAGGCCTCTCCATATCTACCTATCCGCGGATGTCATAAGAGGCGACTAAGAGAAAAAAGCTAGGGGATGGGCAGCAGCGTCCATCATTTTAACAACGATAGCTCTAACTGCGCTCGCCAACCCGCATGCCCAGCGTGGTGAGTATGGGCAAATCCCCCCACATGATAAGGAATTTGATCTGTCTGTGGGGGAGGCCATTTTCAGCAGTGGACGTCGTACGGCTGAAATGATGATGATGATGATATATAACATGGTAGTAATAACCATGTATAAACTTCCGTTTTAGGGTTATTTTCCGGTATAAAAAATAATTAAACAACTCACCATACTGAACTGAATAAACAAGCGTCAACAACTGCACTGCTACAGGATTCCAACACTTCATAATTTCTTACTAATAAATAAAACGTAGTAAAGAGCGTAACCAAGCCGACGGCTCCTTTGTACTGAATTACTAATATGCGAAGGAGAAGCCTAATTGAGTTAGTGGATTAAAAAAAAATAGGCTCACGTCTTCTATCCACAAGAATCCTACTTCCTACTATATAATGTTATAAATGCGAAAGTTTGTGAGGATGTTTAGATTTAAATATATTCTGGACATATCACACACGGTCAACTGATCCCAAACTAGGCATAGCCTGTACTATGGGTACCAGAGACTGATATACATAATAGATTAATATTTAACACCCAGACACAGAACAAACATCTGTGTTCATCACACAAATGTTTGTCCAGAGCGGGAATCGATCCCGCGACCTCTAGCGCAGAAGGCAGAGTTACTACCAACTGAGCTATGAGGCCAGTCAAGATGTTTGGATGTTTGTTATTCAATCACGTAGTAACGGCTCAACCGATTTCGTTGTAACTTGGAATATAAAGAGTACTTTACCTAGAATAGCATATACGCTACTTTTTATGTAGGTACCATGCGAGCAAAGCCACGGGCGGAAGCTAGTAGTAGATATTTCTGATCTCTTTTCACTTCCATGTAGTTAGTGGATTACATACATTCTAGCGTTCAGCCCTGCGTGATTACGATTACCGATACTTTGAAGGCAGGCAACGCATTAGCAATGCTCCAGGTGTTGCAGATGTCAATAGGCGACGGTAACCACTTACCATCAGGTGGGCCGTAAGCCTGTTTGCCTACGTATAACATAAAAAAAAAAAAAAAAAAAACGCAAATGCAATCGAAACTGATATCGTAGGTTTGATGCCCAAATTGAACCCACATCTTTGGATAACGCGATTTCCGAACAAGTGGGATTTTATACTCTCTATTTGATGGTCTTTTCCGTTATAGTACTTTAGTTTTTCAGACTTGTGTTTATTAACCAGCCGTTTAACGACTTAACCGGTAGTTTTAACACAGTGTTCATCAACACATTAAACGGCCGTTCAATGAATTAACCGGTTGATTTTGATACAGTATTCATCAACACATTAAACGGCCGTTCAATGAATTAACCAGCCATTTAACAAATTAACCGGTTATTTTATAATTAACAACGCCTGCTCTCAATACATCCTCACCTTTGCGTATGTACCAACAGTTGGATAAGCGTTATTTAACAATTATCTCGTGTTTACAGACTTACCTACTAGTGTTTGCATTTTACGTAATTAGAGTCAAAATGGTTGCGCTGTGACGAAATGTAGAACAGTGCGTGTTAGAATAACTTGTGATTCTCAATTGACAATCTCAGTGGTGGTGGTTTTTTTTTATACATGATGATGATCTCTCATAGCCGATTTCGGCCATGGCAACTGATTTATTCTGGTTACTCTAAATTTAATAAATAAATAAATAAAATAAATAAATATTCCGGACCTATCACACGGTCAACTGATCCCAAACTAGGCATAGCCTGTGCTATGGGTACCAGAGACTGATATACATAATAGATATATATTTAACACCCAGACACAGAACAAACATCTGTATTCATCACACAAATGTTTGTCCAGTGCGGGAATCGAACCCACGACCTCTAGCGCAGAAAGCAGAGTTACTACCAACTGAGCTATGAGGCCTGTCTATAATCTTGAAGGCTTTGTTGTTCTGCCCTTATATGCGCTTTATAGTGGCTTGCGTACCCAATTTTATTAATAAAGGTACAACATTTGGACATTATTTTTTTAAACAACTAAGGTGGCAAATAAGCTTACGGCCAACTGATGGTAAGCGGTAACCGTAGCCTATGAGCGCTTGCAATACCAGAGTCATCGCGCACGCGTTGCTGACCCCGATGCCAGAGCTCTTTAGGGGGGCTTAAAGAGCTCTAGCGTTACGATTACAGAGAACCCTGAAGTTCCCACTTTCAAAAAGTGATTGAAGCGCTGGATTTTCGATCAAATCTTCGGACAAACCTTCATAGCAAACAGCTATGACGAGATCATGAACCTATAAATCTAAGCAATTTTTGTGATTTATTTGATTGAATTTTGTATTTTTTATTGGAACTGCTAATTTGAAGTAGTAATTAATTATTTTTGATTCAGAATAGAATAGAATATATTTATTTTCTTACAAAACCTACACCTAATTAAGAATAAACAGACAAAATAAATAATTATAAATAGGTGTAGGTCGAGCAACAAAATTGGCTCTGCTTCAGCATGAGTTGGTTGGCTAGCTATTTACCTATAATCTTTATCCTATCCTATCTTACTAATATTATAAATGCTAAAGTTTGTGAGGATGTTTAGATGTTTGTGGTTCAATCACGCTTAAACGGCCGAACGGATTTGGATGAAATTTGGCACAGAGATAGATTAAAGTCTGGAATAGCATAAAGGCTACTTTTTATCCAGGTACCATACGGGCGGAAGCTAGATATCAATAAATGACTATTATGACTACGCCTATTCCTTGCGACCAAACTTAGAAGAATCAAGCAACAAACAATTTGCTACACAAGGCTTTTACGTAGACTACAATTCGTGCTCCAGTATCGATTCAATAAATTAAAGTTAACCACTCTCTCTGCTACTGGTGCTTTCCCGGTCACTGCCTACTGATGCAGAGAAAGTGTTCGCCCGGAAGCGAACCCACTCCCGATTGATAACGTAATAGTTTGCCGGAACACGGTCCAGCTTTAGCTGTTTCGTTAATTCGGATTTGCTCTTGAAGTGAAAGGAAAAAGACAAGTATCTCAGCATTATCAACTTATTTAATTAAATAAATAAATAATATTCCGGACATATCAAACACAGTCAACTGATCCCAAACTAGGTACATCCTGTACTATGGGTACCAGAGACTGATATACATAATATATATATATATTTAACACCCAGACACAGAACAAACATCTGTGTTGCTCATAAATGTTTGTCCAGTACGGGAATCGAATCCGCGACCTCTAGCGCAGAAGGCAGCGTTACTACCAACTGAGCTATGAGGCCTGCAATTAAACACTTTCTTTTAAAACTAAGCATAAATCAGCGTAAATTACATGCCGTTATTTTTTTAATACTTTATTATAATTATATTCAGGACAACTTTTTTTCAACACGGCCTTATACAGGATTCATTATAAGTATGCTATCCTGAAATGGGCATATTCTACACCCCATTGGCAATAAAGTTTTTTCTACGAAATTCGATATTTTTCTAAAACTCGTCGAGCCGTATCGTTTAATTAAAAAGAGTGAACCTCCTGTTGCAGAGATGGATGCAGTATTTTTTAAAGAAGGCAAATAAAAACCGCCTTGTCCTAAATTTTAGAAATGCATAAAACTTTTTTCTATTTTTTTAAATGGGATGTACCAACCTACGAATGAAGTTTTATTGATGGAAAGCATTTATAATAATGATTAGTTATAAAGAGTATAAAAAGACCAACCACAGCCAATTTGAAAAATTTCAGATTAAAATCTGAAAAAAAATGATTTCGTTTTTTTTATCCTGCTAGATTCTTTCTTTTTGGTGACAGAGAGATAATAAATATTCCGGACATATCACACACGGTCAACTGATCCCAAACTAGGCATAGCCTGTACTATAGGTACCAGAGACTGATATACATAATAGATATATATTTAACACCCAGACACAGAACAAACATCTGTGTTAGTCACAAATGTTTGTCCAGAGCGGGAATCGAACCCGCGACCTCTAGCGCAGAAGGCAGAGTTACTACCACTGAGCTATGAGGCCAGTCATTGTCATGTTAAGATAAGAATATATACCTTCTATGAATCACCTTGTGACTTTTGATTGTTTTTGACAGTACTTATCTAAGTTCTAGGAACATTTAAGTTCGCTTAACTTTGATATGTACCTATTGTGGTCGAATAAAACCAAGATTTTTCATTACAATATTTTCAATGCAAGATTTTCGTTGGAATCTGCCGAGCGTAGTAAATTTAGTCTATCAGATAACAAACGAAGACAAAACAATTGTAGCTATTGTTTTTGTGAGATTACTAAGGTGATATGGTTATGCCCTAGTTATGGCAAGAAGCAACGAAACGACACATTTTACGTTGACAATTCCCAAGTGAAATCATTCATTTGTTCGCTTATGGTCAACTTAGCAAACCGTCCACTATTTTTCACGACTTCGTAATCGGTAAACTTCGCAATCAGTCAACTTCTTGATCGGTCAACTTAGCAACTAGTCATCCTCGCAAATTATTTTTTTGAAACTGTCATGATTATAATATAAGATAAGATAATTATTTATTTCTTTTAGGTACATTTTGTACAGACATTACCAGTAGGATAGAAAAACTAAAAATGTAACTAAAGATTATGAACTTAATTTTCACTAAAAACGGGATATTTACCATGATTTATGAGTTTTGGTCCCCGATTTTTTGGCACAGTTTCAGTTTTAGTTTTTTCTGTATTCTGAGGTTTCAGTACAACGGAGTAAACGGATCCGATCATGGCGCATGAAACTGTACCGCTCGCGTACAGCTCGTGAGCTGTTGCAGTAACTGCGCGTGCATTTGCCAAGCATTTGCTAAAGTGAACGCTAAGATATAAATAAATACAAAAATAATAAATATTCCGGACATATCACACATAGTCAACTGATCGCAAACTAGGCATAGCCTGTACTATGGGTACCAGAGACTGATATACATAATAGATAAATATTTAGTTCTTTGAACTTATGAGAAATAGATCAGCGGAATAGTACAACATATTTTTGTGTATATTTAAAATCTTAGAGTCTTAGACTTCCGCAAAGACACGCCTGAATCAATTAAGAATCTATGTTGTCCCCAGGTTTCCACGAAGCCATCGGCGAGACAATCGCCCTCTCCGTGTCCTCGCCCCGCCACCTCCAGACCCTCGGCCTGGTCCAGCGCTCGGTGGAGGACACCGCTCACGACATGAACTTCCTCTTCAGCCAGGCCATGGACAAGCTGGCCTTCCTCCCGTTCGCGATGCTCATGGACCGCTGGCGGTGGGACGTCTTCACCGGCGATGTTAGAAAAGAGCAATATAACTGCCATTGGTGGCGACTCAGGTAAGAGCATGGGTTTTCTTTTCTAGTGCTCTCAAACGGTGAAGGAAAACATCTTACGGAAATCTGCATGTGCTAGAACCTAAAAATTCGAACACAATGTGACATGTGCACTAAAGGAGCCTCTAAGAAGCGCACTTTAATTCTACCATTATACTGGTTCTTTCACCAAAGGTCATACCTGCTCACTGACTTTATTGCAGGATGACCAAGAAAGAACCAGTGACATGATAAGCTAGCAAGGTAAAAATAAATATATAAATAAAAACCAACAGTCAAATACTCCTGAACCCCCACTTAAGGATTCCCTATATCGTGGGTATCAGAAACTACGAGCACCATGGTACCACCACACCCAGACTCGGAACAAATATTTGCAGATCATGCAAACATTTGTCCAGTAGCGGGAATCGAACCCCTGGCGTCTCGGACTCGCCCGCCACGTCACCGCGGTCGTCAAAAACCACACTTGAACCGCGCTATTGTGTAAGCGAAATGGCAATGAAGTTCGTTATGAGGATCATTTTAACAGTCTGAGCAACTAGAGGAAAAACATCACGATATATCTTCATCCTTCTTCATGTTTGAAACATTTAAGATGTCGCTAAAATTAATGATAAAAGATAACCAAGAAATGACCAGTGGCATGAAAAGCAACTAATTCGTTGCTTGATGAGCTACGTTCAATAGAACAGTGAAGCGGTTTCGCCATAGTTTTATTTAGCCTTTAGCGCCTGACCGTTGATTTTATTGTGGCAGTATTGGTAAGACTAGACTTCTTCCGGCTTATCGACAGATTTGTTGAGTAAACGGTTTCCTAATTTGCGATGGCCATCAATTGACGGCCGTAATACAAGGTGATTCATAATATGTGTACTATTCCGAAAGGGACTTATTCCACAGCCTTTGCAATAAAGTTAGTTATTTAACTTTCGAAAATGTGAAAGTTTCCATTGAAAAAACACTTGCAAAAATCAGCTGTATTTGGGTAAAATCAGTTCAAACTCTTAGATTCAGCTGTTTTAGGTAGCAATTCGATATTTAACTTTACGTACGCTACCAGCATAATTAGTAATAAAGATTATAAAAAAGACCAAAAGTAGTAGATTTAAAAAAGTTAGGAAAAGAAGAATTGATAAGGTATGTATGTGTATTATATTTTAGGATTTTTATTGTTGATATAATAAGCCCCTTCTGGGTAGTGTGCTTTTTGCAGAACACATGGCATGTACAGTAAGAGTACTATTTCAAACCTTACTTCAAAGAAATTATGAAAGTCTGACGCATCTGCAAAATTATAGCTGCTATATGATAGTAGGCGCTTCTTAGGGAACCGTAGCTAAGTTCTATAATTACATGTCATGCCTTATTCACGTAAACAGCAGATTGTAACCGAATACCGGCTGACCAGTTTAAGTTTATGCATAACGCAAAAGTAGTGTACGGCTGCTTTGTACACTCGTATCATTGACTCTTTCCTGACCAGTCTGCATAAGATCAGTGAACTCTCTGAAAATGGTTTGAATTTGAATGGTTTGACTGGCCTCATAGCTCAGTTGGTAGTAACTCTGCCTTCTGTGCTAGAGGTCGCGGGTTCGATTCCCGCACTGAACAAACATTTGTGACTAACACAGATGTTTGTTCTGTGTCTGGGTGTTAAATATATATCTATTATGTATATCAGTCTCTGGTACCCATAGTACAGGCTATGCCTAGTTTGGGATCAGTTGACAATGTGTGATATGTCCGGAATATTTATTATTTATTTATTTATTTATTCCAGAGAAAGGATTAAGTGAACGTAGAGGCTCATGCAACATTGACACAAGTGAAGGACCTGAAAGAAAAGGGGGCAAGATACATTTTGTCTCCATTTTCATTATTATGGCCTGAATGTGCTACTTCAGTTTTCAGGAGCTGTCTGATTACACCCTTTAATGCTAAATCTGTTGTAAATACGGAGCTGGTAATCTTTTTTAAGTGCGGAGCTGGTAATCTGCTATACATACAGAGCTGGTAAATCATTTTTTTACATGCGGGCTGCTAATCTGTTATACGCTCGGAGCTGGTATTATTTTATAAATGCGTGGCTAGTAATCAGTTAGATGGAAAGCTGGTAATGTTTTGTAGATGCGGGTCTGGTAATCTGCTTTAAATGCGAAGCTGGTAACCTGTTGGATATTTAGAGCTGGTTCACGTGTAAATGCGCTGTCACGTAACTTGCATGACATAATGTTCACGGCCCGATGCGCGGCTTAATCACACGTGTCTTCTAGGTCGCTGAATAATGCAGCGGATAACCTGTTTGTTGATGCCGGCTTTATTACGATTGTCTTATCCAACAAAAACTGCATATTAAATTAAGCTTATTTTTACTTTGTGCAAGGATTATCAAGGAAATAGATACCTAAGTATAAAACAGTATAATAAGGGATATAGATAGATAGATAAACTCATTATTGTATACAAAGATAGAAAATACGAAAGAGAGAAACAAAACATATTACGTACAAAGAGAGGCTATATACTACAATCTTACAAAAAATAAATTAGGTTGCCCATGCACCAGTGTGTACGTTTTTGTATATTTAACATGTGTAAAAACGAAATAAATGATTATAGGGAAAAATATATTTGAAGAATGAAAATTTACATGAATACGAGTCATTTTTTAACACTTTTTTATATTTTACAAAATACACAAGAAACAGTTGAGTTCAGTTCAGTTCAGTTCATTTATTGATAACAAAAAAGAGTCACATGTCATTACATAATAATCGATTTTTAAAAATACCTATTAGCTAACAAATTCATTTTAATTCTTAGCTTAAGATTGACAATGAAATAAAAATATTGAATAAAATACATCTTTATGATAAAGGTCAAAAATAACGAATACTAAAATAATTTTTAATTGAGCTGTTGAGCTAACTAATGACTGTAAACGATCTAAGGAGAGCTCAAATTATCCAGATCACTATCAGAAGAAGCGTCCCCGAGACGCTGCGTGTGGTAATGACACGCTCTTGACAAAATAAAATAAAACTTTAGCAAATAACAGCCTAGTTTTGTAAGTTAAAAAAAAGTACTAATTTCATAAATATAACTTACGATATAAGTACGCAATTGGAAACTAGGGCAATTATTTGCAAAAACAAACATTTCACACTACACACACGAGCAAAAACAAAAACAAAATGTTATTTCCAAACTAGTAGAATGTACGATTGCGGTCATCACCCGGCCTTGACTCTCGTAACGGGTTCGATTCTCGAAACGAAAGCAAAAGTTGTTTGGTACGCGTAGCTGTACCTACGAATGTCCGTAGTAGTACTTTCTCGAGGAGAATACTTACACAAGTAAATCAATCAGTAGTGTTGACGACCTCGGTGGCGTAGTAGGCGAGTGTTCGACTGAGATGCGATGGGTGCGGGTTCGATTCCCGCTGCGGCACAAATGCTTGCATGATCTGCAAATATTCGTTTCCGGGTCTGGGTGTTGTGGTACCTTGGTACTCGAAGTTTTTGATACCCACGACACTGAATCCTAGTGTGGGGTCTGGACTATGTATGTGACTGTTGGGTGTTATTTATTTATTTATCATGTGCATTGAGATTCAGGCCTCAAAGCTCCTGAATAAAGGCGATAATTTTAATAATTTTTGGATTTAGGTATCTACTACAAACTATGCTATTACTTATCAGAAAGTTGTCATAATTCAATATTTTATCTGGGGTTGCGGAAAGCCAAAGCGTGATTACTCGATATAAATAAAAACGGTCAAGTGCGAGTAGGCTTCCGTACCACTGATTACATCCGGCTTTCTGATAATATTAACCGCAATTATTAGTTTTTTTTGTAACAAGGGACAAGGGATTTCAAATGAATCTCAGCTAGATATATTTCTTGGCCGCAAAAACCTCAAATTGTAAACTGTTATGAAATCGTTAAAGTTTTGAGTTTCAGCCACTTTTTCCTTAAAACTTAACTACTTTTATAGGTAAAAACACAAAATGCCTCAATTTTAGACGTTTCCCTTTATTTGTGTCAAAAGGCTTCCAATTTATTTATTTAAAATCGTATAACCTATTCATTGAGCTCCGTTCTTCAGCATATGACCAGCTCATTGCCTCTTCAGATCATTAAACTTAAAGAACCATGTAGCTAATGTATATTACAAAATGCGTAAAACCAATATTTCGTAACAAAATCCATTTGTATGTCCACACCGACCTAATTTTTGACACATACTTATTGCAAAAAACATACTTAACTCAGGAAACTATTCTGTTGTAATCTGCAGATAGCTTCTTTGTGAAGGTACCAATGTAATGAGTATTGGTAAAGATTCTGTGCATCATGTGTATCTGCTGTTTTTGTGCAATGACTCTAAATATGTATGACTTATACTTTTCCTTTATCCAGCAATGGATAGCCCCTAAATAAATAGAAAAGAAAAAAATAAAAAAAAAAAGTTCACTAGGGAAATACGGCTAATAATAAATAAAATAAATATACTTTTCCACACCTAAGCTCGTATCTTTAATACCCGTAAATAAATTATGAGGAATAAACTAAGTTAGTCTAGCTGCTATCAGTGTGCACGAATGGAGCCTCTAAAAGGCCTAAGAGGCGCACTTTAATTCTTTCACTACACTGAATCTTTCACTGCCAGCCATAGGCCCTTTCAGGGCCATCATACTTCAATCAAAAAAGAATCAGTGACGTCGTTGTCTCCAAAAAATGTGGGCTCTTTGTCATATTCTTTGGTTAAGCAGCACTGGAGGAAACTTTTTTTTTTTATTTTTTTTATTTTTTATACAACTGAGGTGGCAAACAAGCATACGGCCCACCTGTTGGTAAGCGGTTACCGTAGCCTATGGGCGCTTGCAATACCAGAGGCATCACGCACGCGTTGCCAACCCTGAACTCCCTTCCCCCTAAAGAGCTCTGGCAACCTTACTCCCTTACTCACCGCAGGAACACAACACTATTTGAAACAAATAATGTTATTGGCTGCTATCTTCTGTAAGGCGGAGGTACCTCCGCAGGCGGGCTGCTCCAATTTAGAACGAGAAAATCTCACTATGCCCTACCTCATAATAATGAAAATTCAGCTTTTCAAGTCAATTTTGTTGATCGCAGGGAGCAGTACCAAGGCATCAAGCCTCCAGTGCTCCGATCTGAGCTGGACTTCGATCCCGGTTCCAAGTACCACGTGCCCGCCAACATCCCGTACATAAGGTAAGTTCATAATCTATTCTTTGTTTTACCATTTATCTCTTGATTTGCTCATTCGGCTAATTTGAACAATGAAATGGAATAAATTAAAAATGAACAAAATAGGCATATAGCTGTAATTACTGCATTTTAGACATCCTCTAAGATCGCAAAGCGCTCAGATCCTTGATAATATCTAAGGGGGGATAGTCGAAGGCATGTCTAAACAATATTTGTAATATGTTGTAAGCCCTTCGTCTCTTGTATGAATATAAACTGGCAATTGAAAATGTCAGCTTTTTTCTATGTAGTAATGCTTGGTTTTACTAAAGATTCGTTTAGATGTAAATAGCTTCGAACCTCGAGGACGCGATTCTCGGACTAGATAAAAAAGTTGAATCGTGTTACCTACATGTATGATTATCGCATGTAAACATATGAATGTGAATGTTGCCTGGAGATTCTTGCTTGCGATAATTTCTTTAAGGTGAAGAACCACAGATGTTTGGTCGATCATGACAACTGTGAAGTAATAGTGTGACCATAGTTTCGCTCGCGCGGTTCCTTGATAAAAGTAACCTATGTCCTTCGATAGGGCTTAGAGCTTAGAGCGGTTATAGGCCCTGTTCAGGGCTACCATTTCTTAACCTGGTCACTGATCTAATACAGGATGACTTTGTATAACTGACACGAAAGTAGTCAACCACCTACACATAGGTACGGGTATCCTTGTCAAACAAGACCACACGTCGAGTAAAACAAGTTATGCTATAACTTATTTATAACTCGATCTAAGATTGATATGATACAACGTGAAGAGTTAGAATCTTGCGTTGATAATTACGTAAAAGTTACGTAAGGTAATGTGGTTCTCTTAACGAGTGCGGTTATGAAGGAAACTTGGAGTAGATATAAGCAATATAGCCCAACTGTCGTTAATTGCAATTTTTCCAGCAGTGCGTAACTTTTGAATAAGTTTGTATTTATTGAGCTATGGCATGGTGGCATGATGGTATGGTGTGTAAGTGCCCGGTTGCGGTGGAACAAATGTTTGCATGATTCCCAAATATTAGTTCCTAGTTTGAGTGTTATATCGAATTTAAAAAATGAGCTACAAATCAACTTCAAAACTCAAGTCTATATCAACATTTTTTTATTAAGACACCCCCATCGCTTTACCGTTTTAGAACTTGACAACATTGACATTGGCAAAATTGTGGCAAATAGTCACAGAAACTGTAAAGAAAATAAGAAGAAGAAGACAGGTTAAAATAGTAGTTACACAGTTGATAATGGCACAAGTTAGTGGTTTGATAGATAACTGTTTAGTATTTGTTAGATACATCTTTACTTTAAGCGCTGTGACATCATTTTAAAAATTATTAAATTTATGCTAATCAATAAAAATTGATTTCTCGATATTTAATGTCTATTTAATTATTTCTTAAACAGTTAAAACAACTTTTGTAGGCATCTTTTTGTCTATAGTAGTGCTTTTTGTTCGCACCCCGATCCGATACCAGCCTTATTATTACTCCGAGGCAGGAAACTACGCTGAGGCTTAGCCATTTGTGTTACTGGTGTAACGAGATATTCACATCAGATCGAACTACTTAGTATACAATTTTTATGTAATCAGCAAATATGTTGATTATTATAGGCTCGGACAAGTTGAAATTCTTACTAAATCTGATTAAAACTGCGTTGATTACATTACTGTCAACATTACGACCAACATTACTCTGCTTTCCGTTTTCGCTCGCCTTCCGTCATTTGATTGACGTACTTTATACAGCGTTGACCCTATTTTCAACATTATGTTTGAAGTAAATAAAGGCTTTTTTTTTTTTAATATAGTTCCGTTCAAAGCACAAAGGTTTTTTGGTAGTTAAAGCAAAAAAACATATCCCATATTTTGTTTTCGATTATTAAGAATACAGTGAATTTATATACAAAAGACATAAACGCGCTCGCTGTTCGTGTACATTTTTGAAAAAAAGCGTATTATGATTTTGTGTTTGTGATTGTATCACGCCGTAATTGCGTAACTGATTTGTATGAAACTTGGTATAGATTTCGTTTCTGATGTCATAGGTTACTTCCGTGTATCATGCGAGCAAAGCCGAGTGCGTCAGCTACTAGTTCTTTAAAAAAAAACGAATTGCTATAATTAATGATTTAATACAATCCTGAGCGAAGTTTTACTTTTATATTCTTCAAAAAGTACTTCCGATTTTATCTCGTGTTTTTGAACTGTTGAAAGTATGCGTGTTCCAACTTTTATTATTCATGAAATGGTTGCGTGTATTGTGAAATATTTTAATGTTCGACCACTCTATCATGAGATGGCCTGGTTTTATGTCTTTACTACGAATGCCTCCGACTTCGATCGTGTGCAGCTTTTTCCTCTGGCCACAGAACTACAGGAACTCGAGCATTCCTGCACTACAAAAGACAGCTGCCTCCAGGTTTATACGATGTAGGCTTTAAGCTGTGTGGTGAATGTGAGTCAGTCAGTCATTATCACGTTTTATATAAATATCTGTATGTCTGTTTTCTCCTTCATTAGAAATTGTATGTGTCAATTTGCCAAAACAAAGGTCAACTACATACGCTGACTTGTTAGTTATTTTGTCATTGCTATTTAAACTGTAATAAAAGACAAAAATGTTTTTGAACAATGGATTTGTTAAGAATAACGATGTAAGTGTGTTTTGTCAAATTGCAAACAAAAGATTTCTCTTGGCTTGTTAGATCTAACAAAAGAATCATACTGTTTTGTAAGAGTTGACTCATCAAAACACAACAAAATTGAACACCTGTTTTTGGTAAAGTTGGTTTATTAAATTCTTAATAATTATACTTACTCTTTTATCCAAGCCTATACAGAGTGTACAGTAAGTTTTTGAACTAAGCTATTAATAGGCCTTTAGGTGCTTACAATGATCCATAGATGGCTCAATTATTTGTAAAAAATAGTATAGACTTTTATCCCTACAAACGGTAGACATGGCTCCAGCAGGTACTTGTATCAGTTGTAATTTCTTTTAATATTTGTAAAAAAAAGTTCTGACAGTTGTAATGGATACTCCTCAAAAAGTCTTATACCAAGTATTCTGTTATACCTAGTACCAAGTTTAGAAATACTGACATAAAACCCATTGAGTTATTTATTTTCTTCTTAGATTGATATGAATAAAAGCACATAACAAGATTTATCACGAATTTTAATACTTCCGTTACTATTTACAATAATCACGTACATTAACCAGTCGTTATTAACAAACTAACACGAGATAACAGCTACAACTAGGATTGAGAGATCAGTCAGTGATGATGATGATAGTCATGACTTTCGTGATGGTCCTCGTGATGGTGATGATGATGAGGAAGATCCTTTATAATCGGAACTGGTACCTTAACCGAGTATGGAACGTGTTTCTCGACGTGGTGTGCTACGTGCTTTTCAATCTCGACCGGGTAAGGTCTTTCCACAGGAACATTCACGGGGATCGGGACCTTCTTCTCCACTGGGTAGGGAATAACCTTCTCCACTGGGTAAGGGTGGACAACTGGTACTTTGACATGGTACGGCACGGGTTTGTCAACGTGAACGGGCACTGGGTTGTCGACGTACACCTTCACGGGGTAGGGTACTTCCTTCTCTACCTTGTAGGGTACTTTCTTCTCCACGTGTACGGGTACAGGCTTGTCTACATGGACCGGGACTGGGTGGTCAACATGGACTTGCACTGGGTAGTGGATTGTCTTCTCGACGGGGTAGGGCACGTAAACCTTGACTGGCACTTTCACGGGGAAGGGTACCTTCTTCTCGACGGGGTAGGGGTGGGGTATGGGCACTTCAACGGGTACTGGAACGTGTTTCTCCACTGGGTACGGAACCTTTTCGTACACCTTGTATGGTACTGGGTTGTCAACATGTACCTTTACGGCAACCGGGATGTGTTTAGTGACTGGATAGGGTTTCTTGATGTATTCGGGTACTTTGATGGTTTCCTTGACGGTGAAGTGAACGGTTTTGTAGACCGGGTAGGGTTGCGGTACGGGGACCTTTACTGGGTAGGGAACCTTCTTCTCCACTGGGTACGGAATGCGTTTTTCTACTGGGTACGGTACTGGCACTTTTTTGATTGTAGTTATGGTTTTATGGTGCTCCTCGTGGTGGTGTCCATGATCATGGCCTCCGTCGTTGCCTCCGAATCCTCCTTCACCACCGTGGCCTTGGTCGCCGCCATAACCTCCTTGGTCGCCGCCATAACCTCCTTGGTCACCGCCATAGCCTCCGTGATCTCCGCCATAACCTCCTTGGTCACCGCCATAACCTCCTTGGTCGCCGCCGTAGCCGCTAATCTCCTCATGTCCTCCAAAGTCTCCGTAGTACTCCGATAGTCCTCGCTTGTCCTGCTTCTTCTCTTTCACAGATTTTTCCTCAGCCTTGTTGTTCTTTTCTGCCTTTTCCTCTGCCGTGGCCAGGCTTATAGCCACGGCCAGGAGTAAGCAAGATCTCTGAAATAAAAAAAAGGTCCTTAGCATTGGCACAAATTTTGAAATTGCTCCTTAGTTTAAAATATTTCTACATAATTTTAATCATTCTTTACGATCAAGATGTCAGTTTCATACAGATACGTACAGTCTATTTATAGAAAAGTGTGAATTGTAAACAAATAGCAAAGCTTTCAATCTATATTTAGTTGTAAATAAAACTGTAGGTATCACTGAACTATCGCAACTTTCAGACAAACATTTTCACGCCTTGCAGATTCAATCGAGACATCAATCAAACTTTGCAGAAAAATACACACAAACTTTTCAAAAAAAAATCACAATTTTAAACGAGCTTTTTCACTATCATTCAAACTTTTCACTTTCAGACACTTTTGTAATTTAGATATACGTTATCACTTTAGATATATTTTTTTATAACATACTAATACTAACCAATAGCTTCATTTCGCTTTGCTAGTACAGCGAATTGCTTCGGAGTGTGGCCTACCTGGCGCACGCGCAGGTTTTATACTGTGTGTATGTGGGACCGTGTGCACGTGTTGAAAACACTTTCGCCCGCTTTCGGGCTGTGTGTGGGTGAAGATGGGTTCAGTGTCAATTTTCGGGTTAAAGAACTACTGAAGGGGTGCTAAACCTTACCATAAATTATAATAAGATTATCTAAGTTTCTTGGCAACAACTTTGTTACACAACTAGAAATGCATACTGGCGAATAGCCCCATGTTCTTAAACTCTTCCGTAATATGAAGAAAAATATACTATTTCACATGTCACATCTCTTCGAATTTTTACGTTCTTAGACATGGCGGTTTCCTTATAACGCTTTCTTTCAGATTTTGAGAGCACTGGTATAGCGTACATAAATTTTCCGAATGGAAAATTCATTGATGCACGACCGGGATTCGAACCCAAGCCCTGATTGTAAGGCGGGGCACTACCACCACTCCACAAGTGCTCTCACATGTATGGTATCAAGAACAGCGCCCGCAAAAAATTGACAAGCTATTCACTTTTCACTTCTCACGGTGTCAAAGTCAAAGTCAAAGTCAAAAGGCGTTTATTTCAATAAAATCACTAGGATCACTTTGAAACGTCTCAGAAACTAGGTGAAGCTATGCCTGTTCCTCGCGACCAAGCCTAGAAGAATCAGGCAACAAACACGTCTTGGTGCCTATAATTTTTTTCGATGATCCTTTTTCACAAAATGGAATTTGTGACAAGTGGGTAACTCACGGACATTACGGAATCGGGCCTTTAGTCTTCAATAAAGTTATAGTCCTTTTTTGAGCTTTCACTTGTGAGTAGAAATTCAGATAATCTCATACAATTGTTCCGATTATATCATAATATTAATTTATAGTAACCCCATTACTTAGCTTCGAGTTATAATTGAGCTTTACATCACAACTATTAACTTTATACAAGCGTAACATTCTCATTGATACACGCGGTATGTAAACAAGTCAGACAATATAACAATGTGTTACGTAACTAGTATGGTATCCCGTCAGAATATTTTTTTTTTATTAAAGGACTCTTCCCGAACTGAGTTCTCGCGATGTCCGGTAAAAGATAGTGCTTCAATTGTACCTCAACGATCATTTGTTGAGGCACAATTAAGATAAACTTTGAAAATTGCATCTTTAGCTAATATCCAATCTTACCTGAACGACGAAGTCATTGAAACTTAACCTATTCAGAGCTTAAGTTATGTTGGTTCCCTAATACTATTTTCGTTGTATCCTCTAAACTTTTATGACCTTGAGAAACATAAACATCGTTTTGGAATGTAAGAATACAAAGCCCTTTCACATGACCCTTTTTTGAAAACCCCCTTTTGGATACCTATATCTTAGCAACCACTTGGCCGATTTAACTCATATTCTTATCAGAAAATCTTGAATTGTTTACCTCCTAAATTCCATGCAGATAAGATTGACGGTTCGAAAGTTTCACTCTAACAAATGAATATAGATAAAAAGAAGAATTTTTTTTAGAGATGTTCTCTCACTTCGTTCGTTAAATCAACTACAAGTTTTTTGTTTGTTTTCAGCTTTAACTTTTTTTTTGCAACCGTTTTGTTCTTGGTCCCAATCAATCCCATAACTTCTTTTGAATAGCTTTTGATTTGACACCAAATAAGTAATAAGATTTATGTATATAGTTTTATCATGGAAATAGGGCTTAATAAACTACAATTTATGCTTACAATTCTTGCCTTTTTTTGTGTAAATACGCCCCTTCAGGTTTTTTATACATTTACCGGAACAAACTGTATAGGTACAGTTTGTTCCGGAAAATACTCTCTATTCTATCTCAACTCTTATAGATTATAACAGTTATTAGTTGGTGGCACCAGCCGCTAATATCTAAATAATAAATAATCTAGCAAATTTCTTATAACATTCAATATGATAAATACGTTTTAGCTTTTAGTAGAAAATAACTATTTTCATGGTCAATGACCACAATATCGCAATGGTCAACTGCGTGTGCAGTGGTCAAATCTAAGCTAAACACGCCATATCAGCATTTACCCTGGCTGCATTACCATGTTAAGGTCATAACTTAAAAGGCCCTTGTGCCTCATACAAAAATTTTCCTCTGAAGCTCAAATCAATGAAATATATTTTTGCCGAAAAAATTGAGCTTATCAATTCGGTGACTGTGAAATAGGCTCTCTATTTTTATCCCCGAGAATGGTAGACAATCATCTCAGATCTCCAGGCGATCAGATCCTTGAAAACGTCTAAGGGGGTAGTTAGAGGCACATTCAAACATTATGACATTCCACTTTCTGCAGTAATGCGTATTCCATACGTGACAGGTTACAAGCCCATCGCCGCTTATTATTCTTGCTGGCTTCCTCACGATGTTTTCCTTCACCGTAAGAGCACGTGGACGTCTACATTTATAGATAGATAAAAAGAGTTGATGCACACGCGGACTTGAAACTACGACTTTCGGTTCATAAGTTGAACGGTCCTCCTACTGGTTACCACGTCTAAGCAAACTACTGAAGCCTAATAGGTCAATAAACTAAGATTGCAACAAAATATATTCTAAGCGATCCTTAGTATTCAAAATCAGTGCTGAGAACTCAATAAAAATACACACAGAATCTAAAATCGTTCCGATTACGTGTTTTGGCTTAGTAGAGCAAGGAAGCCAATCCTGAGCATAATTAAATTTATCTTATGCCACAGTTTTGTAATAGCATTATGGCTCGCTATTCGTGTTACTTGTTCGTTCTTGGTAATCCTGCATTAAGTCAATGACATTACTGAGACAAAATTACAGCCAAATGTTGCGCAAAGTATGGAAATACAATAACCGATCACGGTTTCATTCTACTTGCTTGCTTGTCGTGTCACTGATTCTTTCTTGGTCATTCTGTATTAGGTCGGTGACCAGGTTGAAGTATGGTAGCCCTAAAAAGGGCCTATGACCGTCGGTGCAAGAATCAGTGTAGTGAAAGGTTTAAAATGTCTTTGACGTCTCTTTGGTAGTCTGTTTAGTGGAATGGCTTTTTGACTGAATTAAACGTTATAAAGTAGAATTGGTCCCCAGACCGTGGTCCCCTTCTATAGGAAATTTAAATCCGGTTGGTTATGGGAAGCTTTTAAAGTTCAATTTTATAGTTTCCTGCAGGCCAATTCTTTGTCAAGCCAAGCCATTTTGAACTAAAGCAATTACTCCAAATATGGCCCGTTATAAAAAAAATATTCTATAACAAACTGCGGCTGAAATTTACGAAGTAATCACGGATATGCGTTTATAGGTACGTGTTAATTGTCCCGCATCGGGCGCCATGGATTTTGGTTTATGACATAGCACTGCATCCACTATCGACAGCGCCTGCAACGGACGCTGACATAGACGAACTAGAAAAATACGTTGCGTGTCGGTGACGTCACAAGGATTAGTTTGAAGATGTGCTATGAAAATGCGCCTGTTGCGAGGCAGCTGTGGGATAATGATGCGCATAGTACTTCACATAGATACACCACGTATCCTTATCTAGCATCCCTAGCTTCAACGAGTGTCCTATCCTACTAAATGCGAAAGTTTGTAAGTATGGATGGATGTTTGTTACTCTTTCACGTAAAAACTACTAAATGGATTTTAATGAAACTTCACAATAATATAGCCTATACATCAGAATAACACATAAGCTACAATTTATAAAGTCATTGTGCGAATTGTCCAAAATATGACTACTAGCTACTGGAAATACTAATCCTGCGCAGACAAAGTCGCGGGCACCAGCTAGTGTAAAATACTTTGATTCGTTGCACTTTTTTCCACCAGAGCTAAGATAGGAAAATAAAGCAATCCTATTGAATTTTTTCATCGCTTACCACTAAGCTATATCTTTGGTGCAAAGGCAGCACGGATGTTCAGCTGTTGGTTTTAGACCGATGATGAAGCGAAACTGGACTATGGCGAGCGCAGAAGGTACTGCGGCCGAAAAAAGTTAGGTTAGGGCAACGACCTCAAGGGCACCACTTAGGTACGGACCTTTTTTTTTTTTTTTATACAAAAATGCTAACGTTTGACCACAATCTCATCTGATGTTGGCCTGACCTTGGCTTGGGCCGTTGCTAGAGGAAGGTTTATTTGAGAAGGGCATCACCTGAAGGGGCGAAAATGGAGGGAAGGGATGTCGTCGTCGACCCCACCGGCAAGGTCGTTATGATGTGTCGGGGTTTTACGATGTGATTACATGTCTTGGCTGATGGAGGTATTAAGTGGAAAGGCAGCCTGTGTGCCCCAAAGATGTGGAAGAGCGGAAATGCCTAACACAAGTATTACTTATATACTTAAAAGGTGTTTCCAACTATGGTCAAAACTATTGTAACTTTTATAATTGAACATAACATTTTGTATTTGTATTTTAGCCTAAGCCATGATAAAAGCTCTCGTTTGGTCTCAGAACTCGCGACGATTGTACCTGCGATATGCAAATATGAATGTTATTGGTGTATTGTGCGTTGTGCCAACTCCGTTCGGATTATGCTACGCCGCTCACATAATCTGTCGTCCGACTTGTATTACTATGCAGGCAATTATAATTTTGCACAATTATTATGAAGCAATACTTGCGCTTATAATCAGATCAAGGGAATAAAATCGAACTTTAGTACAATTTACTGAAAGGTATGTGACTCTAATGAATTTTCGTAGGATTTTGTATAGATTGCTTTTTGAATACGTTGCTTGGTTTTTAAAGAGATAAGAGATATTAAGATCTGGTACCAGAGTGTTGGTGGTATTTTAAATAATAAAATGCGTGTGGTGCCTCATAATCATCATCATCATCATTTCAGCCGTACGACGCCCACTGCTGAACATGGCCTCCCCCACAGACAGAGCGAATTCCTTATCATGTGGGGGGATTTGCCCATACTCACGCTGGGCATGCGGGTTGTCGAGCGCAGTTAGAGCTATCGTTGTTAAAATGAGGGACGCTGCTGCCCATCCCCTAGCTTTTTTCCCTTAGTCGCCTCTTACGACATCCGCGGATAGGTAGATATGGAGGGGCCTATTCTTCCGCCAGGGCCACCACGGCCAAATTTGTGGAGCCTCATAGAAATAGAAATAGATAAATATTTATTTTGCGTCACAAATAAAACAAATGTTGGAACAAATAAAATATAAGCTTCAAAACTAGACACAAAAACGGTCACCACTCAGCTGGTGCCGCATAACACAGTGGAGATGCTGCGGCGCTGGTTCACTGTGGTGCCACAGAGCAATGACGCGGCAACTGCGATACACTCGCACATAATAATAATAATGAGGTCATCATCATCATCATAAATTCTACGTAAGTACTTATAACCAGTCCTGCATAGGTCTATAAATACCTGTATTTAAGGTCAATGACCGGAAGTCGGTGGCATAATGAATCACCCAGCTGCATGCATTCATTTTTTTCCATACAAAATTAAATGTGACGTCCTTGGTGGAGTGGAAGAGTGCACGTCTGAGATGCAAGGGGTGCGAGTTCGATTCACGGTGCGGGATAAATGTTTGCATGATCTGTTGCGAGGATGGATGTTGTGGACCATAGTTCTCTTAGTTTCTGGTACACACGACACAGGGAAATCCTATTGTGGTCAGTATAATAATACCCACAGCTACACACGCGCGGCTCAATCGATTCAGATGAAACTTGGAATAGATTTTTATTTATTTATTTATTTGGAAGACTAACAGCACATAAAAACATAATTAGCATGGAAATTTAGAAACAAAAGGCCAATAATAGGAGGAGGTAGGGCACAGCGAGATTTTCTCGTTCTGAATTGGAGCAGCCCGCCTGGAGAGGTACCTCCGCCTTACAGAAGATCGCAGCCAAATAACATTATTTGTTTCAAATAGTGTTGTGTTCCTGCGATAAGGTTGCCAGAACTCTTTAGGGGGGAAGGGGGTTCGGGGTCGGCAACGCGTGCGTGATACCTCTGGTATTGCAAGCGCTCATAGGCTACGGTAACCGCTTACCAACAGGTGGGCTGTATGCTTGTTTGCCACCTCAGTGGTATAAAAAAATAATAATAATAATAAGTCTTCACTGATAGAAACATAATAAAAAAGAAAAAGAGCACAGAAAGATAGATAGTTATTTTCTTAGAATACCATATAGGCTACTTTTTATTTAGGTACCACGCGAGCGAAGCCGCCAGCGCAACCTAGTCAGTTTATTTATTTATTTATTTATTTTTTGGAGAACCAACAGCTTTGTTACATTTGATTGAACAGTTATAAATCTCTTCCCATTCTCACGTTACGGACTCTCCTTGCCTCACTTAACGTTGTAACATCATTGATTATTCTTCGATCGTAATGAAACATCATCATCATCATCATTTCAGCCGTACGACGTCCACTGCTGAACATGGCCGCCCCCACAGACAGAGCGAATTCCTTATCATGTGGAGGGATTTGCCCGTACTCACCCCGCTGGGCATGCGGGTTGGGGAGCGCAGTTAGAGCTATCGTTGTTAAAATGAGGGACACTGCTGCCCATCCCCTAGCTTTTTCCCTTAGTCGCCTCTTACGACCAGTGTTGCCAGTGGCAGATAGTCAAATATAACATGAGACAGCTCAAAAAGTAACATTTTCCCGAGAAAAGTTACATTACCTTATATTATGTGGAAATACTTATAAGGGCACTTTATTACAGAAAAACTAAAATAAGTTGTCTGTCCTGTCCCATTTGTACAACTTCGAAAAAATCGTAATAATGAGGGGTTTTTGATTTGCATTTAAAAACAAAATTAGTTTCATATTCCTCGATAGATGGCAGTGTCCCAATTGGTAATTAGAGTATATCAATGTCAAATTAAAGGAAAACAAACTTTTTCAAAAAAGAAAGAAGAAGAAGTTCTTAGTTGTTTCGTTCGTTTGTGCCTGAGTTGAGTTTTGTTATTTCTATTGTTTTTCGCTATATAACGCGTAATACATTACTCACAGTACCTACACACCTCTATTTGACAACTCAACTTTAGAAACAAATACTGTAGGTAGCTATTAGGTACCTATTTACCTTTGATTAGCGGAGGTCGATTAACAAAATCAAATTCTAGGGCTACACCGCCGCCGCCAGCCGGTAACCTACTCTGCCCACTCACTCCTAGTTCCTGTAAACAAAACTAAAGTTCCTAAAACAATGTGCAGTGAACGGTATAGTACCTACCTACTATGCTTATGCTTATTTACTTGTAACATAGACGTTAATACAAAAATAATCATATTTCAGTTGCCAACACGACTTGTTGAATTGCTGATTCCATAAATACCTACTCACTTATTACATAGGTAGTAGTTTTACTACCTACAATAAATGCAACATTTGCTTACCAAGTAATGTTAGCAATTACAAGTCACTGTACAAACGGTTCACACTCACAATCACTTCTGCTTCTTCAATAAAACTCTATTTTATCCAACCAACCCAGATCACAAATTCAATTCACAACTTCACAACAGTTCAGTTGCGGGCGGCGGCATCTTGCGGGCACTCTAGTCACCACTCGCTTATGCTCGCTCGCCTAAGTAGGGTAGGATGGAAGATTGAAAAATACACGAGAGTGAGTATGCGGTACGACGAAGATTTTCGCGCGGATGTCGTCCGTCGCATCAGTCAGTCAGTCCACAAAATCAAGCACGCCAACATGACGAACAAAAACATTGTTGGATGCGTTCCGTTTCACGATATTGTTTTGTGCCAACATGACGAACAAAAACATTCTTGGATGCGTTCCGTTTCACGATATTTTTGTGTTTGCTGGTTTTTTTTTCAAGTTTATTTATATTGACCTAAAAGTAACACAAAGTAACATATTGAGTCGTGTAACATGGAGGTAACATGAGAGGGTCAAAAGTAACGTAAAATGTTACAAAAGTAACATTCTGGCAACGCTGCTTACGACATCCGCAGATAGGTAGATATGGAGGGAAACATAATTACAATTAATAAGTAGACATCAATTCACAATCCGGATATAATATTACGGGCCAATAATATGTCTTAAGTAATCTTAAGCTCTAGTAATCATAGCTCGGAGATCCGATGGCCGTCGGCGCAGAAAGGTTCTAGAGTAGACCAGGCACCGGAGAGCGCAGCGTAGGACGGACCCCCACTAGATGGAAAGACGACCTGATGGTTGCAGAGAACTGTTGAGTGCAGGCCGCACAAGAACAGTCGTTTTGAAAATCGTAAGGGAGCGCATTAGGCGCTAGGCGCTAGGCGTTACCACCAAATGTCTCCGTTTTTTATATCGCCTAAAATTCCACCAATTCCATTCAATTAATCTAATATTTATATTGGGTACATTGTTAAATAATAGACTGTAGTACACTTATGAACGTCAAACATAATAATATAACAAAAATAAAATAACACGGCATTAATTAAAAGAAAATTAAATAAATCATGTCATAAATGTCAATAAAACTTTAAATAATAAATGTCACACAATAACTAAACATAATAAAGGCTACCTACACCTAACTGAGGTGAGGGAATTATCCAAGGTAAAATTCTGTATTTGGTTTCTGTGTTAGTAGAGGGAAAAAATATACTCCGCTGAAAATACAAGGGCAAACCCGTTGCTGATTTAAAGTAGGTTGACCAAAACGACAAGTGTCACCTACAACCATAAAAAGAGGTGACTAGTAGGGCAAGGTCCAACTTTTCGTAAAAATTAAATATAATCCTGGCTTTTACAATCAAATCTGAAAGTTTGCCTTTCAAACTGAACCAATAAAAGTGTGAAATTCTATATTAAGAGGTCCCAAACAGAGATCGAACGACGGTGAGCGTTGACGTTGTTGGTCGAGCGTGGCATATCTGCATCAATTTCCTCTTAAAATGTTTAAAAAAGCCGACTCCAATGCGTTCTTGTTAAAACTTCTAGCCGAATACTCCCTCCTAATGTTTATTTGGCGTTTATACGTTTATATAATGCACGCTATTTTGCTTACTCAGGATGCCACTCGCCAAACACTCTTTCTCATAAAAAAAAATTGTAACAAAATCGTCCACAAAAAATATGTTGCGGTAAATCGTGATGCCAAAATAACAATATGATGAAGTTTTTTGAAGTTAGCAATCCTTAAATATTACAATTTAAATCGAGTACTTCGGGATTATTTTCTATTCACCAGCGAAAGAGACATCAAAATAGAATAAAAATTGTAGGAGATACAAACGTACGGATAACTACATTACCACACTATTGAAATAGTAACGCCGACATACGGTACAATTTAGACAGAAACGCGTGCAGTCATCACTGATTGTACGCAATCTCTAATTCTAATTCTAATCGGGGGTGGTTAGACCTGCACTGACTTCCAGCTGTGGGGTGTTTTGTGCATTGTCCCCCTATGCTAACCGTACCCCAGCCAGCCCAGCTCCTTAAAATAGCGAAGCAGGACTTTGGGTCGTTGGTAACATTCTTTCAGTATCCCTGTATGCGGCGGTGTCTGGGAGCCGCTTCCGATCACGGCCCGCAGACCCGATGTGGCCCTGGCCTCTTCCGTGGCTGTACAGTGCAAAATTACGTGCTCTACTGTTTCTTCTCCCTGTACGCACTCTCTTTAGCTACTATTTTCCAGATACCTTTTCCAGGTTTCCGCGTGAAAAAAGCCGTAGGCAGCAGCTAGTTGAATTTTAAACAATACGGGATGCAATGCAGTTTCATAAATAATGACAGCCGCGTTCTCACATTAGCGATTTACAGAGCTCGATAAAATTACAGCCTAGGGCTCCGGGCGCGGTGCCAGTGCAAGCGACAAAATCAGCAATCCTGCTCATAATTTTGTGCATAATAAAACAAAAACTAAGAAAAAAGATACCTTATTTACAGAAATATACTTTAAACTAATACAAGTTAATATTTACAAAATACACAAGAAACAGTTGAGCCATCTAAAGACCGTTAAAAACGATCTATAGATAGCTCAACTGATCCAGATCACCACCAGTCGGAAGCGTCCCCAAGACGCTGGCAGAATTGCCACGCTGGATGGCAATAATAAAACATAAGTTTTTCGATTTTGTTACTTGCAACCAGCATTGTGATTTCATGGATTTTATATTCATAACATAAACAATTATTTTGCGTGATTTGCTTTGTGTTATTACTGAAAAAGCATTATTTTCGAAATTAAAACAGTGTGCTCAAGCCTTTTAGAAAAGAACCTTGATAATGGATGGACAGAGGTCTGAAAAATCTCATAGATTTTTTGTTATTAGTTTCACATTTATATAGCATTAATTTGGAATAAAGGAATGAATGAAATAGCTTTTTTGTTCATCAGATAAAAGTACAAACTAAAAACCAAAACTGCACAACTGTTCTATCGCTAAGAAGCGATCTCTTTCAGACAACCTTAGGATTGAGGTAAAGCAAAATTGGTCCAACAAAATAAGCGGTGACGAAAGAAATTTTGAAAAAATGGACTTATCATGACCTTATTGGGTAACTATTTTACTCCCTCTATATTTTCAGAATTCTTTTTTTTTAATATACAACTGAGGGGCCAAACAAGCATACGGCCCACCTGTTGGTAAGCGGTTACCGTAGCCTATGAGCGCTTGCAATACCAGAGGCATCACGCACGCGTTGCTGACCCCTCCCACCTCCCCCCTAAAGAGCTCTGGCAAATTTACTCACCGCAGGAACACAACACTATTTGAAACAAATAATGTTATTTAGCTGTGATCTTCTGTAAGGCGGAGGTACCTCCCAGGCAGGCTGCAATTTAGAACGAACGTTTTTGGGAGTGTAATTACATGCATTAAATCTACGTGACTAGGAGAGTAGAAGCGAAGCGTTTGTTTTGATTGTTCCCGCTTCGTTTGCGGTCCCGCGCAGCTTAGATAAAGATAAAATATTTATTTAAATCGCGTAGGTTTGGCCAAAGCTTTGTAGAAATCGAGATTATTTTCTGGAACGCGGAATTACTATGAAAGGTTGTGTAAGCTTAGTTTATTACTTGAAATGAAGAACTACGGCATCACTTGCAGCTGTAAGCGGAAATTACGGCAAGCGGCATACATAGACGTAAATAGCCTAGAATAACAATCATCATAATTTCAGCCGAAAGGAGCCTCCAAGAGGCGCACTTTAATTCTTTCACTACACTGATTCTTTCACCGACGGCTATAGGCCCTTTTCAGGGCCACCTTTTTTTTTTTTTTTTTTAACGTGGGGAAATCCTCATGGATCCCTCCCTTTGCGGGGGCAAAAGAAGGGTATGTCGGACTCTTACCGACTAAAACCACCACGTTGGCCAGCCTCCATGCATGTCAAGGGGCTCCGGGATCTCCAATGGAATGCACCGGTGCCCCTCTCGCATTTTGCCTGTTGGTGGAGCACAATCCCGGGAATGGCACCCATAGCCACGCCCAGAACCCGCGCACGATGTGCGCGGAGCTCACGGCGGCACTTGCCCGGAGTGCCGCCGCCATCCCGGATCCGCTTACGAGCAGCCGGAACCCCGCTCCGACCACCCACGGACCCGCCACCTTCAGGGCCACATTACCTCAACCTGCCACTGACCTAATGACAGGATGGCCAAGAAAGAATCAGTGACACGACAAGAAGAAGAAGCCGTAGGACGTCCACTGCTGAACATAAGCCTCCCCCATAGATTACCAGAAACAATTATAATTAATAATAATTAATATTCCGGACATATCACACACGGTCAACTGATCCCAAACTAGGCATTAGGCATTAGGGGGGATTGGCCTATTCTCGCCACGCTGGGCATGAGGGTTGGCGAGCGCAGATAAAGCTCTTGTTGATAGGGAACGGTGCTGCCCATCCCCTAGCTTTGTTTCCCTTAGTCGCCTTTTACCACATCCACGGGTAGAAATGGAGGGCCTATTCTTCAGTCGGTATTCTTCTTCCTGTCTAATGTAAAGCTTTTAGCGAGACCGGCAGTCTATATTAGCCTATAATTTATTTATTAGTTCACATGCATTCTGTCACAATTAGATACAATAGTAATCTTCGTGTTTACGCATAAACAGCTAGCTAACATCGCGAACAAATGATACAAAAACGCGAAATCTTTATCTCGACACGTAACTTTATAGTGATGTGCGACCGTTTTGGAGATTAGGAGTCGATATTTCATTAATTTTAAATTTTGTGTTTAATTTGCCCATAATGCCTACCTACTGAAACTTCATCAAATATTTATCAAATGAATTTCTCCTTTATTTGCTAGAAGAAAGAGTACTCTTCAATAATTGAATCAACCTGTTTTTGTTTTTAGTATTGGTATTATGTATCCGTCTAGCCTGTTAGAGCGCTCTATTGTGTATAGACCTCTCTAATACAGCACTATTTACGGCTTTTTGATATCCTTTTTACGAGAGGTAGGGCACAGCGAGATGTTCTCGCTCTAAATTGGAGCAGCCCGCCTGGGAGGTACCTCCGCCTTACAGAAGATCGCAGCCAAATAACATTATTTGTTCAAATAGTGTTGTGTTCCTGCGGTGATTAAGGTTGCCAGAGCTCTTTAGGGGAGGAGGGGTTCGGCAGGCAACGCATTAGCAATGCTCCAGGTGTTGCTGATGTCAATAGGCGACGGTAACCACTTACCATCAGGTGGGCCGTAAGCCAGTTTGCCTCCGTATAAATTAAAAAAAAAAAAAAAGCTATCTTTGGCGTAGAATTTTTTAAACACAGTGTTGCAAATAATAATCCAGTGCACCGAAACTGCACTCGACGCACAATTTCATAAACAATGCTTAAGTAACCTAATTACTTAGCCATGCAATATTCTTATCTCGGTAGTTTATTATCGATGAAGTAACAGCACTAGAGCTACATTATGCAATATGATCGAACAGTTGATCGTAGCTGCTCTTCCGTTAAATTTAATTACGACAGCTTGAAACCGTGTTTTGTACTAGCAATTGAAAAAGTGTTTGGATTTTATTTCACAATTGATATAAAACTTTACATATTCATAACACCAAATTCATATAAGCAGTTTAATTATTTATTCAGTCGCATTGCTGCAAATGCTGGAAGGATATGAAAATTAGGCTCCCGAGTTTTATCTCCAAGTATGTATACATACATCCTCAGACTTCCAAGCGATCAGATCCTTGAAGATGTGTAAGGGCCTGAGGGGATCACTTGAAATAAACTCCGTGCAAGATTCTACAACGGATTAAATTCATCCTACTTTATAACTTAAACTTTTAATTTTTATGCAAGGTGAAAAAATACTTTTTTATACTACCTGCTCGTCAATGGCATATTATGTGTCATGCAAACCTTTCCTAAAGTAAGTCATTACAGCCCTACGGTCTAGCCGGGTCATAATGTTGTACTGAATTTCATTATTTCCCATGGGACATAATGTGATTTGAATCTTGAATGCAACCCATGTAGTTGTGCTTGATCGAGGTTGGTTTCAAAAATGTTTGGGTGCAATGAGATTTTATTTTAATTAGGCTGTATGTTATCATTTTCTTTGCACAGCCTACAAATAAAAAAAAAGAAAAACATGTAAACTTTTTACGAAATTCATTTTCACCCGCGCACGAAGAAGGATTTATTCGAATGTCGAACTGACAACTACAAAATGGCTACAAAAAAAGAAAAAAAGGCGCCAAGCGCTCAAACTACTGTGCTGTTATCTACACCGAAATTCAGTTTCGATTCGAATAATCTTCTAAAAAATGTCAAGTGACGACGACAGTGATTTTGATTCGACTCCAAAATGCATACAATCTGAAGCCTCTGGTATAGTTGGAAACTTACTTCCAGAAAAATCATTTCTTTCTACTTAACAGTCATTGTTTTCAATTGCCTCGCAGAAAGTATAAAAAGTAGAGTATGCATCGCGGGCTTAAATGTGTATTAGTCTTGGGCGATCTTGAACCCCTCGTACTCAGGATTCAATATAGCGCCCGCGACATAATACACTACTTTAAGCCCTTGTTGCATAATCTACTATTTCATGTTTGTGAAATGGCAGCGCATAATCATTTTACAGAGGTATATTATATAATAGTAGATTATGCAACAAGGGCTTAAAGTAGTGTATTATGTCGCGGGCGCTATATTGAACCCTGAGAACGAGGGGTTCTATGGTTAGCTCGCGAGCGGAGCGAGGGAGTTAAGGCAAGAATCCTGAGTACGAGGGGTTCAAGATCGCCCAAGACTAAAACACATTTAAGCCCGCGATGCATACTCTACTTTTTATACTTTCTGCGAGGCAATTGAAAACAATGACTGTTAAGTAGAAAGAAATGATTTTTCTGGAAGTAAGTTTCCAACTATACCAGAGGCTTCAGATTGTATGCATTTTGGAGTCGAATCAAAATCACTGTCGTCGTCACTTGACATTTTTTAGAAGATTATTCGAATCGAAACTGAATTTCGGTGTAGATAACAGCACAGTAGTTTGAACGCTTGGCGCCTTTTTTTCTTTTTTTGTAGTCTTGTGTACAGTAGTCTTCTGTAGTGGTCAGTTCGACATTCGAATAAATCCTTCTTCGTGCGCGGGTGAAAATGAATTTCGTACAAAGAATTCATGTTTTTCTTTTTTTTAATTTGTAGGCAGTGCAAAGAAAATGTTAACATTCAGCCTAGTTAGAACAAAATCTCATTGCACCCAAACATTTTTGAAACCAACCTCGATCAAGCACGACTACATGGGTTGCATTCCAAATTCAAATCACATTATGTCCCATGGGAAATAATGAAATTCAGTACAACATTATGACCCGGCTAGACCGTAGGGCTGTAATGACTTACTTTAGGAAAGGTTTGCATGACACATAATATGCCATTGACGAGCAGGTAGTATAAAATAGTAGATTATGCAACAAGGGCTTAAAGTAGTGTATTATGTCATGGGCGCTATATTGAACCCCGAGAACGAGGGATTCTATGGTTAACTCCTGAGCGGAGCGAGGGAGTTAAGGCAAGAATCCTGAGTAAGAGGGGTTCAAGATCGCCCAAGACAAATACACATTTAAGCCCGCGATGCATACTCTACTTTTTATACTTTCTGCGAGGCAATTGAAAACAATGACTGTTAAGTAGAAATAAATGATTTTTCTGGAAGTAAGTTTCCAACTATACCAGAGGCTTCAGATTGTATGCATTCTGGATTCGAATCAAAATCACTGTCGTCGTCACTTGACATTTTTTAGAAGTTTATTCGAATCGAAACTGAATTTCGGTGTAGATAACAGCACAGTAGTTTGAGCGCTTGGCGCCTTTTTTTCTTTTTTTGTAGCCATTTTGTAGTTGTCAGTTCGACATTCGAATAAATCCTTCTTCGTGCGCGGGTGAAAATGAATTTCGTAAAAAGTTTACATGTTTTTCTTTTTTTTTATTTGTAGGCTGTGCAAAGAAAATGATAACATACAGCCTAATTAGAATAAAATCTCATTGCACCCAAACATTTTTGAAACCAACCTCGATCAAGCACAACTACATGGGTTGCATTCAAGATTCAAATCACATTATGTCCCATGGGAAATAATGAAATTCAGTACAACATTATGACCCGGCTAGACCGTAGGGCTGTAATGACTTACTTTAGGAAAGGTTTGCATGACACATAATATGCCATTGACGAGCAGGTAGTATAAAAAAATTATCAGCACTTTCTTTCACAGCGCTACACTCTTTAAGTCAACTCTCGCGAGCACAATATACTTGCCGGTAATATATCGTACCGTAGTCTTCCCTGGTTTTTGCATCATTGTGCGACACTAGTTCCCATATATCGATACTGGTTTTTGCAATGCAGTCACATCACTATTTCCTGATTTCTATACGCCATAGTATACTAACCTAATAAGAGTCTAAAGAGGTAGTTAGTAGAATTATCATATCTATGCCACGACCACCTTAAATTTGTTTATTTTTTAATCACTAAAAGCTCTTCAAGAGTTCAACTTGAAACAGTAACCAACTTAAAGTTAAATAAGTTAAGAAACTTCCAAGTTTTGTTCTTACTAAAGAATAGAAAAATTATCCATTTTAATATTCAACTTTCCCTTAGTAGAGCTATTTGTAAATTCTAAGCCATTACTCTAACCATAATTTATTGATCCAGGAAACTGTTTGTAACCATTGAGTTAGCATGTTACACAATTTTGGACTTTACTTGCGTTATGATAGCTTTGGAATAATGTTAAGTTAGCCTTAAAAGGGCCCTAAACATCGTCTCAATCTTAAAATCCGTTTTTATTTTCACAAAATAGTGTCAACTGAGAAAAATAGGCCCCTCCATATCTACTTACCCGTGGATATTGTAAGAGGCGACTTAGAGAAAAAGATAGGGTATGATCAGCAGCGTCCCCTATTTTCACAAAGCTATCTCTAACTGCGCTCGCCAACCCGCGTGCCCAGGGTGGTGAGTACGGGCAAATTCCTTCACATGATAAGAATTTGCTCTGGAAATCTATTGGTCAGGCCATGTTCAGCAGTGGACGTCCTACGGCTTTCATGATGATGATTATAGTTTGTAATGTCTCAATTTTATGAGAGGGCGCCATACGTTCCCCGAATGCTGTGTTAATGTGCACAGTGTATTTAAACTTGTACTTTTACGTTGCAATGTAGGTTCACTGCTATTCGATCTAAAAATTACGCAATTATAATTACAGGTACCTAGTAATATAAATGACTTGTAATTACTGGATCCAAAACTTGGAACGACCTGAATAGTTAGCAATTATTAAATAGTATCTTGTTATTTAGCTTGTTCTTTTTTTTTTTTTTTATACAACTGATGTGGCAAACAAGCATACGGCCCACCTGTTGGTAAGCGGTTATCGTAGCCTATGAGCGCTTGCAATACCAGAGGCATCACGCACGCGTTGCCAACCCCGAACCCCCTTCCCCCTAAAGAGCTCTGGCAACCTTACTCACCGCAGGAACACAACACTATTTGAAACAAATAATGTTATTTGGCTGCGATCTTCTGTAAGGCGGAGGTACCTCCCCAGGTGGGCTGCTCCAATTTAGAACGAGAAAATCTCGCTATGCCCTACCTCCTCCTCCTGTTCGTTGTGCCGCTGGTTCTTTTTTAGTCTTTTGTTCAGGGAACAGGTCTATGAGTGTGAATATGGATGTGGGTTTGAATAAGGCCCATCGCTCTTATTAGTTGAGCGAAGCTAGAGATAATTTTTTGGAGGAGGTAGGGCACAGCGAGACTTTCTCGTTCTAAATTGGAGCAGCCCGCCTGGGGAGGTACCTCCGCCTTACAGAAGATCGCAGCCAAATAACATTATTTGCTTCAAATAGTGTTGTGTTCCTGCGGTGAGTAAGGTTGCCAGAGCTCTTTAGGGGGGGAGGGGATTCGGGGTCGGCAACGCGTGCGTGATACCTCTGGTATTGTAAACGCTTATAGGCTACGGTAACCGCTTACCAACAGGTGGGCCGTATGCTTGTTTGCCAACTAAGTTGTATAAAAAAATAAATAAATAGCAATAAATAAAACCCAACAGGCATATACCTAGTATACCTACACATATACATACCCCACACTAGGATTCCCTGTATTGTGAGTATCAGAAACTATGAGTTGATACCATGGTACCAAAATAACTAGAACCGGAACAAATATTTGCAGATCATGCAAAAAATATATATTTTGTAATGTCAATGTTTGTTTTTCTAGTTTTATCTCAATTTTTTTGTTTCTTTTCAGGTAAGTGTCATAATTTCTGCTAAGTATCAAGTAAGTACCATCCTCATCTTAGCTCTTGTCGGTGTTATGATGCATAACCTAATCTACGAGACGGAAACTCCATACATTGCAATGCACGAAGTGCGGCTTGCCCACAGTTGACACGAAAGATCTACCGTGCGTAGCGTGCGCGTGGCTATGCGTGGATATTAGGGCAGCTCGTGTTGAATAAAGCTAAAGCCACGTGTGAAACATAGCCGTGCGAAGCATTGTGTGGCTGGCTTTCATCATCATCATCATCATCAGCCTGTAGAAGTCCACTGCTGGACATAGGCCTCCCCTAAAGAGTTCCACGACGAACGGTCTTGAGCCTTCTCCATCCACCGACCCCCCGCAACCCTCACAATGTCGTTGGTCCATCGGGTGGGGGGCCTTCCACCACTGCGTCGCCCGGTTCGTGGTCGCCATTCGAGAACCTTTACTCCCCAACGGTTATCGGTTCTGCGAGCTATATGGCCTGCCCACTGCCACTTCAACTTGCTAATTCTTGCTAATTGGCTGGCTTTAATGAAATGTATTTATTTGCAATAACAATACACATTACAGAAAAGGATTTAGGAAGAAAAAGACAGGATAAGATTAATGAGAAACTAGGTAACGCTGCTCCAAAAAGGTCTCACTCAGCATGTGCAGGTTGTAAACAGCCTGCGCTGGTCTTCCGTTAGAGCCATTTTGTGACCAAAACAGGTCCTGGTATAGCTTACTGGGCGCTCGCAGCGCTACATAAGTGAGCGGATAAACGCGGAACTACTTACGTTTTTATATGAGCAAAGAATAATTCCTTTCACTTCTGATTTTTTTATATTTTTCTGACAGCTTGAATTGATTGTGTTCTTGTTAGTACAATGTCTTTTTTATAGATGGCGGTATCTTAAAGGGATGACTTTTCTTGAAAATGAAATAAAATATTACTGCTCAATAATATAAATGCGAAAGTTTTGTAAAGATATGAGGATGTTAGATCGGAATGCAACGATGTTGTCAATAGCGTGGGCTAATTTTGATCGAAGTACCTTGCTATTGGAAGTAAAGCCGCAATTGGAAGTACAAAAGATTTTCACAGAGATGGCAAATGGATCTGTAGCATGCCGTAGGTTGTGTGTTAAAACCTTTATTTTATTAGCAAAGGAGTATACTATTAACTCCCCCCATGCGATGGACCGATGACATAGTGAAGGTTGCGGGAAGTCGGTGGATGGAAAAAGCTCAAGACCGTTCGTCATCGAACTCTTTGGGGGACGCCCATGTCCAGCAGTGGACTTCTACAGGTTGATGATGATACTACTAACGTATACCATGCTATTCAGAAGCTTATAGTCCTAACAATAAAATTGAAAGTCTTAACGGTCATGATGGTAAATGATAGCGCGTCGTCCGAAAGCATATTACGTAAAACGCGAGTAACTTGCTTACTTTTGAATGAAGGTCACGGCCGACCGAACATGGAGTGGCTACGATGAGAGTGAGAGTGGATCAAGCAGTGCCGGATCTAGACCATGTGTGACGCCAGAAAGTTAAACTCAGATAACACGCTTACAACGACGCCTGTAAGATTTTAATACGAAGAAAGTGCAAAAAAGTTATTTAAATAATTTGAGTCTTTAGTTCTCCGAACCTCATCATGAAAAAAGGGAATCTAATAGGATCTTTTTGCCTGTCAAGACCCCTTCTTCTCAAGTAACAGCTAAAACCAACTTGAGATTTATACCACGAAAACGAATAGGTAGGTTAGTAGGTTAGTAGGTAGGTAGCCCTTACTCAACTCCCTTATTAGATGTAACTCGGGGCCAGTGTTGATAACACTGAAACTTTAAATTCCATTTTGTGAAAAAGGATCATCGAAAAAAATGATAGGCACCAAGCCTTATTTGTTGCCTGATTCTTCTAGGCTTGGTCGCTAGGAACAGGCATATCTTCACCTAGTTTCTTAGACGTTTCAAAGTGATCCTAGTGATTTTATTGAAATATATGCCTTTTGACTTTGACTTTGATAATTCGACTAAACCAAACTTTCTTTTACCTGTTCTCTAGAAAATTTAGAAAGACAGAAAAGAGAGATATTGCCTCTAATTTTTGGGATGTGTAGAGTTTTTTACAAGGAAGCGAAGTGAACTGCGAAAATGTGCTATTAATGATCATCATCGTCATCATCAGCCTGTAGAAGTCCACTGCTGGAAATAGGCCTCCCAAAAAAGTCCATGACGAACGGTCTTGAGCCTTCTCCATCCACCGACTTCCCGCAACCTTCACAATATCGTCGGTCCATCGGGTGGGGGGCCTTCCAACACTGCGTCGCCCGGTTCTTGGTCGCCATTCGAAAACCTTTACTCCCCAACGGTTGTCGGTTCTGCGAGCTATATGGCCTGCCCACTGCCACTTCAACTTGTTAATTCTGAGAGCTATGTCGGTGACCTTAGTTTCTTCTACGGATTTCCTCATTTCGGATCTTATCACGTAGTGAAACTCCAAGCATAGCTCTCTGCATAGCTACCAATGATACATATTACTAAATGCTTGCAGAGTTGAAAATATTTTTTTCGACGTAATCTCTGTATTTTTTCATAGTTTCTGCTCAAACCCAGTAGTACCCTATATGACTAATCCGGCTCTGGAATCGAGATTGAAACTTGTAAGGCAAGGCGAGTGAATGAAAGTGTATTTTGCGGAATTTGTGATGATACGAATGTTGTAATCAAAAGTTTACTCTTAACATCCAATGAATTTTACTAAATTAATTTAAAATGTGATGTGACCCGCACTCTGTTATGAGCCTCACCTTGTTCGATCGGCACCACAATAGCTCTACATTCCATCTTGTGAAAAAGGATCATTTACACACATTATTAAAGCACAAGGCCGTGGTGGCTGAATAATAGGCCCCTCCATATTACCTATCCGCGGATGTCGTAAGAGGCGACTAAGGGAAAAAAGCTAGGGGATGGGCAGCAGCGTCCCTCATTTTAATAACGATAACTCTAACTGCGCTCGCCAACCCGCAAGCCCAGCGTGGTGAGTATGGGCAAATCCCACCACATGATAAGGAATTTGCTGTCTGTGGGGAAGGCCATGTTCAGCAGTGGACGTTATACGGCTGAAATGATGATGATGATTAAAGCACAAGGACAATTTTGAATACTTATTCCTACAAATGAAAACTAACGGAACTTACTACAGAGTTGTAAACTTCCTTCAACGGCGTCTATCCCTATATCATGCAAACGGCTACTTAGCATTGCACACGTGGCTAATTAAGGCATTCTTCAATTAGATACAATCGCTTACGGGCAATTGGTTCGCAACTCGTGCGCAATCGGTTATAAAGGCGTTGACCTGTGTCGGGGTGAAGGTTGTCTTAAGCTCATTAGCGGCTGCCGTAAGGTTCCTAGACTTGGTGATCAGATCTGGTGAAGATGTTCTGGCCGAAGGCTTCTGTCATGGCAAAACGAGTAGTATAGTTATACTAGCGACCCGTCCTGGCTTACGGCATACTTTACGTCCAACTGCAGTAGCACATACATTTTCCGATTGGTGCACGAACCCACGACTTGTGGATCGGAAGGTGGGGCCAGTACCACAACTCCACCAGTGTTCTCAAGGCTGAGGGCCTTCACCATGTGAGAGGTGGACGCGGCTTATGAATGTTGTACTGTATCAGATTTAGTAGTATCCTTGAAAACATAAGGGTACTTACTTTCTGGTACTGTCACTTCCTATAATAAATCAAGGTTGAATTTAAACCATTTTTTATGATGTTTTTTTTTTTTTTTTATACAACTAAGATGGCAAACAAACATACGGCCCACCTGTTAGTAAGCGGTTACCGTAGCCTATGAGCGCTTGCAATACCAGAAGCATAACGCACGCGTTGCCAACCCCGAACCCACTCCCCCTAAAGAGCTCTGGCAACCTTACTCACCGCAGGAACACAACACTATTTGAAACAAATAATGTTATTTGGCTGCGATCTTCTGTAAGGCGGAGGTACCTCCCCAGGCGGGCTGCTCCAATTTAGAACGAGAGAATCTCGCTATGCCCTACCTCCTCCAAAAATTTATAATAGGTATAATTATAGATTTTATAATAGGTGTCCCAGAAATGTTCGACTCAGACGGCATTTGATGCCGCATCTATTCCCTAGATATGGGGATGCTCTAACTTTCAAAGTGATCCTAGTGATTATATTGAAATAAATACTTTTTGATAAAGATAATCAATACTAATTTCTGCCCGTGGCTACGCTCGCATGGTACTGAGATTAAAAGTAGCCTTTGTTAATTTCCGGCTCATTAGCTAAAACTAACCATAAAATAAATAACTTCGATCCACTACGTTGCTACGTAAAATATATATAAATACATTTTAAGCTAAGATTGAGTGATTTATATCTTATGAAAAAGCTATGATTTACAAATCTTAAAGAAAGAAGACTTTGTAGTTAGTTACTTACCACAAATATTATCAGATATATTTAAAGCTACAACGAGAGGAGACATCGCTTCTAGCTACTACTAAGCAACTTACTTATTATATCGAAAGTCCATTGGCGAAATGCACTAGTCTATCAGATTGTTCATTTCAAACGGGTTATTTCAACAGACTCTGGCACTGTTCACCACCACACAAACGGGCGGTTAATGTAACCATCGGAGTACAAGAAATAATTTATTGAAAATAAGTTAGTTCATGAAGGACCCATGGCCCGCACTCGAGACGATGGTTTAGAGTAGGGATCCAACCGAGAGACTACTACTATCCAGGAAGGGGCTTATTCTGCAACCAATAGGCAATAAATGGAAACACGACGTTTTTCAGCTATGCAAAAATCTGCTGTTTTGTCAAATCAGTTTAAATTCAAATATTCGGCTGTTTAAGGTAGCAATATTGATGTCGAACTTCTTGTAAGTTTAATAATTAGTAACAAAGGTGATAACAGTAACAGCTGATCAGAAAGAAATCGGGGAAAAACTACTTTTTTTATTGAAAATGTCGTTTATTTGCTAATATTTTTCTTTTTCTTAATAAGCCCCGTTCAGGATAGTATACTAGTTACGAAACACGCTGTAGACTAATTTAGACCTAAGTCATAATATTCATCTGAGACAGAATAATATTTTTTATCAGTTAAATAACACTGGTCTTGAAAGATGGTCAAGAAAAAGGTCTTATCCAGATGCGCGAGATTGTGCAATCCGTCCGTTAAACATAATATTATCCTACTAATATTATTAAGGCGAAAGTTTGAGGAAGTTTGGATGTTTGTATATTCTCGAAATAAATGATAATTGACTAGTAAAACAAGCGACTTCGCTTACGTGTACGTACATAGATATTTTGTTGGCTGAAGAATGGCTTTGTTTAAAATGGTTAGCTTGGCTTAGGTCTAAGTTAGTAGGCAACCTTTAATGTCGATGTTTTTAGGCCGACCAAAGGCCTCCGTTGGAGGTCGGAGCCCGATGATAATCCGTTTGTCGGTTTGTAAAGTTTACGAAAAAACGGCCCATCTTGATGAAATTTGGCATGGGGAGAGGCATGAGGAGGACATAGACTTTTATCCAGGTACCGTGCGAGCGAGGCTGAGGGTAGCCATTAGTGTTAAATATATTTAAATGAAATAGTTTCCAACATGGTTTTATAGAAAACAAGAATTCGGTATATGGCATAAGTGACTGGCAAAAGTTTTTGTTTAAATTTTTACTTGCCAATAAAAGTCAAATTCTCTGTAAATCATTCAAAATATGGCATTCCTCCCTTACATGTCGATAATGGTCACTTTAGCGTTAATAAAATTTTACTCTGCAATTACGTAAGTTTCGTATTTCTCAAGACCTGTGCTGTGTACTTTGTTTGCGTCACTCGTAAATATGTTATTACCTCTAAATAACCATTTAAGGTTGTATTACAAAATTATGATGCATACAATATAATATTGCTGACTGCGTAAATTCAGCTATATTCCATATGGGAAAATGTTCAAAATGATTCTTGTGATTTTAATGAAAAAGACAGAAAGAAGCTGAATTTTTTGAATGGCGTTAACAAAATAAAAGCAAACTTGTAATTATTTTGTCTAATTTTATGAACACCTTTTGGTGTTAGTAGACTAGACAATTTAAGTGTAATCCACATTTACAAATATACCCTATAATCTTAGTTGTTTATATGTTTTCAATCTAAAACTGAAATTATTATCATCGAAATTGCTGTCAACATTAATTTACAGTTAAATATCCCTCATGATGTTTAGGAGTAAGAGCCTGTACCTAATACTCAGTAGTCTGTAAAAGTTTAATTTATTTAATGTATTGAAAATGCTTCTTTAAGTTTTGGACTCTTCAGTACAAATTGCCAATGCTAATTACCAGTAACTCTTATGCCACGGACCACCTACACTCAGAACATAATTAAACTACCTTTTCTCACTTTTACTTCTCTTATTTATCTCGTTTTATGAATGCTATCGCTTATAATTAGATAGTCATAATTCTTTTGTTTCTACTTAACACGTTGGCTCCTGGCTTTATAAATCTTATTCAATAAACTGTTGTAATTTTAAAAGTTTCAACTAAAATAAGCTATTAAAAAGAGGATCGATTACCAAGAATTGAAAATAGGTAAAGTAAAACTGAATGGAGGCAATTTGTCACTGTATGTTACCATCAATTTGTGCAAGCGAGGTACGTAATCAATTTAATGGATAATTACGTACTATACGAGAATGTCATATCGTTTTGAAACACGCGCTAATGAAATACTTACCATGATAGAAAAGCTTAAAGTATATGAAAATATCATAATATTGCAGAAATAAACGTATTGGTTATTGCAATATCATAAACTACAATTTGGTGCTCTGAATCGATCGCTATAATTATTTTGTAATCTTTAATTTGCGTGTTTATTGGATTTATTCGTTAATTTGTGGTGATTTTGGATTCGGTAATTTGAATAAATTATTCTCTAAACGCGGCTAGATTTTATACAATGAAAATGTTGCTACTGTTCTTGTAAGTTGTAAGATAAATGCAATTCAAATGATATTGCGTAATACAAAGATCGCGTACTACATGTTTATTGTCAAGAGAGAAAATGTAGCAGGTTTCAACACGCGTTACCGGCGGCGATGCGGCCGCTTGCGATGCTTTACCTATCTAGGTCATATTACGCATTTCGCAAATCACTTACCTACCGCTCACAATCCTTATAATAACATGCTCCACGTAATTACCCGTACAGAAAATGCCAGTTACACTCAGTAGTTTTCGGCAATGCCGAACTTTATTTTTCAGCACGCAAATTACATTTTTCGTTGGACAGAGAAAAGTTTCGTCACTTAACATAACAGGTACATAAACTCAAACATAACATTCACCGATTTATAAATCACAACAAAAATTAAAAAAATAATATAAAGACTATTAGAGTATTGCATCAGTGCGATTCGATCGCGGTGCGCGGAATATCGAGCTAGGATCTGGGGGCTGCCACTATCCTGCTGTATTGCGCGTTCCTCGTTCATTATTAGTGCTAGGCTTATCATTAGATATCACAATCGTTCGTCTGCTCCCTGCAGCCTCTAGTAGCTATCATGATGACCATATTCGTGGCCGTGTCCGTGACCGATAACAACTGGGACGGGCACCTTTACTGGGTAAGGTACGTGCTTCTCGATGTGCACAGGCACGTGTTTCTCGATGTGCACGGGGTAGGGCCTGTCGACGGGCACTTTCACGGGGAAGGGCACGTGCTTCTCGACCGGGTAGGGAATGTGCTTCTCAACGGGGTAGGGCGCTGGGTACGGTACCTTGACGGGGTAGGGCACGGGCTTCTCTACATGGACGGGGTAAGGCCTGTCAACGTGAACCTTGACTGGGTAAGGCACGGGCTTCTCTACCGGGTAAGGGACGGGTTTCTCAACGGGGTAAGGCACGGGCTTGGCGATGTGTACGGGGTAGGGCCTGTCGACGGGGACCTTGACGGGCACATGGACCTCTTTGTAGACGGGGTATGGGGCGGGTACGTGGACGGGCACCTTCACCGGGTAGGGAACCTTCTTTTCAACTGGATAGGGGGCTGGGACGTGGACCTTGACGGGCACGTGAATTTCCTTCTCAACGGGGTAGGGTTGGGGTACATAGACCTTGACGGGAACGGGTCTGTCGACTGGGATGTGCACTGGGTAGGGGATTTTCTTCTCCACTGGGTAGGGTTGGGGTACGTGTACAGGGACCTTCACGATTTCTTTTACTGGGTAGGGTACGTGCTTAACCACGGGGTAGGGTTGGGGAACGTGAACCTTTACTGGGTAAGGAATTTTTTTCTCCACCGGGTAGGGGATGTGTTTCTCTACGGGGTACGGGACGGGGACGTTCTTAACAACGGTGATGGTCTTGTGGACCTCCTCATGCCCGTGGCCTCCGTAATGGCCTCCGTACCCTCCGCCAAGGCTGATGCTTTCACTGCCGTGTCCGTAGCCCAAGCCGATGTCCCATAGTCCTCTCTTCTCGTGCTTCTTCTCGCCCTCGGCCGCTTTGTTATCGGTCACTGCCACTTCTTTTTCTGCTTTCTTGGCCTCTTCCGCATACGCGAAGGCCAGAAGAGCCACCAGACTGGCGGCCACGAGCTGCAAAAAGACAAAAAAGATTATTACACGTCCGAAACTAGAGCGAATGTGATTGTGTAGTTTGAAAGTTATTATCAGTTGACTAATTAACAGGTATGAATATTGCTTGTAGGTTTAATGACTGGCCGAGTTGCCTCCAGACGGCAACGCACAAAGCGTATACGCAATGTTTCCTTGTTGCGTAAACAGCTAAGTGGGACAAGGGACTTTATCGTAATCCAGGGGGTTCGATATCCTGTCGCACTGGACACATCACTTCCAGGAATGTATGAGCACTGTCACTAGATGAATGTTTGATTTATTGTGAGTTATTTAATTAAATAGTTTTTTTAAAACACACCATGTGCCTCATGATGCTGCACTTGTGGTTGCACTGGAGTCAGCGAAGTCCTGAATGCGAATGATGCGTGTTGCTTCGTAGCTTCGCTTTAAATATGCGGTAAGAGCGGCCGAGCGAAGAAAAAAAAATGGCGCCAGACAGTAGGACTATGATACACTTTCGCTTTCAAAGGGGTTCGGTTTTGAGCGTGAAGTCAAAATGTTCCATATCTGTCGCTGTGATATTCGCGAGACCGGTTCGGGTATCAATTGTACAACTTAAACGTACGCTTGTCTTACTTAAAGCTGGTTGTAAGTTGCCATTTTCTTGGGCTCCATTGCTTTTCCAGAAGGTCGACATAACCTCAATTGGTATTAAAACATCTCGAGTATTTGATTTTTATGATGCTTACCTTTTAGGGAGCTATCTGTCATTTACGAAAGTAAGTACAAGGGAAATCAAACTCAACTCTGAAACTATTCTGGGATGTTTTTTTAAGAAGGCGGTCTATGATATTACGAGTTTTGAGCTTTTATCATGATTGAGTTTGCAAAATGGCGTATTATTTTTAGTTCCATAGTTCTAACAGAATGTCTAGCAACCCAAAGGTTTTACTCAAAAACAATATAATAATAAAATTATAATAATAAATATTCCGGACATATCACACACGGTCAACTGATCCCAAACTAGGCATAGCCTGTACTATGGGTACCAGAGACTGATATACATAATAAATATATATTTAACACCCAGACACAGAAAAACATCTGTATTCATCACACAAATGTTTGTCCAGTGCGGGAATCGAACCCGCTACCTCTAGTATATAAATTAGTATTTTTTTCTCTCGTTCTTCGTGTAACTGATTATTTCTAGAAAGCTCAAATTCAAGTGAATCTACGTTAAAATTACTTGTAGTCATATGAAGAGGCTTACTTTGAAGCATCTTCCAACTGTGTTAATTTTGTTCATTGTTTTGACCAACCCTTAAAGTCAGTCAATAGAATGCCTAGCGGAAGAGAGTTCCAAGGCCAACATTGCTCCTTGGAGTCATGTGACCTGTGGTCCATTTCAACATCGTCTAAATATACAATGTGATTGGTATCATCTTCATCACCTTGGTATTCAAATTATGTATTTATCAGCCGCTAAGAATCTTAAAAAACGGAGACCGCTATCCTTATAACGGAGCTTCAACAAAAGCTTACATCATTGCTACATGATAATGCATTTTAAAAGGGTTTTTTTTAATTTCCGTTTCATAATCTTCATAATTCATCAACCTATAAAGTCCACTGCTGGATACAGGCCCCCCCAAAGTGAGCCACGACGAACGTTCGACGGACTTCTAAAAATCTTCATAATGTCGTGAGTCCTTCCAACACCAATAGTCCAGTAAAGCGAATTTTATAATAATCGCTTCATTTTCATCATAATCAGCGACTGACTAAGCGATGAGACTTATCAAGCCTCCCCAAAGTGTGCCACGATAAACAGTCTTGAGCCTTCTTTATCCCCTGACTTCCCGCAACCTTCACAATGTCGTCAGTCCATCGGGTGGGGTTTCTTCCAACACTGCATCGTCCGTTCCGTGGACCATTCGAGGACCTTTATTCCCCAATGGTTCTCAGTCTGGCCTGCCCACTGCCACTTCAATTTGCTAATTCTGAGAGCTATGTCAGTGACTTGGGTTCTACGGATTTCCTCGACGAATATCTGCATACAGATTCACTCTAGTGTGGTTATCATAGTTATCAGGAATATCAGGAATGTGTACTGTGTTTTGTTGAAACTATAAATGAACACATAACGGTCATGGCTTCTAAGGAAACTAGACTTGATGAACCAACGCTATCACACGCCCACGATACAAAACTGGATTTTTGCAGTCATAAAATCACTTCAGCCCCACATCAAAATTTGCACATATATAATGTAGGAAGGTAGATGACCTGATGATGTTTACCCAATAATAGTTAAATTTTATGAGAATTTTCTGTTTTTGCAGAAAATAATCATATGGTGACATAAGGTCAAAAGCATGTAAGTACATGTAAAAAATAACACAGTTTATAAAGGTCAACCCTTTTATGAATTCAGGAAAGCTCATTCTCATTCTGATTAACTAAGTATTGTTCCTACCCAAAATGGGTGTCAATGGGTGTGGAATAAGCCACTTTCGGTTAAGTAAACATTTTTTTTTTTTATTCAACTTATTACAACATATTATGAATCACCTTGTATATTATTGCCCGGGCAATATAATAAAGTTTTAACATCTTACGCTTTACCTGAAACGCATCCGTCATTCAGGAAAATTACTGAATTAATTATATATACCTATTGCCGGTCACATAATCTATACTAATTCAAAACGGATTTTGTCCTGAGTTACATTTAAATATTTTAATGGACTTTTACTAATTTCCACTACTAACTGAAATTACTCTTCTTCTAAGTCATAGGCCCTTTTCAGGGCCACCATACCTCAACCTGGTCACTGACCTAATACAGGGTGACCAAGAAAGAATCAGTGACACGAAAAGAAGTAGAAGTATGAAATTGTAGAGAACTAACTGAAATGACTCATGACATACTCATAAATCAGTCAATAAACATATTCATTTGCTAACAATATCTCTCATACAAGAGATACGAGTAACTTTTGAATACATTAATAAAGCTTCGCCATACAGACGCGCTGTCTGTGTTTGCTAGACAAAACTCAACAAGTTTTCTGTGCGTGCCCCATATATGGGACATTTCAAAGTACTTACAGTACGTTCGTGCCTCATATATGGTGCACGAGTCCAAACAAGCTTGTGAGCTGTTAACAGACTGGCCAAGTTTGTCGGTGTTTGTGTCGCTAATGATTATTTTCACGTTGGTTGGAACGTAGCTTAAGATTTTAATGTCGCGTTGACCGAAATGCATATACTTCTGATTACACAAAATTAATGTTGCAAAGGACGATCGTTAAATGCATTGGGGTCTAACGTAATAATGTGCATACACCCACAATAAAAATATGGGTATTTATTACAACAAGTATTTAGAAGTCTGGCTTTGAACAGTATTTCACTGAATCATTGATCATGATCTTATATTTATTTCCTTACTAAGCTTAGATACTTCAAAGATAGCATATATTGTGTTCATACTGGCTTGTAAAAGTTTACCAAACTTATTTATTGAAGTTAGCTGGATTTCTGCTAATTAACCGAGGAGGGAGGGCTTAGAAAAAAAAACAAAGAAATTAATTATATAATACTAGCTTCCGCCCGTGGTTTCGCTCGCGGGTCACCTACATAAAAAGTAGTCTATATGCTATTCCAGACTATAATCTATCTCTGTACCAAATCTCTTTTTCAATTAGGACAAGATAACCATCTTAAAGGTGGGTCCACATTTGTGACATTTCAACGCGCCGTAGCTCCGTAACATGTTACGGTACTTGCTACGCTAAGTGTGGACCAGTCACGGCGAAATGTTCTTGCTTTCGTTGGTGGGCCTCTGAGTGGATCGCTGCGTGGCAATAGCTCGTGTGACATGTCCGCGTGTCAACATCCGTCCACACTATGTTTTGAGACCGACCTCATAGCTCAGTTGGTAGTAACTCTGCCTTCTGCGCTAGAGGTCGCGGGTTCGATTCCCGCACTGGACAGACATTTGTGACTAACACAGATGTTTGTTCTGTGCCTGGCTGTTAAATATATATCTATTATGTATATCAGTCTCTGGTACCCATAGTACAGGCTATGCCTAGTTTGGGATCAGTTGACCGTGTGAATATGTCCGGAATATTAATTATTATTAATTATTATTTTTTTCTTTTTTTGTCACGCCTAACTGTTACGGTCACGGAGCCACGGCGCGTTGTAATGACACAAATGTGGACGCACCTTAAGCTGTTTAAATGATTGCTGGTTGCAAGCAACTAAAAAAGTGTGGATGTTATAAATTTTATTGCGTTCAAGGCGATCTCGATTAAGTTTCACTGAAACATAACGCTACATTATATAATCACGGTAATTTATCAAATTGGTCAAAATCTAAATCTACACAACGTGATCCTTAATCAGTATGCTATCCCATTTATGATTAAAAAAAACATTATTCTTTCCTGAACAATTCTGCTGTTTATGGTATTTTTGTCATCTTCATCTGAAATAAAAGAACAAGGCCTGATTCAGCGATTTACGCACAGCCCAAACCGCTGAAGCTATAAAGCTGAAATTTGGACAGTAGCTGCTTTATATGCCAAACACATCCACTAAGGAGGGATTTTCAAAATATTTCATATTTCATATAAAAGGGGTTAAAACTTTTGTATGAAATATCTTATTCCATGAACCTACAGATTTGAAACTTACTAATAATAATGAATGATAGAAATAAGGAAAAACTGTATTTTTAGATTTCCTAAACTACCCCTGTTAATCTAATGAGATGTCAAAGTTTGTATGAGAATATTAACGCTTGGAGAGATTTATCTGAAACTTGGTACAAATACTCATAAAGTCAAATAATGAAATACATATTTGAGGGTTTTTAAAAACTGCCCCTTTTTATCAAGATACCACGCGAGCAAAGCCGCGGGCGTACACTAGTTAGTAATAATTAAACAAACGAGGAATTTATACATCAAGATTGCTAATTAAAACAGCTGTATGATTTCGAATTAAAAATAGTATATTTTTGAATAGTGCTTTTTTTTCAATGAAAAATGACGAATTTCCGTAGTGTCGTAGAGTAAGAAAGTCCAGACCCCCAAACTAGGATTCCCTGTGTTGCGGGACTGCGAATACCATAACTATTTTCAGATTATGGAAACATTCATCCCGCAGCGGGTATCGAACCCACACCCTTTGCGTCTCAGACGGGCCCGCTACGCCACCGAGGTCGTCAAATCATTACCAATTGGGTGTATTACAAGCCCCTTTCGGGATAACATAAATATTAAAAAAGAATATTAAGATTTAATATTAAGAATTGACTGGCCTCATAGCTCAGTTGGTAGTAACTCTGCCTTCTGCGCTAGAGGTCGCGGGTTCAATTCCCGCACTGGACAAACATTTGTGACTAACACAGATGTTTGTTCTGTGTCTGGGTGTTAAATATATATATATATATATATATTATGTATATCAGTCTCTGGTACCCATAGTACAGGCTATGCCTAGTTTGGGATCAGTTGACCGTGTGTGATATGTCCGGAATATTTATTTATTTATTTTTATTATGCATTACCTCGTATTCTTTACGACTCGCAAATCAGCCTCAAAATTACTGAGACTAAAAAATGATTGACTGATGAACAAAACAATTTATCAATCTACGAAAACAGACAATTTATAAACATCAAAAGACTGATGTATAAACGGCTCATTATAAATGCGGGCAGTTTTTTGTACCATTTATTTCACAAGTCATTATATCAATTACAAAATGTTGCACTATATTTTCCGCATTATTTCGTTATAATTTCTCCTTGTAACATATATGTAACAATCTCTAGTGGGGTACTTGAGTCGATAATTTAAGCAGGTCATTATCTAGCGATAGGCAATGTGTTGAACAATTTGTTGCTGTGACGAATCGGACGACCTTTTTGGAGGAGGTTGGGCACAGTTCGTACCTAAAATAACATTATTTGTTTCAAATAGTGTTGTGTTCCTGCGGGGAGTAAGGTTGCCAGAGCTCTTTAGGTGGTTTGGGTTCGGCAACTCATGCATGATGCCTCTGGTTTGATTGAAGCTTTCATAGGCTACGGTAACTTACCAACAGGCTGGCCGCATGATTTGCCACCATACTTACATAAAAAAAAACGACGCAGTTTTTGTAGTCCATCTACCCGATGGACCGATGACACGACGATATTGTCAAGGTTGCGGGAAGTCGGTGGATGGAGAAGGCTCTGGACAGTTCGTCGTGGCTCTCTTTGGATGGCCTTTTTTTAGCAGTGAACTTCATCAGGCTGCTGAGGATGATGATGAGAAAATGTGTTTAATCTCCGTTTCCGGTTTTCCACTAGGTCATAATTTGCGTTTTATAGTTTTGTTAAATATTTTAGTAAATATTTTACACTAAAAATTCCCACAATAAATAAAAAAAATTAAGAATCTTTGCTTCAATATTTTAATGTGACTATTGTTATTTTTCAATGACTGAAAGTTTCTCGTACTTTATCAGTTTATTATTTCCGTTAAAATACGTTTTTTGACAAGTATATTATAAGGTAGGTATTCGAAAAAAAACTAACAAATCTGTAAAGTAAAATCTTACTCTGATTCTAAGCTCACTCAGAAAGGCCATCTATTCTAGACTAATTATACAGCGTCAGGTGGAACTTTTTACTCACTTACAGAACACTGTAGTGCTTCGGACATGTTTAGATGGAGTAAGTTGCCCAGTGCCTATACCATCCTCAGCCTAGTCGGCCTTATTCACAGGAAAGACATGGTCAATTACGTGCGGAGCTGACTAAGCCGCGGGTTTCCTCACAATGTTTTGCTTCAACGCTTTGAGCACGTGTGCACATAATTTTTTCTAAATAAAAGACCTTCAGATCGAAAGTCGGGGGACCTCCCACTAGGCCAAAACGGCTCGTCTAAGCTACACAAGTCTACCCCATACTGTAGTCCAAGGACTACAGTATGGGGTTCTTCAAAAAGGGCGTTTTGAACTTTTTAAGGGGTCGGCAAGCGTACATAGGCTACGGTAACGACTTACCAACAGGTGGGCCGTATGCTTGTTTGCTACCTTAGTAGTTAAAAAAAAAAAAAAACTAACTAGGAGTACTTTAAATCTAGGTGTTTAGGTTAGAAGCATTAAAAGCTGCCGGACCCGGCGATGAAGTCGTTGAGCTACAACAGAGGCCTTCACGCGTGCCACGACGAACGGTCTTGAGCCTTCTCCATCCACCGACTCAGCATAGCTCTCTCGATAACTTCTTTAAACAAATGTACCGACGTTTTAATCCCCAAGTGGAAATGAACGTCCATACAAGATTATTACGATAGAAGTAAGTACCTTTATTTAGTCGTTTCGCAAACGACGTTTGTTAGAACACATTGGATTGTCTGTCGTTCGTCCAAGGTCTTTTTTGTTGTGCTTTGCTTTTATTAAGATTGTAATTAATTAGGTATTTTATTAATGTCCGTACCTACACTTTGCATGTAACAACCGTGATTTAAGCAATAAAAGCTACAATACAAGGTGATTCATAATATGTATGCAATCCTGAAAAGGGGTTTATTCGGTTAACAAAAAGAAAGAATATTAGCAAAAAATCATATTTTCAATTTTTTTCCGAATTGTTTCAAATCCGATGTTCTTAGTCTCTTTTTATCTTTAAAACTAAGTTGTGCCCGAGGCTTGACTTCGTTTTTTTCCCGTGGATTTTCCTAAAAAATCTTATTAAATCTTTCATTGACTGGCCTCATAGCTCAGTTGGTAGTAACTCTGCCTTCTGCGCTAGAGGTCGCGGGTTCGATCCCCGCACTGGACAAACATTTGTGTGATGAACACAGATGTTTGTCCTGTGTCTGGGTGTTAAATATATATCTATTATGTATATCAGTCTCTGGTACCCATAGTGCAGGCTATGCCTAGTTTGGGATCAGTAGACCGTGTGAATATGTCCGGAATATTTATATTTATTTATTTATTCGAATAAGCCTTAAGCGATTCATAAAGCTCTTGCCCAACCGCGTCCAATCGCTAAGGTATTCGGACTATTTGAATTGACATTGTCACGAATCGGGATTAGCTTTGTTCTCACGCGATGGCAGATACCTCCATTGTAAGTAAATATACGTGTGGAGTACACTGTAGATTGTATTCAAATTGCTTGGAAAACGGCCCTGGTACTTTTAGTCGTTAAAATTTTCATACTTACCTCAAACCGACTTCAGACTGACACATTCACGGCAATCTTTAGGGGAGTTCTATTACCAACAGTGGACTTCAACAGGCTGTTGATGAGTAAGGATTCTAAGTACTTGAAGACTTCGTAGGCGTAGTATAGTACCCGTCTGAGACGCAAGGGTTCGATTCCCGCTGCGGGACAAATGTTTGTAATACCTACAGACAATTTGCAAATATTTGTTACGGGTCAGGATGTTGTGGCACCATGGTACTCGTAGTTTCTGGTACCCACGACACAGGGAATCCTAGAGAATGGGGTCAGAACTATGTATGCGACTGTTGGGTGTTATTTATTCATATTTATTTGTAAAATCGTAACCTTTTACCCGACTACATAAACCAAAGGGACCACATAAACCAAGACTACATAAACTATGCATTTTTCATAGATTTAGTTTGCCGTCTACAGAATAATTAGTTTCTTAACATTCGCCTTCACGGTGTAGGTAACCATGTTGCAATGTCGCGCAAGATGACCAGTGCGCATGTGGAGCGGAGCCGGCGGATATCACGAGCATTGTGCGAGGAAGTGCTTCTAATTTGGTTAAAATGTACGTAAACAACGAACAATTAATAAATAACTCTTTCATACGACAACCCAAAAATAGTGTCATATAGTTTCAAATAGTGTTTTGTTCCTGCGGTGATTAAGGTTGCCAGAGATAATAAAATCACTAGCATCACTTTGAAACGTCTTAGAAACTAGGTTAAGCTATGCCTGTTCCTCGCGACCAAGCCTAGAAGAATCAGGCAACAAATACGGCTTGGTGCCTATCATTTTTTTCGATGATCCTTTTTCACAAAATGGAATTTAAAGCTTCAGTGTGGTTCGGCAGGTAACGCATTAGCAATGCTCCAGGTGTTGCAGGATTGCACAATGTCATCAGGTGGGCTTGCTTGTCGTGTCACTGATTCTTTCTTGGTCACCTATCTTAAGCCAGTGAGCAGGTTGAGGTATGATGGCCCTGAACAGGGCTTATGACCGTCGATGAAGGAATCATTGTAGGAAAGATTTAAAGTGCGCCTCTTCGAGGCTCCTTTCGTGACACGTGCACGGAGCCTCTTATTACTGACTCTGATTTAGACTCACTGGTCTAAATCAGAGTCAGTAATAAGAGTATGAATAATAAGATCTAGTATCAGTAGTAAGAGAGAGTAATCTAGTGAGTCAGAGTGAACAAGTTCCTTCTGGTAAAGCGTGCTTCATCTTAGGCCACATCTCACTCAAAATGAGATGGTGGTCAAACGCCTAACCATAACCAATAAAAAAAAAAACAATTGCATTTAGACTCCCTCGTAAAATATGTTACATTTGCGATTGACCCATACACTCAACTACTCCATTAGCGAGCCTTGAATTATTTCCCTATTATTTCCGTAGCCTTGACTCTGTCCAAACATTTCTATGTCATTGTGAAACTGTTACATTTGTTACTGAATCACGGCCTTAGATGGTAGATAGTATTACAATAGGTATGATTACTTTCATCATAACACCATCATCGTCATCATCATCAGCCTATAGAAGTTCACTGCTGGACAAAGGCCTCCCCCAAAGAGTTCCATGTAAAACGGTCTTGAGCCTCCTCTGAATATCCACAACTATCACAATGTCATCGATCCATCGGGTGGGATGCTTCCAACACTGCGTCACCGTAAATAAAACAAAAAAAAAATATTCCGGACATTTCCGGACATATTATCACACACGGTCAACTGATCCCAAACTAGGCATAGCCTGCACTATGGGTACCAGAGACTGATATACATAATAATAGATAAATATTTAACACCCAGACACAGAACAAACATCTGTATTCATCACACAAATGTTTGTCCTGTGCGGGAATCGAACCCACAACTTCTAGCGCAGAAGGCAGAGTTACTACCAACTGAGCTATGAGGTCAGTCAATAAATAACTATTCTAAATAGCTCTAACTTTTTCATTTTTTTTTTTGTTATGAAATACATGCTGCTTGCTTGTCGTGTCACTGGTTTTTTCTTGGTCACCTGTCTTAGGCCAATGATCAGGTTGAGGTATGATGGCCCAGAACAGGGCCTATCACCGTCGGTGAAAGAATCAGTGTAGTGAAAGGATTAAAGTGCGCCTCTTAGAGGCTTCATTCGTGCTCATTTCGTTTATAAATAGCTAGATCATTTAACTGAATTGCTTAGATACTAAAAGATTTTTAATTATTTCAAAATAACAGCACATAATAGTTATATAACGAGAATGCGCAATTAACACCTTTGTTTTGTAATTAAAAGCGAGAATAAATTATGATTTGCTACTAAAAACCTCGTTTGTGTAGATGCACTAGAATCTAGTACATCTACTTTGATCTGACTACTAGAGAACATTGGTGGAGGGGTGGTAGTGGCCCCGCCTTCAGATCCACAGGTCGTGCGTTCGAAACCTGTCGTGCACCAATGGATTTTCCATTCGGAAAATTTATGTGCGCCGTTTGAGAGCACCAGCATAGGTGCTCTCAAACGGTGAAGGAAAACATCGTGAAGAAACCGGCATGTCCTAGAACCTAAAAATTCAAAGACATGTGACATGTGCACGAAAGGAACCTCTAAGAGAGCACTTTAATCCTATCTCTACATTGATTCTTACATCGACGTTCATAGGCCCAAGAAACCGGCATGTCCTAGAACCTAAAAATTCAAGGACATGTGACATGTGCACAAAAGGAGCCTCTAAGAGAGCACTTTAAACCTATCTCTACATTGATTATTACATCGACGGTCATAGGCCCAAGAAACCGGCATGTCCTAGAACCTAAATATTCAAAGACATGTGACATGCTCACAAAAGGAGCCTCTAAGAGAGCACTTTAATCCTATCTCTACATTGTTTCTTACATTGACGGTTATAGGCCCTCTCAACCTTGGTCACTGACCAAAGACAGGATGACCAAAAAATAATCAGTGACACGACTAGAAGAAGAAGAATCTGAATCTGAAGATAGTAAAAAAAGGACCACTGACATCCAGTTAGAGATGTTCTTTGTGTAGTCCTGAGCATTGGAATGAGCTTCAATAGTAATAACATGTAGGTGTTAACACGATCAATCAAAGTCATACAATCGCTTCTGCGCGTGAAAGGTGGCTCTACAACATTTTGTAGACGAAACAAAAATAACTAGCAACATAATTTATCACAGTCTACGTTATGAAATAACAGAATGAAATGCAACACTACACAAAGATGATTAGGTTTGGTAAAACAGTTTTTAGGGTCGCTCCTAACATACTCTGTGGCTATTTTATTGACCGACTTTATAAAGAAGGAGGTTGTCAATCCAGCAGTTATTTACGAGTATGTATGTACACATACTCGTGGCCGTGGTGGCCCCGGCTGAAGAATAGGCCCCTCCATATCTACCTATCCGCGGATGTCGTAAGAGGCGACTAAGGGAAAAAAGCTAGGGGATGGGCAGCAGCGTCCCTCATTCTTAACAGCGATAGCTCTTACTGCGCTCGCCAACCCACATGCCCAGCGTGGTGAGTATGGGGAAAGCCCCCCACATGATAAGGAATTCGCTCTGTCTGTGGGGGAGGCCATGTTCAGCAGTGGACGTCGTACGGCTGAACGGATGATGATGATGATATAAGTACAGTGCCTGCTCGTATGAAAAATCGCTTGGCGTAGGCCCTGAGTAACTAATTTATAATCTGTGACAGCTGCGCGCTAATTTAGTCTATTGCTTTACCACAGAATTACATATTAGTACATATGTTTTTAGTTCAAGTGTTTGAATATTGTACTGTTTGTTTTCTAAATAAAATAAAATCGAAACCAGTACCTTCGCATCGACAGTTGAGCTAACTTCACTCCCTTTCATAGTACAAACGGTTCGTTTTGTTGAGAACTGCCCTCATCTGTTAATCTATTGCAGTGTATTATATATATATGTATATATACATCTTTAAATATAGTGTATGGTTATACATAGTATAGTTTTTAGTTAAGTTAAACAATCTGTCGCACGCCAACCTCCTGTTTCTACCCAATCAGGCTGGCTGGTAGATAATGCCTTGGCATTAAGCCCACCTTTTGTACATTGTTTTCTTTGTGTGCAATAAAGATTAAATAAATAAATAAATGATGGCGTTTTACAAGGTTAGAGAATGTCAGACACAACATAAAGCGCGTCACACACGGCAGCTATAATGTAAAAATGTATATTATAGCAGGATACATCTCATTAAATCTTTCCATAGAAACCGTCAGAAGACCACACACGGCAGCTATAATGTATCTTTTTACATCTTCGTATCTTCTTTGACTAGCCTCATAGCTCAGTTGGTAGTAACTCTGCCTTCTGCGCTAGAGGTAGCGGGTTCGATTCCCGCACTGGACAAACATTAGTGATTAACACAGATGTTTGTTCTGTGTCTGGGTGTTAAATATATATCTATTAAGTATATCAGTCTCTGGTACCCATAGTACAGGCTATGCCTAGTTTGGGATCAGTTGACCGTGTGTGATATGTCCGAAATATTTATTTATTTATTTATTCTAACAGTTTCTATGGAAGGATGTAATGAGATGTATCTAGCAATAATATACATTTTTAATTTATAGCTGCCGTGTGTGAAAGGCTTTACTTGCTTTGTTATATCTTATGAAATATCATTGGCGTCAAATATCGGCTACGTTCGTTGGTCACTGAGGCCTTACCTAAGGTAACCTAAGATAACTAGGAACTAGGTATAGGTGTATATCAATGAAATGAAAATGTTTTATTTGCAGCGGTGATTATTAAGTACTAGCTTCTTAATACGTCACAAAACCAGGGTTTCATAATAAAAGGGTAAAGCATCTTCAAAATCTCTAGTCGATTCATATTTTATCATCAAATGAGAGGTTGTTAATATTTATAGCATGTTAAATATCAAATTGTGATTTATAAGGTCTTTAGTAACGGCGCCAAGCCTTACGTAGCCAGTCTCATCCATATTCAAAGCTTAACCTTCCTCGTGTAGGTGCGAAGCTTACTAGCGCTGGGTGCACACATCAGTGTGTATCCAGCACAATGCTAAGCGGAGGCCATGTTTTCCAAGAGCTCTGCTGCGCACAATATCTTCTATCATTTAGCATTTAATTTCTTCTATTTTATGTGTAGTAGTTCTTAAGGAAAATAAAAATCTTTCTTTCTTTCTTTAGTGTCTAAGGTCTAAATTCCACCAAACCAAGAAACAAGTTCACTAAATATAGTTGAATATCTACCTAAGTACTTTTCATAATGTAGACTTTGTAATTTTTATCATACACCAGGCAATTATTTTTATTGATGACTGAGCTGCACGCGGCTTTGCTCGAGTGGTACCTCGATAAATAGTAGCCTATTTGTTACCCTAGATAAAGAACTCTATCTATTCCAAGTTTTAGCAAAATCGGTTGATTCATCACGGTCGAATCGATTAACGATACGAGCGTTCATCATCAGCCTGTAGAAGTCCACTGATGGATATAGGCTTCCCCCAAAGAGTTCCACGACGAACGGTCTTGAGCCTTCTCGTTTCACCGACTTCCCGCAACCTTTACAATGTCATCGGTCCATCGGGTGGGGTGCTTTCCAATACTGCGTCGTCCGGTTCGTGGTCGTCATTCGAGAACCTTTCCTCCCCAACGGTTTTCGGTTCGATACGAGCCTAAATAAAGTTTTTCTCCAACGTACACATAACATATAGTAAGTGTGTATGTACGTGTCACATAATAGTAGATTATGCAACAAGGGCTTAAAGTAGTGTATTATGTCAAGGGCGCTATATTCAGCCTCGTACTCAGGATTCTTAACTCCCTCGCTCCGCTCAGGAGTTAACCATAGAATCCCTCGTTCTCGGGGTTCAAGATCGCCCAAGACAAATACACATTTAAGCCCGCGATGCATACTCTTCTTTTTATACTTTCTGCGAGGCAATTGAAAACAATGACTGTTAAGTAGACAGAAATGATTTTTCTGGAAGTAAGTTTCCAACTATACCAGAGGCTTCAGATTGTATGCATTCTAGAGTCGAATCAAAATCACTGTCGTCGTCACTTGATATTTTTTAGAAGTTTATTTGAATCGAAACTGAATTTCGGTGTAAATAACAGCACAGCAGTTTGAGCTCTTGGCACCTTTTTTTCTTTTTTTTGTAGTCTATTCTGTAGTGGTCAGTTCGACATTCGAATAAATCCTTCTTCGTGCGCGGGTGATAATGAATTTCGTGAAAAGTTTTCATGTTTTTCTTTTTTTTATTTTGTAGGCAGTGCAAAGAAAATGTTAACATACAGCCTAATTAGAATAAAATCTCATTGCGCCCAAACATTTTTGAAACCAACCTCGATCAAGCACGACTACATGGGTTGCATTCCAAATTCAAATCACATTATGCATTAGCAATCGCATTAGCAATGCTCCAGGTGTTGCTGATGTCAATAGGCGACGGTAACCACTTACCATTAGGTGGGCCGTAAGCCTGTTTGCTTCCGTATAACATAAAAAAAAAAAAAAAAAAAAAAAATGTCCCATGGGAAATAATGAAATTCAGTACAACATTATGACCCGGCTAGACCGTAGGGCTGTAATGACTTACTTTAGGAAAGGTTTGCATGACACATAATATGCCATTGACGAGCAGGTAGTATAAAAAATAAATAATAAATAAATAAATATTCCGGACATATCACATGCTGTTAACTGATCCTTTTATAAAATAAAACTTTATTACTATTACCTCAGCTTATATCTTAATTTGAAAGGCTGAATAGAGCTCTACAAATACATAAATCTGACATGGCTAATTAATTACAACAGCATATGTAGTTATCAGCCTGATTTTATTTGCCAATCTCAAACCGTTACTAACTCATCATAAATAGATTACAAATAATTTTATTTCAATAAAATTAATTGCAATCTATTTATGATGAGAAAATACAACATTCAAAGCATGTTATATAAGATATATAATATGATGATGAATCTTAGTGAGTTCTCACGTAAGGAGCCTCTAAGAGGCGCACTTCAATCCGTCCACTACACTGATGTTTTCACCGATAGTCCCTTATCAGGACCGCCATACCTCTACCTGTTCACTGACTTATTACAGGATGACCAAGGAAGAATCAGTGACACAACAAGCAAGTGAACTCAAAGCAAAATCAAATTTATACAAACCAACTGATAAAAAAGAGCCTGTATGCCTGTATTCTAGGTAAATAACTCTATCTATTCCAAGTCTCATCGAAATAGATTGAGCCTTTAAGGCGTGAATGAACCACAAACATCCAAAAATCTATACATCCAAAGATCCTTAAAAACTTTCGCATTTATAATATTAGTAAGATAGGATTTCTTCACTTCATTCAAACTCTAGCAGAGTTTTTTTTTTATGTTATACGGAGGCAAACAGGCTTACGGCCCTCCTGATGGTAAGTGGTTACCGTCGCCTATTGATATTAGCAACACCTGGAGCATTGCTAATGCGTTGCCTGCCGAACCCATCCCCCCCCCCCCTAAAGAGCTCTAGCAACCTTACTCACCGCAGGAACACAACACTATTTGCAAAAAAAATATGTTATTTGGCTGCGATCTTCTGTAAGGCGGAGGTACCTCCCCAGGCGGGCTGCTCCAATTAAGAGCGAGAAAATCTCGCTGTGCCCTACCTCCTCCATAAATAACATAAACAGAGTAGTAAAAGAGACAGTTTAATTGTGTTAGGAGCATTTTAGGCAGTTCTGTTTTTCTTAGTAAGAGCTGTATGAGTAAGGGCTAGGTAAAGGGCCCTCTTGCGGTTACTAAACGAACTCAAATAATCAGCTGATCTGATGTTGATACAAACATTACTTTCTAAATGCGGCACTGATAACTATGTGGTTACGGCGCTACGCTGTTGTTCTATAATGCAAATATAGATGGCGCTTTATTCTGAATATGTTTTAGACTAGCGACTGCCCGGCTATGCTGTCCTTGAGGCCTTTTTTTTGCAACTAAGGTAGCAAACAAGCATATGGCCCACCTGTTGGTAAGTGGTTACCGTAGCCTATGAACGCTTGCAATACCAGAGGCATCACGCACGCGTTGCCGACCCCTTAAAAGTTCAAAACGCCCTTTTTGAAGAACCCCATACTGTAACAATAAACGTCAACTGCAAAGCCCTCCACTCTCCCCTTCCTTCTGCTCCCTTCCCTCGTATGAACGAAAAACGACCATCTATAAACAAAATTACGAAATAAATATAAACTTCCCAGCCTAGACCTGAATTCCCGAAGGTATCAGAGCACAAACAACTTGAACATGACAGTACTCTCTCATTTCAGATTAACATCTTGTAATTAGCAACGTTTTCGCAAACGCCGCAATCCTTGCTTGCCTGTTTGTCTGTCTGTGCTGATTTCAGAGATTTTGTAAGACGTACGGCCAAATCTGTGCCTGTCTGTCCAAATATTATGGCAATAATGGCTGCGTTTGACGACGCTTGTGTCTGAATGTTCTCTCTATCAGTAAGCGTTGTAGTTTATATAATAAACTAACATCCGCCCGCGGTTTCGCTCGCGTGGTACCTAGATAAAAAGTAGCATATAAATGCTATACAAACATCCAAACATCTTCACAAACTTTCGCATTTATAATGTTAGTAGGATTAGTATAATAGGATAGCATGCGTGCATCGCACTGCAAAAACCGAAATGAGGCCTATTTTCAGCAGTGGACTTTATCAGGCTGATGATGATGATAGTCAAAATAGTAGCATAGTCAATAAAATTATAATTTGACTGGCCTCATAGCTCAGTTAGTAGTAACTCTGCCTTCTGCGCTAGAGGACGCGGGTTCGATTCCCGCACTGGACAAACATTTGTGACTAACAAAGATGTTTGTTCTGTGTCTGGGTGTTAAATATATATCTATTATGTATATCAGTCTCTGTTACCCATAGTACAGGTAATGCCTAGTTTGGGATCAGTTGGCCGTGTGAATATGTCCGGAATATTTATTTATTTAATTTGGAAATATCATAACTAAAAAGGCTCTTTTTACGAGTTGTAGTCGGGTTTGCAATCAAAAAAGCGCCATACTTCTTGCAATCACAACCAGATGGCGTGTCATTTCGTACAAGGGGTATAACCAGTCGAACTGACTTCGGAAGCCTTCTCAGTGCGCGTCCGACATGCGCTTTAGCAAATTTTTTGCTCGCAGTGTAAGAGCGTAAGTAGATGCTAACAATAGGACAATGTTGCCTTGTGTAGTAAATGCGATAACATTTACTTGGCCTATCTACCTACTAGGTACATGTGATGTATGATCAGGTCAAAGGTTTCGTTAGATGGAGTTAGCAAACTTGCGGTACCGGTTGTTTATTGCTACCGTTAGATCAATGCTTGCTAGTCGTTACACTGATTATTTCTTGGTCATCCTGTATTAGATCAGTGACCAGGTTGAGGTATAGTGGCTCTGAAAAGGGCCTATGAACATCGGAGAATCAGTGTAGTGAAAGGATTAAAGTGCGCCTTTTAGAGGCTCTTTTCGTGAACAATCGTGCCATATATCAATTAGATAAATGATCTAATTAACACATGGTAGCCCGAGGGCCTGATGGTAAAAGGTCAGTGTGTTGTAAAGATTCAGATGTCTTTAATCGTCCACTTATTTACTATCCAGGTTAAATTACATGCCAAGCTTTAATGAAACTGGACGAAGGCTCATTTTAGCTTGGCAGCACCGATGTGATCGCAGCAGGTGTCTCGAATGTGGATTCTTTTCACACCCAAAATACTACACCGCATGTGTAACACGGCATTAATGCAGATGACACTTGCCTTATTACTCCACTTACGTCAACCTTAACCAGTGCTTACATAACCCATAACTGCTTAACCGAGTTATGGGGCTGCAAGAACTGCGAACTTGGACATTTTCGTGAAAACCTTTTTACCTAATAATTTTGTTATGAAATTTAAATAGGCACACAAGTTACTCGTAGATAAATTAGCATAGAAGAGAGATTAGAGAGAAGATAAAGTAGTTATATTCTACTTTGTGATTCTTATTATACTACTTACTATTCTGAAAAGGGCTTATTACACAGCCAACTGGAAATAAAGTTTGTTCTACGACTTGAATTTCGACATTTTTCTTCGAAAATAGGATATTTTGGAGTCAAATCATTTTAAATTGGATAATTCAGCTATTTTAGGTAGAAATCTTGGTGTCAAGCTTCTTGTAACTTTAATAATTACTTACTCGCATATATAAAAATTACAAAAATACCGAGAGAATATTTTTTTTGTACCTATTTTTTTTTTACTGGTCTTTATTTTTGTAGTTTGAATTACCTCCTCTCAAGATAGCATACATTATTATGAATCATCTTGTATATCATACATACTCACTCAGGTACCTGGGTTGTGGGTTCTCAAATCATACATATTTTACATATTAAGAAATTGTCCAAGATCAAAAAAAATATTGTAATGCTACTGGAATGCAATAAAAATGATTTATGGAAAAATACAGTGATCTGGTATTTGTAATACCTTTAACCTTAGTCCCTTCACTCATGAATACTAATTATATAAACGGCATAGTTTTAAAAGCATTAGTATTTCTGAGTAAAACATGTTGTTACTGTCTACGTTTATTTTCATTTTCAAACAGAGCTCTACCTTGATTCATTAAATAAACTGCTACTGAATTAATTATTTTACTTTTATTTTACATTTATTTAATCACTGACACCTAGTCAGTGATTTCAAAATATCCACGAAAATATGTAAAAAATGATTGAATTTTGGCTTAGAGCAAAAGTTAAAGGCGTGTATCTTCTTTCTCTATAACGCGCGAGTGAAACCGCTATGGTACAGCAAGTAAACAATTTATTCGGCGCTTAAATTTTGCAATATTAAACAAAAACAACCGCTGCTAGCATTATTACAAAACAGGAATTGAGTAATACAAAACTACTAGTTACTTTTCTTACGCTGACAACTTAAATTTGCATTTCATGGAATACTTAGTTATCTAGATTTCTTACACAAGTATTCGTAACATTCGCCATATTTGTTATTCGAAAAGCAAATTAAATTTAGACTCAGTATTACAATCTAATTATAGTTATAGTTACTTATGAATATGTTTTGATCTAGTTTCGTAATAATGTGTGGGTGTTGTATTTTTTTGTCCACGTTGTTGAATAATCACGCATTTTTGTGATGCCTAATTTTTATTTGAACAATTAGTTTAAAATAATATTACTTTTATTGTTTTCCAAGTAAGTTTGTATATCACCGCAACGGCCTCAGTTTTTTTTTATTTAATTTATTACTTTCTTAATTTTATAAACACACCTTATCTTATCTTATTTTCTCGTAAAAAGTTACATTTTACAGTAATATTTTATTTATTATCTCACGTTCACAATTTGTGTAGTTCAGGCTCTTTGACCCCACGACTTTTACGTAAAAATCTATTATTTTGTGTTATTCAGCGTAAAAGCCAGAAGTAAACAGCGCGAAGGTCGTTTATTGTTGTCTATATTAGTCACAACTGCTTAATTCTCTTCCTATCTAATTATATTCAATACAATCGTTTCCTAAAAATAAAACATGGTAAAGTTTTTTTAAAGTAGGTAACCTTTATTTTCATAGCTTTTCTTACAACTTAACCTAAAATTGGTAACCTTTCAATATCACTACGTACACGTCCGTCCATACAAACATGACATTATTTACAAAATGGTCGTGTTGCTGTCGTCCCGGCCATCAATCAGATATTGGCGAGAGTTATAAATAAATCAGGTGAAACTAGATTATGCTACACTAGTCTAGTGGTGGTAGTAGGAACCGCCCAGGCTGAGATGGCTGCTCTGGTCGTGTCCGTAGCCGTGACCGTGTCCGTAGCCGTGGCCGTAGCTGTGCTCCTCTCCAACGATAACGGGGACTTTGACGGGGACGGGGTAGGGCTTCTCGACCGTGACGGGGTAGGGCCTGTCTACGTGCACGGGGTAAGGCCTGTCGACGGGAACCTTCACTGGGACGGGGAAGGGCCTGTCAACCGCGTACGGTACGTGCTTGTACACTGGGTAAGGCTCTGGCACGGGCACCTTGACGGGCACTGGGTAGGGCTTGTCTACGTGCACGGGGTACGGCCTGTCTACTGGCACATGTACGGGGTAAGCCACGGGCTTCTCAACCTCTACGGGGACTGGGACGGGCTTCTCAACTGGGTAGGGAGCGGGGACGTGGACGGGGTACGGCCTGTCGACGGGGACTTTCACGGGGACTCCGACGTGCTTGATCACGGGGTAAGGCTGGGGCACTGGGACCTTGACTTCGACGGGGTATGGCACGTGTTTCTCGACGGGGTAGGGTTGGGGGACGGGCACCTTCACTGGGTACGGGATGTGTTTTTCGACGGGGTAGGGTTGGGGAACGAGAACCTTGACGGGGTAAGGCCTGTCGACGGGTACATGCACCGGGTAGGGCACCTTCTTCTCAACGGGGTAGGGTTGGGGTACGTGTACTGGAACTTTTACGTACTCCTTGACTGGGTAGGGTACGTGTTTGATGACCTCGTAGGGCTGGGGCACGGCGACCTTCACTGGGTATGGGATGTGCTTCTCGACAGGGTACGGGACGGGTCTGTCGACAGGGTATGCGACTGGGACACCTTTTACCAAGGTAATAGTCTTAGTGACATCAGTGTGTTGTCCAAGGTTGAGACCATAGCCATGGTAACCATGGAATCCATCTTCAATGACATTGTAAGCTCCACCAAGACCGTGTCCGCTGCCGATGTACCCGATGTCCAGCCCGTCTATACCGTACCCATAGCCGAGGTTCAGGAGGCCGCGCTTGTCTAACTTCTTGTCCAGCGGCACTTTCTTGTCTGTCGTCTTCTTCTCGCCGGCAGCCGCCGCGGCTACCAGCAGGAAAACTAAGCAGATCTGGAACAAATGGAAATTCATTTAATATTTTATCAAGATCACAATTATTGCATTACCATCATTAAACAACATCCTATACCGTCCTTTCAGCCTAGTTGACCGTATCCGTAGGAAAGACATGGTTTATACAAATACGTGCGACAGGAAGGTCCTCTTATAATTTAATTTTGTATTGTCAAGATAGCATAAGACTGAATGACGCTCTGAATCTACTGACATATATATACAAATTCTGACTGATATGATGATGATGATGACTGGTATGATCTACTAACATACTGTAAGGCTTTTCCAAGTTCAAGATAGTTCTTCAAACATCAAATAACACGTAACACTTGGTCTCATTCAGCTCTTTGCCAAGTTCACTATTAGTTACGTCACCTTTACAACTAGGATAGTTATTTTGATTTATGTGCACATTCCAACATCGTTTTATAACATACCTAGATAAAATATATTCGGCGGGTAGGTTATCGTGAAATTATAGCTTGGCGATCGTTACGGCATTATGATATATGGTTGATGTCTGTGATATTGGGTAACGCTCACTCAAGTTCACTCAAGCGCGATGCGCGAGTCGATCAAAAACTGAGGAATTTTTCTATCATACAAGTGCAGCTCAGTTAGGTACTTAAACGTGTTGTTTTGGTTACAACCTGTTTTTTTTTTGTGGTTGAGTAAGCGTTAGACAAGTTGTGAGAAACCAGAAGTAAATTTTTATCAAACGATATTTTGGGGTCACGAAGTTATTTCTGAGCTGGTCACCAATAACAGTGAAAAATATTCCTCGTTCATAAACTTTTTTTTTATGTTAGTGGCACAGCCTAGCTAAGATCACTGGTTACATCGTGTCGAATGCTAATTTGACAGATTAGTGAAATAATTTACAGTACCGTGTTGTAATACGGATAATTGCTTTTGAATTATTCATAATATTACATAAAAAATCTGTGTAGTGTAATATGAAGTCATATGATTGACGTAAAGTAAGCATGTGCTACTAATTAGAAAATTAAATCGCCATGAACTTCATTAAAACGACGGAACTCTTGAGACGAATCGACAAATCAATCATAATGAAAGCAATTATTTTGATTGTAATGTACCTAAGGCTTTGATAGCCGTAATGAGCAAAGAGGTGACCTATATGTAGTCTGGGCCGTCTGTAAAGCCACGACTTGGCAAATTATTAAAATGCTATCGTTATAAAACATCTTCATTATAGTACGTATTTAAGGAATTGAGAACCCGGAGACCGGATGTCGTCTTAGTCGTGAGACAATTTTTGGTAGTATTTCTTTAATCTTCTCGAAAAACTTATTATAGTTCATTATTGAATAGAAGAAACGCCGCGGTGGCCCCTTCTGAAGAATACGTAGTCGAAAGAGGCGACTAAGGGAAAAAAGCTAGGGTATGGCAGCTACGTTCCTTACCAACAATAGCTTTATCTGCGCTCGCCAACCCGCATGCCCAGCATGGCAAGTATGGGTAAATCCCCCAATTATTGTTTGGGTGCAGGCTGTACAAGGTCGGTCGCGCTGGAAATCTATGGAGGAGGCCTATGTCCATCAGTGAACGTCCAACAGCTGAAATGATGATGCTGAGTATAGGAATTCAACCTAATTGTAGCGAGATATTTCAACAGCCAGTACAATTTATCATTTAAATAATGTCGCACCATCCGGGGAATGGCTCAATGCATAAGTAATGGTTGAAGATTGGTACAGATCATAATCTCAGTTGCCACATTCGCGTGGGACTTGAACGGTGCTTAGCTTGACCGGGATATAAGCACTTGTGTACCTTTAGCAGATTGTGGGTAATGCCGTGAACGAGTGGTTTTGTTTTGCGAACTAGTTACAACTTATTTACACGCGTATCAGAAGTAGACAAAGGAAGACATCGATGTCTTACAACGGCATCTCATTACGGGGTAGAGCAAAATTGGGGCACTTAATAATCTTTTTTTAAGTGAAAGCAACACTTAGATAGGTACTGATAAGATTTTAAATTTTTAAATGGTGATAGTTTACCCAATATTTTCGAAACAGCGGGATTTAGACCCGCATTTTCGCTTAGAATCAAAAGAATGACCTTGGTGCCAAAAATTGGAAAGATTCATCAATGATCATTTGTAAGAGAACCATTTTAAAAAAGAAATTTGACATTTGTAATAAAAAGATGCATGCTACAACTGAATTAACGAAATTGATAAATTGTATCATGGCCATCAGAATTTTATTGGGTCTTTATATCGAAGAATTAAAGGAGTCATCTCGTAAACATTTCATGGTCATTTTTCGGAGTATTTTGATGATTACGACAGACACTCGTAGATCTTACGAAATTGTTCATAATTTAGTTGAATTTCGGAATGCATTAAATTCGAGTAAACCATTTTGGCTGCGTGGAAGGTTCTCGACTTTCAATCTTTAGGTCATGGATGCAATATTTCTATTCAAAAAAATGTATATGTATGTGTATAGACGTGCTTAAAACTCTGACGAAAAAATTGTGCACAAACGTACGCAAATAATAATAAGCTAATATTGTAATAAGCTCCAAATCCATGCTTGCAGCCTGACTCGTATGGCATCGTCACTACTGCAAAATGTAGGAGTGTGCCTTATATAAGATTTAAAATCTCATCCTTCAAGTCATCTTCAAAATCAGAGGGCATGGAGATGAGCCTTAAATCCTTTGCTCACTACAACATATCATATCATGACCGTGCTGGCAGAGTCCGTATCAGACTCGTAACGGACTCTGCCAGGACTGTGACATCATAACATTCCCGTCGTGAATTCGCTGTCGGTCCGGTCCGGATCCTTGTAGTGGGTAAAATCCTTTCCCCATTGTAAGCTATTGACATTGCGCAGGGTCAAAGCGTTTAAGCTGTCGTAACTTTCGAAGAACCCTACTATTTACCTAAGGATTTAACTGGACGTTTCTTATTCACTTGACAATTTTCGCGTTCTTCGGCTATTTACGAAATATTTGAGTATACGTTTTACAATAGAATAGTAACGGGTTATGTAAACATGAGTCTTCACAACAAATTCAAGTCTATCGTACACATGTCACATGTCTTAGAGTTACTCTTTTTAGGTTCTAGGAAATGCCACTTTATAGTAAAGAGCACATACATTTTCCGAATGGAATCCACGACCTGTGGATCGTACTACCACCACTCTACCAGTCAGTCAAGTGATTTCCGTAAGATATGATTTTACTATTGACAGTTCTTCTAACAGTAGTAGGCATGAGTGTTTTCCGAGCCTACTCAGTAATTCTCACGTTAGCTGGCGGCACCCGGTGGCCCGGCACACGGGAGTTGCGTCGCCGCTTGCGCCACTCTGATCAACTGTCATCATTTATATTTGCAATGCAACGCGTATTTGCCGATTTGCAACCGTTTGAAATAATTATGCGCCATATCTATAATGAGCTGTTGTTAGCTCTACGGTTGCTACTACGACGTAGAAGGCCTACGTATTGAAATCTTGATGCCAGGTCGTCAAAATTTTGATACGTAGGCCTTCTGCGGGTGAGTGCCGGGCTGAGAAGCAAGGGGCTCAATTCCCACTACGGGACAAATGTCTGCATGATCTGCAAAGATTTGTTCCGGGTCTGGGTGTTGTGGTACCATGGTACTCGTAGTTTCTGATACCCACGACACAGGGAAGGGTAGTGTGGGGTCAGGAATATGTATGTGACTCTTGGTTGTTATTAAAAAAATTAAATATAAAAATCACGCATGAGTGTCTTTAGAAGCTAAGTAGATTTAAAATTACTGTATATTTGTAACAATTAAAATAGTTCGGCAAGCAATTAAGAACGGAAGTTATAAAAACTATTAACTTAGTAATTAATATTTCTAGTTTTCAATTTCCGGTCGTTAGGCATAGTGGAAATGAACCGGTTTGTGTAATTACTGGGTTTTCGGGAAATTGAGTTTCACAAGTTTTCCAGTTTCAAGTTGTTTGTTTGCGCTGTAATTATATATAAATATATAACAAATTCATATTTCTAAAACCAGCTCATTATATTGGCTGTGCAATTGAATAACTTGATGAACCTATTAATAATAAATATTATCTAAAACCGTGTTTAAATGGCATGATGTCATTTAACGTTGTCTCAAATGGTGAATGAAAACATCGTGGGGCTTCTCCTAGAATCTAAAAATTCGAAGACATGCGATATGTGTATGAAAGGAGCGTGCCTGTAAGACGCGCACTTTAATTCTTTCATCGCACTGATTTGTTCACCGACGTTAGGTCCTTTTCAGGGCAACCATACCTCAACCTGATCAATGACCAAGCAAGAGCCAGCAATGTAGAATTCGTTAATCCCATTTGGTAACTGTTGGTAACAAATAGTTGACTTGACAGTGCTGTAACTATCCCACAGTTCTTTGTATAGCGTTTCCCACGGGTTTTACTTGCATTTTCCGATGTTGCTTAATCACAATTAGTGATCGTATAATGTATAATTGATTTTTTTGTCACAGAAAGGAATGATAATAGGTTCAAATACGAACTTCAAATTCACCCCGAGATCCATATACCAATTACCATACGAATACCATCTTGAAATGGGCTTATTCTACATCCAATAGGGAATAAAGTAAGTTCTGCAACTTTAAGTTTTCAAAATTTTTCAGCGATAAGACACTATTCGGTTAGGCAGAGCGATGACTTACGGAAGGCGGCGGGCAGAAAGTAGATAAGAAGGACCGAACACCGGGTTATGTGGTGTGGATTGGGAAACATTTCTCCAGCAGTGGACCAATGTGGGCTGATGATGATCATGATTTAGTGAAACAGCAATTTTGAAATTCTAAACACGATTGTCGACTCGTCAAGTTCCCCGCTTGTCGGTGAAATGGTGCGTTACGTTGTTTACAGCTTTTTTAGTGCCAAATGCTGTTATTTATAGTCAGTGGTTCTGTTTTGTGAACACGTGCGTTTGTTTATAAGTTATTCTTTAATTGCATAATAAAACAGGATTTAGTACAATGGAGATAATGTTTTTTTTTTCTTCTTAATAATTTCCTTAATAATGATGGAACATGGGATAAGATATAAGAGGTAGTTTGAAAGTAAAGTCAGTGACGGAAAAGCGGAGGAGTACTCGTAATAGGTTAGCGTGGTATGGGCATGTCATGAGGAGGAAAGAATGTCATGTGACGAGAAGAGTGTTAGTTATGGATGTGGATAGATGTAGGAGTATAGGTAGGCCAAAGAAAATAAGGATGGACTTTGAAAAAGTAGATATGGGTAAGAAAGGAGTGAGTGCTGAGATGACGGCTGATAGAGGAAAATGGAAGAAGAATACAGGTTGTGCCGACCCCACATGATGTGGGATAAGGGCAGGAAGACGATGATTATTAATTTCCTTAGTGCACGGTTATAGATTTTGTTTATTGATTATCTAATACTTGGACATATCTCATTGAATTTTTCATTACATTTTGAGAGAAAAATAGGACAAAGGTAAACTTTTGTAGAGTTTTTTAAGAGTTTGTTTTTCCGCTCTGTAAACAATCTTAGAGAAGTACAACGGAAGGAAAATCGTATTCTACCAATTTATGGTTGCAAAACAAAGTTAGCAGTTCATTAACCTCCGGTCTTTCAAAAATCTAGATGTTACTAAAACAAACGTTTGTAGAACAAAGGCTACAAAACGATGCTAATCACTATACAAAGTGAGCGAGGTCGTGGGAGCTTTTTATGGTGGACTTTCGTAATGACCAGCTTACTAGGCCCGTAACACGAATACGGCCTTTGATTTTGTTTACTAGCTTCCACCCGCGGCTTAGCACGCGTGGTGATAAAAATCTGGATGTTTGTGGTATAATCACGCGCCGTAACGGCTCAACAAGTTTCAGTCTTCTAGTCCAAGTCTCTTTCTAGTCCAAGTTTCAAATATCGTTGAAACATGGACTAGATAAAGTTCCTTATCTGGAATAGCACATAGGTTACTTTTTATGTGGGTATCACGGGAGCAAAGACGGGGACGCAAAAGCTAGTCTAAAATAATTTTTCAAAAATCATTATGTCGACATAAGAAGGTCAATTTTGAGTTTGACATTTGAGGGCCTTCGATACCAATAGCTCAACGATATCGCAAGCTCCTGAAAGTCATACTCAAAATTGACTTTATTTAGTAAAGATAAGGATCATTATGAAATAAATTCCAGATGACATATCGCTCGCCGTTTGAACACGGCTTGACGGCTTGTAACAAAACCTGTATAAGGTGAACAAGGAAATTTACGTTGTCCTAGTATTTTTAGTATGCTTCTTGCAGTTATTGCCTAATTAGAATATTTCGTCATACGTTGTCATACAAGGTGATTCATAATGCCAAAAGGGGCTACTACACTGCCTGGGGTGGTACCTCCGCCTTACAGAAGATCTGTTCCTGCGGTGAGTAAGGTTGCCAGAGCTCTTAAGGGGGTTCGGGGTCGGCAACGCGTGCGTGATGCCTCTGGTATTGCAAGCGCTCATAGGCTACGGTAACCGCTTACCAGCAGGTGGGTCGTATGCTTGTTTGTCATCTCAGTTGTATAAAAAAATAAAAAAAAGGGACCTGACAGAAGTCTGTCTAAATATTTGGCACAATAATTTTGCAGTAGTGAGTATTCCAACGTGACAGGTCGCAAGCCCATCGTCGCTATTAAAAATACTTACTACTCTACTATGTACTATCAACTGGTCGCAAGCGACCCGATCAAGTGCCCAACTATCGATTTCCCGGACTGTCTTCCTAGTTACTACTCGTTTGTCTAGGCAGGCCTGATCTGGCTAGACGGGCCTTTGTGACGTAAGGTACCTTCGGGTTTAAGTTTACCTAAGGCTTTCATTTGGAATTTATAGACATGTTCGTTATTTAATCGCGGTAATATTATAAGGATGGCTATTTGTTAAGTTGTTGAGGGCTGTAGTTACGAGGTGTTGTTATGACTAAGATATTTTTTAATTCAAAATATAAATCTTACTACTATTATGAGAAAGTTTGGATGGATGTTTGTTCCTCAATCATGCCAGAACGGCTGAGCGGATCTGAATGAGAGGTACAGAGATAGATTGTAGTCTGGAATAGCACATAGGCTATTTTTTATCTCCTTAAAAATGCACGCTTCCCGTGGGATAGATTTGTTTTTGTTTCTCACAGAGCAAGGGATCAAAATGATTTCAAGGGACCTTCAGTTCTCTCACATATACATCTAAATTTCCACGCGTACGAAGTCGCGGGCATTAGGTAGTACCAAAATAAATTAAGATTGTTTTTATAAATCGGTGTTTGTAAATAAATAATAAAGATACTTATTTCTTAATTGTTCAGTAAAGTCGGTATTGAGAATACTGCGATAATCCGTAATGCATGATAATTAAATTTTTCTCTGTGTCTGATATCAAAGTTCAATTATCACGTCACGGGTTGTTTTTAACGAACTTTGATCGTAATTTAACCATTTAAGATTGGTTCTTAATTATTTCAAACTAGATCACTTCTTAAATAACAAAATCACAATGATCCAAAGCGGTGACTTCAAAAAAGTGTGTCAAATCCCGAGCAACACCAAAATTCACTTCTGAAACACAAAATCCATAGACACACGTATCTTTTCATCACTTTTTTGAAGTCATCACCTCACATCACTGCACTTTAACACTTAGTTTCTTGGTGATTGAACTCACCGTTTTTTTCATATTGCTCCTCAACGATGTGTGGAGTCGGGAATCGAACTGGATACACGGCGAGCAGTGTTGTGTGTTTTTATAGGTGGTTATTTGGCTAAACTTTCGCCATTGCCCCCCTTGTATTGGAATAGGCTCGATTCTTGCGCGAGTCCTTGCGCGCTCGCGTCTTTTGTGCGCGCATAACGGGTAGCGGACGCGTCGCGCGTACATTTTTAAAACACATTTTTAATATTTACATTTTGTATATATTGACATTGTAAATACTAGCTTTAAACTGAAAACTAGTGAATTTGATTCAATTATATCAGATAGTTTTTTTGTTGGATAAATCTTTGTCTTCATTAACAACAAAATATAAATTAACTAAAATGCGGGAAATTATTTTTCTAATTCAAGGTATATATTTTTTTTAAAACATTAATTAACTGAATCAATGATGTTCGATAAAAATCGCGTGAAATTAATTTTCGTAGTTAAGAGATTAATAAAATGAAAATCTTGAATCAATGATGTTGATAAAAAGAGAAATAAATTAATTCAAATGCGTGAAATTATTGTCCGAATTCAAGTGACACATTTTTAAAATCTTGAATCAATGATGTTTATTATGATCTTTGTTTAATTACCGATTATATCACATCACAAAGGAATCAATTCCACCATGATATATTATAGTTGTACCTTCATGACGCACAAATTACGAGTATCTAGTAAATCTGGAATTTCAAGATTAGCTTAACGTTACAATAGGATAGGGTTGTTGGCATGTTGTCACTGTTTCCTTCATGGTCATCCTGCATTAGGTCTAACAGATTGTATGATGGCCCTGAAAGAGCCGTTGAGAGATGACCGTTGGTGAAAAAACCAGTGTGGTGAAAGGATTAAAGTGCGCCTCAAAGAGGCTCCTTTCATGGATATATGGTAAATAATACCGACAGGATTCAACTCAGTTCAGTTTCTGTTTAAAATATACTTATTGATCAAAAAACATTCATATTATGTACTGCAGTTACATATAAACTGAATTACTTCGTTTGTAAGTTCATTATATCACTAGTTCCTTCTTGGATGTCATTGGTAATTTAGGCTGTCGATACTGTAGAATATTCTATAAGGTTAAGATAATTTCGTAATATTTTCTCTTGTTGGGTGACAATGATTTTGTAAATATTGACATTTAAAATTAAGATTGGGGTTATATGTTCTTCCACGTGGGTGGATGTTTATTGGACTGCATTATATCACCCAAAAATACTGTTCGTGAGCTTACTAAGAAACAGTTTACAATACCCGATAAAATCCAAATAATGAAACATACTCCGATATCCAGGCGAGCAGTTCCTTTAAGATGTCTAAGGGGGGTAGTCAGAGGCATGTCTTTACTTGATTATAATAATACAATTGACATGTAAGAACATGTATTTTTTAAAACGCCGCGAGTTTAATTTTCAAGGTGTAATTAAAAAATAAAAATAATAAATTTGACAGAGTCGTTGCAATAATATTAATGTCATGCTCAGTGCGAGACCAGATTTAATCCAGTTTACAAGATATGCCTAAAATTGGATAGAGTCCATTTCCGCATTCAACTATTTCTTTGAGGCATGCAAGGACTCAGACCTTTTCAATGTTACTCTCACAAAAACACGCTTCCTGTACCATTGAGACTGTTTTTAAGTATTTTTTCTTTAAGAGTATTTTGATACCCCAGATCGGCAATCGATACGCAAAATTGTGTTCCTGCGGTGAGTAAGTTTGCCAGAGCTCTTTAAGGGAGTGGGGGGAGGGGTCGGCAACGCGTGGGTGATACCTCTGGTATTGCAAGCGCTCATAGGCTACGGTAACCGCTTACCAACAGGTGGGCCGTATGCTAGTATGCCACCTCAATTGTATAAAAAAAAAAACGATATTCGATTTAAAAAAAATGTAGAGGAAAAAATAAATTTATAATCTTTATTTACAGAAAGAAACTTAAAACTAATACAAGTTAATATTTACAAAATTCACAAGAATCAGTTGAGCCATATAAAGACCGTTACAAACGATCTATAGATAGCTCAACTGATCTAGATCACTACCAGTCGGAAGCGTTCCCAAGACGCTAAATAAATTTAAAAAAAAATAAGAATGTGTAATATCAATAAATAGGCTCCCAAAGCCTAGCGTCTGAGACCGTCTGAGACGCAAGCGGGTGCGGGTTCGAGCCCTCGATCGATTAGATCGCTGCGAGACAAATGTTTGCATGATCTGAAAATACTTGTTCCGGGTCTGTTTGTGGTACCATGGTACTTGTAGTTTCTAATGCCCACGACACAGGGAATCCTAGTGTGGGGTCAGGACTATGTATGTTACTGTTGGGTGTTATTTATTTATTTATTTCAGATCCTTTATGATGTCTAAGGTAGTTAGTAGATAGAGGAACGTCTAGCATCCCATACGTGACATGTAGCCTATATGCTATTCTAGGTAAAGAACTCTCATCTATTCCAAGTTTCATGGAAATCGGTTGAGCCGTTACGGCGTGATTGAAACACAAACATCTTCACAAACTTTCACATTTATAATACTAGCTTTCACCCGCGGCTTCGCTCGCATAGATCAAAAGTAATAACAGTGAAGAAGTCTATCTATTCCAAGTTTCATCCAAGTTTCGTTAGCCGTTCTGACGTGGTTGAATAACAAACATCTATCCATACATCTATGAGGAAAGACCCTAGGTCACCGACATAGCTCTCAGAATTAGCAAGTTGAAGTGGCAGTGGGCAGGCTATATAGCTCGCAGAACCAACCACCGTTGGGGAGTAAAGGTTCTCGAATGGCGACCACGAGCCGGGCGACGCAGTGTTGGAAGGCCCCCCACCCGATGGACCGATGACCTTGTAAAGGTTGCGGGAAGTCGGTGAATGGAAAAGGCTCAAGACCGTTCGTCGTGGAACTCTTTGGGGGAGGCCTATGTCCGCCAGTGGACTTCTACAGGTTGTTGATGATTATGATGATCCATACTTTCGCATTTATTAAAGTAGTATAAAAATTTAAAATTCGCATTTATTAAAGTAGTATAAAAATATAAAAATTAAAGTAATATCAATTCTAGGTAATGCATTGAATGACAATTTATCTAAATATCACAATCTATGCCAACGGGAAATTACAAGATGCAATGATCGCCGGATTTTCAAACAAGTTTATGAGGAAATTGGCTAATTTTAGTTTAATGTCAAAGATAAACATTATGTTCACGTCTTTAAGCCTCGCCGAAGTCAAAATGATTAAATATAGGAGCTATTTAGCTAGCAAAAAGTCAATATTAATTACTTACTTATGTGCAAATTTAATTATATGCAAGCAGTCGGCAAGTTCTTTGACGCAAAACTTATATGTATATTTTTGAGTTTAGCAGAATAAAATATTTATTTCTAGAAAAAAATAACAAACAGCTACGAACAACAATTTTACAAAATACGCAAGAAACTGTTGAGCTATCCTAAGAACTTGTAAACGGTCTATAGATAGCTCAATTGATCCAGTTCTCTATAAGTCGAAAGCGTCCCCAAGATGCTGGCTGCATTGCCACTCTCCATTAATAAGTTGCTCCAATGAACGGTCTTCAGCCGCCTCCGTTTATCATCTAGCGTCTTATAAATTGATAGAACTGCAAGACCATGTTTAAATAAAACCGTCAGCATACACATACACACCGCCCACATGGGAATCCATTTTTTACAAACAAAAATTCATGGATAAAAATATAATTTTCATTGAAAAAATTGCACTGCTTTTCAAGGGATGAAAATAAAATATATTTTTTTAGTTTTTAATTTCAATAAAATCACTAGGATCACTTTGAAACGTCTTAGAAACTAGGTGAAGCTATGCCTGTTCCTCGCGACCAAGCCTAGAAGAATCAGGCAACAAACACGGCTTGGTGCCTATCATTTTTTTCGATGATCCTTTTTCACAAAATGGAATTTAAAGCTTCAGCGTGGTGCCGATCGAACTAGGTGAGACTCAAAAGAAAAGTAATTATAATCCCTAATAAATAAGAGCTTATAAAAATGTGATCCTTTCTAATACCATAAAATGTGATATATGTTTGTTTGTTTATTGGTTGGTTAGTTTGTCCTTCCATAAAGCAGCAAAAAGGCAACAGATCTACGCGATTTTTTGCATGGATATAAATAAAGAGCCGGTCAGTGACTTGGCTATTTGTCTTCTAGTAATACGGAAGCAAAACCGTGGGTGAAAACTAGTATATAGTAATCGTGCCATAATATCATTGCGCTAATCATACGTGTACTGTAACCCAGAAGTAGGTAAACCTATCTAATACAGAACTATATTTAGTTACTGTAGAGTAAAGCATGTAAAGCTATGGAGTGAGATCTAGATATTGAGTGCGAACAATCTCTAAAGCGAAAGCACTTTATAACTACATGGGAATATATTGTAGAGAAACCGGAAATATTATAGCGATTGTCTATGTCCAGCATGTGGAAGTCCACTGCTGGACATAGGCCTCCCCAAAGAGTGATGTGACGAACGGTCTTGATCAACGGCCTTTTGCATATACCGACTTCCCGCAATGCTGCTCGCATTGCGTCGCGCGTACTTTATAAGACTACGAGAAAAAAAAATTCTTTGTACATTTTTCTTGAAGGAGATAATTCGGTTTGATTAAACATGGGCCTTACTAGTTCACTAGGTTCTTCTTGGTAATCATCATCATCATCATCAGCCTGATGAAGTCCACTGCTGAACATAGGCCTCCCCCAACGAGTGCCACGACGAACGGTCTTGAGCCTTCTCCATCCACCGACTTCCCGCAACCCTCACAATGTCGTGTGTTCTTGGTAATACCTGTTTATAATAAATATATCAAACGTCTACAACTGCATGCCATCGCCAGTGTTAACATTCCTTTTCAGGTGCTGATCATCTATCGCAGCCTTATTACGTCCTTGTGCGATTAAACTGTAAAATGTTTAAATGTTTGAAACTCTCAACGCGACGTTCATGGTACGGGGGCGGGTGTGCATTCACCCGCGCTTGCGGTTCATACCTTTCTATAGACACTCCGTAGCTTATTCCGTATTACTCCGAAAGCTACCAAATGCAAATCTATACTTACTCGGGTATTTGAAAGGTATAGTCGTTGGAGCGTGGTGTAAGGCGATCCCGACTTAGACCTAGAGCTGACACACAATCTGATGACATAATATTAGGCTGTATTATTATTTACAAAATAGCTGGCCCACCCTGGCTCAGCACGGGCTCATATTTAGGAAATAACTGGCCCTAGTAACTGGCGCCAAAATATATTGCTTTAATATTAATAACATAATTTTATGACGTTACCAGATAATAAAGATTAATTTATAGAGGTCATCATTAATTCAAGGTTCCTGCATAATACACTGATTACTAAAACAAAGTAGGCTTTTATAAATTCTAATTTCTTAACACGGCCTTTTAGGTAAACTTTTAATGTCTAGTAAAAGTTGGTGCTTCGATTATCGGTGAAGCACAAGTAGGATAAATTTTGAAAATAGGATTTTTAGCATTTTCTTAGCAGAAAATCTTGATAGCATAACCTGAAAACCTACTAAATTCCATTCCATATAATGTGTCGAACAATTTTGCAAGTTCTAGACCCAAGTTTATTTCTCAGATCTCGAAAATTATCAATAGCTATCTCCTTAACTACATTACTGGCTCCGGTATGCGCCAACCTTGAACTCCGATTCCCAAAAACACAAAAAGGTGGTAAGATTTCAACTTAGTTAATTTTACCATCATAATTATTAAACGTATGAAAAGTTTAAAATCAGGATTACTATCTAAAACAACTAAAATTAACTGATTTGACTCTAAACAGCAGAATTTTGTATCGAGTTTTTTCATTGAAAAATGTTGAATTTCCAAAAGTGGTAGAGAACAAACTTTATTGCCAATTGGGTTTAGAATAAAATTTATAGATAAAAAAAAATATTAACCATTTGTTTAATGATGATAAACATTGCGCCCTCTACATAGCAATCTCCACTAGAATATGGTAATAAGTATTCGATGATCTTGAAAGTTTGCTGTTACCGAACAATACTCAAAGTCAAGGGTAAGATGCACACAAAGTGTATCTATTTTAAGGTCTTATGACCAAAACTCATTACAATGCCGATAAGCAACCTCTACGATATAATAAAAACAGTATTATAAGATAATTACAATTTTTGTCGTTACACTATCTCTTATTCTGCGGATATGCAGTAACAGTGCAAGGTCGAGAAACGTTTTTAACTTGAACTTGACAAATTATTGTTAACCTTTCTAATCTGTGCACTTTAATACCTGCGACCTAGGTTCGATTCCCGCTGCGGAAAAAACTTGCACCTCTTGTACGCCACTGATCATGAAATGGTGAAGGAAAACATCATGAGAAATGGTATTTAGGTGTATTTAAAATGTTCTGTGAGGTGCTTGAGCAAATTAGAGAATATATAATTATAACAACAAAGACAAATATAGATTGTATCAAAGAAAAGATAATGGTTTTTCTTAAATTGCAAACATCTTCGGAACTGGGTCACATTTTCATACACAGTATGTTCGCAACCCGACCTTGCTAGTTTGAACAAAGAGCAATCGTTGCAGAAATGCAGCGATGAAATACCTTAAATAACAGCCTTACAATGATAAAGACAGATTTATATGTAGAGTTTCTCGTACGCTTTGTGGATAGAGATTATCCTCTTAAAGCGAGTCTCGCATTCATATGCAGTAAATAAACTCATTCAAAAAGGGGCAGTTCTCACCCCAGAGTCCCCCAGAGTCTACAGATTTTGATAAGGTATCCAATAAAGCTACTACATATATTCCAATATATGGCAATGGGCAGGCCATATAACTCGTTAAACCGACAACCGTTGGGAGTAAGGCGTAGATTCACCTAGTTTCACCAATGGAAATCACCAGTGGACGTCCTGCTGATGATGACCACGAACAGGGCGACGCAGGCTAGGAAGGCCCCCCAGCCGATGGACCGACGATATTGCAAAAGTTGCGCTTACTTATAGTCATTATAGCTGTGATGGGACGACCTATATTGGTTCACGCACACCTTGGCAAAAACTAATGAACACCCTTGCTTGCTGTTAGTCAAGTTTAGTTCCATTTAGTTTTTTTTTCCAACCTCTACCTAAAAATTAGTGTCTTCTTTTATTTGTTTGTGCTATTTTTTATTTTTATTATTTTTTGTGAAGCCAAAGTATTTTTTTTTTCTTTCTTTCCTTTTTCCCCAATGAGGATGAGCAATGCGTGTTCAATTTTTTGAATAAAATAACTCTACGGAAACCGGAGGGTTTTATACTAAATACTAGTTGATTTGGTTACTTGACCTTCGTCAGATACATTGACCCACATAATATATTCCCAAATCAATCACTTATTTCAATTGTTGAAAGGATTCAATGAGAAAGCTATTGTTCCGAAAATGGTCTATTGTGATACCTTTGCCGGAATTTTCATGTGAATCAAATTACATCTGTATTACGTTTTGGCCGGTGTAATACTTGTTCTGGTACAAATATCTGGACATTTTTCATATAACTTATAATCTATATTTAGTAGGATCATCAAAGCGCATTTTAAAACTATGGACATTTTGAACATTATATATATTTTTAATGATTGCGGGAAGTCGGTGCAGATGGAGAAGACTCAAGACCGTAAGTCGTGGCAGTCTTTGGGTGAGGACTATGACCGACAGCGGACTTCAGTCTCATGATGACGACTTTTTTAAACATGCAATAGGTACCTACCTTCTCTGTATTCAACAATATTTCATGAAACATTCAAGCAAGCCAAGCAAAGCCTCTGACAATTTAGTTGAAGAATGGTCTTTGTTCGTCACAGGAAGCGTATGTTTAAAAATACATGTGTTATACATTTTTTTCTATTTTATCATCGATTAACAAGAGCCACTTATTTGTCCTTTACTCTGCCAGGAAATTAAACCAGTCTATTTAATTTATATGTGAGCATAATTGCACATAATTTAACTGCATTTATCACCCTTCATTGCTATTTAGAATAGTTTTTACTTTGCGTGAGTCATGTTTGCTTGCTTCTTGTGTCACTGATTCTTTCTTGGTCATCCTGGTCTTGGTAATTTTTAGGGTTCCGTACCTCATTTGGAAAAACGGAACCCTTATAAGATCACTTTGTTGTCCGTCTGTCTGTCTATCCGTCTGTCAAGACCCTTTTTGTCAGAAACGGCTAAAGGTATCAACTTGAAATTAATACCACCTATCAAGGTCTGTGGGCTTATGGGGCCGTATAAAAATCAAAGCTCTAGCTTAATACATTAAAAGGATATGGCAATGAATGTATAATTTTTGTACGGAAATGGCAAAAATGAAAAACCTCTAGGGTACTTCCAGTTACCTCACAATTCTGAAATTTGGAATGCTAGGAGCTTTTGTAACACAAGTACAAGAAAAAGTCTGAAATTGAGGAATTTCGAAGTTTTTTAGGAAACAAAGTTATATTTGTGGTCAATGTCATACAATGACTACGTGAGCGATCGCAAATATAAGTTTGTCAATTCCTACAATTATCATTTTTAATAATTTTTATAAATCCATTGGTGCACGACTGGGATTCGAACCCACGACCAATGGTACGGAAGCCTCAGGGCGCGAGTTCTCGTACTTGACCGTTTTTATTTTTGAATAGGTTTGGTGCCCAACTTATGCGTATGTATGTTATTTACATATCTTTCTATTCCACTTCCTCTAAATTTCGTCTACTTTACCTGTTTATATTTTTACTTAATCATGTCTTATCTTATTAGTGTCATTTTTTAATTGGCTTTTTTATATTATGTAACATTTTTGTGGTTGTGTAATATTCATTCAAATAATTTTCATGTAAGCTAGGTCTAAGTTTGCGTAAAATACCAAAAATATAATAATCCTACTTCCTACTATAGGTATCCTACTTATATTATAAATAAATGCGAAAGCTTGTGAGGATGTTTAGATGTTTGTTATTCAATCACGCCATAACGGTTCAACCGATTTCGATGAAACTTGGAATAAACAGAGTTATTTGCCTAGAATAGCATATAGGCTACATTTTAAGTAGCTACCACGCGAGCGAAGCCGTGGGTGGGAGCTAGTAAATAATAAATTCAACACCTGACCTAGGGTCAAAACCCACTCTTGTCGAACTTGGAAAGTGCATTGAATGCGTGCGGTTTGAAGGGAATGCCGAAATAAACTGGTAGCTTAATTGCAGACAAATTTGTTATTGGAACAGGAAGTGTAGGGTTCCGGTTATGATTTCCGCGTAGGTAGGTTTAAAGGTTCATTGGTTTTCCCGATTTTAATATTCTCAGGGTATCTTCAAAACTATAAGGCATAGAATAAGATATTTTTTACAAAAACTAAAAAACCGACCTTCAAATTCCTGAATATTTACAAGATCAATATCAACCTCTTTTTTTTGTTATCAACCTCTTTGCGTTTTGCTTACCTACTGAGGATGACACTGGCCACCTAAACTTTCGAATAAAAAACAAAGGTAAGTATGACATCCATTCATCATCAATAATAAGTAATAACTCATACGGTACTGACTGACTGACTGTCAATCAAACGTAGTGGTTTTATTCTCTTTGAAAATCAACGCAGAGCTTAACCAAAATCCTAAGAGTATGAAATTTGCAGGGTAGCGTAACGTATGGGTGCACAGAAAGGAATTCCCGACACACAACCTCTAAGTTTAAAGTTTATGTAAAAATAGCAGCAACCGAACGAAGTCGCGGGAATTACCAAACCACAGTCGACAAAAAAAAAATTCGGCAAGTCGTGATTTCAAGAGATGATGACGTTTTTTTAAGTTTTACGGGACAAGTTGCAATCCCACAGGAATTAAAACGGGACCACCCCGGGTTCATATTCTATACACCAGCGAAAGAATCATCAAAATCGGGTTACTATTGGCGGAGATATCGAGTAATATACACACAAAAAAAAATACAGCCGACTTGAGAACCTCCTCCTTTTGGAAGTCGGTTAATAATAATAAATATCGTTTTGGAATTTATTTTCTGATTACACTCTTATTATACCAGCAAATTGATTGATTCAATATAATTTCTGACGTTTGTTGAGAAATAAATATCTTATTCGTTATACATACAACTTCTTGATTGCAAGCAGATCGGATTGATGGACGGTTCTAAAGTTAGGCTCTAACAATTATACATACAAACATACAACGCCGAATCGTCCAAGTTGTTTGAAAGATCTTCGCTAGCTAGATCAATATAAATCAAGGCATGATAAATCTTATAAAAGTGGTATCTCCTAACTTTAAACGTACTTATTGATACAATGTGAAGTACTCCAAGGACCATGATTCCTAACCTAAATACCAAAGCCAGCAGTGTCAACTGTTTCGCAACGAGGCATTTAAACTGACGGCTTCCGCGGAACCCTAGTACCTGGGGTTCCGTCGGTTGCAACACCATGTCAATTGCACGTAGGAAGCAGATTTCGACTCGTCAAGTATAGAATATTCATAATACTGCAAAAAATTTCACGTTTGAGGATATCAGTCGTGACCCCATTTAATTATTTTTTCAACTAAACTTAAAGAAGTGTTCCAACGACATGCGATATGTTATCAAAAAAAAATTAATCAACTTTGAGTTTGACATTTGAGGGCATGCGATATACTCGTAGCTCAACGATATCGCAAGCCCATATAAGGCAAACTAAATAGACTTAATTGACATAATACAGTTGACGTAAGGATCGTTTTGTAATACATTTTGAAAGACACATCGCATGCCGTTCGAACACGGCTTAATTCTACAATGCAATCTGCAAAAGCCGGCAGACAGTTATTGGAAACCTGTTTGGTATATGTAGCCCTCTTGCGATTAGTCGCACGCACTTGATGGCGGTAAAGATAAAGATAAAGATTGTTTATTTACTTTAACACAATGTAGGTGTAGATGTTAGTAATATTTAGATTCAATCATATTTTACTAATATTAGCATGCAAATGTGTTAGAGTAAGTTTAACTATAGCCTATTATTATTTAATTTAAAACAATGTCAAAAGATTTAAAAGTAATAAATAATAGTAAAAGGCGCAATGTAAAATAAGATGTCAAAATTTATCTGTCATGAAATCGTTGATACTATAATAACATTTCTTAATAAATAGTCTTAATAAAAGTCCTAATATATTGTCGTTAAGATCTTTTAATGATTTGCTATCTTATTATAGATTTTACGTGAATACAGACTACACTTTTTTGCGGTAAGCGATGATCGTAGCGATATCTAGACTACCGTTGGCAATGAGTGATGAAATTATATTTTCAGAGTTGTTACGCGTTTTGTTAAAGTCCACATTAGCAATCGTAGGCTGATGTAATATTGCAATTTGATTGGTAGAGACAGAATAAAAGGTATCAACATGCGTTCCTAAGCATAGTCAGCAGCTCTGTACAAATCTGAGATATGGAGACATTTTAACCGACTTCAAAAAAGTAGGTTCACGTCTGTTCTTCATGTGTGGCTTCTATATCTTCTTAAATTTTACGACACTTCCGACTGGTAGTGGATCAATTGGGATCAATTGAGCTATCTATAGATCGTTTGTAACGGTCTTTAGATGACTCAACTGTTTCTTGTGTATTTTGTAAATATTAAGTTCATATTATTAACTTGTATTAGTTTTAAATTTCTTTCTGTAAATACAATTTTACATTTCATTAATACTTTTCTTGTAAATACTAACTCCGTGTAACTCGTAAGCCAAGTGTCGAATAAACATTTAATTTTGTGTAACAAGCTACTTTTTTTCTCTATAAAACGGAGAAGTTTAGTATTTATTTAGGAACAGAAAAATAATAATAATAACAGTTGTAAATTAAACGAAAATAATATTATACTAGAAATGACTCTGTTTTCTACGACTACGACTACAAGTAGAAAACAGAGTTCGGATCACCAATATATATACGTATCAATATAATTTATTTTTTAATCTATAAAACTGTTGAGCTTAATATTAAAATAGTGTACGATTAAGCCCAAAAGTGTTAGATATAAGTAAATATTGTGTTTCTCATGTAAGTGAATTTATTCTTTTGAGATAATAAAAAATCTTAAACCTGAAATACTCTAAAGGAACCAATGAATTAAGCCCAACATCTAATAAGTCGCAATATCGCAATATCCGGTGACTTGTCCTTCATTCATACTTTTACCACAACTGCGCCGTTTGAGACGTGAATGGTCGCAGGTTCCCACTAGCTCAATACCTACAGCCTGATTGACGTTTGTTTATTTTTAAACTTATACAGGCTGTTTGGTACATAGTCTGTTATTATTTCTAGAAGATACAAAAGATTCAAGACATTATAATGTACCATGGCTGAGCTCTGTCCCTCGCACTAGGTCTCTTAAGAGCCTGTATAGCGAGGTTACAGCGATCCGCTTCCGGCTCACTAAGAAGTTTAGTGACTAGATTAGTGTTTTTTTAACGTTCAAAAGTGAATCATAATCATCTGTTTTTATTATATTTATAACTAATTATTATACGTATGAAAAGTTTAACAACATCAAAACTGGTACCTGAAACATCGACTCTGCAAATATTTGTTCCGGGTCTGGGTGTTGTGGTACTCATGGTACTCGTAATTTCTGATACCCACGACACAGGGAATCCTAGTGTGGTGTCAGGACTATGTAGATATGGTACTGTACGATGTTATATATTTATTTATGTAGTAAATAGCCAAGAATAATAGTCATTTATTGATAAAAAAGATTATATTTATTATTTAAATATTATTTTTGGAGGAGGTAGGGCACAGCGAAATGTTCTCGCTCTAAATTGGAGCAGCCTGCCTGGGAAGGTACCTCCAACTTACAGAAGATCGCAGCCAAATAACATTATTTGTTTCAAATAGTGTTGTGTTTCTGCGGTGAGTAAGTTTGCCAGAGCTCTTTAGTGGGGGGAGGGGTTCTAAAGGCAACGCATTAGCAATGCTCCAGGTATTACTGAAATCAATAGGCGACGGTAACCGCTTACCATCAGGTGGGCCGTAAGCCTGTTTGCCTCCATAAAACATAAAAAAATAAGGGTAAAAACATAAAGCATGGTAGGAAATTTGCAAACACGGTGCTATAAGGTGGAGAGAGGCGGCGCCCTTCAACAAGTCCGGCTAGCTGAGTTCCGGTACACATATCGATGTAACAATATTGGATACGGCACTTATAACTTGTTTTATTTTAACCAATTTAACCAATGGTTCGCCCCGAACCGAGGTCTTGGGATGACCGGTAAAATTTGGTGCTTCGATGTTGGTTGAGGCACGACTACGATAAACTTTAAACCGCATATTTAGCATGATCTAACTAATAACTAATCTTGAAACTATTCCAAGTAGGAATACTGTCAGTTATATAAATACCAAATCTTACTTTATTAAATAAAAAAAGTATTCACTTATTTTTTTATTCTTTGCTAGAAATAATTAATGTTTTTTTAAATAACTTCAATAATTCTTGAAAAGGAAAACGAAAGTGGAAGAAGAAAACATGTTGTGCCGACCCCACATAATGTGGGGCAGGAAAAGAAGAAGAAGAATTCTTGAAAAGGAAAACCTCCGTAAAACGATGAATTTTACATCTACTAATTAAAGACAATTTTGAGTTTGACTACTGGCGTGCGATTTATATAAGAAACTCAACGATATCGCAAGCCCCTTAAGTCAAACTCAAAAAAGACTTTATTCAGTAGACGAAAGGAACGTTTTGAAATAAATTTTGAAAGACATTGCATGCAAAACACGTCACTTTTCATATGCAGTATGCCTTCTCCAACTCGCGTCTGTATGACACATTGCAATACCAGCATACCAACCGATAGTACAATTTCATTCACATACAGATTTTTTGATGAACTTTCGGCCGCGGCTTCGCTTGTGTGGTAACCGGATAATGAGTAGCCTAGAATGCTCTTCTAAGTCAAGAACGTTTGAAAGAAAGAAGAAAGAAAGAGAATACATTTATTTTGGACATACAAGCACAGCACAAACGAATAAAAAAGACACTAGGACAAAAAGGACACGTTTATTGTCGTTTCTTTCAAGTCCTATCCAAAACTGGACTGGCCTCATAGCTCAGTTGGTAGTAACTTTGCCTTCTGCGCTAGAGGTCGCGGGTTCGATTCCCGCACTGGACAAACATTTGTGACTAACACAGATGTTTGTTCTGTGTCTGGGTGTTAAAATATATATATATATATATATATATATATATATATATAGATATATTATGTATATCAGTCTGTGGTACCCATAGTACAGGCTATGCCTAGTTTGGGATCAGTTGACCGTGTGAATATGTCCGGAATATTTATTTATTAAAACAGAGTAATCTAAGTATATTAAAAAACATTCTGACTGACAGACAACGCAGAGCCTTAACCGTTGTTCCTAGAGACTTGAAATTTTGAGAGTGTGTTCGAATTTTGGAGCGTGCCTATTAGTGTTTTTCATTTCATTTATTTCATAACAATTTTCTTACAAATCGTATATGAATTTCCTAAGACTATCATAAAAATATACATTAGAAATAAAAACACAGAAAATCAATTAAAACACATCACATTATACAATTTATAGAGAATTGCATACATTAAATTAAATTAGACATTACATTAGAATTAGATTGAATTTATTTTGGGGTGTAAGAACGGAATTCTCTAAATTCTACCGCAGCCGGGGTTAAAGTTTTTATGAAAAACTACACGCGAACAAAATCGCGGGTTTTCATTACTTGAATTATAAACCTACGAACTCACAAACATTTTTATTAATAATATTATTTTAGGTAGGATTATCTCTTAAGATATCTTGTTTGGAAGTTATTATGTTCACATGCAAACTGGTTCAACCGTGTCCTTGTTACGAACGGATATGTTGAACTGAAACTAATTAGGTCATGTAAATATAAAATTATATGCACTAATTGCAAAGTTTAGGCTAGTGTTCACCAACGGATTGTACAGACAGAAGATCGCAGCCAAATAACATTATTTGTTTCAAATAGTGTTGTGTGTGTAAGGTTCCCAGAGCTCTTTAGTGGGGGGAGGGGTTCGAAAGGCAACGCATTAGCAATGCTCCAGGTATTACTGAAATCAATAGGCGACGGTAACCACTTAACATCAGGAGGACCGTAAGCCTGTTTGCCTCCGTATAACTTAAAAAAAAACAGACCGTTCTAGAGCTGTTTCTGTACCGTTTTCTTATCATTGGCTTTGCTTGCTTTTCGTGTCACTGATTCATTCTTGGTCATCCTGTAAAGGTCAGTGGCCAGGTTGGGGTATGCTGTCATTATAACCGACTAGCTTGAGCACGCGGCTGCGCTTCTGTGGTAAATAGATCAAAAGCCTAATGCTATTCTGGGAAAATAACTCTATATATTCCAAGTTTCATCGAAATCAGTTGAGCCGTTACGGCGTAATTGAAACACAAACATTCAAAAATCCTCAAACTCTCGCGTTTATAATACTAGTGGGTTGGTTACAAAACTTTTATAGTGTGTGGTAGTGTGGCAATACTGACCTCTCCTCCAAAGGTCGTCCGGGTTCGAGTCCCGGTAGTAAACGTTGATTTTCCATCAGAAAAGCGTTCATTGCAAACATCATTGGGTGGCCTTTACTAGGATCACTTTCATCTATTTCCGCATTGGTTCTTTTACCAACGGTCTTAGGCCACCATACTTATAATTAATAAATATTTCGGACATATCACACACGGTCTACTGATCCCAAACTAGGCATAGCCTGTACTATGGGTACCAGAGACTGATATACTTAATAGATATATATTTAACACCCAGCCACAGAACAAACATCTGTGTTAGTCACAAATGTTTGTCCAGTGCGGGAATCGAACCCGCTACCTCGCAGAAGGCAGAGTTATTACCAACTGAGCTATGAGGCCAGTCAACCACTTCAATAAAAGTATAAAACAGCGCTAAAAAACCATTGACTAAATACATGATGACCAAGAAGCAACCAATGACACGACAGGCAAGTAACCGCCCGTTTATGATTTGGTGCACAGTGGGGCTATTTAATAGCTTCGTCCTTTTTATATCTGAAAAGGATGTTATATTTTATTGCCGTTTTTTTAATAACACAGACGTTGTATTACCTAAATAAGTTCTAATTGGTATTTTGTTGGAGGATATACTTCCCAATCTTCATGTAGTCGTGTCACTGATTCTTTCTTGGTCATCCTGTATTAGGTTAGTGACCAGGTTGAGGTATGGTGGACCTGAAAAGGGCCCATGACCGTCGATGTAAACTTCCCAATCAATCCAAATATATTATGAGTGTTTGAACAAAGCTCTTTCGTGTGACACCCACACGAAAGAGCTTTGTTCAAACACTGATTTCTGTTTTTATTCTAAGTCATGAGTAAATCGTAAAAATAAAGTTACTTTGTGTGAACCAAGGTCACCGACATAACTCTTAGAATTTGCAAGTTGTAGTGGCAGCGGGTTGGCCATATAGCTAGCAGAACCGACAACAGTTGGGAGTAAGGTTTCTCGAATGGTAAGTACGAACCGGGCGACGCAGTGCTGGAGGGCCCCCATCCGATGGACCTACGACATTGTGAAAGTTGCGGGATGTCGGTGGATGGCTTGGTCGCGAGGAACAGGCGTAGCTGCACCTAGTTTCTAAGACGTTTCAAAGTGATCCTAGTGATGTTATTAAAATAAACACCTTTTGTTTTGATTTGATGGTGAAGAGAAGGCTCAAGACCGTTCGTCATGGACTCCTTCGGGGGGCTTATGTCCAGCAGTGGACTTCTACAGGCTGATGATGATGATGAACACGATGAATTTGAGTTTTTTTTTTTTTTATATTTCGGACATATCACACACGGTTAACTGATCCCAAACTAGGCATAGCCTGTACTATGGGCACCAGAGACTGATATACTTAATAGATATATATTTAACACCCAGACACAGAACAAACATCTGTGTTAGTCACAAATGTTTGTCCAGTGCGGGAATCGAACCCGCTACCTCTAGCGCAGAAGGCAGAGTTACTACCAACTGAGCTATGAGGCCAGTCAAAGATAAAGATTGTAAATAGACCTCATATCCCTTTGTTAAGGTTGCTAATGTTGCTTTGACATTTCGGGGGCGTGTCTACCTTGATCCTTAATATTATCAACTACGTTCATTGACATTTCAGAACTAGTAAAAGGATCAGGTTATAGACTGAACTACATTCTATATGCTGATCCATTATATGTATGCTATCCCGAAAGGGGCTTATTATTATTTTTTTATACGGAGGCATACAGGCGGCCCAGCTGATAGTAAGCGCCTACCATCGCCTACTGACATCTGCAACACCAGGAGCATTGCTAATGCGTTGCCTGCCCCGAACCCCTCCCCCTAAAGAGCTCTGGTAACCTTACTCACCGCAGGAAAACAACACTATTTGAAACAAATACTGTTATTTGGCTGCGATCATCTGTAAGACGGAGGTACCTCACCAGGTGGGCTGCTCCAATTTAGAGCGAGAGCCCTACCTCCTTGGATTCTACACCCAATGGGCAATCAAAAACTTGGAACAAATCAGCTGTTCTGGGGTCCAATCAGTTCAAACTTAATTATTCAGCTATCTTGATATCGAATTTCACGTTTAATAAATCGTAATAATGATGATAAATATTTGTTATTTCTCTTAATTTTAAATAATAGTTCATTATTAACACCAATTTCCATTGGTTTAGTCCACTCTCACAAGTAATTTTCACAACTCACCTAATCATGGCAGTGACTGGATCATGAAGGCTTCCAACCGCCAGGCATGGAAAAGGCTGGGAGAGGCGTACGTCCTAAAATGGACATACAAAGGCTCATGATGATGATGAACACCAATTTATAAATTTATAAGTATTGTTTTTTTTAATTATGTGTGTTTATATTTACGATGTGTGTTATGGATTTTATCTGTAATAAATATAATAATAATAATTAAGTGTCCAATTACAGCTGGTTTGAATAAGTTCGGTAAAAAGATCTGGATAAAAATCTGTTTTTTTTTCTCGCAATTTTTTTTTGTTGATAAAATAAGCACCTTTTCATTTAATTTCATATTTATTCAACCATTGGTACACTATGGAACACTTAGTTACGTCAATCATTTGAACATTAACCTTATACATATAAATTTATATTGATAGAAACAGACAGGATTACAGGTATATCAAAACATTAAACATTAGTGATAAAATTTAATGTGGTATGGTACTGAAATTCTGTACCACAGTCAAATTGTCAATGTCAAAATTGTCAAGCAATTATGAATGTGAAGTATAAAAATTCTGTTTCCTAGCAACTAGAAGCGACGTGGTGCACGTCTTGGGAGAGTATACACACGGAACACGTTGTTTGAGGACAAGTTTTTGACGTGGAGTCGCATATTGTACACAGAAAACACATACAAAAAACAAACTAAATGAAAGGACATGTACAAAGGCGAGCTTAACCCTAAAAAGAGTTTTCTTCCAGCAAACCTTTGAGGCTAGAGATAGGTGGTTATAGAGGTAGGGTTCGTGTACAGGACTAATGAATAAAAAATGGAAAACAAAAATTCACTAAAAAATATTACAGATACTAAACTAGGGACCAAAAAAAAAAAAAAAAATTACATGCATAATCTAGGAAACAAATAAATTCTAAATGGGTCTAAATTCTGAAGAGTGTGTCTCTCGTACCATCCGCGTGATGACGTCACAAAATGGCATCCGGCTCAGCATTTAAAATATCCTATACAAAAATCTCATATTTCTCTATCTCAAGATCGCTGTCATGTGTGTATAATTTCTCATATAGTTTTCTACAAACATGGCAAATTTTCATTCCAATCATTTTATTTTATTTTATTTCAGTAATCTAGGATTCACAGTTTACTTATCGTATAATATAGGCTAGATGTATATATGTCGTACTTGAACCAATTTGAATCCACATTTTGTATTCCACTCGCTTAAAACTAACATTGTGCGAGTATTCTACGTACCTAGGTTAACTATAGTGTAAGAAAATATATATAAAAATACAGTAATTTTTTTTTTTTATCAAAAATCATTCATAGGTATCGGCGTGAAAAAGTAACAAACATCTTCGCAAACTTTTGCATTTATAAAATTAGTGGTATAAGTGTATTTGAAATACCTGCCGGCTTTGGAACGTAAATAAGGATTGATGTGGACAGGTTTTGCTTTTTATGGAATGCGCAATTGGTACGATTTCTCTCAAACAACTGCAATACCATCCTGGAGTTGACATAGTTACAAGTTGCTGCTCGAATGCGGAAACAAAACAAGGCAGTGCGGTAACATCAACAGCTTTGGTAACTTTAGAACCAATATTCTAATAATATCTAATATTCCGGACATATTCACACGGTCAACTGATCCCAAACTAGGAATAGCCTGTACTATGGGTACCAGAGACTGATATACATAATAGATAAGTATTTAACACCCAGACACAGAACAAACATCTGTGTTAGTCACAAATGTTTGTTCAGTGCGGGAATTGAACCCGCGTCCTCTAGCGCAGAAGGCAGAGTTACTACCAACTGAGCTATGAGGCCAGTCAATATTCCTTCGAAATACGGGACGCTATCGCCCCAAGCGTAACTTTAGCTACGACCGCGTCATGAGCAGAACCTGGCCCCAATTCTACTAATTCAATAACTTGAAAATGATAGCCGCATGATAATGATCGTACCATTATCATTCAAGAATTTTCAATATTAAGTAAATTGAATTTATTTTTGCAATAATTATTTGTTTAATGTTTTCTGATAATATGTGACATCAAAAATTTGAAATCTGTTTATGGTTACTAACATAGTTTATAGGTAGATAAATGTACTAACAATTATGGTGAACAACCGAAATAAATGAATTAAATTAAATTAAATTAAATTCAGTTACGATTGTCGCCATCTTCGTTTCTTTGATTTCATTGGTTCATTCATTTCACAATGACTGCCATTTATATACGACTGTGATAGCAGAATACCAAAAGTGTCAAAAGTGACCATTTTGCCATTGAACCATTGTCATTTTGAAGCTTTTGAATTAGTAGAATTGGGCCCCAGGCATGCTGGCTGAGTGCCGAGGTGTTCACAACCCAAATGTTCGTGTCACGCGTACATTACACCGTGAAGGCAGAAGGGATGGTGGCATAACTCTAGCAGAAGACCGGCTGCACCATCAAGTCCATCAGGATCGAGGAGTTAGAGCAGGTAGGGCATAGCGAGATTTTCTCGTTCTAAATTGGAGCAGCCGCCAAATAACATTATTTGTTTCAAATCAATCAGTGTTGTGTTCCTGCGGTGAGTAAGGTTGCCAGAGCTCTTTAGGGTTCGTGGTCGGCAACGCGTGCGTGATGCCTCTGGTATTGCAAGCGCTCATAGGCTACCAACCTACCAACAGGTGTGCCGTATGCTTGTTTGCCATCTCAAAAGTAAAAAAAAAAAAAAAATTGTAGTATCTCTGTAATGTAAATTTGAATTCCTATAAGGTGTAAATACGATCGACTTGTCGATTTTCGCTAAAGGTCAAGAATACAATGAATACATAATGGTATTGGTACAAAAGCAAAATAGTTGTGTTCTACTCCACCATCGCATGTCCAATTAATCGTGGCTAATCCATCATTTTGTTTCAAATTGAAGCAGTTATTATATCTTGGAAATCTTGTTGTTAGGTCAAGGGTGAAGCCTTGAAAGAAGCTTTGTTAGCTGCGTTTATCTTATCTGATGCATCAGAGAGATTTGTGTGAAGATTTGTGTGGTGAAATTGTTGAAAGTTTGTGAGGATGCTTGGATGCTTGTGGTTCAAGCACGCCGTAACGGCTCAACCGATTTCAATGAAACTTGGAATAGTTAGATTTATTTACCTAAAGTAGCATATAGGTTACTTTTTATCTAGGTACCACGCGAGCAAAGCCGCGGATGGAAGGTAGTTTGTCATAAAATTATCTCCATTTAAATGAGAGGAATATCCAGTTCAAAGGTTGTAGAAGTATTTAACATATCCAAATATCAGATATAATATTTTTTTATGGAAGGAAGGAGTAATTGTTTATTTCTCAGTAAAGTAAAAGTAGGAGTAATTGTTTATTGTTTTACGAGAGGTAGGGCACAGCGAGATTTTCTCGCTCTAAATTGGAGCAGCCCGCCTGGCGAGGTACCTCCGCCTTACAGAAGATCGCAGCCAAATAACATTATTTGTTTCAAATAGTGTTGTGTTCCTGCGGTGAGTAAGGTTGCCAGAGCTCTTTAGGGGGGGGAGGGGTTTGGCAGGCAACGCATTAGCAATGCTCCAGGTGTTGCTGATGTCAATAGGCGACGGTAACCACTTACCATCAGGTGGGCCGTAAGCATTTTTGCCTCCGTATAACATAAAAAAAAAAAAAAAAAAAAAAAAAAAAAACTTAATCTAAGTTACATTTCATGGGTTTGGGACCCTCTTTTTAGTATAGATATACCTGTGTTAGAGAGTATCCCTCTTCCGTAGTACATAGTTTTTAGAATTAAGTAAGTAAAGAAATTAAAAGGATATAAGTGCAGTAATAGGTATGATAGGTAGAATTAAGGTACATAAGGTACCACACATTAGTTTAATTATTAATGTCTATAGTGAGTTAAGTTAAAGTTAGGATTTAGGAATACGTTTACATAGTTTGTATGTGTAGTGTGTGTGTGTGTTTGTGTGTGCGCGCCTGAACACTAGTCTTTTTTTTCTTTTTTTTTTTATTCAAACAAGTTTCCTATCGCGAGGCAAATTTGCAAACTATGATAAAGCTGCATTCAAGTGACTGCCCTCCGTACTAGTTTTCACTGTATGACGGCAGGGCGTCGTTGCTCTTGCCTGCAAAGTTTATGGATTTCATATCTTGTAGAAATATTTGTATACCTTGGCTATGATTCATCAGCAATCAGTTATCATTAAATGTGTGAGAACACATAAATTTCCCAACTCATCCTACCGACGACGCAGCGTGAAGCAGTCCCGGATTAAGGTTTTATTCAGCCAGTGAAGTGTGGGATTCATCAAAGATATTTTCGAAATTTCAAATCAGCTGTATTTGGTGTTTAAATATACAGTACAAGATAGATATAGGACAACTGATTTGAACCCAAAAAAGGCCAGCTGTTTTGGGTTCAAATCAGTTGTCCTTCGTTGTTTTTAATTTCCAAAAAGTTTGTTCTATTTAAACTATTGTCTATTCGACGCAGGCTACGATCATTTTATATTATCCTACCCTACTAATATTATAACTGCGAAAGATTGTGAGGATCACGCCGTAAAGGCTCTACCGATTTCGTTGAAACTTGGAATAGATAGATAGATAGAAAAATAGATAGAATATAATATTCCGTGCCGTGGTGGCCCCAGCTGAAAGACATGCCCCTCCATTACCTACTACCCTTGGATTTCGTAAGAGGCGAGAGAAAAAAGCTAGGGGATGGGCAGCAGTGTTCCCTATCAACAAACCGCATGACCAGCGGCAGCGTGGCGAGTATGGATGAATCCCCCAAATGATTGTTTGGGTGCAGGCCGTACAAGGGCGGTCGAGCTTGAAATCTTTTTTTTTTCATACTACTGAGGTGGCATACAACCACCACCTTTATTAATTTTTATATTTATAAACCTATTCCCTGACGATTCTAACATAATCTTAATAAGACTGTTCTCACAGGGTTGAATGACTGTGTAGGTAATGGTTTCGGCAGAATACCAGCGTCTGCTGCAAAACAGTAGGCATAATGCTGAGCCGAAGCCATTTTGCTGCTGCAGCACACATCACACCATTTTTACTTTCATTACTTTTCTCTTGTTTCTTTTATTATAAGTACCTAATGTTTATTGTAAAATGTTGTGCAAATGTGTGTGTTTTGGTGGCAATTAAATAAAAAATTTATTTAATTGCCACATAATGCATAATGTCTACATAGACATTATGCATTATGTGGCAATTAAATATGTCTATGTCTATGTCTAAGCATACGGCCCACCTGTTGGTAAGCGGTTACCGTAGCCTATGAGCGATTGCAATACCAGAGGCATCACGCACGCGTTGCCGACCTCGAACCCCCCCACCCCTAAAGAGCTCTGGCAACCTTACTCATCGCAGGAGCACAACACTATTTGAAACAAATAATGTTTTTTGGCTGCGATCTTCTGTAAGGCGGAGGTACCTCCCAGACGGGCTGCTGCAATTCAGAACGAGAAAATCTCGCTGTGCCCTACCTCCTCCTAAATCTATGTGGGAATCCTACGTGTATCAGTGGACATCCTACGGCTGAAATGATGGTGACGATGATAATATTCCGTAGCACCCTGTATACGGCTAGAGTCCGGCTCTGGTCATCGGTCTGATGCGTAGTTGTTATTTTGAAACCGAATTATTTTATGGTCGTAAGGCCACATCTCATGTAATACGAATCTAGGCCACACACAATTTCACTGACCTTCGCCTTCGTATAGAAATAAATATTACCAAACATTTGTTAGGAAACGACAGACTGCCTCAACGAGCCCGGATTAGGCTTTTTAGACGTACGAAACGATACGACATACGATTTTTGGTACGATTAGAAGATTTAAAATAGAGTACCTACTTAGCGCGGTTAGTTTCATCTGTCGTATTGAGGCCTTTATCATCATCATCATTTCAGCCGTAGGACGTCCACTGCTGAACATGAGCCTCCCTCATAGATTACTTGAAACAATCATTGGGAGGGATTTGCCAAGCTGGGCATGAGGGTTGGCGAGCGTAGATAAAGCTCTTTTTGTTGATAGGGAACGCTGCTGCACATTCCCTAGGGGTAGAAATAGAGGGGCATCTTCTGCAACCGAGCCCACCACGGCTAAGGCTGTGTAATAGTAAGGACTTATACTAAGTTTGTGTTGTTATTCACTTTATAAAATGAACCTCGATATTTTTTTTATTACGGACTCGGGCCTCTTCTATACTATGTTCATTTAAATCGTCACGTGTAAAGATCACCCATCTTAAATTACAAGAAGTGAATTATATAAAGAGCTTAATAAACCGTTGTAGATGTAGGTAAGTACCTACGTATTTATTACAATTCTCGTTAACGTTCGCATCATATTCGATTACCCAATAGATTCCGAAGATTGCGAAAATGATCTACAGATTTTTAAATCACTGTTTCGTTTAAATAAGGTCCTCTTCACACACTTAAGTTATAACTAGTAAACAATTCGAGATCATAAGTTTTAAAACTAAAACCCGACTACTTGTTTATTTTTAATACTGTTATTATTTAAGGGGCGGCGGGGGGTAAACAGCCTCCGAATTAGCCTGTCGTTTTGAAGCTATGCTATTTAAATTTATATTTGTGGAATGTACTCGTTAGCCCCTTTCATAAATGTTTCGCGTTTATTCTTTGTCATAATAAGTCTCCCTCCACATGATAAGGAATTCGCTCTGTCTATGGGGCAGGCCATGTTCAGCAGTGGACGTCGTACGGCTGAAATGATGATGATGATGATTCTTTGTCATAATAATCTACGTGTCGTCATAATATAATCTATGACACTCGGACCATGAAGGCGATTAATTTGACACTATTTGTCAAAATATGACCATTCGTTTAGGAGCTACGGGGGATTAACACACTTACATAAATACATACATAGAATTTTATATACATAACCCTCTAACATAAACACATAACTGTTCAAGTAATCATACTTACAATACCAAAGGCATCACTTACGCGATGAAACGCCCTTTTTGAAAAACCCCATACTTTCCCTAGGGAAATACTCAGCAGGGAGATTGAATCTTTACTGAAAAACCTACTAACAGCCTATGCACAAACTTCGTGTGAAGCGGGCTTTAGACGAAATGCACTACATTCTACATTATGATAATATAGGTAAATGAATTGTTGCAAGATTTTATCTATTCCATATGAGGCTAAATTATCATTTTATATTGTCATTTTTGTCAGAAGTCGACTCAAATCGTGATATATGGAGGCAGGTGCTGAAAGTTGGACGCCATTTTGCTTCATGTTAGATTTAGAACAGTACAGCTGCATTTATAATATTAGTAAGTTATAGTATGAATACGGATAGCCCAAAAAATATATATATACTCGTACCTACTGACTGAATAGTTGGTTATACAATCGTATAGCCAGAACATGATACTGGAAAATGAAGTACCTATAAAAAAAACCTAAAAAGATATTAAAGTAGGTACTTATAAAGATAAAGTACGGTTTGCAATAACTTGCATAACCAAAGTAGCTGACAGTTCAACTATGCAGAGTAAACCATTCATTGTAACTGCATTTCTCATTATAGAATGAATTTAATTGGAATGACATTACAATATATTTTCATTCATCATTTGCCGCAGGTTTCAGTGGCGGATGAAAAGAGACCTTTCATCAATATATGGAGCCTGGACCTGCACTGTGTACACTACTCTAAAATATTCAGACATTTCTTTAACTCTAACATAACTTAAACAACTACTTACTTAGATTTATTCAAATACAAACTTTACTCTTCTTTTTTACTTACTTTTATCTTTATTTTTATTAGTGTGTGCATGTATTTTAAATTTAGTTTTCTTTTCTATATCTTTGTTAGTCGTCCATTACCACTGCATCTATAACTTAATTAATTTGCTATCAGTGGAAACTTGTAAATAGCCCTCAGCTGCATGTAATTTTTTCATGTGTTTATATTATTATTGCTTATTTTTTTGTACTAGCTGTAAGTTTTCCCAAAATTCGAAAATAAAATAAAATAAAATAAAATATGGCTAAGCAATAAAGTCAACGTATTTAATTGGTTATTTTGTTTAAATTGACATAGTTCTAAGGTACATTAAGATTTTCTTCGAAAAAGAGAGCAACACACAGCGCTACAAAAATACGGCGGATGGACGTGCGTGAAATGTCATTTTGACAACATAAATTTATCTGACAAAACAAAAACATCAGATCAAACAACATGACATTAAAAATATGTCAATGTCATGTCAAACGCCAATTATAAACCAACATGGCGGCCTTCAAATAGTGTTTACATAGTAAAAAACTTACCAGAAGAACTATTCTTGTACCATCGCATTTGTCCTCAAATAATTGAAATTGTATTTTTCTTGTAATCTCCTATTTATTCCTAATTTTTCTATGTAGTGTACATGGACCAGCCCCAGAATGAAATGGCTCGTTTGATGAATGCTTTAGGGTGTATGCGTCATTTTGTAAATATGTAGCTAGCTAGCGGAATGCCCTCCGCTTTCTATACTATCCTACAAATATTTTAATTGCAAAAGTTTGATATGTTGTTTGTGGTTAAATCATGCCGCAACGGCAAAACCGATTTTAATAAAACTTAGATTTAATTAAGTTCTTTACCTAGAATTGCATATAGACCACTTTTTATCTGAGCACCATGCGTATGAAGCCTATTATGAGTGTAGTAAATACTTATTACTCCTCACCTTTAAAACTAAAATCCTGAGGTTAAACATTCCAGCAAAAACATGACATGACACACTCCCCTTTATATCGAGCATGTCAGCAAAGCCATGACGTCATCGGATGCTCTCAATATAAATACCACCTGACTGACCTGACGCAAGTGTACTGACCTTCCGACCCTGCACATGTCACACATCTGTTCAGACTGCACGTAAACATTACACAATCCCCACTTCATCTCGGAAAGCCAGGTTATATAACTGGTAACTAGCTTCGGCCACTGAGTATGTCCAAGAAATGATACTGGCTATCTGATGATACAACCTATGGTTATCCACAGGTCGTGAGTTCGAAACCGTTCGTGCACCAATGGATTTTCCATTCGGAAAAATTTGCGCTATGCTGGTGCTCTCAAACAGTGAAGGAAAACATCGTGAGGAAACCGGCATGGTCCTAGAACCTAAAAATTCGAAATCATGTGACATGTGCACGAAAGGAGCCTCTAAGAGGCGCACTGTAATCCTTTCACTACACTGATTCTTTCATCGACGGTCATAGGCCCTTTTCAGGGCCACCATACCTCAACGTGGTCACTGACCTAATACAGGATCACCAAGAAAGAATCAGTGACTTGACAAGAAGAAGACCGATGTTTATCTGATGATGATATCCATTATTTATGAGACCTCAAAGAGTGTGACGATGAGCAGTCATGAGCATTCTCGTCAACTGACTTCCGAAGCTCTTCCGAAGCGTAAGGTAGCGACCTTTAAAGTGTCATCGGTCCATGGAGAGCTTCGTCGTCCGCTTCGTAGTAACGATAGGGACGTTAGTTGAACAAAGGTTCAACTTGCTAATTCTGAAAGTATGGTATTGGTTCTTCTGCGAATTTCCTCCTGTTGCATATTTTTATCATGTAGCAAAGGTCGCAGGTTCTATTCCGTCTGAGTAAAAAATGTTAGTGATACTTTTTATTAATGCGAAAGTTTGTGAGAATGTTTGGATATTTGTGGTTCAATCACGCCGTAACGGCTTAACCGATTTAGATGAAACTTGGAATATATAGAGTTCTTTAACCAGAATAGCATATAGGCTTAGTTTCACCTAGTTTCTAAATAGTTTCCAAGTTATCCTAGCGATTTTTTGAAGTAAACTCCTATTGACTTTGACCTTCAGGCTGATTATGATGACTTGAAACTTAGGTATGTTTTCAAAATGGCTAAATATTGCCATAAATATTTATAGTTATATAGTTCACACGAGAAACTGCTACAAATTGCGTTATGTTGCCAATGTTTGATTGAATGCCTTGCTCTGAATTAATGGCATTACTGTCGGCCGAAGGTAATATAATTGCTCCTGACATTATAAGCATCCTGACATTCCATATTCACCGTAAATATAGGTGCATATTTCAGAAATAATTTATTCTGTAATTCTGTAATTCTTTATTGCACACAGAAACATGATACATAAATGGTTATTTCAAAAGTCATGTACATAGGCGAGCTTAACCCTAACAAGAGTTTTCTTCCAGCAAACCTTTGGGGCTAGAGAGATTTGATAATATAGGGAGATGCAACGTGTACAACAATTTAAGAGAAAAAAAAAACAATAATAAATGAAGTGAAAAATACAACTGTAAATTAACTAAAATAAACTACCATAAACAAACGACACAAGAACATACCTACATAAACAATATATGCCTACATAACGAATATATACTTACTTAAACAATACATACCTACTTATACAATATTAAATATATACCTACAATACCAATATTTACAGAGAGAGATAGTGCTCCTTAACTTTTGCCTTGAAAACTTCAAGTGAAGGGCTAGCGCGGATTGCATGGGGAATAGAGTTCCACAGTTTGACTGCGTGCACTGTGAAAGAACCACTATATCGGCTAGATGAGTGAGTAGGAGTCTTGAGAAGAAGGGACAGGATTGATCTGCAGGGTTCACCACGAGGGACAAGGAAATCAAATCGCTCAGTGAGGTAAGAAGGAGAGAAAGGATTGTTGAGAATGTTATAAAGGAAAGACACAGCGTGAAGATCATGACGTCGACGAATGGGGAGCCATTGCAGCTGAGATCTGTACTCCGATACGTGGTCGAACTTGCGCAAACCGAAGATAAATCGGATGCACAAGTTTTGGAGTCGCTCAAGCTTGTTCAAATGATCCTCCATGGCGTCTAGGAAACAAACATCAGCATAGTCAAGGAGAGGTAATAACAGTGCCTGAGCAAGAGTAATTTTAGTATCCAATGGTAAAAATTTTTGAAGGCGCTTGAGAGACTGGAAACTAAAATTTACCCTTTTACTGACTTCGTTAACATGGCAGGACCAGGACAATCGGCTGTCAAAAATTACTCCTAGGTTCTTAACCTTATCAGAGTAAGGGATCGAGATACCATCATATAACACAGGAGGTGGTGTAGACTGAGCAACCGTGTTTAGCATGTACCGACTGCCCACAATCATTGCTTGAGATTTAGATGGGTTGACCAGGAGACCGTAAGCTTTCGCCCAGGTGTAGATGTTAGACAGGTCAGAGTTAATTCGGTCGATTCCTTCAGAGATCTCATCAGCTTTGAAGTGACAATAAATTTGCAAGTCGTCGGCATAAAGATGATAGTGAGAAGAAATAACATGAGTAATGGTGTTGATAAATACCGAGAAAAGTAAGGGCGAAAGAACACCACCTTGAGGTACGCCCGCCGTTAAGTTACACCAATCGGATGAAGACTCATCTGAGCGAACACACTGCGAGCGACCGGAAAGATAAGAACTAAACCAGGATATTGCTGAGGATGATATGTTAAGGGAGGATAAGATTGATAAAAGGATATCATAATCAACAGAGTTAAATGCACTACTGAAATCAAGCAAAATAATAACTGTAAGAAGTTTATTGTCCATGGCCCAGCGTAAGTCATCAGAAACTTTAGTTAAAGCACTGACAGTGCTGTGGCCAGGACGAAAGCCAGATTGGAATGGACTCAACAAATTGTTATGGGACAGGAAAAAGGATAGTTGTTTATGGACCACATTCTCCAATACTTTAGAGAGGACAGGTAAAATCGAGATTGGTCGAAACTGGGATACAGAGGTAGGATTTGCGATTTTAGGAAGAGGTGTGACAAAAGCGGTTTTCCAAGCAGAAGGGAAAGAGTTCGACTCGAGAGAGAAGTTTACTATGTGGGTGATGGCTGGAGCAAGTTCAGAAGAAAGGAGCAGTAGCATCTGGATGTTGATATCATCTGTGCCTACGGCTTTCGTAGAGATAGAATATAGTATTTTTTTTATATCAAACTCAGCAACCTCACAGAAATTAAAGGAGGGGCAATCAGGCCTGGGCAGATGTGAAAGTTCATCTAAAGTGCAATGTTTGATGCGGCTATCAAAGTCATAAGGAGGTTTAGCAAAATGGGAGTTTAGAGCATTTAAATCAAAAGAAACTTTATCATCCCCTGCCTTTTTTCCCAGACCAAGCGTCTTTAGGAACTTCCACATCTGAGAAGGACTTGAGTTATTGACGGTGTTGTGAATATGTTGTCTTTTCGCATCCCTACACATCTTGCTGCAACGATTACGGAGCTTCTTGTAAGACGCCAAATTCACCTCAGAAGGGGACTTTTTATACAGTCTTTTAGCAAGATCACGCTTCGACATCATCTTTTTTATAGGCTGAGTCAACCAAGGAGCAGGAGGGTGTTTAATTCTAACACGCTTAAAAGGTGCATGGATATCAAAGAGATTTGTGACTATTTTGTTAAAACCAGCAACCTTATCATCTACATTAACGGCATCAATTACTGAAGTCCAGTCTATGTTAACAGCGTCGGACTTCAAGCACTCCAGATTGATATCTTTATAACTACGGAGAAGAAGACATTTAGTCTTCCGCTTGGGAGAACGAATTTTATACGAAAGAAAAATAAGATCGTGGTAAGAGAAAGAGGAAGTTAATTGTCCGTGTGTGGCCACACGGTCAATGTCCGAGACTAGAATGATATCAAGTAGAGAGGGAATAGAGTGAGGTGCATGATGAGTAGCGGAAAGTGGAAGCACATGCATATTGACAGATGAGACCAAATTAAGAAGTTTATTGGCACGAGCATCATTTTTAAGAAGGCATGTATTAAAATCACCTAGGATTATAATATGATCATAGAGAGATGTATATTGTTCCAATTTACATTCAAGAGAGGAAAAATAATCAATATTTTTAGAAGGTGGGTAATACACCCCAAGTACAACTTTAGAGTGATTGACGGTTATTTCGACAAAAAGATGCTCGGCAAAGTTAGAGTATGGGCTAGGTGATTGGTCAATAATTTTATAAGGAATGTCCGCGCGAAGATAGATTGCCACCCCACCACAGCCTTTGCCGATTCTGTCGTTCCTAATAAGTATGAAACCTGGCAACGGGTAATGAGAAGAGAGTAAAGGAGGCTTAAGAAATGTTTCTGACACAAGTATGGCATCGATTATTTTATAATCAAAGGAGGACAGAAGGTCAGCAAAATGAGCAGGAATGCTTTGAGCATTAATGTGAACAATGTTAAGATTTTTTAAACACCCATGAAGTTTACGCTCAAGTAGATCACACAGATGCAGTGAGTCCACTGTTGAGTCATCGTCGCTGAAAGCACTCGCATAATGTATGTCAGAAGAGCAAGAGGAAGAGCAAGAAAAAAAACTATCATCCATCTGTAAATCCATAGTTACATAAAATAATAAAAAATAAATATATATTATACCTATTTAATAAACAACAAAAAAATACCACTTTATAGGTACTCAAAATACCTAATTATGAATCTACCTATTAATCAACTCAAAACTTAAAATGCAAATCTCCTTTGCACTCGCCAGTTTGCCGCAAAAAAAAAAAAAGGAACAAAAGGAAGAATAAAAGACAACAACTTAGAAAATAAAGACAGTATCTATCTGTACCAAATATGTCATGTCCCAACATAATTAGCAACTACAATGATTAAAGTAATGCACCGAGGACTTTCGGACTATCTCTTTCTTTCAGTTCTCAAAACTGGACTTAGCTTGCGGTGACTTGACCATGATTAGAACATCATATGAATACAGAAAGTTATACATAAGTACATTAAAAAAAAATGACTTGGTAGAAAGGCCTATGATGCCGTAGCCAGCCAGATAAGCAAAATCTTTATGAGAAAAAAAAGAAACAGCGATCAACTAAAAGTCAATGTCATTTAACAGTGACAATATGACGTTTGTTCTTCGGAACAAACTTGACATTCATACTTGAGACAGGTAAAATTGACTTGACAAAAAAGCAGACGCCAAAAAATTAAAGTGAGTGGAAAGTTTCAAAGTAAACAATGCAAGCAATGAAAAAAAAAAAAAAAAAAAAAGAAACGTAAAATAGCTAAATGTACCCTAGATTAGAGAAAAAAATAAAAAAAAATTTGGCACTCATTGGCACGAAATGCTGCTAAATTAGGAAGTACGCAACAGTACGAAAACAGTGTTGTTGGTAGACAGAAAAATTGGTGTTTGAAAAAGACTGAAGCAATCACTTCGCCACGCGCCTGGCCCTGGGCTCAGCAGCCCTGCTGGTCTTCGCTGCAGAGAGGGAGGGAGTCTTTCCCTTGTCATGCGACGACCCCTGGGCTTTCTTTTCTTGAGCTGACTGGACTGAGGGAAACTCTGATAGAAGCGGCCTAAGCTCCAACACAGTCTCAATCTTGCGACGTTTGTTATCAGGCAAAAGGATGACAATCTTTCCCTCCGTAGTCCAGCACTGTCTAATACCAAAATGCTTGCGAGCCATAGTGAAGACGTCATGCCTGGGCTTAGTCAGGAACTCTGACACAGTGATAGAAGTGCCCTTTAGTGATGTTTTCGCATTCCAGACCAAGCTACGGATTTTATAGTCAGCGAATCTAACCATGACTGGCCTGGGTTTGCTTGTGTTGACACCTAAACGGTGGCAAGCAGCAAGTTGATCGGGTAGAATGTCAGGCACTTTGAACTGGTCGGCTAACAACTTGAGAATGTTGGCGCCTAATCCTGGCTCGCTGGATTCCGGAATTCCATGAAACAGTAGAATTTTTCGACGCGATGCTGTTTCCTGCCGATCCAAACATTGCACCAGAAGCTCCATTTGGGACCGCATCATGGCCATTGACTTCCAGATGAGTGATTTAAAGTCTGAGAACTCACGGGAAAGTGTTCCTAGATCCTTGTGTGGAGCCTCAGTGGTGGAGAGTTTTTTAATATCACTCTCCATGTTTTGCATCCTGGCATCAAAGGTTCCAGCCAGCTCCTCCATGTTCGCTGCCAACTTTGCATACAAATCCATGTCTTCCCTTTTATATTGTCCCAAGGTGAGTTTAGAGGAGAAATTAAGTTATGGCAAGTGCGGGAGGGTTTTGTGCCTAATAATTACACAGTGTCAGCATGTAAATGGACTTAATATATTTTAAAAATATAAATTATTGGAGAGCCTAATGTGTACACTTTGACTACCCCCAGTGAAAAAAAAAAAAAAAAAAAAAAAAAAAAAAAAAAAAAAAATTTACCATTATTTCCATACTAGAAATGCGAAGTTTGTTGTTATTTTTTGTTTATAAATGATGTTTGGTTCGATCAAGCCGTAACGGCTAAGGCGATTCCAAATTTCAACGAATCGGTTGAGCCGTTACAGTATGATTTAACAACAAACATCTAAACATCCTCACAATTTTTTTCATTTATAATATTAGTAGAATATGAAAGGACCTAGACTAGAGTACCTACATATGTGTAGGTACTCTAGTTTTCGTAAATTATTATCACTGTCTTTTTTGGTGTCGTGATAAGTCACGACATCAAAAAAGACTGTGATAATAATTTAATGATGAATTAATAAAGTGATTATAATAAAAATATGCTTTTACGTCATCATCATCATCATTTCAGCCGTACGACGTCCACTGCTGAACATGGCCTCCCCCACAGACAGAGCGAATTCCTTATCATGTGGAGGGATTTGCCCATACTCACCACGCTGGGCATGCGGGTTGGCGAGCGCAGTTAGAGCTATCGTTGTTAAAATGAGGGACGCTGCTGCCCATCCCCTGGCTTTTTTCCCTTAGTCGCCTCTTACGACATCCGCGGATAGGTAGATATGGAGGGGCCTATTCTTCAGCCGGGGCAACCACGGCCAACGGCTTTTACGTACTTCTTCCCATCTGGCCCGGTGACTTGCAGCAGTTTGAATTATAAGTTCAGTCCCTTTCATAGGTAGATGCATGTATTTAGTATTTCATAAATTACGAGGCGTATCCTTTTTTCTCACCTTACCGGGGACGATGGCACTTGATTTGTGTCATTTGGCCCGGTAAACACATCACCGGGCCAGTTAAAACCTTATTTTCCCATGTGGCCCGGCGCCGGGCCAAGTCACCGGGCCAGATGGGATACACTCGATTCGTCTAGGCTTGGTCGCGAGGAACAGGCATAGCTTCACCTAGTTTCTAAGACATTTCAAAGTGATCCTAGTGATTTTATTGAAATAAATGCCTTTTGAGTTTGACTTTGAGTTCACGAAAGAATGTAAAAATTTGAATAACAAATACAAAAATTAGCATAACAAAAGAGTTTCCCAAATAGCTGCAACTCTGCAGCATAAGGAACCTTCATCAGTTTTCAGGTTTACTTGCTTGCACCATCATTAAGATCCTTGATTATTGGATTCTAGTTCATGTAGAAATCGGCCCGGTTCTGCCGTGAATTATAGTCATTCTGCAATCTTGCACTGCTAACTATGGTTATTATGACGTGCGTGCTTCAAAGTGGCGTTGTTTTGTGGTATCAAACTAGTGAATTATTTCACACTTCTCTACAACATCATCGTCATCAGCCTGTAGAAGTCCACTGCTGGACATAGGCCTCCACTAAAGAGTTCCACGACGAACAGTCTTGAGCCTTCTCCATCCACCGACTTCCCCGCAATTTTCGCAATATCGTCGGTCCATCGAGCTTTCCAACACTGCGCCACCCGTTTCGTGGTCGCCATTCCAGAACCCTTACTCCCAAACGACTGAAATGAATAAAATAATTACTCCTAAAAACGTGGGGCGTAATTATTTTATACATTGGTCGTTCCAAAAGGGTGGTAAATTAAAAAATGTTTTTCAACTATTTATTTACGATTATTGTAAAATAACTGTGGCATGCAGGTCAATAAAGATAATGACTCGTAGAGTTGTCCGCTATTACTGTAGCCATACAACCAAATTCTGGGGCAGTCGGTCACACATCGATACCTTGATTTGTATAGATGACAGCTCAAAAAAGAATGATTTATTTATCGATTGCAATAATTATTTACTAACAACTATGATAGATTTATAGATGCACGCACGAGTTTGATCATAGACCTTTGAAGCTTAAGTTAATAAACTAGCCTGTGCTCACGGCTTCCATCGCGTGGTATGTAGGTACTTAATTTCGAACTAAAGTAAACTTCGAAATTGTCGGTTTTGTTATGAGGAGAGCGTAGGCCAGGTACTACTTCGAACTTAACTTCGAAATTTTCGATTTTTTTATTAGAGGAACTCAGATATCCACGAACGACTTGCAACAGCCAGGTTGGAGCAGTTTCACATGCTGTGCATTAGTCAGCATCTCCGAGACATCAGCTTAAAGTTTATTTGAGGCACTCCCATTAATCTTTCAAAGGCAAAAATTACAATGCTGAATTCTAACATTTAACTTTTTTTTTCAGATACTTCGTCAGCACCGTCCTGCAGTTCCAGATCTACCGTGCGCTGTGTGAGCGGACTGGTCAGTTCATACCCGGGGATCCATCGCGGCCGCTGCACAAGTGCGACCTCTATAGGAACCCACAGGCGGGGAGGATGTTGACGTAAGTATCCTAGCAGTTCTGATAAAGCCTCCAGACGGTATTCTCTGTTGTATGATATTGAATGAGGGTTGTGAACCATTGGGTAAAAAATTTAGCAACCGATATTTGTTTTTTTTTTTATATTTTTTGATATTTTTTATTGGGTTGGTAAAATATCAAACGAGGTGAAGCTTGTTGTATAATTTCAGCCGCAAATACCAATGTATATTATCTAAGATACTTGAGACTTGGTCGTTAACTATTGGCCTCATACACAAGCTCAAAGTTGCACAACGGGCTGGAGAGAGCTATGCTAGAAGTTTCACTACGTGATAAGATCCGAAATGAGGAAATTCGTAGAAGAACCAAGGTTACCGACATAGCTCTTAGAATTAGCAAGTTGAAGTGGCAGTGGGCAGGCCATATAGCTCGCAGAACCGATAACCGTTGGGGAGTAAAGGTTCTCGAATGGCGACCACGAACCGGGCGACGCAGTGTTGGAAGGCCCCCCACCCGATGGACCGACGACATTGTGAAGGTTGCGGGAAGTCGATGGATGGAGAAGGCTCAGGACCGTTCGTCGTGGAACTCTTTGGGGGAAGCCTATGTCCAGCAGTGGACTTCTACAGGCTGATGATGATGATGATTATCTAAGATACCAATCATAGCCCTTTCCATAACTCGCTGAGCGATCTTGAGCTTTCTTATCCACTCCCATATCTATAGTGTCTACAGTCCTTACATATCTATGATCTACTCTTCCCTCACATAATTGTGAAAACCATAGATTAAGGCGCCGCTTCCATGAAAAGAAGCCAAAAGCCAAGTAGTAAACTTTTCGCTACCCATAGAGCGTAGAATAGCTACCGTCCACACCAATTGTTCTCTCTCAGTGCCCATAGCGGTTATGAGGTCCCTCTGTGGCCTTGGACCACACGTTTCGTCTTAAAATACTATCGATTACTTACTTATAAACTTCCACTATATCAAATTGTATGTTAGCTACTTAGTTACAATCAATTGGTTTAACCTCGAACTTATCTTAAAATTTTCAATTATCTGTGATTGGTTGAAAATCGATTCCGTTCTAATTTTGCTTAGAATCGAAGATTATTATCAATAATATTATCTACGTGAAGCTATTACAGTCGTGCGCCCTTGAATGCTTAGCAAGGTTCCCCGAAGGTACAAAAACAATGGAGTACTTGTCTATGATTTATTTGAAGCCAGGTGCACCAAATGAATCAAATTAAAAGGTGTTTATTTCAATAAACTCATAGGATCGCTTTGAAACGTCTTAGGAAATAGGTGAAGCTTCGCCTGGTCCTCGCGACCAAGCCTACAAGAATCAGGCAACAAACACGGCTTGGTGCCTATCAATAATTTACGATGATCCTTTGTCACAAAATGGAATGTAGAGCTTCAGTGTGGTGCCGATCAAACTAGGTGAGGCTCAAAAGAAAAATAATCAGGTATCAAAATATAAAGCTTAATAAATTAGAAAAATGACAAATGCTGAGTGTGAGCACGGCACACAAATATTTTATCTTAGTTAAAAAAGATCAATCGTGTATTCGTCATACACGAATTTAGATATTGATGGCACTATTGGCACTACAAACTAAGTGTTGCAAATAAATTCTGCAGGCACCTACATTTTATTTACTTATACAAAAAGAAGGCTTAATCTTCCTTCAGGGCATTTTATGCCAGCCATAATAATAAAAAAAAGAACAATAAAACTATGCTAGGCGGGTAGTACATGTCATTTTTATAGAATGGTCTACATGACTGGTTTGAATTAAGTAAAGTGCTTCAATAAAAAGCGGGCAAGCCTTTTAAATACCTACGTATTTTTTTGCCTATTTTCGTGCCTACCAATATAAACGTTCGATAAATAGGCACTTCTAAACTAACCACTCCGCTGTTCTTGGAACTTTGCTGAGTTATTTTTGTAAGGCGTTAAATCCTCAACCCAAGTCAACATACCCGCAGCTAAAAATATTTTGCCACCCAATCAACGACGTTCGATCTTCAAAAAATGCATTTCAAATTCAATATTATCCAATTTCCCATACCACTAATTAGTCTCCTGAACTCACCGGACTTTCTACTTTAGTTAGAAAGGAATATGGGTGAAATTGGTGGGAATGGTATGGGTAAAAAATAAAGCATAGCGCACACAATTGAAGCCGTCTGCGATCACGGAAATGACCAATTGATGTGAACCCGACCCATGCGGGTTATAATGCTCTTAATTTGTGGTATTGGTTAATGTATGGATGGTCGTTGGACTATCAAATATAATAGCAATTTGATATTATTCCAATAGGACGATTTTTTTTTGCGAGGTAGCTCAGTGACTTTTTCTCGCACTAAATTGGAGCAGCCCAGAGGTACCTCCGCCGTACAAGAAAAGGACTGAGGGGATTCTCATAAAAAGGTCCCCTAGAAAGGTGTTCCGTGTCGTAGAACGTGATAATATCCCCTGGAGGATCGTCTCTTCTCCCTGATTAGGGGTATTATTTATGTTGCCAGAAAATAGTCACAATTTTACAAGTAACTCCTAATTTATAGGTAAATGGAGTATTGTAATAGCCTTGTTGGCCTAGTGTGGGTATTATTTATGTTGTCAGAAAATAGTCACAATTTTACAAGTAACTCCTAATTTAAAGGTAAATGGAGTATGGTAATAGCCTTGTTGGCCTAGTGTGGGTAAACATAAATAATACCCATACTCCGACTTTCGATCAGAAGGTCGTGGGCTCGAACCCCGTCGTGCACAAATGAGTTTTTTTAATAGAAATATTTTGTGCGCATTACCACATGCTTCAAACGGTGAAGGAAACCATTAAGTATTCTTATAAGCGGCGCCGGCGATGGGATTGCAAGCCATCACGTATGAAAGTTTTGACGTGCCTTTGACTACCCCTTAGACGTATGGAGGTATGAGAAGATGACCATGCATGGGGACAAAGGGATTCCTTTTTTTTATGATTATTTCACAGATTCTTTATTCGTCCTGTATTATCAGGACGACCAAGACCTGGTTACTGACCTAATGGTCAGTAACCAGGTTCAGGTATGGTGGAAAGAGCTTACAACCATCGGTGTAGTGAAAGGATTAAAGTGCGCCTCATAAAGGCTCTTTTCGTCACATGATTGTCTCATGTCTTCGAATTTTAAGGTTGTAGGAAATGTCGGTTTCCTTCATCGTTTGAGAGCTCTAGCTATCAAACGGCAAAGGAAAACATCGTTCAAAACTTCGAAACTAAATAAGAAGACATGAGACATGTGCACGAAATTGGATTTTCTGAATCTGGATTTTCCATATAATGTGCGCTATACTCAGTTGGTTAGCATATCGGTAAACAATGTCTCAACAAAAGGGAATGACGCCAATGATCCATTTCGTAGTAACTCTGCCTTCTGCTCTAGAGGTCGTGGGTTCGATTCCTGTACTGTACAAACATTTGTGTGATGAAAACAGAGGTTTGTTCTGTGTCTGGGTGTTAAATATTTGTCTATTATGTATACCAGTCTCTGGTACCCATAGTACAGGCTATGCCTAGTATGGGATCAGCTGACCGTGTGTGATATATCTGGAATTTTAAAAAAAGGAGCCTACAAATGGAACTAGTTGACTGTACATTCAGATTAATCAATACTCACCGCAAATGCCGGAATAGAACAAGCTCTAAATAACGCGATCCAGGAAGGGTGCTTAGGTAACCTACGTAGTATCGTTAGCGGCCATTGTACCTACTTTAAGTTATGTAAGGTATGTTTATTTACCGCAAGCCTGCTACTGGAGCGGTGGTAGTGGCCTTCCAATCCACAGGTCGTTGGTTCGAATCCCGGTCGTGCATTTATGGATTTTCCATTCGTAAAATGTATGTGTGCTCTTAAACGGTGAAGAAAGGTATCGTGAGGAAACCGGAAAGTCCTAGAAAAATTCGAAGATATTTGATATGTAAGTGCCTACCTCTCTAAAAGCCTTTAAAAGGCGCCTTTTTTAATCCTTTCACTACACTGATTCTTTCACCAACGGTCATAGGCCTTTTTCAGGGCCACCATACCTCAACCTGCATATTTTTTTAACCAACCCGCGGTCATAGGCCTTTTCAGAGCCACCTTACCTCAACCTGCATATAATGAAAGAAAAAAATCAATCATCAATCATCAATCAAAAAAATCAATCAATCATCCAAGAAAAAAATCTGTGACACAACAAGAAGAAGATTGCTCAAAATATGTTTCAAATATAAGGTTATAAGGTTAAAGATATCAGGACGTCTGATCGAAGCGACGCGTGACCCGAGAGCTGGCTCTTATTTGGCCCAGCGAATTAGCATTGCCATCCAGCGTGGCAATTCCGCCAGCGTCTTGGGGACGCTTCCGACTGGTAGTGATCTGGATCAGTTGAGCTATCTATAGATCGTTTGTAACGGTCTTTAGATGGCTCAACTGTTTCTTGTGTATTTTGTAAATATTAACTTGTATTAGTTTTAAGTTTCTTTCTGAATAAAGTCATTAGGTTATAATAGCTTATTTATTAATAAATAAATATATTCAAGAGCGACTTCTTTTTGAATTTCCACATAGAGATTCTGCGCAAATTCTGCTCTAGAGTCCTTCATTCCGCTCTGGATTCAAAATAGCCCACTCGCGGTCAAAATATTATTTTGCTCCCTTGTGGTACAATTAAATGTATACTAATCAATAAAACCGTATTTTTTGCCGCAGTTTAAAGGAGACTGTCCATAAAACTGATAGAATTTATGCAAATCCGTTACATAATGTCCACTCTCTTGTAATCGAGCGTTGGCTCGCTTAGTTTATTGAACTAAAATGCTGCTGTAAATACTTAGAATGTCGATCCAGGATAGCAGAGTGATTAATAATATATATGTATACTATCCCAAAGAGGACTAATTCTATCAACAAAAAAGAAGAATATTAGCGAAAAATAACAAGTTTTTTCATATTTTCTACCCTATACGTGCAAGTTGTGAAATGAGCTTCCTTCCGAGGTTTTCCCGATAACCTACAGCAATAAGAGCTTCAAGAAATATACAAAAAAGATTTCTCCAGGGCAGGCAACGCATTAGCAATGCTGCAGGTGTTGCAGATGTCAATAGGCGACGGTGACCGCTTACCATCAGGTGGGCCGTAAGCCTGAAAAAAATATGTTTCTTTTATATTTTTCCGAAAATTTTCAAATCCTTTTACCTAATATAGCTGTATTATTCAATTTGAACTTATTTTACCCCTAAAGCTGATATCTGCATAGTTTTTTTTCAATGAAAAATGACGACTTTAGAATAATCACCTTTCGGGATAGCATTATGAATCACCTTGTATAATAAACAACTCTAGGTTACACCACAATATTACGTTTTCAACAAATTAAGTGATGGTGAAAACAATCAGCTGTTTTGGGGTCAAAACAGTTCAAACTCAATTATTCAGCTGTTTCAAGTAATTATTTTGATGTGGAACTTCTCGTACGTTTAATTATAATAATGATAAAGAGACCAAAATCAGGTTATTTCAAAAAACTTAGAAGAAATCGGAACAAAAAAAATTTAGAATCCTGCTTCCTACTAATATTATAAATGCGAATTTGTGAGGATGTTTGGATGTTTGTATGTTTGTTGGTCAATCACGCCGTAACGGCTCAACCGATATCGTTGAAACTTGGAATAGATAAAGTTCTATACTTAAAATAACTTATAAGCTACTTTTTATGTAGGTACCACGCGAGCGAAGCCGCGGGCGGAAGCATAATCATATTCTTTTCGCTAATATTTTTTGTTTTTACCCGACTGCCGAGAAGGAAGAAGGGTAATGTTTTTGTAATTTATAGGATAAGGCGTTTTCGAAATATAAGGGATGCATTACACTTTATAATGTAGGGGGGTTTTTAAACTATGTGCAGCCACAGATTACTTTCAGATTAGTTAAAATGCCACGGATCCCCCCTGGCAAATATTATAGTGGAAAAAAATAACGAATTAAAAAAAAAACACTTCTAATTGTAATTTACTCACACTCAGGTGCCTGCCCACTAATGCTTAATACGCCAAGATCTTTTGCATGTAATTCAGGTCTCAACACTTCCTTAGATCTCATGTCAATTAAGAATTAATTTGAGCTACTGCGGACCACTGTCACACTTATTACGAACCCCCTGGGGAAAAGAAAAAAGAAAGAAAGAAAGATTTTTATTTTCCTTACTACACATAAAATAAAATAAAATAAAAGAAGTCCGGGTGTCCGTGGACCCCGATTTAAGAAAACTTGCTTTACATAGATGCAAGATTTCGATGATTTTCTGACTGCGGAGTAGTATTCCACACACAAACGCAAATAAATATACACATTACATTTTATCTGCCAGTGCGCTGGTCCAGTTGTAGTTTTCGCAAGCGATTTGACCCAAATAGTGCTTCCTATAGTCAGCCTGTACAATAGTCATTAGGACAGCGCAGGAGTCACGTTTCTGCAATAAATACCTACCACGGTGTAAATACGTAGGTATATAGAATCAGACAACAAACAGTTTGTTGCCTGATTCTTCTAGGCTTGGTCGCGAGGAACAGGCAAAGCTTCACCTAGTTTCTGAGACGTGTCAAAGTGATCCTGTTGATTTTATTGAAATAAACACCTTTTGATTTAATTTGTTTATGCCGACCCCATATGAAGTGAGCTAGAGATGATGATGATTAGACGCAGACATGAATAAATAAATATAAATAAATAAATATTCCGGACATATTCACACGGTCAACTGATCCCAAACTAGGCATAGCCTGTACTATGGGTACCAGAGACTGATATACTTAATAGATAAATATTTAACACCCAGACACAGAACAAACATCTGTGTTTATCACACAAATGTTTGTCCAGTGCGGGGATCGAACCCGCGACCACTAGCGCAGAAGGCAGAGCTACTACTAACTGAGCTATGAGGCCAGTCCTATCCACTATGATGTCCTCTTAAGGTTTATCGTTCCTAGTTTTGGCTTGACCTACTGACTCTTTTGCCTAAAGCACTCACGACAAAACTATTGCATAGTGTCCAATGGTGCAACGATATGAAATCTGCTAAAATTCGTCACCTTGTGAGAAATTTGTCAGCAAAATGTGGATTTCTTAATGCAAGATTTACTGTACTTGTTTAAACTTCTGGTTTTTGTGGCTTTAATTACTTGTCACTTTCAAGAAAAACCATATAACCATAAAGAAGGCCATGTAGCTCGCAGAACTGTCAACCATTGGGGAGTAAAGGTTCTCGAATGGCGACCACGAACCGGCCGACGCAGTGGCCCCCCACCCGATGGACCGACGACATTGTGGAGGTTGCAGGAAGTCGGTGGATGGAAAAGGCTCAAGACCGTTCGTCGTGGAACTCTTTGGGGGAGGCCTATGTCCAGCAGTGGACTTCTACAGGCTGATGATGATGAGTTTCAAGAAAAAATCTACTTGTTTTTGTTATTCTGTTTCGAAAGGTTTAGTTTAAACATTTTTCTCTATGACTATGAAAATGCTGGTTTGTACCATTGAACACAAGTTTGTAGCGCTAAACAAGTGTTTTTGTTGAGCATTTTGCTCTACCGCCAGAATAACAGGTGCTAGATATTTGAATACTAATTAAAATTCAGGTCTGTACCAATTTATAACGATTAGCAGATAGAGATTATACCGTAAATATCAAATTGGTATTAAAGTAATTCAAGACATTGAATTTAAAAGTTGGCACGAGCTTGATAGTGAATCAAAAACAAAAAAACATTCGCCAAAGACATGTCCTAAAAATTTAACAGTTTACTTCTTTAAAATATTATCTAATCACACCCAACAGTCACATTCATAGTCCTGACCCCGTTTCTGGTTATCAGAAACTACGAGGAACAAATATTTGCAGATCATTCATATATTTGACCCGCAGCGGGAATCGCACCCCTTGCATATCAGACGAGCACCCGCCCGCTGCCCCACCGAGGTTGTCAAATATCTTGGTATAAGAAAACTTTATTTTATTTTTTATGTATTTTTCAGGAGGCTCATGGAGCGAGGGTCATCGGCCCCCTGGTCGCAAATCCTTCAAGAGACGGTTGGAGAAGCGAGGCTGAACGGAGAGGCGCTCCGGGACTACTTCAGACCTTTGGAAGACTGGCTGCGAAGCGAAAACCTGAGGACCGGGGAGTACCTGGGCTGGAGCTACGATGGAGACTATTGCAAGTTCAGGTAACTCTTCATCGGTAGAGACTTCAATCTTCTCTCTTCAAGGCTTATTTATATAATCTTTTATCTTTTATATAATTGATTATATCAATCATGAGATTATATGGATCGCGCCTGATTACTTATTTTAGTGCAAAGTACAACTCCCTTAGGACGGAACTCCTAGTCTTTGCCACTGGTTTTTTCGTGGTTGCTCTCATCATTTCAGCCGCACTGCTGAACATGGCCTCCCCACAGACAGAGCAAATTCCTTATCATGTAGGGGATTTGCCCATACTCACCACGCGGGTGGCTGGGCATGCGGGTTGGCGAGCGCAGTTAGAGCAATCGTTGTTAAAATGAGGGACTCTGCTGCCCATCCCCTAGCTTTTTCCCCTTGTCGCCTTTTAAGACATCCGCGGAAAGGTAGATATGGAGGGGCCTATTCTAAAGCCGGGGCCACCACGGCAGAAACTCGCTGGCTGCTCTGGGGTGGTCTAAGTATATTAACATGGGTTTATCTACTAAGTATATTGCAAAAGAATAAAAATTTGTCACAGTAAATTTCTTCTGAGATCTTGTGATGATAAAATACTTGAAGATGTCTAAAGGAGGTAGTCTGTCAGAATCAGAAGCGCGTTCAAAACATTAGCACACAAACGTTTGGCACATGTCCATAGTTTGTTGTAGTTAGAATTCTATACGTGAGAGGTTGAAAGACTATCGTCTCTTATAATGGCAGCCGCACAAGCTATAATTTATTTCATAAAATCTAGGCTTGATCAAATTTACAGTTTTTACCTATACTAGAAAGGTGGAAAAATGCATACGTCCCACGTGTTTGTAAGTGGTTACCGTAGCTAATGAACGCTTGCGAAGCCACCCTCTGCCCTTTCGTTTTTTCAGCCTCAATTGAATTTGATCAAATAAATAGTAAAATAATGTATTGTCAAGTGTGTAAATAGTAAAGTTATGTATGTATAGTAATAGTAAAGTAATCTAATGAAAAGATGATAAAGACGCAATTTTTCATCTAAAATGCGTTTTTTTCCAGCATCGAGACAGCAGGTCTTCAGGTCTACGGAGGGTTCTACAATGCAGCCATCAGGAATTATGACATTATGGGCTTCTTTACCATCCTGTCACTCTCCACGATCACCACAATTCTAGCCTTACGTAGACGATAGTTATAATCATAAGTATAAATTATCTAATAATATTTAATATAGTTTTTTTATGTCATCTACATCTATTATAAAGAGGTTAAAGGAGCCATTTCATTCTGGGCCTGGTCCATGTACACTACATAGAAAAATTAGGAAAAAATAGGAGATTACAAGAAAAATACAATTTCATTAATTTGAACACAAATGCGATGGTACAAGAATAGTTCTTCTGGTAAGTTTTTTACTATGTGAACACTATTTGAAGGCCGCCATGTTGGTTTATAGTTGGCGTTTGACATGACATTGACATATTCTTCATGTCATGTTGTTTGATTTGATATTTTTGTGTTTTGTCAGATATATGTAGGTTGTCAAAATGACATTTCACGCGCGTCCATCCGCCATATTTTTGTAGCGCTGTGTGTTGCTCTCTTTAGCGAAGAAAATCTTAATGTACCTTAGAACGAAGTCAATTTAAATAAAATAACCAATTAAATACGTTTACTTTATTGCTTAGCCATATTTTAGAGCAGTGTACACAGTGCAGGCCCAGGCTCCATATATCGATGAAACGTCTCTTTTGTTTGTTTATTTGTATATAGGGGGTTATCTCTGAAACTGCTGAACTGGTAATTTTTTTAAATATAACTTAACAGTGAATCTATCTAAAATTCAGTATAGACCTAGCTTTGATACTAAAGCTACAATAACGTGTTTATGTTAAAAATCAATTGGAAATTATAAGGTGATCTTAAAATGTACTTATCTACTTATAAATAATATATGTTTGTATATTTAATATTTATTGTAAATAGCATCACTTCTAACTTCAAGTTTGATCGAATGTTTAAAAGATCGTGATAACAAATACATCCCATATCTGAAATGTTACTACAGAAATTTTATTATACAACCCAGATTCATCTAGTTTTTCTACACTAATCTTTCACTAATAGTAACCTACACTATCCCTGACTAATATAGGCTACTTTTTATCTGGGCACGACGTGAGCAAAGCCTTGGGCGAATAAATAATACACAACAGTAACATATACTGTCCAGGAAACGAGGATTCCCTATATCGTGGGTATCTAACCAACTGCGGAGCCAACTGTCGGAGGCTTCGCGCAGGTTGGCGAGGTCCGACAAACTGACTGATGTGATGGGTCCCACGGTTTTTAACCGTCTCCCAAAAATGGTCTCGGAGGAGTCGGAGGCTCCTAGCCTATCTGTATTTAAGTCCAGGCTGAAGCGCTGGCTTATCGAGCAGACGTTCTACTCGTTCGATGAGTTCACCGGCCTTAGTGAAGTGACATAATGTTTTATTTAATTGTTAGTTTTATTCTATTGTTATTCATCATCATCATTATCATCAGCCTGTAGAAGTCCACTGCTGGTCATAGGCCTCCCCCAAAGAGTTCCATAACGAACGATCTTGAGCCTTCTCCATCCACCGACTTCCCGCAACCTTCACAATGTCGTCGGTCCATCGGGTATTATTATTATTATTTTTCTATTATTTATCTATTGTTATTATTATTTTTTAATTAATTGATATAATTTTTTTGGCAATTAATTAGTTTTTATTTTCAATTTTTTTTTTTGTAATGAACTTACAATACAATGTATATTCTTTTTTAATTTAATGTGACATGTACAACTTGTATGAAATAAATGAATCTATGAATCTATCAGAAACTAGGCGTAGGTAGGTAGGTACCTATGGTCTAGTGGACTAGTCTTGAGCCCACTCTCAAATTCCCTGTGTCGTTGTTATCAGAATCTCCCAGTACCATGGTATACAACACTCTGCCCCAGAACAAATATACGCGGATAATGTTATCTTAATCCCGCCGCAGGATTGAGCCCGTAACCTCTTGCATATCAACCGGGCAGTCACCCACTACGCCACCGACGTCTTGATGAAAGTATCAGATAAAGTGATACATTTTACATTTCAGCGGCGTCGGCAGAGAAACATTTATTTTGGCAAATGCGTGTTTACACAAACGTAGAAATTTCTTATGGATTTCCAGACAAATTGACGTGTTTACAATATAAATAAGAGAAAATTACAATATTCAATTTCCACTGAATAAATATAACGTTTCTGTAATGACCTTCCATATTAAATACCTACGATTAGCGTCGTAGTTCTATTTTTATTTTTTTAGAATTTAGTACAATCATCGTCTTCATCATCTTCCTGCCCTTATCCCATATTTTGTGGGGTCGGCACAACATTCTTCTTCCATTTCCCTCTTACAGTCATCATCTCAGCATTCACTTCTTTTTTACCCATGCCCATTTTGACACAGTCCATCCATTTTTTCTTTGGCCAACGTCTACTCCTACCTCCCTCCACATTCATATCTCTTCTCACCGCCACATGACATTCTTCCCTCCCCATGACGTGCCCATAAACACGCTAACCTTCACTCCTCAACTTTTCTACCATAATATTAAAACCAGAACAATCTGTTTTTGGCTTGGAAATTATATTCGACTACCTAGATATTTGAGACAATAACAACAAAGTATTACATTTCTGTCAACCAGATCCTGCCCACTCATCAATATTACACAACCATTTTTTATCTCTGAATAATTCCATATCCCATCCCACAGCCCAACTTTATCAAATAAACAGTAAGTCCCTCGTCAACAGTCCCCTGCTGATAACATTACCGGGATAAACAAAACGACGCATTGCAAAAGCTGCTCTATTTAACTGAATTAAGGCTTACATAACAGTGAAATTGAGAAATGGCGCCACCGAGATGTAGGGGTGGGAATGGCGCCAGTACAGCCGTCGGCCGTCAGTGTGTCGCCGCCTTTATTTAACCACCTTTGTTCTCTCCTGTCCGCTTCTGTTCGCCTGGTACTTTGCTCTGGTTTAGAAATGAAACAATGGTTTTTTTTATGAGTAGCTTTATAGTGAGATCTTATTATTTGTTTCAATTCTTTCTATCAGGAAGCTTTCAAAATAAGATTGAGCTTGTTTTTAGAGTACCAAGAAGACACTTTTAGAACCAATTATGACCTTAATTTCATTAAATTAATTGAATATGTCATACTTAGTTCAACAAAGTGATTCAGTATTTGTAAAGAATATTTGATATTTTAAATAGTCCCATCAATCTAATTTCAATACGTCAGACTCGCTACTTCAATAATAAACCTTACAAGCCCCATCAATACCCGTCGGAAATGTACAAAAGCGTAACCGAGCTTTGAAAGTTTCCAACCCAGCAGTTTATAAGTATACTGCGAGCACTATGAGAACCAGTAGGCAAAGAACCATAGATAACATACCTATAGTATGGTTTTCTGTTGGAAGGAGAAGCTCTACTTAAAAAAGCGCTTTAAGCAAACAAGTAGATTGCATTCGGGCATCTCCCGCCGATATGACGCCATATATTGATCGCCTCTTGCATAGATATGGGCGCCTGGTAGTTTAGTTCAACTGCGGCCAATATTTTTATGACTGTCATCCAATTTATCATCTAAATGGACGACAACATTGGGCCCTATATAACGTCGTATCCCCATTCAAATGTCAGCATATTTTACACGAATCTGAACCTATCTTCCTGTTTTTGAAACTGTCAACTTAGGTCACCGCATAAACAAAATCTTAAAGTTCATGGAATGGGGCATCATCCTCATAGAATATTTTGTTAAAAAAGTGGATTTCTTCATAAAAAATATATTTTTATTAGCAAAACACAGCCGGCTTTGTATGATATATCACTTACATATTTATGGGCTCCTGGTAGTATCGATCACCCGTGACTGATTTATTTGCTTCCTCCTAGTAGTTAGTTATCTGTTTTTCTGCTATCTCGCTTTTGTTTACATTGTTAGTGCAATAACTACTTGTACCTGATAAAAACAATTAAGTTCCCGATAAGTATTTTGCAAGATTTTAATCCATTGTGTTCCCTGTTATATTATCAATTATTTTAGTAATGCAGCTGCACTCAATCTAAATAAAAACATAGTTTGCCTGCATGACACATGTTTTGTTTCGTTTTTCAAACAATTTCAGTCCTTAAAACATCTAGTAATAAAACATTGAAATTGAAAACTCCCAAAACCAACCCGAGCAGGGATCTCGCATCTGACCGTCCCTAGAAGGCATCTTTATAACTAGCATAGAAGACATAATAGTTTGTACTAAAGTGGGAAGACTTATGGAGTCCCAGCCAGTCCCGTTCCGGTCGCGATCCGATCCACATGTGCCCTCCCAGTAATAGGTGCTTTTGTCCACGCAGAAAATCCGGTGTTTCGAATGCTTCACTTGGATTGGCATATTTGTTTGGGCTGTGATCACAAGTGCTGACTTTTACAATTAAATTTACCATTACAAGGAGTTTTTGTAAGTATTTTGTAAATTTATGTATGGAATGTGTTATTAGTTCAAAAGTTAGCCGTGCGGAAGCTTTATCCAATAAGGAACCCTAGAATTGATTTGCATTCGTAAATGCTTCAAACAACAGCCAGTGTTGGTTGGAAAAAAAAACAAATGAGAGATTATTATTAGAAAATAAAAAAAACATAACCATCCTTCCTTCTCGGCAGTCGGGTAAAACAATAAGTTCAAGACTTTATTATCGCCAAGAATGGTAGACATCCTCTCAGATCTCCAGGCGAGATCCTTGAGGATGCCTACTGGGGGGTAGTCAGAGGCATATGTGAACATTTGGCACATGCACATATTTTGCAGTAGTGAGTATTAATACGTGACAGATTGCAAGCCCATCGCCACTTTTAATACTGACTGGTTGCCTCCCTGTTTGCCTTCACCGTTTTAAGCATTTGAAATATAAAAACTCTGTGGTCACGACCGGGTTCGAACCCACAACCTTTAGAATGAAAGTCGGGGAACCTCCTACTAGACCAACACGGCTTATCAATAATAATAATAAATAACAACTAACAGTCAGATAGTCCTGACCCCACACTAGGTTTACCTGTGTCGTGGGTATGAGAAACTACGAGTACCATGGTACCACAACACCCAGACGATTTTATTAATAAAGCTCTAAAAGTATTTATTCAACTAGATTTAAGACGTTTAGAAAAGATACCTAAAGATTTTATTGACTGGCCTCATAATTCAGTTGGTAGTAACTCTGCCTTCTGCGCTAGAGGTTGCGGGTTCGATTCCCGCACAGGAAAAACATTTGTGTGATAAACACAGATGTTTGATAAACACAGATGTTTGTTCTGTGTCTGGGTGTTAAATATTTGTCTATTATGTATATCAGTCTCTGGTACCCATAGTACAGGCTATGCCTAGTTCGGGATCAGTTGACCTTGTGTGATATGTCCGGAATATTTATTTATTTAATGAATATATGAATATCGATGAAACTCGTTAGCCTATATTTCAACGTCTGCGTCTGTACATTGCGTGCATGCGCTGCTTGCATACGCAGCAAGGAACGCGTACTTTAATTCCCATAGGTACATTCGTCACATCATACTCGTAAAATTAAGAGTCGTTTCAAACTGAAGTTACAAATTAAAGTTTTGTCACGCAACCGCCATGCATGTTATACTCATTAACCAATTTATTATTGTTGCCGCGTGAAGTACAGGCAACATCAAAAGTAAATGATTTCACAAAGTGTTTTTAGACGCGATCAGAGCGCGTGCGGTATTTCATGTAAAATGGTCATTACGTCATTTGAATCTTCTTCTTGTCGTGTCACTGATCCTTTCTTGGTCATCCTGTATTAGGTTCGTGACCAGGTTGAGGTATGGCGGCCCTGATAAGGGCATATGACCGTTGGTGAAAGAATCAGTGTAGTGAAAGGATTAAAGTGCGCCTTTTAGAGGCTCCTTTTGTGCACTCCGTTTGAGAGTAAGCATAGCGCACATAAATATTCCGAATGGAAAATCCATTGGTGCACGACAGGTTTCGAACCCACGACCTGTGGATTGGAAGGCGGGGCCACCTACTACCCCTCCACCAATGCTCTCATTCATTTCATTTGAATAAAATTATAATTCCTAATAATAGGATCCGACAGTCACATACCTACATAGTCCTGACCCCACACTAGGATTCCCTGTGTCGTGGGTATCAGAAACTACGAGTACCATGGTACCAGAACACTCCGACCCGCAACAAATATTTCCAGATCATCCAAACATTTATCGAATCGAACTGCCGGTCTCCGACCCGCATCTCTTGCGTCTAAACGCGAGGCGCGGGTGAAAAAAATCATTAACTTCTGCTGCTGTCTGTACCATTGTACCTACTTTAAAATTAAATAGCACACAGCTGTCGGATGCATACGCTTCATTGTTTTCAATGAGCTTCCATTCATGGCTTTGTTTCATGAGATAATTTGGAAACTCCTATGTGTAAAAAAAAAAGATAGCTCAACTGTTATTAGTGTATTTTTTAAATATTGACTTGCTTTAGTTTTTTCTCTCTGTAAATAAAGTTGTTAAAACTAGGCATACGATATGGGTGATAATAAGGTCCACATTGCAACTGTAACTGCGTAGTCAAGCAATGCTCTATCTAACTAGATCACATCCTATAGGGCAGAGGTAGCTATAATGTTATTCGTAAATCTAATTGATAATGTTACAACTACTTTTGCCTGCGAAAATCAGTCAAAACTAGCTTTTAACTACAATATTATTTTATTAATTTATATGATGCCGGCAGTCGCAAAAGCAGTAGCATTGCTAATGCGTTGCCTGCCGAACCCCTCCCCCTAAAGAGCTCTGGCTACCTTACTCACCGCAGGAACACAGCACAATTTGAAACAAATAATGTTATTTGGCTGCGATCTTCTTTAAGGCATGGCACCCTCCACTTCATGCGCCACCCAGGTCTGAACCATTGAACCCCAAAATTTACTATTAGATATGAATATAAATATTTGGCAGGATGTAAAAGTATACAATGATCAGTCCCTCCACCGGTGTTGTGCCGAGAATTTATTCATTGCCGAGCGGAAGGTGCCTGTTGGGCCCGGGGTCTATTAGACCCAGTTGTGATAACGACTGACAAAATATTATAGTTGACGGGTTAGGGTCTGAATGATTACTATTGTTTTATTGGCCCTTACAGGGTCAAAATGTGTCACAATATTCCTATCTGATTATATCATAACGTATATTTACCTACTTAATCGACGCGAGTTCTACTTTTACAATATGATAAGAAAATCGATAAAGTATTATCGGTCAAATTCTGTTTCCTCCACTTACTTACCTTATACCTTACAAGGGAATTCGTAGTATGTATATAATACTATACCGAAAAAAGGTTTATTCCACAATTAATTGACAGTAAAAAAAAATGACTTTTGGAAATTCGACAGAACACCATCCAAAATCAGCTGGTTTGGGGTCAAATCAGTTTAACAGTGGTAGCCCAGGCTGAAGAATAGGCCCACACAATCGCCACATACATATTCAAAAGAGGCAACTAAGGGCAAAAAAGCTAGGGCAGCGTCCCATACGTACGCATATTTATACAAAGATATCTCTTACGGCGCTCCCCAACCCGCATGCCCAGCACTATGAGTATGGGCAAATACCCCCACTATATGGTAGTAATTCGCTCTGGAAATCTGTGTGGGAGGCAATATTCAGCTGTGGACATCATCATCATCATCATTTCAGCCGTACGAAGTCCACTGCTGAACATGGCCTTCCCCACAGATAGAGCGAATTCCTATCATGTGGGGGGATTTGCCCATACCACGCTGGGCTGGGTTGGCGAGCGCAGTTAGAGCTATCGTTGTAAAAATGAGGGATGCTGTGGACATCCTACGGCTGAAATGATGATGTTATAACGGATCCCTTATTAGGCGCGACTTCTATCTCTGCCTGCCGGTCTATCTATCCTTGTAGTATCTAAGTTTTATATTTCCTTATCATCCTTTCTCACATTCACCAATAGAGTGAATGCTGTGTACTGACGGTCTTCACAACACGCGTTGTTCGCAATTGCGACAGGATACGACGATTGGCGTCGCTCCTTTATCAATGCAATGGAGCCATCGACCTCTTTCTGTGCTCTTATTGAAGTTCATGGATATCTTGATCCGAATTATCTATATGCTAGCATAACTGCATAACAGGCCTTCAGGTCATTCGGAATATTTATGTGCGCTATACTAGTGCTCTCAAACGGTGAAGTAAAACATCGTAAGGAAACCGGCATATCCTAGAACCCAAAAATTTGAAGACACATGTCTTCGAATTTTTGGGTTGGGCAAGTAAGAAAATCGTTGGAGCTGTTACGGCGTGATTGAGTTACAAAAACCCGAACATTTAAAATTTAAACATCCTCACAAACTTTCGCATTTACAATATTAGTAGGATTTACCCAATAAGGAATCTTCTTACAATTATTGGCTAGTTAAGAGATTTTTGCTCATGATTTATATCCAAACCCAACTCAATTATCAAACTCGAACTTCGAAGCCATAGAATCAGAAATCTCATCAAATTAAGAATTTCGACAAGTCTCCTCGGGGAGTAACTTTCCCACTTTAGTTAATCAAGGAAGCCTTCTAACTTTTCTAAGCCTCTCTTTAACTTTATACTTAACCATCTCTTATTTTTATAACTTGTGGTTTTAAGAGATGTTATCATCATCATATTAGCCGTAAGCGTCCACTGCTGAACATTCTCTCCTCTATTCCCCTATAAATTTCCAGAGCAGCTTATCTTGTGCGCCAAATGGCTCCCAGTAACCTTCAGTAGGTCGTCTTTCCATCAAGACTAAGTGGGCGGTGGGGCTTCCCCCATAGATTTCCAGAGCGGCTTATCTTGTGCAACAAATAGCTCCTAGTAACCTTCTATAGGTCGTCTTTCCATCTAGACTAAGTGGGCGGTAGGGCTTCCCCCATAGATTTCCAGAGCGGCTTATCTTGTGCACCAAATAGCTCCTAGTAACCTTCTATAGGTCGTCTTTCCATCAAGACTAAGTGGGCGGTGGGGCTTCCCCCATAGATTTCCAGAGCGGCTTATCTTGTGCAACAAATAGCTCCTAGTAACCTTCTATAGGTCGTATTTCCATCAAGTGGGGGGTAGGGCTTCTTCCATATATTTCCAGAGCGGCTTTTATTGTAGCATTCTGAACATACTTAACTTAATAAATAAATCGTAATCAAAAGAAGCCATCTTTTCAAACCATGGCTCTACTTGGACACTTACATGGATACTTTTGTTTACTGTGTGGTGTAGTGCAATTCAGAGTTTTCTATCTATCTATCTCTATTAAAAACTTGATGCTGCACAGATACAGTACAGCCGAGGTTGAAATGTCCCCTATTACCATCCATTACGACATATTTATCGCACGACAATTAGACGGTGGCCTGTATTCGGCCCCCATCCTGCCTAGTTAGTTGACCCCGCTTCCACTGAATATTTGAATGAATTGAATCGCTAACGTTACTCCGCGTAGATTACTTTTTGTATGTTTTTTTAATACAACAATTTTTTTCTCAACTTATAGTAATTATACCAATGTAACACTACCATCATACAATTTTGGATTACACTCAAAAATATTGACTGTGTTTCGGTTTACGGTGGGCATAGGTATATAACTTAACTGGCCTCTATACGAAACAAGGCCAGTAATCATCATCATCATCATTTCAGCCGTACGACGTCCACTGCTGAACATGGCATCCCCCACAGACAGAGCAAATTCCTTATCATGTGGGGGGATTTGCCCATACTCACCACGCTGGGCATGCGGGTTGGCGAGCGCAGTTAAAGCTATCGTTGTTAAAATAAAAATGAGGGACGCTGCTGCCCATCCCCTAGCTTTTTTTCCCTTAGTCGCCTCTTACGACATCCGCGGATAGGTAAATATGGAGGGGCCTATTCTTCAGCCGGGGCCACCACGGCCAATAATAGTTCTTCCTAAGTAATAGAGGCCAGTAATAGTTCTTCCTAAGTCCTTCCAAGGATAATATAATCCTACTAATATTATAAATGCGAAAGTTTGTGAGGATGTTTGTATGTTTAGATGTTTGTGGTTCAATCACGGCCGGATTTGGATGGAAATTGGTACAGAGATAAATTATAGTCTGGAATAGCATATAGCCTTATTTTCAAGTAGGTGCCACGCGAGTGAAGCCGCGGCCGGTAGCTAGTTACTAAATAGTCTTTGGTCCTTCCAAACACGAAATCCTTATGTCATAATACAAAAACCCTCTTGATGTTTGGGTCCCCCTGAATGATTAAATAGTAGATTATGCAACATGGGCTTAAAGTAGTGTATTATGTCAAGGGCGCTATATTGAACCCCGAGAACGAAGGATTCTATGGTTAACTCCTGAGCGGAGCGAGGGAGTTAAGGCAAGAATCCTGAGTACGAGGGGTTCAAGATCGCCCAAGACAAATACACATTTAAGCCCGCGATGCATACTCTACTTTTTATACTTTCTGCGAGGCAATTGAAAACAATGACTGTTAAGTAGACAGAAATGATTTTCCTGGAAGTAAGTTTCCAACCATACCATATCAGAGGCTTCAGATTGTACGCATTCTGGAGTCGAATCAAAATCACTGTCGTCGTCACTTGACATTTTTTAGAAGTTTATTTGAATCGAAACTGAATTTCGGTGTAGATAACAGCACAGCAGTTTGAGCGCTTGGCGCCTTTTTTTCTTTTTTTGTAGTCTATTCTGTAGTAGTCAGTTCGACATTCGAATAAATCCTTCTTCGTGCGCGGGTGAAAATGAATTTCGTAAAAAGTTTTCATGTTTTACTTTTTTTTAATTTGTAGGCAGTGCAAAGAAAATGTTAACATACAGCCTAATTAGAATAAAATCTCATTGCACCCAAACATTTTTGAATCCAACCTCGATCAAGCACGACTACATGGGTTGCATTCCAAATTCAAATCACATTATGTCCCATGGGAAATAATGAAATTCAGTACAACATTATGACCCGGCTAGACCGTAGGGCTGTAATGACTTACTTTAGGAAAGGTTTGCATGACACATAATATGCCATTGACGAGCAGGTAGTATAAAAAAAAAATAATGTTAATGTATGTATTAAAAAATAATACCCGTGCACATTTTATAGGTTCTAGGAAATGCCAGTGCCGGTTTCATCAAGATGTCTTCCTTTACCTACCGTTTGAAAGCACTAGTTTAGCGCACATACATTTTTTGAATGGAAAATCTATTGGTGCGATTCTGGGATGCGGACCACGACCTATAGATTGGAAGGCGGATCCACTACCACCAGTCCACCAATAATTGCTAAAACAGGGCACTGTAACAAGTGAAATTTCTGTTTCAGCGAGGGGGTTATCAATGGCACTTTCCAGATCTGGGACCGCTTAGGCGATATGGCAGTGGCGATCAATGAAAATGTAAAGTCGGGTGATTAAAATGGTGATGACAGTGACTAAGCCGAAACTATGGTGTGTGGTGATTGTGTTGGTGACGATTGTGCTGGAGGTGGCAAGTCTCAACGGGCCCAACGTCTGCATGGTGCAGCAGAAGTAAGTGTTTGTGTACTATTCGACAAAATGATCTCAAACAACTTCTTTGTCTACTGTACAAGTTACAAAGCTTTTTGTTAGACATACCAAAACATAAAAAAAGCTAAATAAATTACAGTCGGCTTTGCCTTTTTGGATATAATGTTAATAAAAAACTAAAGAAATAAACTGTCCCGAGGGAAACTTCAGCAGACGGCTCGTATCCGAGATTTGAACCTGATGATAAAGATCAAAATATGTTGCATAACATCTAGCTGGACACGTCATTGTTTTTAATCGGTAAAAATTAAATATAGTTATTTAAATTAAATTAAAAAAACTCATGTCTTATTTTAATATACACATCATGCCCTTTCATTTGACACCCCACTTGGGTATACTATTTGAAAATATTCTATAACTCATCCCCACTTTCATCCTCCATATCTAGTAAATGGCTGCACCGGTGTCTAAGAACCATTGCCAAGATACTAGCTTTCTAATTCAAAAAAACGCATTCTAATCCGATCACTCGCATAAGAGCTACGGTGCCACAGACAGACACACACACAGGCATACAAAGCGGCTAACATAAAACATACAATGGTGTACTCCTTAATGAATTTAATTCGTGTTTCAGGTACAACATAACGAAGCGAGTGAAGTACAGAGCGCCGATGTCAGTGCGCACTTACGAATGGTGCTTCTCCATGCCCCCGCGGTGCTCCAAGTGGAAGACCGAGATGAGAGAACTGACGAAGCTCGAGGTAAAAATAAATAGGCTCATGACTTTAAAACGTTTCTGCTCCACCTTTATTATAAGCACTGGCAAAGTGTGGAACGATCTGCCAGCGTCTGTTTTCCCGGATGAGTTCAGTGTAGGAGTCTTCAAATCTAGAGTGAATAAGTTCCTTCTGGTAAAGCGTGCTCCATCTTAGGCCACATATCACTTGCAAAAGTTAGATGGTGGTAAAACGACTAAACATCACCAATAAAAAAAAAACCCTTGGTTATGGCAGAAATCCCCTCATATCTCCAGGCACTTAGGTCTTTCCTAAAATCTAAGGTATCTAAAGTGGGTCAGAAGATCGTCTAAAAATTACAATAGGCACATACATGCCCACATTTCGCAATTGTAAGTATTACTTGATTTAAGGCATTCAACATATTATCAGGTGTCCTGAATCTTGTAATGCACAAAATATGTTCAGTAACTAGTATTATTCTATTCGCAAAAATAAACGTTATAGCAAAATAGAAATTGCTTTACCGATTTTTTTCAAAGTGCAATGTGAATGTAATAGTGGATGCAGTCAAAAGGTGTTTATTTCAATAAAATCACTAGGATTACTTTGAACCGCCCTACGCCTGTTCCTCACGACCAAGATAACAAACAAAACACTCGGCACACTTTATAATCGGGCCTCGTTTTTAAGGAATTGGATCAAGCTAAATGAATCAAGGAAGTGCGTAAGGAGTTTTGGTAAATATCTCTTACAAAAATCAGAAAATGGTATTGGTTTCTCATTTCAGACCGACGAGCGAATAGCAGAAGTAGCTGTCTGCTGCCCAGGGTACAAAATGAAGGATGTCTCATGCGTCCCCATATGCCCAAACGGGAAGACGGGACATCGGTGTTCTGACGGTAAAATATGGTGAAATCAGGGAGTTTCCCATTTGATCACAACCAGGATATAAAATTTTCTGTAGTTTAGGCTCTTTTTATGCATGCCAAATGTGTACGGTACGAATTTCAGTTCTCACGGTGAAAAGTAAGTAGGAAAAGCTTGTAAGGACGCGGATAGAATTATTAAAAATTGTAATAAAGAAAGACGATGAAGACCCATTTAAATCAATAGTTATTAATGAATGCGAAAGTATGATAACAATATTTCGGTGCACCTTCCAGACTGTCCTGAAAATAAATGGGGTCCAAACTGCGTAAATGACTGCGAGCCGTGCAACAGCGGAACCTGTTCACCCATCACCGGAGAGTGCTCCTGCCAGGACGGATGGCAAGGTGAGAGGTGGGTTGCCACTTTTTTACCTGGCTGCTATAGCCTACCTTGATTAGTCTTTCTGAAAAACATTACTTGCTCATGTCTTCTAACTTTGCTTATTCTTATTATTCTTGCTGTGATCTATCAGACTGAATTATATGAAACTTCAAAGCGTTTTTTTCTTATATAAAATAATTATTTTCAATTATTACCAAATTGTTTAAAGTCCTTTTCATTTTCAGTTGTGAAATCCGCATGCTCCCCAAGAGCACAACAACGACGACAGAAGAATTACTAACAAAACCTGCGACTAAACCCACTCCGCCTATTTCTTCAACTATAGATTCTAGAAGAGCAGCTTCGGTAGTTACATCATCTTTACCAATTACACCACCTAGAAACACTTTGGTAGAAATTACTACTCGTCCGAATATACTCAAACCAATATTGGAGTCTAATATAGGTTCAAACAGAACAGTCGGATTAGAAACATCTTTAGTTTCAAACAGGACAACCTTATTGGAAACTATATCTTTAGTGCCATTTAAAGCAACTTCATTAGAAACTTCATATACTGTAGCAACTACGACTATGAAACCTACGATTATCAGAACAACATCAAGTCCAGTAACGACACTTGTAACCAAACCTTTGAAAGTAACTACTGAAAATACAGCTACAACAGTTGGACCTCCTAGGATGATTGCCACTACAACAGTTGCAACTATAGTACCCACTAACACCAACAACGAATCAGTTACTTCGATACCGACAACCATAGATAAACCCACTGAAAAAATTAAGTTTGCTACAAAAATGACGATAACAACATCAACAATTGCCCAGACAACAAAAAACATCGAGATGATTGATAAAGAAGTACTGACAACAACAACAACTGAATCGGCAAAATCAACAACAATGCAAACTTATACTATAATAAAAAAGAATGATACTACACAAATTCAGCAACCTGAAGAACATACGACAAAAAAAATGCAGTTCGATTCTAAATACAATCGAACAGAAGTTCCAATTGTACCTAAAATTAATATACAGGAACAACATATTCCAGTGCATGTTACAGCAGATACAAAAGTCAAATTTGAAGTGCCGTATGCCACTGTTCAACCAAAAATAATAATCTTTGATAATGCTACTGAAGTTCCAGTTATGACAACTCTTCATAGAGCAGAAACAACAAAGAGACCAGAGTCAACAATCAGATACTTTCCAACAACAGTCAAGTTTAAGCCCAAAGAGATTTGGATACGACCGGCACAAAAAGGTGAATCATACAAATCTAAATCTGAAGCAAACCAAGATTTACATTCAAAAACTAGAGTCACCCAAACCAATACTACACCGAAAACTATAATTGTATCTATAATACCAACATCTGTGTCTTATGCGAGTTTCAAAAAGATAGCTCTGACTACAGCTTCCTTGTTTCAAAAGACTAACACGACTGCTGCATCGCCCAATAGAACTGCTGAACAAGAAGTCACTAATCCAATGTCGATGTTGACTACTACCGAATATCCAGCAACCACAAAACTGAATAATATCAACATGACACAAAGATATGAATATGGTATCACTCAGAACTCGACAAAAACGAAAGAGCTGTATTCATCCAAATCCGAACCACACATCGACAGAACAACTAAAACATTCTCTACTTTCCACACTACCAGAGAATTTTCAAAGAATATGACTGTCTCTAAGAATGAAACTAATAGCATGTCAACTGTTGATAAAAATCTGAATTCTTCTAACTTTTTAACAACTCCTTCAACTAACGCAATACGAACTACGCAACAAAATACAACAATGGAGACAATGACGGTCAAACCAACTGTTGCAAAGTTCGAAAAAGTAACACGTCCTATCAAAATAGTAACAGTGAAACCTCGAAACGTAACTATAATAACAGTATCAGGAAAAAACAAAAATGAAACTATTGTTAAAATAACTAAAACAATAGCAAAAGACATAGAAAAGACTAACGCTACTAGAATTAAGGACATTATAAAAACTAATCAAGTAACAACTGAGAGTCCGGATGGTGAAGAGTTTCATATTTTGACAGAACCGGAGCATATAACAGCTGTGATGGAAGGGAAAGGGAAGGAGAATACGTCTGTTGATCTGATATCCGTTATCAGTATAGCGGGAGGGATCATGATGGCCGTGATCACGGTGGCGGTGATCATAGTGATGGTAGAAAGGTGTAAGAGGCCGCGGTATGACAATGTAAGGAAGGTCAGCGACATTCGGATGAGAGTCATGATTGATGATAATGACGAGCCGCCACCGTACGTGAGGAGCATCTTTCATACACCATTACCAGGTAGGTTTTTTTGTTTACTGAGAACTTAACACGCACCTGAACTATAATAGAAAGACTTATCTTACTGAGTGATAAAAGTTTCTGGGAGCCGTTGAGCGCAGGCCGCACAAGATCGCTCTGGAAATTGCTCGTGGGAGGTAGGTGTAGGCCTCCTACTTAAGTAGTGGAACATAGGTTCTACAGTGGACGTACTGCGGCTATAATGATGATGATGGCTGTAAACTTTCAAAGAAAGATAAAGTAAATAACTATAAAGTTTAGTAACCATAGGTTCAAATCCTATCTAAAATAAAAATGCGTAAGTTTGTGTGGATGTTTGTTGTTCAATGAAAGCGTAACGGCTCAACCAATTTCGTTGAAACTTGGAATACCTAGATTATGTTCTTGACCAAGAATAGCATAGGCTACTTTTAACTTAAAATAATAAGGTAGGTACAGTCGCTTGGACTAAGATATATAAACATTTTCAATTTTAAAAATGATGCCACAGTACTAAAAATTGAGATGTACACACACACACACACTTATAAGATAAAATAAAATACCTAACCATCAACTTCTATATATTTGAAGATGGTGATTAATTTCATATTATTCAACATGGCGGAGTCCCACATGTATAGGACAATTTCGCCTGTTGTAACAACGGCCCATTAGCTCAGTTGGTTAGAGCGTCGTGCTAATAACGCGAAGGTCGCGGGTTCGATCCCCTCATGGGCCACGATCTTTTTTCGTTTTTTTTACCATATTTGCTTAATTTTAGATCCACCAAATTCGGAAAAATGCCACTATCAACCAATTTCAACCCTGGATCGGAATTTAAAACAATTTATGAGACCAGTAGTTGTGCAAACAATTTCACCCATAATGCTGGAGAACTTCAGAGGTATTTTTTTAAACCAAATTTATGCTACAAGTAATTCCATCTTTTATACTGTTATTCCACTAAAAAATATATAATTTACAGGTATTTTAGAGTGCCACTACGATCATTTACCACGAAGGAGCCACCATTTCGATACGAGCCAGCGCCACTTCTCGATAGCGCCATCTGTGGACGATGTAGATGAACTAAGTCGTCTAAGACCTTGCAGCGCTATGGACTCCACAATTGAAGCATTGAAATGCGAGGCCAGACTTGATGTCATCGATTCTACCACATCAGAACCGCTTTACGCTGAAATACCTTGCTGGAGGCCGCCGTCAGAACATGCCATTGAAATTATGAACCTAAATGGAGAAGCAGTGACGGAATTATGACCGGATTTCGAAAAGTACATTATTTCTCGATGGTTATCCTGCTGTATTTAGTTTAAGTGACTTTTGATAGATGGCGTTTTATCGAAACCAAAGATTATTTGTGTGAATGGAATGGAATGTATTGTAATGTAATGTTAATTGATTAATTATTATTATTAAACTAATTAGATTTTAAAAATAATAGATAGTTTTATTAAAAACATATTTTATAGAGGCAACATTTTTAGTAAATCTGTAGGCAGGCCCAGAATAAATATAAATAACAGTAGGTTATATACTTAGCTTAGTTATTATAGGTACCTACTAGGTAATATTATCTAAGATATTTAGTTAGGTACTTCTAAACTCAAACAAGGAACATAAAATTCTAAGAATTTAATCACTGATCTAAGGTCAAAGTGTGTAGAGCGACTGAATCAATGATATTTACGGTTAGATGGGATTTTCTATCAGTTAGGTATCAACTGGGATAAGTGCCTATTTAGTATTCAACATCATCATCAGCCTGTAAAAGTCCACTGCTAGGCATAGGTAGGTAGGCCTCTTGAGCGTATAATTGACAAATATAATATTGAGAACATAATTTGATTACCTATTGAGATAGGATTTGAATTGAACTAGTAGTGATATTACGAATTATGAAAAAAAATTGAAAACGAAAGAATAATATTTATTTGCAAAAAACAATCAAGCCAATAGGTACAATACCGGCCATGAATAAACAAGTAGGTACATAGATATTCTTTGACTTGGTACCACCTAAACCAAACATTAGAAAATTTAATGAATAATATTTAACTATGAATAAATAAAATTAATAAAAGATCTATTTAGGTCCATATTATGTTAGTCACAAAGTTTTCTTAGCCTATGTTATGATTCATGAGAGTTACCTATAATTAAAATTTAGGAATAATTTCAAACACTGCAATCACTCAAACCCTTGTCAAACTCAAACTTCTCACAACTCAGGGTATCCTAGTGTGAGAGCTTGTAAGCAATGTACCTACTTTAATAGGGCCTTTTTTTTTTTTTTTTTATCGATGGGAAAATGCGTTACGCATGCCCCCCAGCTCGGGGAGAGCTGGAGGGGTATGTCGGGCTCTCCGCCAGCTACTGATGAGATATCAGCGACCAACGGCATACCGACTAAAAACCCATCGATGTTCCTCCACTCACCTTAGTGCTAATGCATCATCGAACCACTCATCATTCGACGGCTGGCTCGACACTGCATCAGCACTTGGCAAAGCTACGGGGTCCCGATCGGATTCTACCGCGACTCTGCCAGACTTTAATATGGCCTAGACTAAGCTTTCATTGTCATTGTACACTAGGTACATTTTTGATAAATAAAAAAAATAAACTTAATGATGATATTCCATCATTATTTGATTACAGTGTTTGAGAACGCTATGCAAAAATTTAAGGCACGGGGTTTACTTAGGGGTATATTCAAAGTAAAAGCATATTTGATAGGCAAATGTCAACATGGACATGTCAACCTTAGATACGAGTAAGTAGGCAGTAGGTATTAATCATCACTGCTAAAACATAAGGAACAACATCCAGTGTACTTGCAGATGCTCGAAAGAGCAGTAGTCTCAGTGAATTATCCGTAAGTAATTTATCGTTAAGGTGCGTCCACATTTGTGACATTTCAACGCGCCGCCCCGTAGCTCCGTAAAATGTTTTTTTTTTTTATACAACAGAGGTGGCAAACAAGCTTACGGCCCACCTGATGGTAAGCGGTTACCGTAGCCTATGAGCGCTTGCAATACCAGAGGCATCACGCACGCGTTGCCGACCCCGAACCCCCTTCCCCCTTAAAGAGCTCTGGCAACCTTACTCACCGCAGGAACACAACACAATTTGAAACAAATAATGTTATTTGGCTGCGATCTTCTGTAAGGCGGAGGTACCTACCAGGCGGGCTGCTCCAATTCAGAACGAGAAAATCTCGCTGTGCCCTACCTCCTCTTACGTTACGGTACTTGCTACGCTAAGTGTGGACAAGTCACGGCGAAATGTTCTTGCTTTCGTTGGTGGGCCTCTGAGTGGATCGCTGCGTGGCAATAGCTCGTGTGACATGTCCGCGTGTCAAAATCCGTCCACACTATGTTTTTGTCGCGCCTAACTGTTACAGTCACGGAGCCATGGTGCGTTGAAATGACACAAATGTGGACCCACCTTTAGACGTACAAGTAGAAGATGTTACATACAAGGTGATTCTTAATTGAGCTTGAACTGATTTGACCTCAAAACAGCTGATTTTTGCATAATGTTTTTTTAAATGTACGAAGATAGCAAATGTCCAAACGTCGTAAAACTTTTTTGTCAAGTGAGTGTAGAATAAGCCCCTTTCGAGTTATACTTAATTATACGGGAAATTCAATACTAAGATTGCAGCTGAATTTGATCTGATTGATTGAGTTTGATCTGATTTGAACATAAAACAGCAATTGTTTACAATACTTAGTGTTGATTTTAATGGCCTCATAGCTCAGTTGGTAGTAACTCTGCCTTCTGCGCTAGAGGTCGCGGGTTCGATCCCCGCACTGGACAAACATTTGTGTGATGAACACAGATGTTTGTTCTGTGTCTGGGTGTTAAATATATATTTATTATGTATATATCAGTCTCTGGTACTCATAGTACAGGCTATGCCTAGTTTGGGATCAGTTGACCGTGTGAATATGTCCGGAATATTTATATTTATTTATTTATTAATGAAAAATTACAAATAGGTACAAAAGTTGGAGTACACACATTATTGACAAGTAGGTACCTACAATAACCCCCTTTTCGGTTGGTATACATACCTATTAAGGATCACCTTGTATAATCAGTCACAGAATATTATGTAGTTACTATTAAGTTACGTCATATGTATTATCGAAGTTTATTTTGTATGTGACACTGGCATCAATGAGATCATAGAAGATTTAGAGGTCCTTCTCAGAAACCAGCAGGAAAATAATTCACAAACAACTCGATAAGTAGCGAAGGCGAATAAATATCTTGGCATTGGGTTCTATATTTCGACTGCGTGAGTTATTGCACAGTCAAAAAAATTAAATGTTACAAATTATAAGGCTCAAAATTAAGAAATCAGAAACTTTCTGTAACTAAGGTAAGAAAAACAATTTTTTGAATTTAAAGTTAAATTTTTTAATGGTTTAAGTACACATTTGTAGCTAATAGATTGTTTTATTTTACTGTTATTTGATTAACATATATTTTCGTGTGGGAAGTAGTGGTTCACCCACCCAACCGATATCTCTGGATGTCCAGTAAAAGACTTTAATTCTTTTTAAAACTGCCCTCAAATAAGACGCCTCGCGACGATTGACAAAACGAGCTTAAAAATGTCCGAGGAACTACAACGCGAGTTTTGGTTTTCCAGCAAAATGTGGCTACTAGTTCTGCTAGTTGCGGTGGTCAGCGCGAACCCTCAGTACACGAAGACTGCCTACTCCGGAGTCAAAGGAGGCTATTCGGGGCACGAATATAATTACAATGCTGGAACGAACCAGATAAGGTATGGCGTCATCGACGTAGATATTGCAGTTTACTATGAATTCAGATCTCAATTTTTTTAATACATTAACCAACCATCAGTATAGACCCGATTGCAGAACTCAAGATTTTTGAAGTCCGAACATCGGACGGAGCATCGAGCGGCGTCACGAAAGTAAAGTGACCACTTTAAGATCGCTTAGTTAAGTTCAAAGTCATGGGTTTAAGACCTATTTAAATGGAGAGAGTTTATCGCACGTTTTTGGCTAGAATCCTTATGAATTTGACACTCAAGCCATAAAAAACGTCTAGCCAAAGGTCTTTATTACACTACATCGAAAACTATTTGCATTGTAATCCGTATCCACTAGGTACTTATATTCTAATGTTGTATGTGTAAGTTTAAGATAGTGAAATAAACATATTTTTATCTTTTATCTTTAAAACATAACTTTGACATGCGCTGATGTAGCGTTACAGTGTAGGTTACACGATTTCATCCTTCATATCCTTTGGAGAATCCCATCTACGAGGCGAGAAAGTGTCTACTTTTATGGAGGCTTTAGAAAAATTTAGAACAGACCTTGATGATGAAAACAAATTTTGACTTGTTTTCTCATGGACAAATGGACTTAAAATTACTAATTCATTGTAAACCCAAACTCATTTTGCTAAATATATTTTTCACAAGTTAGGATTACTCAACATTTTGCACCTGCTCGTTTTATAAGGGATCTTTATATTATTTATGTATTTTACGAGTCCTTGGTATTTTCAGATATTTTGGGAATGGCACGCAGCAACACTACGGAGGAAGAGCAAGCCCTGCGTATGAAGAATCTGGAGTTGGAGTGTGTTTTGTTGAAGTGCCGTGAGTTACAGATTCTATCATTTATGGAAGTAGTAGGTTTGGCTGTGGTGGAAGTAGACAACAAAGAACCAGTTTCACCTCTTGGGGCGGTGCAGCCAAAACCCATATGCTTAGGATTGAAAGAGCGCAGAGAGCCATTCTTAAGGTTTTAATCAACAAACCCATTTACTTTCCCACTGCAGAACTGTATTCTCTCTTCAAGGTTCCAACGGTTCGCCAGCTTTTTATACTTAACACTGTCCTACGCAAACATTCACAACTCTATTATGACCCTTACATCACTAACCCAAAGCGTAGAAACGGCAGGATCTGCAAAATCGAGCCCCGTCGTACGACAGCTGCGAGCCGTCACTTCCACTACATCAGCTCTACTCTATACAACCGATTAATTGGCTACTGTCTTTATCATACGAGGAGACGGAGGATCTATTACAGGTTGCCTTTTAACGTCACTCACACCTTCATACACACTCACTTACATATTACACTCACGCTTCACACACCACACACACACACACACACACACACACTCTCTCACACAGACACAATCACACATAAACAAACCCACAATCACACCCACATCCTCAGACGCACACACACATACACACGCGCTACTTATTTTGTTTTTAGTCCGTAAGTCTTTGTATTTTTATTCCTTTTTTTTTATATTCTTGGATTAACTTAAAACACCAACTGGAACTCTGTTATTCTGTTACTAGAGGAGGGCGTTGCTATCTGCGACACAGTTTTATTACTAATGCAGGTAACATCGTTTTTCATTTTTACTGTACCTCGTGTTCTGTTCCAAAAATAAATAAATAAAAAAAAAAAAAAAAAGTTTAACTCTCACCTCATAAAGATGGTAGCCTATCGTGTGACAGTTATTATTATAGTTACAATTTGTTGTTCGCTGTAGCCCACTAATGTGGCCATAGCAAAACACGTCAAAAAAACATGACTCTTCGGCGAAGAAAATTCAAAAGGTGTTTATTAATATCACTTAGGTGAAGCTACGCCTTTTTGTCGCGAACAAGCCTAGAAAAGAACATTATTTCCGATGAGCCTTTTCTCAAAATGGAATAATACAAAACAAATATATCAAAACATTATTTGTTTCAAATAGTGTTATGTTCTCGCTGTAAGTAAGGATGGCAGAGCTCTTTAGGAGGGGCAGGCAACATATTAGCAATGCTCCAGGTGTTGCAGATGTCAATATGTGACGGTAACCACTTACCATCGTGTGGGCCATAAGCCTGTTTAGCTCCGTATGTCATAAAAAATAGAGCGTCATCGTCAGTGTGGTTCGTGGTGCGCCGAGCTAGGGCCGTTATACACCAAGACTTACCGTAATATTTTCAAATGGACAGCAAAACACGACTACATATTTTTTCATTCAAATTGGTACTTGATTGGTACATTAGTTATTCCAATTTGATACTAGTGCTGTGTGGTTCACTGTCTTGAACATAGGTAGTAGAAAGTAAGATTTAGATTAGTATTTATCAGGGGTCAACTTGCTTGTTAGTATTTCATGGAAACGGTTCTGATTCTCGCACACAAACAAAACAGATAAATCATTACTAAGCGTGCACTGGTGTAGGTGAAAGGTGAAGGTCTCTCCTTATCAGCCGAATGCAGATAACAGAATATTGTGTTCGTTTCTACCTACCTACTCAGTATTATTTAGTTCATCATCATTTCAGCTGTAGGACGACCACTGAACATGGCCAGATTCCAGAGCTAATTCCTATCATATGTGGGGATTTGCTCATACTCACCAATCACCACGCTGGGCACGCGGTTTGGCGAGCGTAGTTAGAGCTATCTTTGCGAAAAAAGGGGTGCTGCTCATCCCCTAGCTCTTTTTCCCTTAGTTGCCTCCGACGACATACATGAGTAGGTATATTTATTTATTTTATTTATTCGAGACAACAAACAATTGCACTCACATATTACTAAACTTAATTAAAGTAGGTATTAAAGTTCTTAGAGTGTATAATTATGGAAGGGATTACATCTATTCTAGATGATTTATACAGTGCCATTGGAACTCTGTAGTGCCTAGGACATGTTAAGAAGGAGTAGGCTTGTCAGTAGGTACCTATAGATAGATAACATCCTTTCAGCCTGATCATTATTCTCCCAAGAAAGATATGGTTACGTGCGGAGCTGAGAAAGCCGCTGGTTTTCCTTGCGATATTTTCCCTCACTGTTTTGAGCACGGTACAAAAATAAAATCCATTAGTTTGTTACCAGGATTCAACCCCACGACCTTCAAATCGAAAGTTAAGGTAGGTACCTCTCACTAGCTCAATATTTCTCACATCTGCATCAGTAGATTTAATAAGTAAATTTCGACAGCCATTAAAAAATTAAAAATAAATTTGTTATTTTTCCAGAACAGCCACTTTAGTCAGAGATCCTTCACGTGTACCTACTGGTAATGGAGTAAGTACCTATTCACTGATTATTTTCTCTTACATTGCAGTGACAAGTAGATGAAGTTTATATTAAGAGGATACAAAAATCATAATAAATTGTCGAGTGGGCGGAGTGAAGAAAGTGACAGCGCTATGTACTGTAATTGAATGCGAAAAGAGATAGCAAGCGTTAGAAGGCGCTCGAAAGTAATCGACGTAAGCAAAATATAAGAAAATATCGATTATCACAAAAACTATCTATTTTTTTTTTAAAGTGTCATGGATTTAGGTACCCAATGCTATTGTCTAACAAATATTTTAAAAAAAAGTTATTTTTGTTAGATAGTCTCAGAGTATTTTCGAAAAAACTGTTGCAGAGGACCCAACTTTAAAAAATAAATATATCGAGAAAAGTTTTACCAATCGCGTTTCTGTCTTGGATTTACGTAAATAAAATGCTCAAGTTATCTTTGTCATAAAAATCAAAACTGTGCGTTTTGCAGTTATAGAGAAAAAACAATTCAAAAATCATAAAATAATTTAACCCTCACCTTAACTTGTGACCACCTCTGCTGACCGAGATTTTAGGCCGCCATAAGGCCTCTGTCGTGGATTATCTATCGACTATCGTAGCCGGGACTGACATCTCTGAAATTCTTTTCGAAGCGATCAGATCCGATCAGAGCGATCAGCTCCGTAATGCTCAGTTGTTAATGCCAATAGCGGTCACTCCATTTGCCTACTTAAAGCAGCCTTCATAAAAACGAGTCACATTTGAGGCTTCATAAAAACGAGTGATGACACTTTTTGTCAAGATGAAATGAAATGAAATGAAATGAAATAAATTTATTTTGACAAACACAGACAGAAGACACAAAAAACAATAGAATAAAGGTTAACGATAGGAAGATTGTAATAAATCTTGCATGTTTTACAATTTTCCTCGTTTATGCCTAGTCTCCTTCGGCACAACGACGTCATTCTGCCGTGCGATGGCACTGAGGCCACAAGCCCTGTATGAAGTCACTACAGTTGAACATTATTTCTTGCATTCCCAGTCCCGTGCTGACCTCAGCCGCATCCGCTCCTGCTGCAAGGGCTACATCCGTAACATCCACAACTATCGTCTCTGCGACCCCGTCTGCACCGAGGAATGCGTCAACGCCCTCTGCAGCGCCCCCGAGACTTGCACCTGCTTCCCTGACCACGTGAAGAATGTTGCTGGCTTCTGTATCCCCACTTGCCCTATTGGTATGTTAGTGTGCTTACTTACCCGCCTACCTAACTGTTAAACTGTGTTCAAAGGACTTGCGATATGTATGATATGATATTAGGAGGAGGTAGGGCACAGCGAGATTTTCTCGTTCTGAATTGGAGCAGCCCGCCTGGGAGGTACCTCCGCCTTACAGACGATCGCAGCCAAATAACATTATTTGTTTCAAATAGTGTTGTGTTCCTGCGGTGAGTAAGATTTAGAGCTCTTTAGGGGGGAAGGGGGTTCGGGGTCGGCAACAAGTGCGTGATGCCTCTGGTATTGCAAGCGCTCATAGGCTACGGTAACCGCTTACCAACAGGTGGGCCGTATGCTTGTTTGCCACCTCTGTTGTATAAAAAAAAAATATCATTTAAATTTTAATTCAAAATGACCCTTACGTCTACTGAATTTCGGTTCGGTAAATTATATGATCTGCCTGCCCACAGCCACTTCAACTTACTAATTCTGAGATCTATGTCGGTAACCATGGTCCTTCTACGGACTTTATCACGTGGTTTTATCGTTACAGGCTGTCAAAATGGGCATTGCGCTGGTGGAGAATGCATTTGCAAAGATGGGTTCAAGCTCGACAGAGACAGCAAATACTGTGTACCCAGCTGTCAGGACAACTGTGGTGGGATAGGTATGTGTGCACTTTACCTAATTTGCCTACTTAAAGCAGCATCAAGAATATTGAACCTTATAATCATTAATTCGTGACCTCAGAGGCGCAGTGAGTGGAAAGGTAAGGTAACCGTCTGAGAGGTAAGGGGTGCGGGTTCGATTCCCGCTACGGGACAAATGTTTGCATCATCTGCATATAATTGTTCCGGATCTGGTTTTTTGTAGTACCTACCATGTTACTCGTAGTTTCTGATACACACGAAAAAGGTTTATTTTATGTATGTTAGACTAAGGTATTTATGGGCCGTAGTTTTTAGTTATTTAACATCCTGTACTAGACTAATGTTGCCTGAAATAAATGGTTATTATTATTATTAAAGGGAATCCTAGTGTGGGGTCAAGACTAGGAGGACAAGGGACAAGGAGTTTTGGGATTTTTTTGTTTTCATTTCTAGGTATCGGCAACTGCACATCCCCAAACACTTGTACCTGTAAGAATAACTACGAGTCTACCCCTACTGGCTCTTGCCGCCCAACTTGTTCTGGGGACTGCAAGAATGGCGACTGCGTAGCTCTCAACGAATGCCGTTGCAAGCCTGGTTACACGAAGGATAAGACGGGAATTTGTGGACCATTATGTTCCCCGTAAGTTAACAGTCACAATCATCATTCTCAGCCTCAGGACATGAACACAAGCCTCCACTTCTTACAGCTTTCTAGAGCGACTTTCTATCATGTGGGGGAACATGCCCATACTTGCCACGCTGGGCACGTGGGTTGGCGAGCGCAGTTAGAGATATCATTGTTAAAATAGGGGACGCTGCTGCACATCCCATTTTAATCCTTAGTCGCCTCTTACGACATCCACGTGTAGTTAGGTATGGAGGGGCCACCATGTCCAAGGATACGTTTACAGTACCTATTTCTACAAGGTGATTCATAATTAGTATGCCATCCCGAAAGGGGCTTATTTTACAACCAATTGTCAATAAAGATGTTCTACGACTTTTGGAAATTCGTCATTTTTAATTGAAAAAACTATATGCGAAAATCAGCTGTTTTGTGGTCAAACTCAATGAATCAGCTGTATTAGGTAGCAATCTTGATGCCGAACTTCTCGTACGTTTAGTTATTAGTTCTAAAGATCAACTAATTTGAGAAATTTTGTAAAAATAAGTAAAAAAATATGCAAATATTGATGTTGTTTTTTGCAAATATTATTAATTTTAGTTGATAGAATAACCCCCTTTCGGGATGGTATACCTGTTATGAATCACCTTGTATATACAAGTGTTTGAAGTCTAGCCCTCACCTCATACTTTTATGCAATAATAATTGGTGTCTTTCATTCATTTTCCTTAAAAATGTTCAATAAAATTCCTTGTTTGATAACTCAATACCAAGTGATGAGGCTATACGAACTTCTCTGAACTTAGAGTCTCTGAAAGAACAACAATACAATACAAATTTTGCTAAGTTCCCTAAGATCTAACGCATGGTTTTCAGCTTACCAAGTTACCACCAATCGAGCTATTTTTAAACGAATTTATTTCTTTTCAGAGACTGTGGACCGAACGGTCACTGCATAGCTCCAAATGTCTGCCAAAACCCCGCTACCACCACCCCCTCCAACTACCACCCCTATCAGCCATACAACCCGAATGGTCAGAATCACTACCCTTACAATCCAACAGATAACCACCGACCGACTTATAACATCACATCCGATTCCCAAGTAAAACCAAACCAACCAGATCTCCTTTATCCTTATAACCCAATAAATCAAACGTTGAACTACCCTAATGGGCCCAATGGTATTCTTTTGAACCAAAGCAACCCACAAGGACCTTACCAGACAAATAATCAAGTAAACCAGAATCAACCAACAAACTATTATCCGTACTATCCGAGTGGTCAACCAGGACAGTACCCTAACAACCCTAGCGGTCAACCAGGACAGTACAACCCAAGCGGCCAACATGGACAGCACAACCCAAGTGGCCAACCAGGACAGTACAACCCAAGCGGCCAACATGGACAGCACAACCCAAGTGGCCAACCAGGACAGTACAACCCAAGCGGCCAACCTGGACAGTACAACCCGAGTGGCCAACCAGGACAGTACAACCCAAGCGGCCAACCTGGACAGTACAACCCGAGTGGCCAACCAGGACAGTATAACCCCAGTGGCCAACCAGGGCACTACAACCCAAGCGGCCAACCTGGACAGCACAACCCAAGTGGCCAACCTGGACAGTACAATCCAAGCGGCCAACCTGGACAGCACAGCTCTAGCGGTCAACCAGGACAGTACAACCCCAGTGGTCAACCAGGACAGCACAACCCTAGCGGCCAACCAGGACAATACAACCCAAGTGGCTATCCTGCACTATACCCTAACCAGGGTTACCCTGTTGACTCCAATCATTCGACCCCGTACCAACCTTACAACCCAACGAACCAATATCTCTACCCGTACGGCCAAGCTGAGGATGAGGACCGGGTGCCCCGCTGTTCCCAGCCCTGCATCAACGGCTACTGTGTGGAAGGAAACCGTTGTTCTTGCAATTCTGGCTATGAGCTAGATACCACGGATCCTAGTGGAACCAGGTACGTACAATACTCATCAAGTTAATATACAATGACAAAAACATCGGGCTGTGTATGTGCGAAAATAGAACGTTTAAAATTCGTGCACTTATCAGTCATGACCTTCAACTTCAACGCTCAGATTATTCGGACACGTTAGCTTTTTTTTTTTTTTAAATCATGAATATGAGGATTCTTGTAGGCTTGGTCGCGAGGAACAGGCGTCCTTGTGATTTTATTGAAATAAACGCCTTTTGACTTTGACTTTGGAATGGATTATCTCCTAAAAATAAACTCCAAAATCCCATTATTAATTATTTTTGGTAAAGATAAACTGGCGCGCAGATGTCATAAATTAGATAATTATGAGCTAAGATGATCTAAGCTTATGAGCTAAACCAAGTGCCGATTTTTCATCCCACATTTTTTTTTTTAATTTTTTTTTTTTCACACACGGTCAACTGGACTTATCCCAAACTAGGCATAGCCTGTAATATGGGTACCAGAGACTGATATACTTAATAGATATATATTTAACACCCAGACACAGAACAAACATCTGTGTTAGTCACAAATGTTTGTTCAGTGCGGGAATCGAACCCGCTACTTCTAGCGCAGAAGGCAGAGTTACTTTTACCAACTGAGCTATGAGGCTAGTCACACATGATTCACAAATGTTACACATGGATAGTGTAGCTTTTTATTATTGAAAGAATTTTTAGAATCGGTTCAGCAGTTCCAGAGATTAGCCCTACATACAAAGAAACACATTTTACCTCTTTATAATATTATAGTGTAAATGTATGTAGATAACGGAGGAACACCTTATCAATAACCAGGTCGAGATATGGTCACTCTGAGATATATGTATACCTAAACTGCGATAATCGAATCTACATCGTCTAAAAATTTGTTTGATTATTTCAGGTGTCGTCCCCACTGCGCCGGTGGATGTCAGAACGGCGTGTGCTCAGCCCCCAACTTCTGCATTTGCGATATGGGGTACCGCAAGGAACAGGGGGTTAAGGGAGGCATCCCTCGGTGTGTCAAACGCATGAAGAGGTCCACAATTGCCCTACTCGTTTAAAGAAACTATTGGGCTGTTCCACTTCAGTTCTATGCTGAAAATATATATACTAAGGAAACAGTCGTCGATACAGGTTACGCAGACCAGGGGGTCAATTCGACAAACTTTTCAATAGTTTGCAATCGACACGCAGCTGAACCTTTAGCTTTTTATCCGGTTTGAGGTGTTTTCATATTCTGCTATTGAATAACGAACGATCCAGTTACGTTTCAGATAAAGCTAAAGATCGATTTTTTTGCGAAAACCATTCTACAAATACTATCGAACGTCAAACCAAGTACCTACTCGTGCGCAAAAAGTTCGTCAGCAGCAATTCCTCTAAAATTTTGAAACAATAGGTACTTGCATGAATAATGTTACTATCAATTATTCTATTACCAAAGATAATATAAGTAGTAGATATTTTCTACCCTATTACTATCTTTTCTATTAGTAAATAATCATCATCACAATTTCAGCCAGCAGTTGGAATTCCAGTGCTGAAAATAGGCCTCCCCCATAGATTTCCAGAAACAATAATTTTGGGGGATTTGCCCATATTCTCCACGCATGCGGGTTGGTGAGCGCAGTTGAAGCTATCGTTGGTACTACAACTGCCGCTCTCCTAGCTTTAACTAAATAATGTTAGCGGCATTTCAGCTGCAGATCAACTTTATTTCGGCTTACGATTCAGTTCAGCCATCTATTTAGAATAGCTTTTTCGGTAATATTCGAACTGCGGTCGGAACTGAACTATAGTTGGAACTGAATAGAAAGTTGTAAAGTTGTAGAATTGCCCCCCTGAGCGGTATTACCTCGCTTCATCGCCTCGCTGTCAACCAACCATCAAGGCTACGGCTACGGCTGGGGGATCGCGCAGCAGTGGATTCGTGACATTCCTTAGGTGCACAGAGTACTTTTTTAAATACTGGCTAGGTGTAATGCAAGCGGACGGCTCTAGACGACGCACCGCGCACAACTCTCAGGCTCGTATGCAGACTCAAGCGTTGATCTGTACTTAAATCTCGATTTGAGTCGAGATTCTAATTCTTGAACAGTATTTAAGTATAGATTCAATGATCACAGTTCACCTGAGTAAATGCTTATTCTGAAACGTCAATCAGACGAAATCGGTACTTAAATCTAGATTTGATTTGACAGTAATCAAATGACATTTTCGTTCCGTTACACGTACTTTGATGCATATTTATACTTCACTTTATAGTTCTTTTCTATTTCCACCCTGGCTGTTTGAATTTCTGCGTAAAACAGATCGAAAATTATAAATAAATCAAAATGTAAACGAGAACATTTGAGTACAGATTTGAGACTCGATTCAACTGAGAGTAGTTTAAGTACCGTTCTTGAATAAAAGCTATGTTTGAGAAGAGTTTCAATACTTAAATAGAGTTCAGGTGATCTGTGATTAAATCTAAGTTTGAGTCGTGTATCTGAATACGAGCCTCAGCCACGTAAGCCCGGGCGGCGGTGTTGGCAATTTGATCGCTCACCTCTGGTCCTTCACTTGCCAAAGCGATGCCGTGTCTATGCTGATTGGCGAGCTAGCTAGTTATTAATAAAATAGTCTTTGTTATTTATTATTTTTTTTATTCAACAACGTAATCCATTTTTGCTTGCTACTGCTGTGAAATCGATGAAAATGTCACATTGAATGTATCCTGTGTTCTTTTGGATTGCTGATCTGTAACAATACAATTATTTGTACATAATATACACCAATAAAAAATAAGTTTTATTTTAGTTTTGTAAGTTCTGAGATACTCCGCCCGCACCACGCTCATCCATTTGGTGACCGCGCTGATCTGTTCTATAGGAACATCCACGGATGGTGGGTTCGAATCCCGGTCGTTCACCAATGGATTTTCTATTCAGAAAATTTGTGTGCGCACATCGTTGAAACCGGTTTATCTTAGAAACAATAAATTCGAAGACTTATGATATTTTTTATTTTATTTTATTTTATTAATGAATCCAAATGCACAGCTCTTAGATAATATGGTACAACTTAACTAATTCACTTTACTTAAAGCCAATAAAGGATTTAATTTTTTTAGCTAATACATTTATTAATTACGACCGTCACTGATTTGACACAAAACTAATATTATATATATGTGTATGTGTGTGTATACGTATATGCGTGTATATATGTGGTATATGTATGTGTGTGAATAAGTGTGACTTCGAGAAGGTGAGTGTATGAGTGTGGTGCTTGAATGTGCATGTGTGTAATGGATGTGAATATGTGATATGATATGTATCTGGGAGACTACACAGATTTTTTTACCGACGGTCATAGGCACTTCAGGCTTCAGTTAGTATAGTTATATAGGATAGTATAGTTAGTATGGTTGAATGGAGCCCTTTCCTACACCGAAACTCCTACTTTTCCACTCCTGGACAAAAACGGAATTAGGCAATTTGACGCTCTTGGGAGACGGCAAAGTACCTACAGCCCAATATTGCATACGTCGTTATTCAAATGGACGTTTTATTTTAAAATGTGTTTATTCGATATGTCAAAAACAACACAGGCCATAATTTTTTTTTTCTGAAGCCATGCTCAATCATAACAGAGCTTAATCATGCACGACTATTCGTACCATCTGGACAGAGACACCATAACCGTCGACCTAGTTACTGACCTAATACGATCAAGAAATACTCAATGCAAGCAAGTAAGCAAGCTTCAGTTTAATTAAACAATAAGGTCGCTATCTTTTTTTTTTTAATTCGGGACAACAAACAATTGCACTCACATATTACTAAACTTAATTAAAGGTACTAAAGTTCTTAGAGTGTAATCAGCCCCGTTGTCCACGGATTTGGTAGAAAGAGGGCAGTAGTAATGCGAACAGAATAACAAAAAAAAAGAAAAATGCAGTTGGTAGGTCTAACATTTTGTCATCATTATAAGGACGTACAAAACAGTCTACCCACCAACTACAGCTGAAATTTAAACTATCTAAATTCTAAATAATCAGACAGCATAGTGTCGTGTATATGTTTTTTAAACGAACCGGGTGAGATTTCAAAGAATTCAATGTTTGTGAAGTGATTGTTAAATTGGTTCATGATTCTAAATAAAGGTGCACGCTCACCAGCGTTCGTTTTACAGGGAGTAGGTGCAAACAAGTAGTGTTTACGAGTCTCTCGTATATGATATATATGATACCTGTCTGGTGTTAAACATTTGTAAAAAGGGATACAATGTTTACAATATTGTAATATTTACAATTTTACAATATTTACCTTGTACGGCATAGTTTCCCTTGACGCAGGTAAGTAATTGCCGCCTTTTAATTGTCGCCAATGAAACCAATGCTCCCACAAGCAGCAGAACCATGCACACAGACACATAAATCCAAACCTTTTGGTTCCTGGAAAAATAAAAAACGCTAAGCTTTACGAGAAATTTGACATAGTGAACCATACAAAAACTATTGTCCAAAGTACCAAGCCTAGGATGTCCACTGCTGAACATAGGCCTCCGACATAGATTTCCAAACAATCATTTGCGGGGGTTTTCCCATGCTCGCCACGCTGGGCATGCGGGTTGGCGAACGCAGATAAAGCTATTGTTGACAGGTAACGCTGCTGCCCATCACCTAGCTTTTTTCCCCTTAGTCGCCTCTTCCGACATCGATGGGTAGTAATGAAGGGCACCATGGCATTCCCTAGCTAATATCTTTGAAATTGCTTACATCTTTTCAGTTGCAATCGGGAGTTCAGTTGTATATGTAACAGATTGATTTCCAATCATTATCTCTGTTCTTGCGTTCTTAACTAGAGTATCATAATCCGTAAAAAAATTAGTTTCCGTAGCAGCAGAAAAATTTAACGGTGGTGAAGCCGTTTCAGTGACAGCATTCGTGGCAGCACTTGAGGTAGTACTCGTGGCATCACTTGTGGTAGTACCCGTGGCATCACTTGTGGTAGCACTCGTGGTACTCGTTGTAGACTGAGGCAAACATGTAAAGTCAGCTCCAATAGTATCTAGAAAAAAAGATAAAAAGTGTTCTTGCATGGGTTTTTTTTAAGCAGTTGCTCTCTAACGAACGATAAAGCGATATATGGCGAGCGCAGAGGGCGCTGCTGGTGAGAAAAAGTTAAGTTGGAGCAACGATTTCCAGGGCACCACTTAGGTGCGGACTTCGGCTTGGGCCGTTGACAGAGGGAGGAGGGTATTGCCCTGAAGGACCGGAATGGCTGCAACCCGGCGGAATGAAACTAGCCTTTGCGAGTACAACCAACAAAATTTGAAAAAAATTGTCATGTGCACTAATATGCCTAAAGACTCATCGTTGTCCAGTGACACTACAAACAAGGAAATCGTTGGCAAATAACTTAAATGAGGCACTGCGTATCCGTGCTAGCAAGTAAATTTTACCTACTTATCAATAGTTCATATCCATCGTTGCATTTGCACGTGTTAGGAGCTATACAGTGGCCGTTGAAACATGATGGCGAGCAAATCGGTTCGCAAGTGTTGGTTCCGACTTGTCGCCAGCCAGCGTTACACTCGCAGGTCTCAGGGCCAACGCACCGTCCGTTACTACAAGCGGTGGAACAGATCGGTTCACAAGTAACTGGCCCGACTTGTCGCCAGCCAGCGTTACAATCGCAGGTCTCAGGGCCAACGCATCGTCCGTTGTTACAAGCGGTGGAACAGATCGGTTCACAAGTAATTGGCCCGACTTGTCGCCAGCCAGCGTTGCACTCGCAGGTCTCAGGGCCAACGCATCGTCCATTGTTACAAGCAGTGGAACAGATCGGTTCGCAAGTGTTGATTCCGACTTGTCGCCAGCCAGCGTTGCACTCGCAGGTCTCAGGGCCAACGCATCGTCCATTGTTACAAGCGGTGGAACAGATCGGTTCGCAAGTGTTGGTTCCGACTTGTCGCCAGCCAGCGTTACACTCGCAGGTCTCAGGGCCAACGCACCGTCCGTTACTACAAGCGGTAGAACAGATTGGTTCGCAAGTACTTGGCCCGACTTGTCGCCAGCCAGCATTGCACTCGCATGTGTCAGGGCCAACGCATCGTCCGTTGTTACAAACGGTGGAACAGATCGGTTCACAAGTAATTGGCCCAACTTGTCGCCAGCCAGCGTTGCACTCGCAGGTCTCAGGGCTAACGCATCGTCCGTTGCTACAGCCGGTGGAACAAATCGGTTCGCAAGTGTTTGCTTCTAAATTTCTGCAAATAAACATTCTATTATAGCTTCCACTTCACTAAGGCCATAATTTCAATCAGACTTATAGTCCCTAGGCAAATCTAATGTGTTATATTATAATACAATATTAAGAAATGTTTGCGATCTTCATCTATTACCTAAGGAATTTCACTTTTATTCGAATTTTCTAAACGAATGACAACAAATAAATACGGTCAAGTGCGAATAAGACACGCATCCTGGCCTTCCGTTCTTAACACGAGGTCGGAAAAATGTACGAACACCCAATTGTACGAAGTGACAAACTTATATTTTGCGTCTTCTCACGAAGTTTAATGTATGATATTATGTTATCTATTACTGAGTTATTTTGACGCCACAATCACATTTAGTATACTTTCTGCGAATTGAAATTACAAGAATCAAAATGCGATGGCCACGCGAATAACGTCTCTTGCATTTCACAAATAAAATTCTGAATGACGTCATACCTGTACCCAGTGTTACAGAGGCAGGTCTCCGGTGCGGTGCAGATGCCGTTGTGGCAAGGCTGCGTGCAAACTGGTTTGCAGACGCCGTCGAGTTTCTCGTAGCCGTGGTTACAGGAGCATGTGTCTGGAGCGACGCATACCCCATTAGAGCAGTCGTTACAGACCGGCAAGCAGTTGTAGACGTTCATAGGGTCAGCTGTGAAGCCAGGGAAACAGAGACACACTTCTGGACTATCGCATTTGCTATTGGTGCACTCTTGCGTGCAGATAGGCTCACATATGTACCTAAAACTGTTTTAATGGGCATTGTAATGTTGATAGGGGGTACAAAGGCTTAGAATTGGCGATGCTGTTACTTGATAGTGCTTAGCAATGTTTTCCAATTTTAATTGTCTAACATTTTTAAATCTTAAGCCGTGTTCAAAGAACGTGCGATATGAAAGTTAAAATGTATTACGTCTTCGAAATAAATTAATTTTCAGTTTGACTTTTAGGAGCATGCGATATCGTTGAGCTATATCGCACACACTCGAATGACTAGGATCTTTTTGAAACGATTTTTTTAAAACATATCAAGGACATATCGCAAGCCGTTTGAACACAGCTTTAGTATTTTCGCCATACCTTCTCGGGTCCCTTACGAGTTTATAGCCGCTGCAACAGTAACGAATTATCTGAAAAGTTTACTGTGTTAACTTTCAGGATTCTCTAGAATGCCGGGTGAAATGCTTAAATGAGAGTAAATCATCATCATCGGTCTGTGGAAGTCCACTGCTGGACAAAATTTGCTTCAATTTATAATAAACTAGCTTCCACCCACGGCTCTGCTCGAGTGGTACCTACGAGGATAAAAAAACAATCAAAAAATCTAAACTCAAAATCAATTTTGAGTTAGATTTATTACGAAATAACTAAAAGACATACTCAAAATTTACTTAATTCAGAAGAGGTCAGGATAATATGGGCAGTTCTCCTGCCCAAGGCAAGGCGTGGTGATGACAGGTGGAGTAAGGCGTTAACTGAATAGCATCCAAGAACTGGATATAGACTGGAGAACTGGACTAGATATCGGAACGTCAGTCGTCCAGCAGTGAGGTGGGCAGACGGTACCGCAAGCATCGCGGGCCGCAACTGGATGAGGCTTGCACAAGATAGAGGAGAATGGCACATACAAGGGGACGCATATACCCTGCAGTGGGTCAGGCTGTGGATGATGATGATGATGTAGGATAATTTGAAATACATTTCAGATGACATAATTATCGTACACCGTTTCAACACTGCTTTAGTTTGAAGTAGATTAAAAAGCAAACTATGTGTTTCAGATGATATATCGTACACCGTTTCAACACGGCTTTAGTTTGAAGTAGAATAACTATGTGAATATTCGCATGCATTTATAGAATGAAATATTTACTAGTACTTACACCTCTGTATGCACTGCAAAAACAAAAAAAAAATACTGTCAAAATTAATCCAAAACACATTAACCTCCTTCCTTCTCAGCAGTCGGGTGAAAAGCGCCGTACTGCTTGCTTGCGTCACTGATTCTATCTTGGTCATCCTGTATTAGGTTAGGGACCAGAAGTGCAATTGTGTAAGCGTAATGGCATTGAAGTTCGTAGCTTTGTGGTTACTTTTAACAATCTTAGCAACATTCAAAACGTTCCAAACTTGACAACGGATAACTTCAAGATCTTAGCTTCTTCCTTTACATGTTTGAAAAACTTCTGATGTCGCTAAAATTGATAAAATCATCCTCATCATTACGAACTTTATTACCATTTTACGCAATTGCACTACAGGTCTTGGTAAGACGGCGCTGAAAAGGGCCTATGACCGTCGGTGAAAGAATCAGTATAGTAAAAGGATTAAATCAAATCAAAAATCAAATCAAAATAACTTTTATTTCGGAACAAATAACAGAGAACGAAAAATATAGAGAAACGATAACAACCGCAGTAGTTATAAAAACTGTGTCGCGAGTGTTAACGCCCTCCTCCGAAAATTACCGATTAGAGTGCGCATCTTAGGCTCGTATTCAGAGACACGACTCAAGCATAGATTTAATCACAGATCAGCTGAACTCTATTTAAGTATTGAATCTCTTCTCAAACATAACTTTTATTCAAGAACGGTACTTAAACTACTCTCCGCTGAATCGAGTCTCAAATCTGTACTCAAATGTTCTCGTTTACATTTTGATTTATTTATAATTTTCGATCCGTTTTACGCAGAAATTCAAACAGCCAGGGTGGAAATAGAACAGAACTATAAAGTGAAGTATAAATATGCATCAAAGTACGTGTAACGGAACGAAAATGTCATTTGATTAATGTCTAATCAAATCTAAACTCAAGCACCGCTTTCGTCTGATTGACGTTTCAGAATAAGCATTTACTCAGGTGAACTGTGATCATTGAATCTATACTTATGTAGTTCAAGAATTAGAATCTCGACTCAAATCGAGATTTAAGTACAGATCAATGCTCGAGTCTTGTCTCTGAATACGAGCCTTAGAGTCTCCTTTTGTACCTACAAAAGCTCCCTTCGTGCACACTTATGGAATTGTTCGATTAAACGTTCATAACAGAGCAACATTAAGCTCGGTCACCAAAATATCGATGGGTGACTAGTGGCATTAACAGCTTAGTGCTTCTGTACTACGTATCGGTACCGGCTTAAAAGTCGCTAAGCCACGACGGAAGCCTTCGGGCATTAAAAACCACCAGAGTTGGCCACTAGCTCATACAAACTTCATCAACAGTATCATAATTTCAGCGCTAGGACGAAATGATTATAATAAATTGTTTTTTTAAATAATTCACAAAGCACATATCATTTTTTGAAAATCATCCATTTTACCATGTCGCGGAATATTTAAATGTTTCATTTTCTGATTCGCATGTGGAGTAGAAACTATAAATTACCTATTAAAATTTAAAATTTTTGTAAAATTATATGAACGTTACTTGTAAAGAACTGTAATTACTGTAAACCTGACATGCCTATGTTATATGTTATAACGAAATGGTCAATAAATGAATTGAATGAATTGACATATTAACTTATTTACATTTAAAATATGCATTTTCAAAAATCTCACGTGAGATTAGGGATTGGGGGAGGGGGTCGAAGAAAATCTCACAACATCTCACCAAGGGAGAGCGAGGGTCGAAAAATGATGGATATTCCTTATTCTGTGTGTTATTTTATTTATTTCTTAAACAAGCGGGGATGATATAAATGTGCTTATTACTCACTCTCTCTTTGTACATACTCCTCTTGACCGTGCCTGGCCCAGAAAAAACGGACTCAAACAAACTAAAATACACATAAAACAAAACTTTTGAGTGGACATTGTAACAAGACCATACGCAACTTATGTATAGTATTATACTAATAAATATGACAGTGGTTACACATTATCTGCTATCCTATAATGATGAACTTAATCGGTAATTTTTAAAATGCGAAGCGGATGGATCCATGTTTGTAGGGTGGCAATGAAATGAACTGTTTATAAAAAAAATAAAAAATAAAAGGTTTTATTTCAGACAACGCTAGTCCATGTTAACGACAAAATAAATACATACAATCAGAACATACATTTTAAGACGCACAACAAAGATGAAAACAATAATAACAGAAAACACCCAGAATCGGAACAAATATTTGCAAATCATGCTAACATTTGCAGCCTCCTGCAGCTGGAATCGAACCCGTACCACTTGCGTCTCAGACGGGCACTCGCATGCCACTCCATGGAGGTCGGCAAAAAAAATAACTACACCTGAACTGATATCATATCCCTGCCCTTATCCCGCGTCATGTGTGGTCGACACAACATGTTTTTACCTTCCACTCCCCTCTATCAGCCGTCATTTCAGCCGTCATTAACTCCTTTCTTACTCATGTCGTCTTTCCCCTTTCTTTGGTTATATCCTAGATATTTGTTCTGTGATTCTTTCTGGGTGTTAAATATATATCTATTATGTATATCAGTCTCAGGTACCCATAGTACAGGCTATGCCTAGTTTGGGATCAGTTGATCGTGTGTGATATGTCCGGAATATTTATTTATTATTATTTATCCTTCCACATTCAAATCATTAAATTAAAGTCACTCTTCTACTCATTGGACGGAACTGATAAGGAAGTTATAATTGGTCATCCTAGTCAGATTTGCGCGGGTGTTACCTACCCGCGGTATCTCTTATTGCAGACCACATGACAAACATCCGGATGAGTAATTGTCAGTTTATTTAGAAATATGGACAAGTGATAGTAGGCCGTGTATGTCACATCATCATTAAAACATACAAAAACAAATTTATTGTCAAAATATTGGACAAGTAAATGAATCCTCTCGGCTCCCGAACAAAAAATAACTGTGTTTCAGGAGCCAGTGGCTTCTACATGATAACAATATTGTAATATTAATAATATTAAATAATATCTTCAGCTTTTTCCTTCCACTGACCGCAACTTTACGTAAAGTTAAGAAGACGGTGTAAGGGAAAGGCTACCTACTAAGCCAGCCTACCTTTAAGTTCCACAGTAGGACTTATCTGTGATAACTCCTAGGTAGGAAGGTACACGATTTCTTGTCATGCAGACCGTGAATCATAGTTGTCCCTAATTCGAATCTCTACGATTCGGCCCTACTTTTGTGGTCATTAGAAAGTGTGTGTCAGAAAAAATAAATCAACCAATCACAGGACGTATGTTCCTTACTGATTGGGGATTAAGAATATCGCCGGACCGTATCGCCTTACTGATCGGTTGATTTAAATCAATCAATCGTATAGTAAGCGTAACGCTATCGAGAATTATTCGTGCCACTGGAACAAACGGGCTTGTGACACGACGAAAGAACGAAGTCAGCCGAATAGAGTGGTCCGGAATCAGGCTTTGATAAACAGAATCTTAATAGCTTACGAACGTGCTTTCTGCACGGTCTTTACTTATTTAAGACGTTGATGACTTAATTTTTGCTTCAATATTAGTGCATTTCCTGATCAAACATGATCTTATTCGAATTATTTCTAGTTTTAATAGTTTTAGAACGAGTGACAGCTCTAGTTTGCAATGAGACGAAAAGGTAAAACATTTTTTTAGGGTATATTCAACTCAATCGAACAACGGGATCTATATTGAAATCTGCTTGGAGCGCTTTCAGACTAGCGTTTTTAGCGCGTATACGGTATACAAGCTAAAAACGCTAGTCTGAGATAGCTAGTCTGATAAAGATCCCGTTAAGAGGATACAAAAATCATAATAAATTGTCGAGTGGGCGGAGTGAAGAAAGTGACAGCGCTATGTACTGTAATTGAATGCGGAAAGAGATAGCAAGCGTTAGGCGCTCGAAAGTAATCGACGTAAGCGAAATATAAGAAAATATCGATTATCTCAAAAACTTTCTATTTTTTTTTTAAGTGTCTTGGATTTAGGTACCCAATGCTATTGTCTAACAAAATATTCAAAAATATTTTTGTAAGATAGTCTCAGAGTATTTTCGAAAATTTTCGTAAACTGTTGCAGAGGACCCAACTTTAAAAAATAAATCTATCGAGAAAAGTTTCACCAATCTCGTTTCTGTCTTGGATTTACGTAAATAATGCTCAAGTTATCTTTGTCATAAAAATCAAATCTGTGCGTTTTGCGGTTATTGAGAAAAAACAATTCAAAAATCATAAAATAATTAAACCCTCACCTTAAGGAATATGCTTGAAGAGGAGAGGCGTCTCTCGCGGCTCGCGGTTATACGAGCTTATAAGAGCCTCAAAGCTCGTACCTACCGTACCGGCAAATGGCGCACCTATACGCGCTTCGAAAAACGCTCATGTAAAACACTAGTCTGAAAAGGCTCTTGCACTTACTAGGGAAATAAAGGTTATTATAATGGATTTTAAGTAACTTTTTGAATTTAAGCATAATTTTCTATGACATCCAGGTAAATAAATTTTCATAAATTTTACGACTTTTCAATGGTAATATTCTTTACGCCAAGATGGAAACACTACGTTTCCATCTTGCAATAAAAAGATAATCTTGTTTGAGTGAGACTAAATGAGCTTGAAACTCGCAACTTTTTAATTTTTTTAATAGGTAATTATTTATTTTTTGTCTTACAGCGTTTTACGCGAGGTCTCTGAGACGTATCGATACACATACTACGAGGCGTACGAAGAACAAGACTGCCTTTATTGGTGCCTAAAGTCGAAACTGGCTGTCAATGTAGGAACAAGACAATTTGAGGTATAAACAACAGTACGGCGACTTTTCTAGGGATTCCCGTACCTAATCAGAGGCCTGAGCCCGTAATGTTTGTGAGTTAATCACTTGTCCTACTCAGTTGTCATCATGAGACTTGAATAGCATAACGCTGTGCCCTATCTCTCATAAATGAGGTGTATACGCCTTTTGTTTTAATATTGCGCATTTGCTGCGGTAAATTTTAAGGTAAATTTCGCAGCAAACTGCGCCATAGCAACGCTGCAAATACAACAAGCAGAAATCAACTTGGCACCTGCGTGGAATGTGCTCCCCCTCCCACCACACCCCCCCGCTTACCGCTCTTGCGAGTGAGAATGAGACAAAAGATTACGGCGAGGTGCCTAGTTAACTTCTGCGTGTTATACATGCATTTATCGAAGCCTACCCTACACGGGTAATTTTGGCAACTATTACCTGCCACAAAGTTGCGTGACAATTATATACTGGGTGAGTTTATTTTCAGGGCCACTCAGGCGAAGTCGTCAACCGTGAGTGAAATCGAAAAGTGAAACTAGGAGTTACGGGCTTGATTTAAGTAAAAAATAAGTTCTGCATAAATAGTAGTATTCTGTAGTCACGTCCTGTCTAAATTCCATTTAGCATCCAAGTTGTTTGTAGATAGCCACTCTCAAAGGTTTAAGAGCGGACCTACGCTCTATAAATCTATTGACTGGTTGAGAGCAATTTAATTTAATAATACCTGCCTATTGATAATTTCACAAAACATGCGCTATTTTCAGAAACTTGTTAATGAAACAGTAAGCGTCTGCTGTGAAGGATACATTGCAGACGATAGCTACGAAGGCGATGGGTAAGCAAGCACCAACTTAACAGAATAATATGATCTACATCATCAGCCCAAAATGATTCTATGCTTATGAGTCCAAGCAATACTAGAAATCCTTCTAATAAGTATTAATGCAGTTTTTGATTTCTTATTTTTATGTTTAGGGTACAATTGAGCTCTAGCGGCTAAACTGATTTAGATAAAACTTGGAACTTTGTATAGCTCGTGATCTAGCATAAGAATAGCAAAATGCTTCCTTTTTTACAATGTGAACACTGTCGCTAAAGTTAATCCGACATAGCGAGGTCATTTCAAAAGGTTTTTATTGAATTAATCTTCAGGCTTTTAAACCGGTATTCAAGGGGTTAGTTTCTACAAAACTCATCATATTCATATAAACTATACGTAGATTCATTTTTGATTTCAGCTTAAAATGTGTCCCACTCTGCAATCCACCGTGCGACAATGGCTACTGTAGAAACCCTAACGAATGTGCCTGCGAGCCTGGTTATGCTATAGACCCCAACGACGTCCAAAACAAGTGTGTTCCTTTGTGCCTTGAGGGCTGCAGCACGCCTGACTGCATCTCCACCTGCAGCCAATACGATGAATACGACACAAGTGACCCTGACATGTGCTACGGCACCTGCCTGAATGGGACATGTGTCGCTCCAGGCGTATGCCATTGTGATCTTGGATACAGGCGTCTTTTGGATGTATGCGAGCCCGTTTGCTCATCGTGCGAGCACGGCCGCTGCATAGCTCCAGGCGTCTGCAAGTGTGACTTCGGCTGGCGCGAAGAATGCGGGTCCTGTCAACCGGTCTGTTCTGGATGCGAGCACGGAAGATGCAAGGCTCCCGGACAGTGCGAATGCGATGCTGGTTACAGAGCTGAAAGCGCAAAATGCGTGCCACACTGCTCGAACTGCGCTGACGGGGATTGTATTGCTCCAGAAATGTGCGTCTGCAATCCTGGATGGTACTTCACTGGTTTGGAGTGCAAAGCTCACTGTGATGTGCCATGTGGGAACGGGTCTTGCGTCGCACCTTATCACTGCGAATGCTCTCCAGGCTATCGTATTAAAGAGCCACAGGAAGGAGACGAAAGATGGTATAATGAAGCACCGCGGTGCATGCCTGAATGCAACAGCTGTGATGGACTCTGTGTTGCCCCTGAGGTTTGCATGTGCGAAGAGCCGTATGAAACGGTTTACACCACGATCGATGGCAGTGCATGTGACTGCTTTGATTGTCCTGATGCTAGCAGAAAATGTGACAGGACAGCTTGCAGACTAAAATCTAATGAATCTAAAATATTAGCTGCAACTCCCGAACATTTTGCAGGAGTCTCATTGGGTATTCCCAATACAACACTCATTGGTATAAGCGATTCGATGAGTGATAATACTCAATGTGCTAAGAAATCAGCTGGATTCACGTAAGTTTTGTAGGACTAGTACTTCATATCATGTTTTTTTTTCAAAGATTAGTTCCTAAGTACCTTGGTAATGGTTCAAAATTACATAGTCATGCAGTTTTCTTGCTTGAATCTACGTACTATCCTTCATTGAATACTGGACTCAAAGAAATGTTTCACATTGCAGATACCATTGGATGTACGCAGTGATAATTTTAATTGAATTGTTAGTGATCATCTGCATGCTAGTGATCATGGAGAGAAAACATCTGTTGAATCGGCTGAAGATAAAGAAGTTCATACCGCAAGGTAACTGGTATCTACTCATACCCAATATATATTGAGATCAAAAAATTACTTTTCAAAAACTAAAAAAAACGATTTTAAATTTAAAAAAGGTAGAGTTTTGTTTTTTGTCTAAGCTCTATCAGAAACAGCCAATTGGGTGTACGTACAATAAGCCCCTTTTGGGATAGCATACATAATTTATGAATCACCTTGTAGAATTACCCTTTTCTATACATGTTATGAATCACCTTGTATACTCTTTCAGATAATCCTAGGGCCGAAGTCGCTGTCCACTACACCAGCTCAGTCACTTGCTCCAAAATAAAGGAATCGACGGAGCCCGGGAGCTCATAAAACACATTGAAGGATCCTTCAAAAATGTTTTAAGTTAATAATATTATTTTTATACTACCTGCTCGTCAATGGCGTATTATGTGTCATGCAAACCTTTCCTAAAGTAAGTCATTACAGTCCTACGGTCTAGCCGGGTCATAATGTTGTACTGAATTTCATTATTTCCCATGGGACATAATGTGATTTGAATTTGGAATGCAACCCATGTAGTCGTGCTTGATCGAGGTTGGTTTCAAAAATGTTTGAGTGCAATGAGATTTTATTCTAATTAGGCTGTATGTTAACATTTTCTTTGCACTGCCTACAAATTAAAAAAAAGAAAAACAGGAAAACTTTTTACGAAATTCATTTTCACCCGCGCACGAAGAAGGGTATATTCGAATGTCGAACTGACCACTACAGAATAGACTACAAAAAAAGAAAAAAAGCCAAGCGCTCAAACTGATATGCTGTTATCTACACCGAAATTTAGTTTCGATTCAAATAAACTTCTAAAAATGACAGTGATTTTGATTCGACTCCAGAATGCATACAATCTGAAGCCTCTGGTATAGTTGAAAACTTACTTCCAGAAAAATCATTTCTGTCTACTTAACAGTCATTGTTTTCAATTTCCTCGCAGAAAGTATAAAAAGTAGAGTATGCATCGCGGGCTTAAATGTGTATTTGTCTTGGGCGATCTTGAACCCCTCGTACTCAGGAGTCTTGCCTTAACTCCCTCGCTCCGCTCAGGAGTTAACCATAGAATCCCTCGTTCTCGGGGTTCAATATACATAATACACTACTTTAAGCCCTTGTTGCATAATCTACTATTTAGTAACAGCCTTTAGGTGTCTACCTTCAACTGCTTCAACATAGATCGGACACTACCTGCTACTTAGGTATTCTCATTAATATTATGCATTAATTAACACAAAATTTACTCATCGGCAACCTATAAATCCTCATGGGTCTGAGTAAAGTAAAGTAAAGTAACGTTTATTGATTAAAAACCAAAGTTAACAAAAATCTCTATAAGCACTGGCTCCTGTACTAGCGTGAACTGTATGTCATTCAGTAAGTACTTACCTAATGGGATTACGAATTTACATTTTCTACTTACTACATAAAAATCATTTTATTTATAACATTTTATTACAGTTAAAATATGCTAATTGATAACTTTAACACATCGCTTTAAGATAAACTATAACAAACGGTAAATACATCAATATTTTCATTTTGTTTTTAAATTATTTTTTCACAAACTTTCTCAAGTTAGCTGATTTGTGTATTTTTATATTTAGAACTATTATCTAAAGTTCGGAATCGAGATTGCTACCTAAAACAGCTGATTCATTGAGTTTGACCTGATTTGACCCCAAAACAGCAGATTTTCGCATAGAGTTTTAACAATGAAAAATGTCGAATTTCCAAAAGTCGTAGAACAAACTTTATTGCTAATTGGTTGTAGAATAAGCCCCTTTCGGGGTGGAATACATATTATGAATCAACTTGAATAGCACGATAGACACTAGACAAAATGTTTATTGGACGAGTTGCTTCATATACCGATAACGTTTTTTTTAACAACAGTCACATACATAGTCCTGACTTCACATTAGGATTCCCTGTGTCGTGGGTATCAGAAACTACAAGTAGCATGGTACCACAACCACTACCCGGAGCAAATAACTACTTGCAGATAATGCAAACATATTTCCCGCAGCGGGAATCGAACCCGCACCCCTTGCGTCTCAGACGGGCACTCGGCCGCTGCGCCACCAAGGCCGTCGACTTTATTGACTTGCTCCGAATTTGTCTAGATATTTTTTTTTAATATCATTTTCTTTGTACCTGAGGTGCAATTGGGTAAGCGTAATGGCAATGAAGTTCGTAAAGTTAAGGGTAATTTTAAAAATCTTAGCCACATTCAAAACCTTCCAAACTTGACAAGGGAAAACTTCAGGACCTTAGCTTCTTCCTTTTCATGTTTGCAAAACTTCAGATGTCGCTAAAATTGATAAAATCATCCTTTTAATTGCGATCTTCATTACCATTTCGGTTACTGGCTGGTACTAACATGTCTTAATTATTTTGAATGCTAATGTCCAAGTAGACTTCTCGTGGTGTCTGCTGTGGTGTTGCTGCTTCTCGCTACACTGTTCCTGTGACCCATCTCCACGTTGTTCTGTTCAGGTGGTATCACTGTAAACAAATATCATCAATGCACATAAACAATTTATATAATTCTTATTATAACAATTTAGCTTAGTTGGTTAAAACATCCCCGTATTTAGGGGAAGGTTGCGGGTTCAAATCCCGTCGGAGTCGAAATTTTTGGGATATTATAATTATAAAATATCATAGTATTCCCTTAGTAAAATATAATTTACCTCCATTTGACGCTGTTTTTTTTAATAAATTCTGCATACAAGTTCCAAGCCCTGTTCAAACGTGCGAATGCCATCTAATCAGCATCGTTCCAGCCCAACGGCTGGACCAACGTCCACGCTGCTGAACAACTGCCTCCCTCAAAGATTTCCAGAGCGTCAAAACTTCGTATCATGTGGAACGAACTTGCCCATACTCGCCACGCTGGGCACGCGGGCTGGCGAGCGCAGTTAGAGCTATCGTTGTTAAAATAGGGAACGCTGCTGCCCATCCCCTAGCTTTTTGCAAGCAATGATCTACGAAAGGTGGCGGGCAGTAAGTGGATGAGAAGGGCCGAACACTGGGCTCAATGGCGTTTATTTTTTTCCAGCAGTGGACGAATGTGGGCTTATGAAAATAATGAATTCCAAAATGACTCTGGGTGAGATCCACAAATCGTATCGACGTTTGATCGATTGGTGCGTTCAAACGGTGCACGATATGACTTCTAAAATATATCAATTATTTATTTCAAATGATCTTTTCGTCTACTCATTGAAGTCAATTTTGAGTTTGACATTTATGGGCGTGCTTTAAAGCTTAACGATATCGTTAGCCCCTAAAAGTCAAACTCAAAATTGACTTTTTTCATAATGATCATTTTGAAATAAATATTAAATGACATTAGCCGTATATGTCATCATCATCATCATCATTACAGCCGTACGACGTCCACTGCTGAACATGGCCTCCCCCACAGACAGAGCGAATTCCTTATCATGTGGGGGGATTTGCCCATACTCACCACGCTGGGCATGCGGGTTCGCGAGCGCAGTTAGAGCTATCGTTGTTAAAAATGAGGGACGCTGCTGCCCATCCCCTAGCTTTCTTCCCTTAGTGGCCTCTTACGTCATCCGCGGATAGTTAGATATGGAGATGGCCTTTTCTTCAGCCGGGGCCACCACGGCCTGTATGTCATACGCTGTTTGAAAAATGAACGGCAGGTCCTACATCCATTCGTAACTCACAACATGAAAATAGGGCCTTTGTTAGATGCTGTAAAAACTTACCGTAAGAGCGCGTATGATACCTCTTGTATAACATCATAACGCCACATGCAATCAGTGCTCCCACCACCATACCACACAGCAGCACCGCTACCATGGTGCCTGCGTTCATTGAAGATTTCTTCTCTTCATCACCGCTACTGAAATCAACAATACATTTTCTCAAAACAACCAAAATACATACACAAGTGTTTGCCTAGTGGGAAATCTTGACTTTCGATCAGAATGTTCGAATCCCAGTTGCAACAATGGTTTTTCTACTTAAAAAAAGGAGACTGGCCTCATAGCACAGTTGGTAGTAACTCTGCCTTCTGCGCTAGAGGTAGTAGCTTCGATTCCCGCACTGGACAAACATTTGTGACTAAAACACGTGTTTGTTCTGTGTCTGGGTATTAAATATATATTATAGCTATTATGTATATCAGTCTCCGGTACCCATAGTACAGGCTATGCCTAGTTTGGGATCAGTTGACTGTGTGTGATAAGTCCGGAATATTAAAAAAAAAAAAAAAAAAACTGCGCACTGCTGCTGGCGCAAAATGGTGAAGGAAAACATAGTGAGGAAACGTGGTTTAGTTAGCCCCGAAAGTACCATATCTTTTCTGTAGATAAGGCCGTCTAGGCTGAGAGGATCTGTGCTTGGCATGCCTACTCTATGTGAAGTATAAATAGAGTAGGCATGCCTAGAACAGATACCGATGCTTAGATTCTAAACATTACCTCGTTGACCTCAGTGGCGTAGTGGGCGAGTGCCCGCCTGAGACGCAAGGGGTGCGGGTTCGATTCCCGCTGCGGGACAAATGTTTGGATGATGAAAATATTTGTTCCGGGTCTGAGTGTTATGGTATCATGGTACTCGTAGTTTCTGATACCCACGACACAGTGAATCTTAGGGGCCAGAACTATGTATGTGACTGTTGAGTGTTCAAAAAAATTATAAAATTGAATAAATTAATATGAAATTAAAAAAGTGTAAGAAGGACATATGTTTGTACGAAAACTAGTCTTCTATCTGAATAATAACTTACGTTCTAGCGCCAGCATCCTTATGCATCGGTGAGCTAGTGGCATTTTCTGGCTCGACAGTAAGGTCAGAAACACCACTTGAAGTAGTTGTGATGTCATAAACACCATTAAGAGTGGTAGTAATGCCAAAATCATCCCTTAGAGTTGTAGTTGAGTCAGAATCATCCCTTAGAGTTGTAGTTGAGTCAGAATCATCCCTTAGAGTGGTAGTTGAGTCAGAATCATCCCTTAGAGTGGTAGTTGAGTCAGAATCATCCCTTAGAGTGGTAGTTGAGTCAGAGTCATCCCTTAGAGTGGTAGTTGAGTCAGAGTCATCCCTTAGAGTGGTAGTTGAGTCAGAATCATCCCTTAGAGTGGTAGTTGAGTCAGAATCATCCCTTAGAGTGGTAGTTGAGTCAGAGTTATCCCTGAGAGTGGTAGTTGAGTCAGAATCATCCCTTACAGTTGTAGTTGAGTCAGGATCATCCCTTAGAGTGGTAGTTGAGTCAGAATCTTCCCTTAAAGTAGTAGATGAGTCAGAATCATCCCTTAGAGTGGTAGTTGAGTCTGAATCATCCCTTAGAGGGGTAGTGGTGTCAGAATCATCACTTGCTGTGGTAGTAGAGTAAGAATCATCCCTTGGAGTAGTAGTTGAGTCAGAGTCATCCCTTACAGTTGTAGTTGAGTCTGAATCATCCCTTAGAGGGGTAGTGGTGTCAGAATCATCACTTGCTGTGGTAGTAAAGTAAGAATCATCCCTTGGAGTAGTAGTTGAGTCAGAGTCATCCCTTAGAGTGGTAGTTGAGTCAGAGTCATCCCTTAGAGTGGTAGTTGAGTCAGAATCATCCCTTAGAGTGGTAGTTGAGTCAGAGTCATCCCTTAGAGTGGTAGTTGAGTCAGAGTCATCCCTTAGAGTGGTAGTTGAGTCAGAATCATCCCTTAGAGTGGTAGTTGAGTCAGGATCATCCCTTAGAGTGGTAATTGAGTCAGAGTCATCCCTTACAGTTGTAGTTGAGTCAGGATCATCCCTTTGAGTGGTAGTTGAGTCTGAATCATCCCTTAGAGGGGTAGTGGTGTCAGAATCATCACTTGCTGTGGTAGTAGAGTAAGAATCATCCCTTGGAGTAGTAGTTGAGTCAGAGTCATCCCTTAGTGTGGTAGTTGAGTCAGAGTCATCCCTTAGAGTGGTAGTTGAGTCAGAGTCATCCCTTAGAGTGGTAGTTGAGTCAGAGTCATCCCTTAGAGTGGTAATTGAGTCAGAATCATCCCTTAGAGTGGTAGTTGAGTCAGAGTCATCCCTTAGAGTGGTAGTTGAGTCAGAGTCATCCCTTAGAGTGGTAATTGAGTCAGAATCATCCCTTAGAGTGGTAGTTCATTCAGAGCATTCAAGATACAGTGCAAGCAATACATTTTTGTTCATCCAGCGAGATTGTCTACCTAAAACTGTGAAACTTTATTCTACTCGTAGCCGTGCTCGATACTTTACAAAATGGTGTTCGTTTGTGAAGCGTGCAAAGTGAATATAAGTGTGACGCAAAAACGCGTAAAATGCAGCCTTTGCTCTCAACTATATCATTCGGATTGCGTACAATTCAATAATGACTCGTCGAGATCAAACTGGAAATGTCCTACATGTGTGGCAAGTTCTAGAAAGGGTGGAAATAACACGAACACGCCAGTTCGCTCCAACGCAACAAATATTAACCAGCCTACTACAGTGCCTACAGATGAGAAAAAAATTGCATCTGGTTCTCGAAGCGACGAAATGCTGCTACCGCTGCCACCAGTGGTTGCAAACGAACTTCTTCTAGCCGAGATTCGATCTTTTCGTGTAGAAATACGAGAAAGGCTGGATAGCCAAGAAATAACCCTTAAAAATTTTGAAAGAAATTTTGAAACTATACGGAATGATGTGCAGCATTTGCATGCGAGAGTTGATGAGCTGGACTCCGTATCAGTACGCATAGATTCTCTGGAAAGTAAGCTCGAGAAGTTAGTGGAACGCAACGATGTACTTGAATATGAGAACAACCAAAAAGAACAACGCGATAGAATGAATAACATCGAAATATCTAACATACCGCAACGCCCGCATGAGGACGTGGCTTCATTGATTTTCAAGCTGGCTGATTCTCTTGGGGTACCGTTGTCGTCGGAGGATCTAGAATGGGCACATCGGGTCAAACAATGGACCGAGAACGCCGGCGCAGCTGCTGCGCGCGACAGGAGTCCGGGAGGATCGTTCGCAGACATCGCCAATGCCCCACGAAACGCAAGACCAGCGCGCATCGTCGCCCGTTTTCGCAAACGCCAAACGAAGGAAGCATTTCTTACGGCTATTAAGAAATGCAACGCATCTTCTGACGAAGCTGACCGGCTGACTACGGCCAGCATCGGCTTGCCTGGTACAACTCAGCGGGTCTACATCACGGACCACCTATCACCTGGAAACAAGCGCCTACTGCGCCTAGCCAGGGAAGCTGCCAAGGAGCGACAATATACATACGTATGGGTGAAAAACTGTAAGTTATTTGCTCGCAAGAGTCATAATTCCCAAGTGATACATATAAGTGCAGTGAAAGATTTAGATAAGATTATTTGACTCTTACTCGTCCTGGTTTACTTACTAAATTATAAATGTGAGGAAAGATTAGTATTTTTGCAATGGCTAACATAAAGGATGATTTTAAATTATCGCTAATAAATGCACAATCACTTAACACAAACAGAGACGAACTAATACTCACAATACTATCAAAAAAACCTGACGTAGTGGCCCTAAATGAAACATTCCTTTCTTGCGATTCTGACACACGTAATTACGCCATTCCAGGATATCGTTTGATCCATAATCCACGGGATAGTTCGAGGGGTGGAGGGGTAGGGGCGTATGTAAGAGAGGGCTTACGAGTCAAAGAACTACAATCTTCTTCTGAAATTGAACAACTTTGGCTCGAAATTAAATTTAAGAAATCAAAAACTGCAATAGGAATTGCTTATCGTCCACCAAAATCATCGAATCTCCATAAATTTATGAACGGATTAGAAGAATCATTATCAGCATTTTCGCCTGTCTATGATTATATTTTTTTAGCGAGTGATTGTAATGTCAACTTATTGCTAGATGATAAACCACAACGGGACTTATTGGCATTATTCGCTGAACACGGAATGAAGCAGGTGGTGAACGAACCTACTCGAATCACTGCTACCACACGTAGTCTGATAGACGTGATATGTTGTTCAACTAATTTAAGAGTGAATAGTGTTACAGTTAAACATAATAAAGATCTTAGCGACCACGCGTTTATAACAGCAAGATTTTCTATACCTATAGATAAGCCTATCCCAAGAATAGTTACCTTTCGTCCTTTTAATGACTTCGATAGCGACACATACGACTTGGTGTCTTCAGCTACACCATGGGAGCTAGTTACGCTTTGTGATTCACTGGACCAAATGGTTGAATGTTTTAATTCCCTAATATTGGGTTTATTTGATCACTTTGTTCCAGAACGAACTAGAGTATTCAGGCAACCTCCAACACCATGGATCACAAATAGTATCAAGGCTGTTATGCGAGATAGGGACCTGGCTTGTAGCTTGGCATATCGGTCTAATAAAGAAAGTGACATAAAATCTTACCAAACATTGCGCAATTTAGCAACGAATTTATCCCGCAATGAGAAGCAATTCTATTTTACTCATCAAGTAAATAAACACATCAAAAACCCACGTAAAATGTGGGGGGAATTTAACAAAGCCCGTGGTAGTTTAGTGCAGTCCGGTGTGCCGGAGTACCTACGCGACCCGGAACAAATCAATGCAACATTTATTGATACAATACCAAAGGTGGGTAATTCTCAATCTTGTATTCACGAATACCAAAACAATTACTATGATTACAATGCAAACTTTAGATTCGCAGAGGCTTCACCAGAAGATATATTAAATATTATTTACTCCATTTCATCAAATGCAATGGGCATCGATCGCATTTCTATCAAAATGATTAAACTAACACTTCCTCATTCACTTATTGCTATAACATCTATAATAAATAAATCTTTATCATCCGGTTCCTTTCCCTCGCTTTGGACTACATCTCTTGTTAAACCGATACCAAAAAAATCGGTAGTCGAAACAGTTAAAGACCTCAGGCCCATAGGATTACTACCGGCTATGTCTAAAGTGCTGGAAAAGGTAGTGCAAAAACAACTTACGTCTTATCTTGATAAGTATTCTATAATACCGCAAAACCAGTCAGGTTTCCGTAAGGCGCACAGCACGACAACCACACTTCTCCATGTAGTGGACGAAGTTCTCAATGCGTCAAATGATGGTTGTGCTACTGTATTAGTATTATTAGATTATAGCCGGGCATTTGACTGCTTGGATATCAAATTGTTGTTAGCCAAGTTACGGTACTATGGCTGTGATGAACTATCTCACGCATGGTTTACTAGTTACTTCTTCAATAGGATGCAGATAGTTGAGTGCTCAGATCAGGGTGGTAGTAAATTGCGATCAAGTTCCAAAGCAGTGGATAGAGGTGTAGTCCAAGGATCAATTCTAGGCCCAACACTTTACTCGATTTACACAGCAGACCTCCTAAAGCACATCGAATTTAGCACTGCCCATATGTACGCAGATGATACGCAAATAATAATGCGTACAAGCTCGAAACATGAAGAAATTGAATCAGCCTTCGAAAAAGTTAATCTAGATTTACAAAAAATTAGTAAATGGTCTAACGATCATGGATTACTTCTTAATCCACAAAAATGTACCTATGTTATTCTTGGCACCACGCATCAGATAGGAAAAGTTCGCCAAACGAATACACCGGTGCTGATTGATCAATGCGTTATACAAGAATCAGATCTGGTAAGAAATCTTGGTCTACTAATAGATGGTACTTTGACCTTTAAAGATCACATTGCGTCTAAAACATCAAAATGTTACTCCTCACTTAGATCTTTATACAAATTTAGACCCTTCCTGAGCACTCCCATCAGATTGCGCCTAACAGATTCTCTCGTTCTCTCGCACTTCGATTATTGTGACATTGTTTATGGTCCTGGCCTACTAAAGATGTATGAAAAAAAGATTCAGCGGGTTCAAAATTCCTGTATCAGATTCTGTTTTGATGTCCCTAAAAGATCACACATAACACCATTTTTAAACACGCATAATATTCTGACTATGAAAAACAGGCGTATTCATAAGCTAAGCAGTTTCATATTTAATTTAAAAAAGACAGGTATTCCAGAATATTTGCATGAGAAACTCAAGTGGCGAAGTGCTGCGCCCGGGAGAATCAGAACAGTTCGTAATGATATACTAGAAACTCCGCGTCCAAGATTGGAACGATTTAGGGGTAGCTTTCGCTTCGCATCGTCGAAGTGTTGGAATGACCTTCCACCACCCATTCGAGAAATTAAGGGATTAGCTAAATTTAAGTTACACTGTAAAGCGTGGCTGTTGGATAAACAAAAAACATCATGTTGTTGGACTTCAGTACCTATATAAACGTTAAATCTAGGTAGGTAATTATAAAATTGCCTAAACGATTCCATTCCATGTTAGTCTTTCGTTAGCCATTATGATTACGGACATTCGCATATCATTGAACAATACACATTATCTCACCTGTTTTGCCGTCGGGCAATAATGTCATCATTACAGCAATCCTAAGCCGTTTAGAGATATACCCACCCGCCCTTTCTATAACAGACGTCGGTCGTCGGCTGCGTTCGTCCTGCCTCGTTCTTGCATAAGTGTACTTTTGGTTTTCTCAATGAATACGAATATTTATATATATATATATATATATATTTATATATCACGAGTATAAGTGTAAGCATGTTGCTTGTGCATTTGTGGCGCCAGTGGTATCTGAACAGCTGGATACCTATGTGGGTATCTAGCTGTTCAGATACTCCCAGACAAATTATGTGCCACTATACCCCTTCAAGTAAATTCAATGCAAGTACCTAAATACCCGGCTGACCTGCCACAGCACATCTTGTGTGTATAGGCTTATTGTTTTTAATATATTTTTTTTTTTTTTATATTTTACTGTTGTGTTTACAAATCAATAGGTATCTGCAATTTAACAAGATAAAAACCGTGTTTACCTTAGTTTTATGAGATTGTGGTAGGTACTTACCCCCTATTATGTCGTTGGTCTACCATATGTTTAAATACCTGTAGTACATTTGCAGATTTTATTGTTGTAGTAGATATTTACCTAATTATTCACTAAGTATGGGTATGCCTTTCTACCGGTATAGGCAGGCTAGGCGGAGGTTATTCGTTGAATGGTCGGGTATGGGTACTTATCTGTTACTTAGATAGTAACGGATAGGTGCCCATACTTGGCTATACTATGATTAAAAATGTTTTGCATGACTGAGCGGCTGGCTTCTGCCGCTTCTGCTCGGCAAGCATGTATCGGTGGAACAGTATGCCTGGCTGCGTTATACCTAATATTGTACTATAGTTTCACACAAATTTATTTTATCCTGGATGTCGGATGCCATTTGCTGCTAGCTCGATGTTATACCATACTTACCTACCTACTTACATAGGTTATAATAATGATCTGTGCCCTTCTCTTCATCGCCTGATAGCGGCTGATGGCTACCGAGTATCAAACCTGCTGTGACGACAGCAGACATTTTATGGCGAGGCTGAAAAGCAGCGTAGCTGAGCCCTCGACCATTTCACCTTTCTACCTACATACATACCAAAACCTGTAAATTACCAATTGTATTTTTATAGCTGTGTGTAGGATTCTTGGTGAATAAATGCCCTTTTATTTTATATTTTATTTTTTTTTTAGTTGAGTCAGAGTCATCCCTTAGAGTGGTAGTTGAGTCAGAGTCATCCCTTAGAGTGGTAGTTGAGTCAGAAAAACTATCTGTCGAACTGCCAATGGTCGCTTGAATTCCTCTGCAAACAAACACAATATTATATTCAACTATTATAAGAACTAATAATATTTAAGAAGTTAAATAAATAAATAAATAATAAATATTCCGGACATATTCACACGGTCAACTGATCCCAAACTAGGCATAGCCTGTGCTATGGGTACCAGAGACTGATATATATAATAGATAAGTATTTAACACCCAGACACAGAACAAACATCTGGGTTTATCACACAAATGTTTGTCCAGTGCGTGGATCGAACCCGCGACCTCTAGCGCAGAAGGCAGAGTTACTACTAACTGAGCTATGAGGCCAGTCAAATTAGCCACTCAATTTAGATTTCAAGGAAAGTTTTTATTGTTAAAAGCTTATTATGATATAGACGAAGCTGTGCCTAATCATTATACTGTGTACCTACATACATCTCTACATGCTGTTTTTTTGTATGAAATATTATGGTTTTTTGTACTAGTATTATGTGACTTCCTACAAAATTTATCAAGAAGGATTAAAAAGTCAAAGATTTCATTGAGCGTAAAAGATAATAAAAAAATATATAGGTATGCGCTATGATAATAGGGTCAATGTTTGAACGACAACGTTTATGGTGATGGTGATTATAATCAAACTTTTTTTATGTGCATGTGTATCAGTCCCAGAGTAGTCTTTTTTTTATATTTATTAAATAGGATCGCCAACAGCATATTTATCAAACATTCAACAAATATTAAGCTATGTAGACTAAGGACTGATACAATAGCCAATTACAGGCGAGCACAGCAATGGTTGAAGAGTCTCCATTAAGAGGCGTCACGACGTTATATTGTACTTACTTTGCAAATATGCAGAAGTTGGCTGGTTTTCCAAACGTTAGGAATCTGAAAGTACAATTAAATATCAAGTCAAGTCAAGTCAAGTGCGAGAACTCGCGCCCTGAGGCTTCCGGTCGTGGGTTCGAATCCCGGTCGTGCACCAATGGATTTACCAATCAGAAAATCCAAACACAGGGTCAGAAAATAAAAATTCTAAGTGTAGGAATTGACAAAATTATATTTGCGGTCGCTCACTTATTAATTGTATGACATTGACCGCAAATATAACTTTGTTTCCTGAAAAACTTCGAAATTTCTCAATTTCAGACTATTCCCTTTAATTGTGTTACAAAAGCTCCAGCTCAGCTAGCATTCCAAATTTCAAATGTTAATCAGTTGTGAGGTAACTGGAAGTACCCTAGAGGTTTTTCATTTTTGTTATTTCCATACAAAAATTATACATTCATTGCCATATCTTTTTAATGCATTAAGCAGCAGGGGGACAATGCACAATACACCCCAACGCGGGACGTCAGTGCAGATCTTATTCCCCCATTTAGAATTAGAATTAGAAGCTAGAGCTTTGATTTTTATACGGCACCATAAACCCACACCTTAATAGGTGGTATAAATTTCAAGTTGATACCTTCAGCCGTTTCTGAGAAAAGGGTCTTGACATATGAACAGACAGACAGATGGACGGACAACAAAGTGATCCTATAAGGTTCCGTTTTTCCAAATGAGGTACGGACCCCTAAAAATTAACAAAATTATTAGTGACTTATAAAACGTACTACTACGGTATAATTATAAAACGTACCCATTCTTTCCTGAAATTTCCAGATCATCAACCGTGAGAGGCTGAAACAGAAATACAATTGAATATAGCGGGTGGAAACAGCTGGCTATACTGTAATCCCTTTGAGGTAAACTAAAAAAATTATAAATAAATGAGTTTATCCCAAAACATGGTGGACATCCTCTCAGATCCTTGAAGATGTCTAAGGAAGATAAGAGGCATGTCCAAACATTAAAGGAATACATAAATGGCCTTATTTTGTAGTAGTTAGCAATCTACAAGTGACAGGTTGCAAACCCCTCACCTTTATAAGAATATCATTTTATGAAGAAAAAAAACCTGGAAGATAAAAACATATTGTGCCAACCCAGCAAGAATTGGGATAAGGCGATGATGATGATGATGCTGAAAAAGAAAATAGAAGGCAGCCTAAAAACACTTACCGAATCAGAAGTCATCAATGAATCACTGAAACAATAATTTTAAATATGTTAAGAAAAAAAAGAGAAGTAGAAAAGCTTTTAATCGATTAACCTAACCTCTATTACGCCGCTTTCAAACGGCTTGCGATATGTCCTTGATTTCATAAGTTAATTTATAGTATTAACGATATTTGAACGATTGAGCTTAGCGATATCGCAACAAACAAAAAATCAAACTCATAATTAACTGATTTGAAAATAAATTTTAGATGACTCTTTAATTTTTGATGACTGGTTGATATATTTTATTTAAAAACAATTTCATTCAAATACCTTATTGCCTTTATTTATAATTTGATGACATAACTATCACGCCCTAAGTCACATGAGGAAATCTTTAGAAGAACCATGTTCACCGACATAGCTCTCAGGATTACCAAGTTCATCTTCAGCTCGCAGACCGAAAACCGTTTTGGAGTAAAGGTTCTCGAATGGCGACCATGCACAGGGCGACGCAGTGTTGGAAGACCCCCCCCCCATCTGATGGTCCGACGACATTGTGAAAGTTACGGGAAGTCAGTGGATGGAAAAGGCTCAAGACCGCTCGTCATCGAACTCTTTCGGGGAGGCCTATGTCCAGTGCAGTAGCAGTGGACTTCTACAGGCTCATGATGCGTCGTGAAATATTTTGAGAATTTTTTCGTTGTTGGATTAAATATAAAAACGTAAGTATACTAACCCGACACATTTTTTACAGAATTTTTCCGTATCGAAACTTAAAGATCTGAAAAAGAAAAAGTATTAGTTTTGAATAGAATTAGTGGATAGTACCTGGTCTCATAGCTCAGTTGGAAGTAACTCTGCCTTCTGCGCTAGAGGTCGTTCGATTCCCGCACTGGACAAACATTTGTGACTAATACAGAAGTTTGTTCGTGTCTGGGTGTTAAATAGATATCTATTATGTATATCAGTCTCCGGTACCCATAGTACAGGCTATGCCTATTTTGGGATCAGTTGACCGTGTGTGATATGTCCGGCATATTTATTATTATTATTATTTACCTATAAAAATTTAATTTTTTTTTTATACAACTTAGACACAATAAATAAAAAAAAAAAAAAAAGTTAGACACAACTACAATCAGATGCATTAGGAACGCTCCACGCGAACAAAGCTACATCGCAGAAGCGGTATAAAGATCGCAATTGTATTTACCCGTCGACATTTTGTATATTCACTGCTAAGGAACATGACGTAACGTCAGCTTCAGTTACATACACCATCATCTGAAATTAAGTGAATTAATTTTGATAAATAAGTACCTATAGTTTTTGCATCGAATTCACTAAAACCGTTGTTCAAACTGCTTTAGATTATGTCCTTGATATGTCACATAAAATTTAGGCGAGCGAAGGCCAACGCAAGCGTAGGCAAATCATTACAAGGCAAGCGGCTAACCTCGGCCAACGCACGAGTTATCTGTGAAGCTGCCCACACGTTGGTCGCTGTGAGTTCTTGTTGTGCACTCGAACTGCATGGTTGTATGATTTGAACAATATGGACGTAGAAGTTGTTGCAGCTGCTGCTATTTATTTGATGAGGATGTATAATTATTACGTTAAAATTTTAAGTAAATAAACTAGCAAATATACTAGCTAAATTACTAGCATCCACCCGCGGCTTCGCGCGCGTGGTACCTACTTGGAAATTACAGCATAGCCTATATTATGCCATTACAGACTATAATCTATCTTTTTACCAAATTTCATCCAAATCCGTTCGGCCGTTTGGGCGTGATTGAACAACAAACATCCAAACATCCTCTCAAACTTTCGCATTTATAATAAAAAAATAATATGTTTATTTGTGGAACAAGAAACAGTAGCTTAATAACAGTGTAAATGATGGCATTCATATTTATAATATTAGTAGGAATCAAAGTCAATTTTATGTTTGATATTTGAGCGCGTGAGATATACTCGTAGCTCCAAAATATCGCAAGCTCCTAAATTCAAACGCAAAACTAACTTTATTTAGAAGGCACAGGGATTAAAAAAAGAATTCAGCGTTCTGAATAGAAAATCCATGAGTGCACGACAGGTTTCGAGCCCACGACCTGTGGACACCAACACCCCGTTTTTCTGAGCCGCCATGTTGCTTGCAAAGATAATATAACCACTAGTTGCTCGTGTCAGAAGCTCTTCCAGATGACTGGATCACCTCCGCTAACGCGGAGGCGATCCCTTCATCGAACTCTGACACATAAAAACACTCAATACATCACACCGACGGCAGGGTCGACGACGACGTCCCGTCCCTGCGTTTCCACCCCGTCAGGGTGATGGCCTCCTCAAAAAACCTCTCTCTGGCAACAGCCCAAGCCGAGGTCCGTACCTAAGTGGTGCCCTTGCGCTCGTTGCCAAAACCTAACCTTTTTTCGGCAGTAGCGCCCTCTGCGCTCGCCTAGCCCGGTGTAGCTGGCAGTGGTCGTAAGTCAGCATAAAAATACGTTCGAAAAAAAAAAAAAAAAAAAAAAAAAAAAAAAAAAGTCAGAAGCTCAGTGGCAAGTGCTGTCATCGTGACATTTCTTTACTCGGCCAAAGCTACGTGCGTGCATCATTCCACCCAGAGTACTTTTGTATATATACCGGATCCCACCATGCCGTCATGTACATTTACACGCTTGTAATGATATCATTATAATTTTTAGTTTATTTATTTAATTTCCTCATGGCACCTCTAATAGTGATAACGAGTATAGTTTAAAGTTATTTCAATTTATTAATAGCACCATTCAATGTGGCATTTCCGACTAGATTCCGTGTGTGGTTTGTTGAGATTCCGACAAAAATTTCCTCCAAACAAAAATCTTTTGTAATAATCTATTTTGAAAATGCTTCTGCGTAATAAAGAAGACTATTTCTTCATAGTGAGGTTATATCTGTTTCACACGTACCAGAACCACACCACAATCACACCACGTGTTCAGGCGCATATTTTGTATAAAACATGTATAGTACAATTTAAACGTACCACATTTTGCCGTCCTTATCGACCGCGTGGGTGATACAGACCACATCGCGACCACAATGCAACCACAATGCAACCACCACCGACGACACCATAAACTAGCGGCCGACCACATTGCAGATACAATCACATCGACATTTTGTCGGTACCACAACGCAACTGCAAATTGCTGCCGCTACACTATTCACACGTAACCACTGCTTGACCACCTGCGATGTGGTGTGGCTGTGGTACGTGTTAATTCTCCAAACCACGTGAGCATTGATGCAGGCATTTGTGAAATCGAAACCGGTAGGATGTTCCCCCACTTTCGAACCAAAGGTGGTGGGTTCAAACCTAGTCGCGCGACCAGGTTTGAACCCACGACCAATGAGTTTTTCTATTCGATAAATTTAGGTGCGCATAAAACAGTGAAGGAAGTAAGTAAGTTATAAGCAGCGATGGGTTTTCCTGTCTGGTATACTAACTACTGCAAAATATTCGGACATGCCTCTGACTACCCCCATAGACATCTTCAAGGATCTGATCGCCTGGAGATCTGAGAGGATGTCTACCATTCTTGGAGCTAAAAGTCGTGAGCCTCTTAATTTTTTTTTCTATTTGTTCTCTAGGAGTTGTCAAATTCTTATTCAAACTAAGATAATTATTTTTTATGAAAATATCAGTAGGTATAAGCGGTGCGTTTACGGTTTGTTGTTTTTATATAACAAAAGAAAATATTGGGAAACTTCGTCATATCTTCTAAGTTAAGTGTCATTTATTGCTTGAAATACATGTAGGTACAGGTGTTTTATGTATATAATTATTCGAGTCAATGTACCGATTTTTCGATGTGCAATATCTTTGTACAAATAATAACAATTGAAATAAACTTAATAAAATAAAAATAAAAATTAAACGTGAAACTAATTAGATAATAAACAGATTAAAAATAGCGAATGTCAAGCCAAATAGTAGATTATGCAACAAGTGCATAAGTAGTGTATTATGTCGTGTATGTAGCGCCCGGCGCTATATTGAACCCCGAGAACGAGGGATTCTATGGTTAACTCCCGAGCGGAGCGAGGAAGTTAAGGCAAGAATCCTGAGTACGAGGGGTTCAAGATCGCCCAAGACAAATACACATTTAAGCTCGCGATGCATACTCTACTTTTTATACTTTCTGCGAGGCAATTGAAAACAATGACTGTTAAGTAGAAAGAAATGATTTTTCTGGAAGTAAGTTTCCAACTATACCAGAGGCTCAGATCAGATTGTATGCATTCTGGAGTCGAATCAAAATCACTGTCGTCGTCACTTAACATTTTTTAGAAGTTTATTCGAATCAAAACTGAATTTCGGTGTAGATAACAGCACAGCAGTTTGAGCGCTTGGCGCCTCTTTTCTTTTTTTGTAGTCTATTCTGTAGTGGTCAGTTCGACATTCGAATAAATCTTTCTTAGTGCGCGGGTGAAAATGAATTTCGTAAAAAGTTTTCATGTTTTTCTATTTTTAATTTGTAGGCAGTGCAAAGAAAATGATAACATATAGCCTAATTAGAATAAAATCTCATTGCAGTTAAAAATCATTTATAGAATAATAACATTTATTTGAAAGAATCATTTTTAACTTTCTCTGAAACTACTTCTCGTCGCAGATACCGCAGAGCCTCAAGGCGAAACTACAACGGCCTCATATACAAGCTCAAAATCTCACAACGGGCTATGGAGAGAGCTATGCTCGGAGTTTCACTACGTGATAAGATCCGAAATTAGGAAATCCGTAGAAGAACCAAGGTCACCGAGATAGCTCTCAGAATTAGCAAGTTGAAGTGGCAATGGGCAGGCCATATAGCTCGCAGAATCGATAACCGTTGGGGAGTAAAGGTTCTCGAATGGTGACCACGAACCGGGCGACGCAGTGTTGGAAGGCCCCCCACCCGATGGACTGATGACATTGTTAAGGTTGCGGGAAGTCGGTCGATGGAAAGGGCTTAAGAGCGTTCGTCGTGGAACTCTTTGGGGGAGGCCTATGTCCAGCAGTGGACTTCTACAGGTTGTTGATGATGATGAATTCATTTCATGATTTTAATAATTTCAGCAAGTCGTCATTCAAAAAGATGATTATCTTTTTTTATAAACTTTATATATATACGAAATAATCATCAAAATCGGTTTACAATTGTCCAAAATATATTTACAATAACAAAATTAAATTATAATTAAAAAAACCTCCAACGCAAAACGAATATTTTCAAATATACCACGACTATATTTGAAAATTTTCGATTATTCATCACCACATCACCCTATGTCTAAAATGGCTGGACCGATATTGGTAACACTCATCATGCGTTTTCATTAAATGAAAGTGCATGATGAGTATATTATTGATAGTAGATATCCCCTTTCATCCCCCATATCTAGTAAATGGCTGCACCGATTTTGATAAAACATTTCTTAAAACCATTGCGAAGAAACTAGCTTTCAAATAAAAAACCGCATCCAAATCGTTAGATTCGGTTAAGAGCTACGGTGCGACAGACATAGCGGACAAACTTATATCATGGTCAGAACCAAAGATTTTCTACGTATAAAAATAAAGCTTTTATAATACAATTAATAAACTCACCAATATAAAAAAAGCATGTAATAAATCCATTATATATTTTATAATATTGTTTTTTAACCATGTAACTTTTACCAACTAAAACGCATATTCCACTACACCAACTAACACGGATGCTCGTTTAATATTAACGAGGGCGTTTTCCCTAATTCGTAAGTAGGTATATTTAAATGGTAGGTAGCTGGTAAATCATACCACATCATCACTTGACTGATGATTGCTTGCTTATCGTGTCACTGATTCTTTCTTTGTCATCCTGTTTTTGGTCTGTAACCAGGATGAGGTATGGTGGCCTTGAAAAGGGCTTATGACCGTCGGCGAAATAATCCATGTAAAGGAGTATAGTGACCTGACCCCCCACTAGTGTGTCATCGGTATCAGAAACTACGAGTACCATGGTACCACAACACCCAGACCCGGAACAAACATCACCCTACTCAAGGTCCTGCCTGAAAACCAGTTGCATGGCATTTTGTCATGTAAAGCAGCAATAAGCTGAGTCAGGGCCTGTTTGGCTGCACCCGACACAGAGCGAGACTGGTTCGCACCTACTGGCTACAGGTGGATGCCTGCCTACCTATAAGGTGGGCAGGTGTCCTTATGTTTATTCTTTGTTGTCATTTGTGTTTTTACTATACCTTGTATTATATGTTCCCATGTCTGTTCTGTGTTTTCGTGTGTATGTCAAATAAACGTTTAAAAAAAAAAAAAAAAATCCGGACATATTCACACGGTCAACTGATCCCAAACTAGGCATAGCCTGTACTATGGGTACCAAAGACTGATATTCATAATAGATATATATTTAAACACCCTGACACAGAACAAACATCTGTGTTAGTCACAAATGTTTGTCCAGTGCGGGAATCGAACCCTCGACCTCTAGCGCAGAAGGCAGAGTTACTACTAACTGAGCTATGAGGCCTGTCATGGCCTCATAGCTCACACATGGTGGTGAACCCTGCAAATCAATCCTGTCCCTTCTTCTCAGGACTAGTTCTCATCTAGCCGATATAGTGGTTCTTTCACAGTGCACGCAGTCAAACTGTGGAACTCTATTCCTCATGAAATCCGCGCTAGCCCTTCACTTGAAGTTGAAGTTTTCAAGGCAAAAGTTAAGGAGCACTATCTCTCTGTAAATATTGGTATTGTAGGTATATATTTAATATTGTATAAGTAGGTATGTATTGTTTAAGTAAGTATTTATTCGTTATGTAGGCATATATTGTTTATGTAGGTATGTTCTTGTGTCGTTTGTTTATGGTAGTTTATTTTAGTTAATTTACAGTTGTATTTTTCACTTCATTTATTATTATTATTTTTCTCTTAAATTGTTGTACACGTTGCATCTCCCTATAATATCAAATCTCTCTAGCCCCAAAGGTTTGCTGGAAGAAAACTCGTTTTAGGGTTAAGCTCGCCTATGTACATGACTTTTGAAATAACCATTTATGTATCATGTTTCTGTGTGCAATACAGAATTACAGAAACATTTCATGAGATCATCATGCAAACATTTGTCCCGTAGCGGGAATCGAACCCACTTGAAATAAAGACGGTCAAGTGCGAGAACTCGCGCCCTGAGGTTTCCGTACCATTTGCCGCAGGTTCGAATCCCGGTCGTGCACCAATGAATTTAAAAATTCCAAGTGTAGGATTTGACAAACTTATATTTGCGGTTTCTCACGTAGTCATTGTATGACATCGACCGCAAATATAACTTTGTTTCTTAAAAAACTTCGAAAGTCCTCAATTTCAGACTTTTCCCTTTAACGGTGTCACAAAAGCTCCCAGCATTCCAAATTTCAGAATTGTGAGGTAACTGGAAGTACCCTAAAGGTTTTTGAAACCATTTCCATACAAAAATTATACATTCATTGCCATATCTTTTTAATGCATTAAGCTAGAGCTTTGATTTATATACGGCACCATGCTTACCATAAGCATGGTGCCACAGACCTTAATAGTTGGTATAAATTTCAAGTTCATACCTTAAGCCGTTTCTGAGAAAAGGGGTCTTGACAGACGGACAGATAGACAGACGGACAACCAAGTGATCTTATAAGGGTTCCGTTTTTGAAATTTCAATTTCAAATGAGGTACGGAACACTAAAATGAGAATGAAAAAAGTTTGTGCTATCAATCTTAGGTGGTAGGTACATATTGATTGAAAAAAGAAAAATGACAGTTTTTTTGGAGTTTAGTTTGTCGGTAGTCTATGGACCTCCAAACTAAGTTAGAAACTTGTATTTTGGAGGCCGGTTGGTTCGGAAAGACGGAAAGGTTCTTAACGATGTGAAAGGACTTGTGTCTCAGACGGGCACGTGCCCGCTACGCCACTGAGTTAATAAGGGATATTGTAACCGTGTTCATCCTCTCTTTAAGGCCCAACCATCTAAGCATACCTTTCTCAATCCTCAACATTCGTCATAATCGTATAATCTTCTATAATCTGAGCGTATAAATATTATGTCCAATCATTTTTCCTTTTCTGTTTTGAATGGTCTTAATCAAAACCAAAACCCAAGTAATGATGCAAGTCCATACCATAGTCCGTAAAAAAATGTTTTAATTAGAGGAAAGAGTTCCATTGAAACATTATTCCTATTAAAATCCGACATTTTGTTTGCAAAGCTTATCGGTAAAACGTTATATTATCAGCTAAAAATAGGTATTATATAGAGCCGAGTTGCCTTAGTGCCGTGGGTTCGAATATCCTTCGTGCTTTCGTGGATTTTTCTATTCGAATTAATGTGTGGTAAACGAAATTTTGAGGAAGGTAGGGTACAACTAGATTTTTCTTGCTCTAAATTGGAGAAGCCCGCCTGAAGCGGTACCTTCACCTTACAGAAGATCGCAGCCAAATAACAGTATTTGTTTCAAATAGTGTTGTGTTCCTGTGTAAGGTTGCCAGAGCTCTTTGGGGGGGAGGGGGGGGGGGGAGGGGCAGGCAACGCATTAGCAATGCTCCAGGTGTTTTTTTTTATTTTTATTATCGTGAAAACATATTAAAATTGTTATAAGCGGCGATGGGCGTGCAATCATTTCAACCTGCAAAATGTCGGCCTAAGTCAAATATACCTAATGGTTGGATGTTTCTCCGACTTTCTCGTTACCTACATATCTTCATGAATCTGAGCGTCCGGGATTGACTACCGCATTGTAGTTAGCCATCTTTGTTTTTAGTATTTACACCATATATTACATACATCAAATTTTCATTATACTGGCAAGGTACAGTCGTAAGTTTATTTCGTTTATTAACTAATTACGAAGTGATTCTTTGATTCTCTGGGGCTATAAGTATTGTTGGGTTTCCCAAAAAATGCAAGCGATTTTTTGTCCTCTTTAAGAGTATGAAAAGCCAAGGATACCATGTTTTTTTTGGATCTATGTGTATGAAAAGCGGAAAACCAAGGATCCCAAGGTTTTCTCTTGGAAAAAATAAAACAAATAACTATGCTTAAAATTTAATTGTGTTTCCATAATAAAAACAAAACCTACAATTTACTTATTAATCACAGTTACAATGAGTCTACCATATTAATTCCAATAAATATGTTAATATAAAAATAATTTATCGTGTTTTTATTCTTAGATCAACCAATATAAAATACGCTGTTGGCTTATAAATTTATTTTACAAACATGTCGTTAACGAAACTTAACTAAATAATGTTAGATTATTTTTCATTATTAATTTTATATTCATTACTAACCTTACCTTTTAATAGAATACGCAGCAAATAACAAAATTAAACTTATTTTTTTTGCATCAACTCAAATATGTCATCTTAAATATTTTTTACACAGAGAAAAGTTTAAAAAATCAAGAGTACTAGTCTAGGGTACTAGTTGTTTTTATTCCATGTTATGTAAAATAGCCGAACCAAATAAAGTGTGGTTTTTGAACGAGGCATGAGTTGTTTTAAGATACATGGTATATTGCGTGCACAAATATACACATTTTATAATTTAACTTTCAAAATTATACCACAACACTCATAAAAATAGTAGATAACACAGAAAAGTGATAAGTTGAGGCTTAGTACCTACTGTGGCTTTGCTAGGTAGGAACGTACCATATTCATATTTTTTATTTAATTTCATTTAATTTATCAATCAACTTCGGATCATCACATAAATTTGAAATACACAAATCCAAAAATAATTACAATTAATATAGGTAATAATAATTACAATAATAATAATAATGTGCCCTCAAAGTTAAATAAATATGTCAGACAGGTAGATGTGTAATGTCAAACAGAATATAAAATGTCAAAATTATCTTATATTTTATATAATAAATTAAATGGACCTGTATTTCATATTTATTGTTTTTTATTTTTTATTCATTTTGTTTGAGCGGAGATGACGCTGAGAGATGACCCACATAATGTGGGACAAGGGCAGGGATAAGAAGATTATTTTTTTTATTTCTTATTCATTTAGTTTAGAAACGAGCGCAATACTGTTTTACCTTCATAAATACACATTCGTAACCCTTGGTACAACATATTATTATTTACATTATCCTATCTAAAAAAATGTACTTAAAGAATAGTCCCACTCTATAGATCGGAACCCTTAGTGCAAGAGACTCGCACTTCGCCGATTTTTTTTGTATTATTTACCTATTTTTTTTTTATCATTTGTGATGGTTAGGCGTTTGACCACCATCTCACTTTTGCAAGTGAAATGTGGCCTAAGTTGAAGCACGTTTTACCAGAAGGAACTTGATCACTCTGGATTTGAAGACTCCTAGATTGTACTCATCCGGGAAAACAGACGCAGGCAGATCGTTCCACTCTTTACATTTATTTACTAACACAATCACGCAACTATTATTTGAATTCCAGATTATAAAGCTCTTTAGTTGTTTTTATTCTGCGTCTAAAGTCTAAATATACTATTTTTTTTTAATAATACAAAATAATAATTATAGTAGTGAACTAAACGCTTGTACTTAAGACATCAACGCGCGCTAGTTAAAATAGATAGATAGTTATAACCCTCCTTCCTTCTCGACAGTCGGGTAATAAACTCTTTTTTGTACACATAAAAAAATAACATAGATAGAAACAAAAAGTTTAAGTACATTGGGCGGCCTTATCCTTTTATTTTGTTTCGGCCTTATTATGTTCTTGATGAACCTAAATATACCCAAATTATCAGATTTAAATATAAATTTTCTCCCACTATTAGATGAAATTAATATCTGCGTGAGATGAGAATAATATATTTAAGACGTAACATTTCCAAAATTGCATTCCAAGAAAAACATAATTCGTTGTCTCTAATTATTGCTACATTCTATACAAATTACAATTATGCACGAGAGGAGCCTCTAAGAGGCGCACTTTAATCCTTTCACTACACTGATTCTTTCATCGACGGTCATAGCCCTTTTCAGGGCCATCATACCTCAACCTGGTCACTGACCTCATCCAGGATGACAAAGAAAGAATCTGTGAAACGACAAAAAGAAGAATACAAATTCTAATACTTTGTTCATGTATGAACGCGAATGTTAGTGTTAATCAGACAACAAATCGGTAAATGATCATTCAAATTGAAACATTCACTCCCCATAATATACATACTGACTATACGTCTGTATATCTATACATCCACTGCTTGTCATAGGCCTCACCCAGAGAGTTCCACGACAAACGGTCTTGAGCCTTTTCCATCCACCGACTTCCCGCAACCTTCAAAATATCGTCGGTCCATCGGGTCAGGGGCCTTCCAACACTGCGTCGCCCGGTTTGTGGTCGCCATTCGAGAAAATTAACTCCCCAACGGTTGTCGGTTCTGCGAGCTATATGGCCTGCCCACTGCCACTTCAACTTGCTTATTCTGAGAGCTATATCCTTGGTTCTTCTCCGGATTTCCTCATTTCGGATCATATCACGTATCATTAATTCTACGTACGCACACTGATATTTTATGATATACCTATCTGAATGACTTATACACGACAATATATCTAAAGTTTTACTACTATAATCGTTCGTCTTCTACCACAATTCTGGGGTCCAGTAGTTGCTCGTTGACTGTCTGGTCCTCGTCGTTGGCCACCTGTTCGTCGAAGCCCTCCTGGGTCTCAGCAGCTTCAGGGGTCCTACTTCTGAGGAGAGTGCCCGGAGCGGTGTAGTGTACCACACTGCCGATAGTTGCCCCTGAAATGATACAAGCCCATATGACCTAGTGTACAAGTTTGCGGCTCGTATTTTTAGTCGTTGTGAGTGGAATAAAAAATAAGAAACGAATGTCAGTCAAATGTCATTAATAGAGAGTTAAAAATTATCGGAACTAATCGATTTTTCTTTTATTATCGAGACTAATCCTTTCAAACAATGACAGTAGAAGTTTTCACCAAGATCTACAAAACCTACATTAGGCCATTGCTGGAGTATGGCTATCAAGTATGGAACCCCTACTTCCAAAAAGACATTGACCTACTTGAAAGTGTTCAGAGGAGAGCAACCAAGATACACAGGCTCTACGACGCAAATCATATGAGGAAAGACTACTGGCATTACGCCTCACTACTCTTGAAGATAGACGCCTTCGCGGAGACCTCATCGAAACTTTTAAAATTATAACCAACAAGTACAATCTGCCAGATATTAAAGATATCTTCATAAGGAAAGATGATCAAAGACCTTCTCGTGGCCATCAACTTAAGCTAGCTCGTGCTCCTGCTAACCTACTTGCTGCGTACCACTTCTTTAGCAACAGAGTAGTCCACAACTGGAACATGTTACCGGAAGATGTTGTTTCTGCTACTTCTGTCAATGCATTCAAAAACAAGCTCGACAACTGGCTACGAATCAATGAATCAGTGCTCAAAAAAGTGAACCAGACATGACAATAGACTTTCAATTTCGACACTGTGAGATGTAGACACATCAGCGGAAGCTGCTCGTCTATAATCAAATAAATAAATAAAATAAAAATAAATAAATAAATAAATATAAATCCTACTAATATTATAAATGCGAAAGTTTCTGAGGATGTTTAGATATTTGGATGTTTGTTGTTCAATCACGCCGTGACGGCTCAACCGATTTCGTTGAGACTTGGAATAGATAAAGTTCTTTACCTAGAATAGCAGATATGCTACTTTTTATGTAGGTACCACGCAAGAAAAACTAGTTAGTTATAAAGGTGAGAAAAATACTAAAAACCGCTAATTTTATAGAGTTAGAGAATTATAAAACAACGTTTTTTTTTCTTATTGATTCCCTTTGGGTAATGGTAATATGTACCACCTTGAATATTGCTCGTATTTATCGTATTAAAGGAGTTATTATATTTCGGTATCTTACCATCATAAGAAGCTTTGGTGGAGCGTTTGTTCTGGGTCCACATCCGCTGCATGATGACTACCATCAGCAAGATGAGTAGCAGACCCACTGCACCTCCTAGAATCCACGATAGTTCTAACCCAGCCAGCCTGGAATAAGATAATAAAGTATTCAAGATAATTTATAGTAACCCAGATTCAAAAATATCAGGACTATGCAAATCAGCAACAACGCATTAGCAATGCTCCAGGTGTTGCTGATGTCAATAGGCGACGGTAACCACTTACCATCAGGAGGGCCGTAAGCCGGTTTGCCTCCGTATAACATAAAAAATAAAAAAAAATCACGAGGGTTGACCTGAGAACAATATACCTAAGAATAGATAGCTCAACTGTTTCTTGTGTTTTTTGTAAATATTAACTTGTCATCATCATCTCCCTGCCATTATTCCACTTCATGTGGGGTCGGCACAACATGTTTTAGGCATGTAAATATTAACTTGTATTCATCATCATCATCATCATCATCATCAGCCTGTAGAAGTCCACTGCTGGACATAGACCTCCCCCAAAGAGTTCCATGACGAACGGTCTTGAGCCTTCTCCATCCACCGACTTCCCGCAACCTTCACAATGTCGTCGGTCCATCGGGTGGGGGGCCTTCCAACACTGCGGCGCCCGGTTCGTGGTCGCCATTCGAGAACCTTTACTCCCCAACGGTTGTCGGTTCTGCGAGCTATATGGCCTGCCCACTGCCACTTCAACTTGCTAATTCTGAGAGCTATGTCGGTGACCTTAGTTCTTCTACGGATTTCCTCATTTCGGATCTTATCACGTAGTGAAACTCCAAGCATAGCTCCATAGCACGTTGCGCGACTTTGAGCTTGTAACTTGTATTAGTTTTAATTTTCTTTCTATACATAAGAATTGATTTGACCAGATTTTAGATGTAAATTGTTTTAGAGAAAACGCTACTTACCCAGTGCTAGTACTGATCGGCTCAGAATGATTCAAGATGTAGCAATGTTGTACTTTATTCGCGCAGACACAACCGGTGTCGTCAGCACAGGTGCCATTGCAATCGTCGCACGGTACACTGAAACAAAAAAAATATGTTAATGACCAGCTTGCGCCTGTGGCTTCGCTCGTATGGTACCTAGATAAAAAGTAGCCTGTAAGATATCTAATCCAAGTTTCATCGAAATCTGTTGACCCGTTACGTTTTGATGTTGGTCGCGAGGAACAGGCGTAGCTTCACCTAGTTTCTAAGACGTTTCAAAGTGGTCCTAGTGATTTTATTGAAATAAACGCCTTTTGACTTCGACTTTGACATTGAACCAGAAACATCCAAACATCCTCAAACTTTCGTATTTTAAACTGTATTATTGTCTTGTCTTACGAAAGTTTGGATGGGTGGATGTTTGTTACTCAATCACGCCAGAACGGCTAAATAAATCTGGATGAAATATGGCATAGCGATAGATTATTGTCTGTAATAGCACATTGGCTACTTATTATATAGATAAACAAATAACAAATAACACCTAACCGTCACATACACATTCCTGACCCCACACTAGGATTCCCAATCGTGGGTATCAGAGAGAGTACCATGGTATCGCAACACCCAGACACGGAAAAAATATTTTCAGCTCATGCAATTTTTTTTCCCGCAGCGGGAATCGAACCCCTTGCGTATCAGTCGGGTCCTCGCCCGCTGCGCCACGAGGTTGTCTAAATCTAATGCTACTTTTGGCAGCAACTTGTGTGATACTTACGCGTCAATGACCACGCATGTAGCGTAAGTGTCGTTAAGTTTGTAGCCACTGTCACAGAAACATACTCCATGCATGCTGCAATGTCCGTTCTCACAAGGACCTTCGCATGGCTTATAGCAAACGTGCGACTCCGTGTCTTTCCTCTTGTAGCCTGCAAAACACTCGCACTCTTCCGGAGCAGTACAATTCCCATTAACACATGCGTGAGTGCATTTTGGAGTACAAATATTCGTATCTTCAGCTTTGATATAGCCAGCGTTACATTGGCAATCGTTCGGACTGAGGCATTTCCCATTGTCACATGAATTACACGTTGGTTTGCAAGCAAAGCTGTTGCTAGTAGTCTCATATCCCGGCAAACATTGGCACTCGTCAGGAGACACACATGTTGCGTTCTCGCACTTGGGCGCACAAATAGGCTCACACAAAAACATATTTAAAGTGCTGCGTTCAAAACCTTTATGACATGAACACTTGTTCGGTGCTGTACAATTGCCGTTTTGACACGGTTCCGAACAGACAGGTGTACATTTTCCTCCTAACATTATATAGCCGTCGTGGCAGCGACATTCCTTCGGGGCTACGCATTTTCCGTTTTCACACTCGGAACAATAAGGTATGCATGCAAAACTTTCGTTCGTTGCCTTGTAACCCTTCAAACAATCGCATTGGTTTGGCGACACGCAGATCGCATTTTTGCATTCAGGCGAACAAACAGGCTCGCATATGAAAGGATCTGAAGACTGATGTGTATAACCATCATGGCATGAACACACATTCGGAGCAGTGCAATTTCCGTGCAGGCAAGGCTCGGCGCAGACCGGCGAACATATCCCATCGACCAACGCATATCCTTTATTACACCGACAGTTATTCGGCGCCACACATTCGCCGTTTTCGCACCTGTCACAAGTAGGTTTACACGTCGAACTCGTAAAACTATCTTTGGGCTCGTAGCCGGAATAGCAAGAGCAATTATTCGGTAAATCGCAGGAAGCGTTGACACATTCCGGTTCGCAAATCGGGAAACAATGAGATTCTTCGGTAGTGTTTCGACGGTAGCCTAAATCGCACGAGCACGTATTCGGTTCCGTGCATTTTCCGTTGATGCATTCGGGGTCGCAGACGGGAGTGCAGACATCTCCGATTTTCGTATAGCCCGGGTTGCACTTGCAGTCTCCAGGAGCGACGCACGCTCCGTTGAGGCAAGTATCACAGACCGGTTCGCAGTGGGTTGTATTGACGCGTCGGTAGCCGTCCAAGCAGTCGCAGACGCCAGGAGCAGAACACCGCGCGTTCTCGCACTCTGGGACGCATTCTGGGACGCACTCGGTGTCGCTCTCGGGCACGTGGCCGTGCAGGCAAGTGCAGGTGTCGGGCGCGGTGCAGGCTGCGTTTATGCAGGTGGATGTGCAGCGAGGCGCGCACTCGACGGGATCGTTGAAGTATCCGTGCGCGCAGATAGGTACGCAGTGCGAGGCGTTGTGGAAGTGGTAGTTCTCTTGGCAGCGGCAGGAGTTGGCGCCGACGCAGGTGCCGCTGACGCAGGGCGGGTCGCAGGTGGGTGCGACACAGGCGTGGCCGACCAACGTACGCGGTGGATCGCAAACGCACACATCCGGTGCCACGCATGTCCCGTCCGTGCATCCGTACTTGCAGATGGGCACGCATCTGTCCTCATCGTGTATGAAATTCCAACCGACGCAACATACCTCTTTGTATGTCCTATCTTTTAGGACCTGAAATACAAGCAGATTGTCGGTCAATAACTAGTTTCAATATGAGCTAACGGTAGAAAAGTTATGAGCGTAAGAATCTTGTTCTTGCAAGTGCACAAACACGAAAGTACAGAATAAAAGGAAGACTGAAGACTCTTTTTAGGGTTAAGCTCGCCTATGTACATGTCATTCATTACATTTAGTATGCTTTCATGTGTTTTCTGTGTACAATAAATGTTAAAGATTGGCGAACTGTATAAATTAGATCGTAGTACTGTAGTCGATAATTCGATCCAAAAGTCCTGCGACTGAATTTTATAAGTTTAAAAACACTAATTGTAAAGAGTGAGTGCAGAGATGATAGAGGGAAATGGAAGAAAAATTAGTTAAGCTTTTATTTTTCTTTTGAGCCTCACCTAGTTCGATCGGCACCACACTGAAGCTTTAAATTCAATTTTGTGAAAAGGGATCATCGAAAAAAATGATAGGCACCAAGCCGTGTTTGTTGCCTGATTCTTCTAGGCTTGGTCGCGAGGAACAGGCATAGCTTCACCTAGTTTCTAAGACGTTTCGAAGTGATCCTAGTGATTTTATTTAAATAAAAGCCTTTTGACTTTTGACTTTGTTATACCGAACCGACATAATGTGGGATAAGGGCAGGAAGATGATGATGATGATTGGTGTGCTTACCTTCGTACATAAACTCGTGTTTCTTGACCATTTCTTGCGACATCTAAATGTTACTCTCTTTGTGGATCTGAAAATGAATAATAAAAATAAAGAAGCTTTATTTGTAGTTTTATTTATTGCAAATACATTGTGAAAAGTTGTGTGTTGCACAATGGTATTGGATTAAAACATCTTCGAGGTTTTAGATACTTTCTTAAAATTGCTAGAAGAAACAAATTGGACTAGAAGTCAAATGTTTTGGAAATCTTTGTATTGGTTCCTAAGCCCTCTCAAAGAGGATATAAGACACCACAGAATACTTTTGAAGACACTACGATCCCTTTACCCTTATAATTGGAGCAGCCCGTGTGGGAGGTACCTCCGCTTTACAGAAGATCGCAGCCAAATAACATTATTTGTTTCAAATAGTGTTGTTTTCCTGAGGTGAGTAAGGTTGCCAGAGCTCTTTAGGGGGGGAGGTGGGAGGGGTGATGCCTCTGGTGTTGCAAGCGCTCATATACTACGGTAACCACCTACCAACAGGTGGGCCGTATGCTTGTTTGCCACCTCAGTAGTATACAAAAAAAAATAAGAAACATGATGCTATCACGTCACAGACTAATCTAGCTTGCACCGACGATTTCGCTCGCGTGGTACCTAGATAAAAAGTAGCCTGTATGCAATTCTAGGTAAAGAACTCTATCTATTCCAATTTATCTTTTCATCGAAAGTGGTTGAGCCGCAACGGCGTGATTGATCAACAACCATGCAAACATCCTCAGAAACTTTCGCATTTACCTATAATATTAGCAGGTAGGAGGATAGTCAGCGGTAACCGTGTAAGTATCAAAAGCAGTCTTCTGTCCCATACATTTAACACCCCATAGGGAGCACTGTTGGAGGGGTGGCCACACTTTCCATTTCAAAAGTCGTGGGTTCTATACCTGTAGTCCACTAATTTTTTTTAGTGCTCTCAATCGGAGAAGGAAAACAAGGTGAGGAAACAGGCATGTCAAAAAAGATTCAAAGACATGACATGACATTGAAAAGAGCATCCAAGAGGCGCACTTTAATCCTTTCACTACACTGATTCTTTCACAGACGGTCATAGGCGTTTTTCAAGGCCACCATACCTCAACTTGCTCACTGACCTAATACAGAATGACCAAGAAAGATTCAGTGAACCGACCAGCAAGCAACAAAACACCCACGGGATTTAAAAAGTAACGGCAAACTTACACAACAGAATCGCGGCACACTCCTAGCTGGTCTGATTTAAGAGCATCGCACTGTAGCACCGACACCGCCAGCACGGCCATTACAAGAACTAACAAACTGTCCATCATTAATCACATGGAAATGACCGTTGTTGACCAGCACTCCGACACTATTGCCACTACAAGCTACTTCATTCACAAGATAACATTATCACCGCTTCCTCTGCCAGTACAGACCGCTACACAGTGCAATACACAATGTTATACACCACCTTGTATACGGAAATAAGTATTGAAAATTGATAATCGACGTCCAACTAATTAGTCAACGTACAGGTTGATGCTAAAACGTACACGCGCTAGAGTGAATGAACGACAATGATGAGACTAAAATCGTGATGTGAGAGGCGGCGGAACAATGACATTTTGCATACAACGAACAGACAAACAGTTTTATAGACGTCCGGTGCGTGGCCGTAAATATTATTGTGACGTGCGCCGGGATAGGAATACATAATTATTATTTAACAATGCAATATGAACTTATAAGTAACATTATAAATCAGTCAATGTCTGCTTTGTCTGAGGTCGGGGCACATCAACCGCGAATAATCAAGTGATTTTGACGTGACCGAAATTTTCTCGCCTAGTTATTGATATTGTACCTACTTGTGATGTTATTGTTCTTATGATATTCGATTACAAAATGACAAATTTTTATCTATCTCAAGATGTTCTTTTTGCATTCAACCTCTTTGATCTCAACAGTGGCAGACAATCACTGTCATCTTTTATTCTTGTTCAAATTGAACATGCCAACATAACGGACTTACAGCATTTCACCAATTTATTCGTTTGGTTTTAGCAATTTCCAAAAACTAAATATTATCTATTTATAAGTAAGGCAAAAGTATTTTGAGCTGTGTAACACGGCACAACAAAAGTAACGCATTGGCAACGCTACAGATAGTCACTGGATGTAGGTAGTATTTAGTATTGCACTTTGTGGGAAAAACTATTGTCCGGAAGCGATAAAATTATTTGTATGATGAATTGATGACGTTTTATAATATTTTAGAACATCCTGTACTCTGAGCGCTATCAGCCATTTGTACTTAATTAATATGATTTGCAACCTTCCATAGTCTACTTAAAAAGTTATGACTCACTGTGCATTACCGAAATCTGGATAAATTAGCAGTTTTGATGAGTCCTTCACCCAGACTTTACTTACTGCTGGGCCTACCTGCGTGATAAGATTGTAAATGAGAAAATCCGTAGAAGAACCAATGTCACCGACATACAGAATAAGCAAGTTGAAGTGGCAGTGGACAGGCCACATAGCTCGCAGAACCGACAACCGTTGGGGAGAGGTTCGCGAATGGCGACCACGGACCGGGCGACGCAGTGTTGGAAGGCCCCCTCACCCGATGGACCGACGACATTGTGAAAGTTGCGGGATGTCGGTGGATGGAAAAGGCTCAAGACCGTTCGTCGTCGAACTCTTTTTATTCTCGTAGGTATCACGCGAGCGAAGCCGTGGGTTTATTAACGCGAAGCTTTATTATTTATCTATTACATTGCAATGAATAAATAAATTTTAATTGATGCACAATAGAAACTATGGTGCAAAATTACTAGGTTGACGTCACCTGCAGAAAAAATAGAAATAATGTTTATAGGAAAACCATAAATTAATAGGCATATATTATTGTGAATAGGAATATTCCTATTTGATAACAGTGGCAAAACAACTCGGTGATTTGTGATAAGCCAGTGCTGAAAAACGTGACGGCGCAGGCGCAGGATCCCGTCACGTGATCCTGGTAAACCTTACAGTGTCCACAACTAAGGGTGTTTCCCTAAATTTGGGGTATTTTTTGGCACCTTAGGTATTTTTCAGGGTAAAGAGTAAGAACTTCCACTAGAATTTAGCAATTTAAGTCTACAGTAAAAAGTATCATTTTGCAAAAAAGTTTGAATATTTTGTATTTTACACACTTTAGTGGAAAACTGTGCAAATATTGTTGAATTTAGGGTATTTATTTTCCACTGAGTCTGGAGGAAAACCACCTGACCACCTGATGGAGCGACGACATTGTGAAAGTTGCGGTAAGTCAGTGATGGTGGATAGAGAAGGCTCAAGACCGTTCGTCATGGCACTCTTTTGGGGGAGGCCTATGTTCAGCAGTGGACTTCATCAGGCTGATGATGATGAGTCAAATAAATTAATTACTCACTCAATGGCCTCTGTGCAGACACCAGCAGCACATCGTCCTTCGAGATCGCAAGTTCCATTACAGTCCGGGTGACAAGGCTTCGAGCAAACTCCTGGCTCTCTCATCACGAAGCCTTCGTCACAAATGCACACGTTCAGTGCGGAACAAAATCCGTTGATACACTCCATATCACACATAGGCTCACAGCTACCATTCTCGTAACTGTATCCATCGAAGCACTCGCATTCTCCGGGAGCCACGCAGGCCCCGTTGATGCAACTATCACATTTCGGGGTACAAATCGTCTCATCAATAGCCGAGTATCCTTCGAAGCAGCTACATACATTAGGGGCGACGCAAGTTGAATTTACGCATCTCTTACAGACTGGGGCGCAGATGAACTGATCACTAAGGGTATATCCATGGTAACATGAGCATGTGTTAGGAGCGGTGCATTCACCGTTGACGCACTCTCTATCGCAAATGGGACGGCAGGTCAAATCTGGGCTGATGTCGTGGTGCTCATCGCAAAACGCGCAGTGCGTTTTGTTGTATCGTCTGGCGTTGTTCTCGCATTCACAGATGTTGTTGATGTTGCACGCGCTGTTGATACAGGGCGGGTCGCAGATAGGGGTAAGGCAAGCGTTGAGTCGTTCAGGGTCCAGGTAGAGGGGTGACTCGCAGTGGCAGGTGGATGGAGCAGTACATTTGCCGTTGAGACAGCCGGTGCTGCAGACAGGGATGCAGCTATCCAGCTCACTGTTGTGTTGCCAGCCCTGGCAGCAGACAGTATGGTTCGTCCATGTGAGGTACGACTGTAAAATAAATTATTTTTCAATACAACCAAAAACTTTGTAATGGTTGCGAGTCGAATCCAAGCACTTCCGCCTAGAAAATTGACAGTTTCTCCGAAATTCGAGATATCACTACAACGGAGTTCTAGAAGAGATATCTAGAAGAGATTATCTAAAGGCAAAAATGCTGTAGAGGGCGCCTCTGGAACCTCTAGTATTGCCAACTGTACGTTATCTCTGTAGGTAGGTACCTACCTAGAAATATTTTGAAAATAGCTGCTTTTGCCCAAACAGCCTTTTCTACCCTGTTTAGGCTGTTTAGATAATGAAAGAAGCTTCAGTTAAAAAAATGAATATAACCGAAAATAATGAAGTTGAATAAAATATTGAATTGAATCGTTTAGGACTACCTGAATTTTTCAATGCAACAAAAAAATTGTTCTAAGTCCTTTATTAGATTTATTTTTAGGGATTCTTTCAAAAGAATAAATCGCTAAACGACGAAAACATATCGATAATAGCCTAAAAAGATCATGGAAACAGTTGATTGATTCTGAGAGATTTGTCGATGACCTGGTTCTTCTACGGATTTCCTCATTTCGGATTTTATCACGTAGTGTAACTCCGACCATAGCTCTCTCCATAGCCCGTTGGGCGACTTTGAGCTTGTGTATGAGGCCAAATAGTTCAACACATGCTGCCAACGCCATGCTGGAAGTGCCGCACTGTAGGACCAACCTACTTAAGTTTGCCCCCATGTCACTCGCTGTCTATCTGCTCAATATCTTGTCTGCGAACAGCGTGGATATTTTTTTCAATCACCTACCGAAACTCCTACAACTTGCACAGATAGTGATAGAAACGAAATGTTTCGATTACTACCTATTTAATTGTACCTATTTATTATAATGTACCTACTAATAACATATGCCATCGCCTTAGGGATAAAAAAAAACCTGTTATGATGTTATACTGTATTCTAAATAAATAAATAAACACGTTACCGTGTTCATATTAAGTACGTTCTTACCTCATTTTTGTACCTCCTCACGGCGCGTCTTCGTCCGTTTCTCCAAACAATGATACTGTATGATTTCCGTCGCATTTGAATTGAACTACGAAATAAAATAATAAAAAATAATAATAAAATCAAAAAAGAACAGAATTCACAAGGAAAACTTTTTACTCCAACCAGGATAGTCAAGATACAAGCTATTATTGTACCAGTGTAGTTAGTGGTCGCCATTCGAGATCCTTCACTCCTATCATCATACTGATATTATAATTGACTGGCCTCATAGCTCAGTTGGTAGTAGCTCTGCCTTCTGCGCTAGAGATCGCGGGTTCGATTCCCGCACTGGACAAACATTTGTGACTAACACAGATGTTTGTTCTGTGTCTGGGTGTTTAATAGTTATCTATTATGTATATCAGTCTCTGGTACGCATAGTACAGGCTATGCCTAGTTTGGGATCAGTTGACCGTGTGTGATAAGTCCGGAGTATTTATTATAATTTCGCAAATGCTATTATTTTTGAAATTCGTTGATAAAAATGCGTTTCAAAATTTAAGTGACTTCATTGAGGCAGTTTGAAATGGAGCTTAGCTCTACCGCTTTATATTCTTTTCATGTGTGTTCTGTTGAGTTTTGGAGTGTAATCTCGGTGGTATCTTAACAAATATAACGGTAATGTATTATGTGATTTTCTTATTAGGTCTAAAAATTAAATAATAAATAAATAAATATTCTGGACATGTCACACGCGGTCAACTTTTCCCAAACTAGGCATAGCCTGTACTATGGGTACCAGAGACTGATATACATAATAGATATATATATTTAACACCCAGACACAGAACAAAGATCTGTGTTAGTCACAAATGTTTGTCCAGTGCGGGAATCGAACCCGCTACCTCTAGCGCAGAAGGCAGAGTTACTACCAACTAAGCTATGAGGCCAGTCTCAATTTAATCATAATATGAACAGAAAATGAAGTTTTGAAGAAAACCGCCTCTATTTCCTTCGGATCAATCTGTTAAATCAACATCGCTCCTAGCCCCACTTGCTAAGCAACATAACTTTTATTTTAGATTTTTATTTTTACTCTGGTAATATTGGTACAGCGGTAGCTATAAAATGAAGAATTGCAAAAGTGCTGTGTATGAATTATTCTAAGACGGTGCCTCCCTTCACTCCCCTCATGGGAAGGCAGTTAGTCGTGTACTGGGTCCGATACATAGCCCACATGTAATGCTCGGAAATAAACGAGGTTAATATTCGTTCCAAGACAAGAAAGAGTGGAACGATCTGCCAGCGTCTGTTTTCCCGGACGAGTACAATCTAGGAGTCTTACAAATCTAGAGTGAATAAGTTCCTTCTGGTAAAGCGTGCTCCATCTTAGGCCACATCTCACTTGCAAAAGTGAGCTGGTGGTCAAACGCCTAACCATCTCCAATAAAAAAAAAAAAAAATAATAAAAATCATCATTTCAGCCGTACGATGTCCACTGCTGAACATGGCCTCCCCCACAGACAGAGCGAATTCCTATTATATAGGGGGATTTGCCCATACTCACCACGCTGGGCATGCGGGTTGGCGAGCGCAGTTAGAGCTAGCGTTGTTAAAATGAGGGATGCTGCTGCCCATCCCCTAGCTTTTTTCCCTTAGTCGCTTCTTACGACATCCGCGGATAGGTAGATATGGAGGGGCCTATTCTTTAGCCGGGGCCACCACGGCTAAACTAACCACGGTAACTAGTGTATGAAGGACTTAATATAGGTACCTACACATAGTTCTTACAGTGCCTACCTTATTTTAGCCACACACACTCCTTCATCACTAGATTCCAAAGCAAGGGAGTCTTTAAAAAAAAACACTATCACAATGAACACAATCCAGAATACTACGGATTTCCAAATCATTATAACTATTGTTAAGCCTTGTTTTATACACAAGCAGAGATCACTACAATTTTGACTTTGCTTTTAAAAATATCTATGAAAAAAGTTTGTTGTTTGAAGTCCAGAGTCAATGAACTTTCAACCACTAACTTTAACACAACCAATGTGATGAGGGGTCTATAACAATATGAGAAATTATCTCCGGGGCACTTGCAAATGGTGATAATAACAATTGTGTATGCTAACCTACTTATAGATTGATAAATCAGAAAATGTGGCCCTTATCAACAGCCTCTAAAGCTCATGAATTGAGAACGCATCTCGATATATTACTGTTATAACTGTGTGTCGGATTGTTGATGGGATGCCTGCTTGCTTGTCGTGTCACTTATTTTTGGTCAGGTCCCACGCGCTCGCTTAAAGAGCCGTAAAAGCTTCCTGAGACTCACGACCCCCTCAGACATAAGTGCGTCTCCGAAGGTGGGCTACAAGACGAATTGCTCGGCTGTCCTGGTTTTCCTCGAGACTGTAGCCAATAGTGTCGTTAAATAAATATTTTATATTTTTTTGGACATATCACACACGGTCAACTGATCCCAAACTAGGCATAGCCTGTACCATGGGTACCAGAGACTGATATACATAATAGATATATATTTAACACCCAGACACAGAACAAACATCTGTGTTAGTCACAAATGTTTGTCCAGTGCGGGAATCGAACCCGCAACCTCTAGCGTAGAAGGCAGAGTTACTACCAACGTAGCTATGAGGCCTGTCAAAATGTGCAAAAACTTGCAAGAAAACTACCTCTTAGACCTCCATCCTTGATAATATCTAAGGGGGTACTACAAGTCGAAACATAAAATTGTGGTGTGCCGACATTTTTCAATCCATACTTGACAGATTGCAATCCAACCTCTCGTAAAAATCATCGGGAAATCTTCATACAGCATGAATCAAACGGATCAGGGTGATCAACGACAGAGATCAACGACTCGGTCTACCGTGGATAATACACAGCTAATAATAGAAACAGTGGGGTCAGTCGGTAAAGTTTCAAATCAATATTTGGATTAAAAATATTTTTTCATACAAACTTCAAACCCCTGTCCTCGCCCTCAAGGGGATGTAGCGCAATACAACATAGCCTATGTTACAATTTCGGCCATAATCAAAAACTTTGTACAGTTTCATAAAGACCCGTCCAGATTATCCCGGACGAATAAACAGACAGACAAAGTCTTCCGATTCAATTTTTTTCTGCAATTAGTTATTTATGATCTTCTAAAAAGTTTCTGAAAAAAACATATGTTTAGAGTTTTTGCATTTACCTACTGTTTTATTCGCTTTCCCAGCGCCAGCGTGGCGAGTATGGGCTAATTCCCCCAAATAATTGTTTCTGCAAATTTATGCGGGAGGCCTATATTCAGCCCTACGGCTGTTTGCTTTTTTTCGTGTCACTGATTCTTTCTTGGTTATCCTGTATTAGGTCAGTGTCCAGGTTGAGGTATGGAGGCCCTGGAAAGGGGCTATGACCGTCGGTGAAAGAATCAGTGTAGTGAAAGGATTAAAGTGCGCCTCTTAGAGGCTCCTTTCGTACGAAAACGGCTGCAATGATGACTGATAAATAAATAATAATAATAATAAATATTCCGGACATATCACACACGGTCAACTGATCCCAAACTAGGCATAGCCTGTACTATGGGTACCAGAGACTGATATACATAATATATATATATTTAACACCCAGACACAGAACAAACATCTGTGTTAGTCACAAATGTTTGTCCAGTGCGGGAATCGAACCGCGACCTCTAGCGCAGAAGGTAGAATATTAAACCATTATGCAGTTGACTAGCTATCCTATTCTAGTTATGCTGTGGAAACGACTCTTCCAGATAAAGGATTCATTCACAAATAACTCGGTTATATATTTTTATGATAAAGAGTTTAATGAACGCACACAGTAAGTTCAGTGTTTTGTGTTGACATCTTATGGTATTTTTAACTTGCCTGAATTGGTTAGTACGCACGCGACTTCGCTCGCGTGGTACCTTAAAAAAAGTAGCCTATATGCTATTCTAGGTAAAGAACTCTATCTGTTTCAAGTTTGTAACACCCAACAGTCACATACTTACTTGTATGTATTTTTTCATGTTCTATTCATTTTATTACCTACCTAACTCTCCTGATCCTGTCCCATCCGCCTTAGAATTCGCGTACCAATTTCCATAGCTGTTTCCCTAATTTTTAAATAAATAAAAACTAAACTAATTAAAATTAAAATGGCAAATGCACAAGTCGTGCGAGCCACAAAAAAAAAAAAAAAAAAAAAAAAAACAGTCTCATACACATTGACATACACATACACCTGACCCCATACAAGAATTCCCTGTGACGTGGGTACCAGATACTACGAGTACCATGGTACCACAATACCCGGAACAAATATTTGCAGAGCATGCAAACATTTCTCCCGCAGCGGGAACCGAACCCCTTGCGTCTCAGATGGGCAGTCGCCTTCGGCGCCACTAAGGCGCTGACATTAATTGAATAAAAAAATAGAATACTTCTTTTAAATAATTTTAAATAATTTAATTTAAATATTAAATATTTAATATTTAAATATTTTAGACATAGCACGCACAGTCAACTGATCCCAAACAGGGATCTAGGCATAGCCTGTACTATGGGTACCAGTGACTGATACATAATAGATAAATATTGAACACCCAAACACAGAACAAACATCTGTGTTTATCACACAAATGCTTGTCCAGTGCGGGAATCGAACCCGCGATCTCTAGCGCAGAAGGCAGAGTTACTACCAACTGAGCTATGAGGCCAGTCAAAAAATAACATCCTACTTCATACTATCCTACTAATATTATAAATTAGAAAGTTTGTGAGGATGTTTGAAGTGTATATGTGTGTTTTTTATGTAGTATATTGTTCAATCACGCCGTAACGGCTCAACCGATTTTGTTGAAACTTGAAATAGGTAGAGTTCTTTAGCTAGAATTTCATATTTGCTACTTTTTGTAGGTAATGTAGCGAAGCCGCGGAAGCTACTAAGTATATACAAGGTGATTCATAACATGTATACCATCCCGAAAGCGGGTTATTCTATCAACGAAAAGAAATATATTTTTTTTCACAACTTTCTCTAGAAACTCTTTACTCTTTAGAACTAATAACTAAACGTACAAGAAGTTCGGAATTAAGATTGCTACGTAAAACAGCTGATTCATTTAGTTTGACCTGATTTGAACCCAAAGCAGCTTATTTTCGCATATTTTCGATTTTCAATGAAAAATGACGAATTTCCAAAAGTCGTAGAACAAACTTTATTGCCAATTGGGTGTAGAATAAGCCCCTTTCGGGATGGCATACATATGATGAATTACCTTGTATGTACCTATTAATAATAATCATGTCATAGTACTGACAGTAGGTATGTAGGTAAATACGACAGTATAGTATTATAAATAGCATAACAATAAGGATAACATTAAATTTGTTAAATGGAATACTACATTGTACATTTTCAAGTAACATTCTTTGCAGGTTAGAGGTGGTTTTGTGGTGAAAGCTGTTGGAAAAATTAATTTAAATTTAAAATATAGGAACAGAACTCTTAAACATAATTTTTAATATTAATTCACCTAAATCAGTGATATAATACTATGAATACATAAATCGGTGCCTGTTCTTGTCCTGCCATGTTTTAGATAAAATCTATCAGTGCTAAGAGTTGAATACATTTTTTGAACTAATAAGGAGCAAGTGAATTATTGCATCAAAATGAAGAGTCTCGTGTATATAGTTTATTTTACCGTAAGTAAAAATAAAATATGCTCACGAGTTTTATCCTAATGCATGACAGACATCCTTCCAGATGATGATGTCTAAAGGGGTTAGTCAGAGGCATGTCCGAACATTTGGCACATGCCGACATTATGCTGTAGTGAGTATTCATAAGTGACAGGTTGCCAGCCCATCGCCGCTTTAAGAATACTAACTGGTTTCCTCGCGATGTTTTCCTTCACTGTTTTAAGCACGTGTCAATGCGGACTTAAATTTTTCGATTAGAAAAACTCATTGTTGCACAGCCGGGCTCGAACCTACGACCTTTTTAAAACACATATATTTACAGAAATAAAATTTAAACAATGCATTGTTACTCAAATTATAATCTCCTATGATTTGAACCTGTTACCTTCCCGTAGATAGGGTTGCTCGGTAGCTTAGTTAGAGCATCCCCATATCTAGAGGAATGTTGCGGGTTCAAATCCTGTCTGAGTACCTTTTTTTTGGGATATTATAAAAATCGTTGTAATAGTTCCCTCTAAACTTAAAGGCAAAATTTACAAAACGATCATAAGACCTGTTGAACTATATGGATCTGAGTCTGAGTGTTCTGCAACCAACAAAGGGCGGATGTAAGAACAGAGCATGTTGCAGAAATGAGAATGTTGAGATGGATGTGTGGAGTCACTAGAATGGACGAGATACGGAATGAGTACATCAGAGGATGTTTGAAAGTAGCGCCAGTTCAAATGATACTGAAAGCCTATCAACAACTGAATATATAACATCAACTGATAAGTCTATTATAACTGAAGGCCCTGAAACAACTAGCACTGAAACCATTCCTGTAACTGAAGGCCCTGAAACAACTTGCACTGAAACCACTACGATAACTGAATGCCCTGAAACAACTAGCACTGAAACGACTACGATAACAGAAGGCCCTGAAACAACTAGCACTGAAACCACTACGATAACTGAAGGCCCTGAAACAACTAGCACTGAAACCACTACTGTAACTGAAGGCCCTGAAACAACTAGCACTGAAACCACTACGATAACTGAAGGCCCTGAAACAACTAGCACTGAAACCACTACGATAACTGAAGGCCCTGAAACAACTAGCACTGAAACCACTACTGTAACTGAAGGCCCTGAAACAACTAGCACTGAAACCACTACGATAACTGAATGCCCTGAAACAACTAGCACTGAAACCACTACTGTAACTGAAGGCCCTGAAACAAATACCACTGAAACAGAACAACTGAACAGTGCATGCTGCAGAAATGAGAATGTTGAGATGGATGTGTGGAGTCACTAGAAGTACATCAGAGGATGTTTGAAAGTAGCGCCAGTTACTGAGATGTTGAGGAGCAATAGGCTAGCGGCTGATAGTGATGAGTAGACCACAAAAACATGTTCTGCCCCCTCATGAAGTGGGCATGGGAGTTGATGAGTGTAAAAATATTAAGTGTAATTCTTATTTTGACGTTTATTCTTCTAGGTTATCCATTTACTCAAATCCTGCTCTCCCAAATGCACGCACTTTTATGTGATGCTAGAAAAAGAATACGTTGAAGAAATTGGAATAACGATAGAACCTATTTCTATGTAAGTACATTATCAATTTCAAGAAGGTAGGGCACAGCGAGATTTTCTCGCTCTAAATTGGAGCAGCCCGCCTGGGGACCTCCGCCTTACAGAAGATCGCAGCCAAATAACAGTATTTGTTTAAATAATGTTGTGTTCCTGCTATGAGCAAGGTTTTCAGAGCTCTTTAGGGCGGGTGGGATTTGGGGCAGGCAACGTATTAACAATTCTCAAGGTGTTGCAATGTCAATAGGCGCCGGTAACCGCTTACAATCAGGTGGGCCGTTAGCCAGTTTGTCTCCGTATATCATAAAAAAAATATTATATTATTTCTAAGTTTATTTTAATTGCCACGCCTCACCATCTTTTCGCACGCCCATGATGACTGCTAGATAATGCTTTAGCATTATGTCCTCCTGACACTTATAAAGTATAAATAAATATAATATTTATTATAATTTAAAAAATAGATTTGTGTTTCCATCCTACTAATATTATAACCGTGGATGTCGTAAGAGGCGACTAAGGTTAAAAAACAATTGAATGGGCAGCAGCGTCCCCTATTAACACAAAGATTGTGCACGAAAGGAGCCTGTAAGAGGCACACCTAAATCCTTTCACTATACATATACACTGATTCTTTCATCGACGGTGATTCGGTGGGGGAAGCCATGTTCAGCAGTGGATGTCCTACTGCTGAAATGATGATGATGATGATAATAACTAAGTATTTTATATTTTTACAGGAGCATGATACGTACTAACTATCCCAATTTTAACACAACGGAAGTATCCAGAACTCTGCATAAACATAGTAACTGTGTTTTAGAATTCAAAAATGATTTATCGTGCCAAATAAGATCGCAGACTGAATGCACTAAAACTAAAGAGCCCACTTATTCAAAGGGAATAGACGAATATGACTCAACTTTGAGTTTAACCAGTCCCTACCCGCCTAGTTCAAATGATACTGAATATATAACATCAACCGATAAGTCTATTATAACGGACGGCCCTGAAACAACTAGCACTGAAACGACTACTGTAACTGAAGGCTCTGGAACATCTAGCACTGAAACCACTTCTGTAACTGAAGGCTCTGGAACATCTAGCACTGAAACCACTTCTGTAATAGAAGTCCTTGAATCAATTAGCACTGAAACCACTTCTGTAACTGACGGCCCTGAAACATCTAGCACTGAAACCACTTCTGTAACTGAAGGCCCTGGAACATCTAACACTGAAACCACTTCTGTAACTGAAGGCCCTGAAACATCTAGCACTGAAACCACTTCTGTAGCTGAAGGCTCTGGAACATCTAGCACTGAAACCACTTCTGTAACTGAATTCCTTGAATCAAATTGCACTGAAACCACTACTGTAACTGAAGGCCCAGAAACATATAGCACTAAAACCACTTCTGTAACTGAAGGCCCTGAAACATCTAGCACTGAAACCACTTCTGTAACTGAAGGCCCTGAAACATCTAGCACTGAAACCACTTCTGTAACTGAAGGCTCTGGAACATCTAGCACTGAAACCACTTCTGTAACTGAAGTCCTTGAATCAAATAGCACTGATACCACTACTGTAACTGAAGGCCCAAAAACATCTAGCACTGAAACCACTTCTGTAACTGAAGGCCCTGAAACATCTAGCACTGAAACTACTTCTGTAACTGAAGGCTCTGGAACATCTAGCACTGAAACCACTTCTGTAACTGAAGTCCTTGAATCAAATAGCACTGAAACCACTTCTGTAACTGAAGTCCTTGAATCAAATAGCACTGAAACCACTACTGTCACTGAAGGCCCAGAAACATATAGCACTGAAACCACTTCTGTAACAGAAGTCCTTGAATCAATTAGCACTGAAAACACTTCTGTAACTGAAGGCCCTGAAACATCTAGCACTGAAACCACTTCTGTAACTGAAGGCTCTGGAACATCTAGCCCTGAAACCACTTCTGTAACTGAAGTCCTTGAATCAAATAGCACTGAAACCACTACTGTAACTGAAGGCCCAAAAACATATAGCACTGAAACCACTTCTGTAACAGAAGTCCTTGAATCAATTAGCACTGAAACCACTTCTGTAACTGAAGGCCCTGAAACATCTAGCACTGAAACCACTTCTGTAACTGAAGGCTCTGGAACATCTAGCACTGAAACCACTTCTGTAACAGAAGTCCTTGAATCAATTAGCACTGAAACCACTTCTGTAACTGAAGGCCCTGAAACATCTAGCACTGAAACCACTTCTGTAACTGAAGGCTCTGGAACATCTAGCACTGAAACCACTTCTGTAACTGAAGTCCTTGAATCAAATAGCACTGAAACCACTACTGTAACTGAAAGCCCAGAAACATATAGCACTGAAACCACTTCTGTAACAGAAGTCCTTGAATCAATTAGCACTGAAACCACTTCTGTAACTAAAGGCCCTGAAACATCTAGCACTGAAACCACTTTTGTAACTGAAGGCTCTGGAACATCTAGCACTGAAACCACTTCTGTAACTGAAGTCCTTGAATCAAATAGCACTGAAACCACTACTGTAACTGAAGGCCCAGAAACATATAGCACTGAAACCACTTCTGTAACAGAAGTCCCAGAAACATATAGCACTGAAACCACTTCTGTAACAGAAGTCCCAGAAACATATAGCACTGAAACCACTTCTGTAACTGAAGGCCCAGAAACATATAGCACTGAAACCACTTCTGTAACTGAAGTCCTTGAATCAAATAGCACTGAAACCACTACTGTAACTGAAGGCCCAGAAACACATAGCACTGAAACCACTTCTGTAACAGAAGTCTTTGAATCAATTAGCACTGAAACCACTTCTGTAACTGAAGGCTCTGAAACATCTAGCACTGAAACCACTTCTGTAACTGAAGGCTCTGGAACATCTAGCACTGAAACCACTTCTGTAACTGAAGTCCTTGAATCAAATAGCACTGAAACCACTTATGTAACTGAAGGCCCTGAAACATCTAGCACTGAAACCACTTCTGTAACTGAAGGCTCTGGAACATCTAGCACTGAAACCACTTCTGTAACGGAAGTCCTTGAATCAAATAGCACTGAAACCACTACTGTCATTGAAGGCCCAGAAACATATAGCACTGAAACCACTTCTGTAACAGAAGTACTTGAATCAAATAGCACTGAAACCACTACTGTCACTGAAGGCCCAGAAACATATAGCACTGAAACCACTTCTGTAACAGAAGTCCTTGAATCAATTAGCACTGAAACCACTTCTGTAACTGAAGGCCCTGAAACATCTAGCACTGAAACCACTTCTGTAACAGAAGTCCTTGAATCAATTAGCACTGAAACCACTTCTGTAACTGAAGGCCCTGAAACATCTAGCACTGAAACCACTTCTGTAACTGAAGGCTCGGGAACATCTAGCACTGAAACCACTTCTGTAACTGAAGTCCTTGAATCAAATAGCACTGAAACCACTACTGTAACTGAAGGCCCAGAAACATATAGCACTGAAACCACTTCTGTAACAGAAGTCCTTGAATCAATTAGCACTGAAACCACTTCTGTAACTGAAGGCCCTGAAACATCTAGCACTGAAACCACTTCTGTAACTGAAGGCTCTGGAACATCTAGCACTGAAACCACTTCTGTAACTGAAGTCCTTGAATCAAATAGCACTGTAACCACTACTGTAACTGAAGGCCCAGAAACATATAGCACTGAAACCACTTTTGTAACAGAAGTCCTTGAATCAATTAGCACTGAAACCACTTCTGTAACTGAAGGCCCTGAAACATCTAGCACTGAAACCACTTCTGTAACTGAAGGCTCTGGAACATCTAGCACTGAAACCACTTCTGTAACGGAAGTCCTTGAATCAAATAGCACTGAAACCACTACTGTCACTGAAGGCCCTGAAACATCTAGCACTGAAACCACTTCTGTAACAGAAGTCCTTGAATCAATTAGCACTGAAACCACTTCTGTAACTGAAGGCCCTGAAACATCTAGCACTGAAACCACTTCTGTAACAGAAGTCCTTGAATCAATTAGCACTGAAACCACTTCTGTAGCTGAAGGCCCTGAAACAACAAGCACTGAGACCACTACTATAACTTTAGGCCCTGAAACAACTAGCACTGAAACCACTACTGTAACTAAAGGCCCTGAATCAACTAAAAACCCATTTACTACAAAAACAAAATCATCTACCGAACTAATAAGTACTACTTATGTTGGTTTAGAGACTACGCTTAGTAATTTTGAGGATACGACTCATCACACAATGTATGGGCACACATCTTCGCTGTCTGCGGATAAGAATAAGAAGTTTATAGCACAGACTGTAGCAGCTGGTGTGGTCGGAGCAACTGGCGCGGGGGCAATTTTATACTTTGTAGCTCGGAAAATAAGACTTATAATGCAATATGGAGTCTATCGTAAGTATTCAAAGATAGCGGTACTGGTCGAGTGGTAGTAGTTCAAAGTCAAAGTCAAAGACCATCCTATCCTACCCCCTTCTAATATTAGTTCGAAAGTGATTGAACAACAAACATCTAAACATCCAAACATCCTCACATGTTTGGATGTTTAGAAACATTATTTACAGAAAGAAACTTAAAACTAATACTAATACAGTTAATATTTACAAAATACACAAGAAACAGTTGAGCCATCTAAAGACCGTTACAAACGATCTATAGATAGCTCAACTGATCCAGATCACTACCAGTCGGAAGCGTCCCCAAGACGCTGGCGGAATTGCCACGCTAGATGGCAATGCTAATTCGCTGGGCCAAATAAGAGCCAGCTCTCGGGTCACGCGTCGCTTCGATCAGACGTCCTGATATCTTTTTGAAAACCCGGAGGGCCCCGTTTAGATGTTTGGATGTTTGTTGATCAATTACGGCCAAACGGCCAAATGGATTTGGCTGAAATTTGGCACAGATATAGAATATAGTCTGGAATAGCATATGGGCTACTTTTTATCTTCATAGGTATAGGTACCACGAGCGAAGCCGCGGGCGGAAGCTAGTATTACAATAAATTCATTAGGATCACTTTGAAACGTCTTAGAAACTAGGTGAAGCCACGCCTTTCCTCGCGACCACCCCTCAAAGAAGCACGCAGGTCCATAGACCGTGGGTTCGAATCCCAGATGCGCAGCGATTAAATTAAGGCGGTAAAGGAAATATTGTGAGGAAACCGGCATGTCCTGGAAACAAAAAATTTGAAAACATGTTGATGACTTTGGCGGAGTAGCGGGCGAGTGCCCCTCTGAGACGCTATCACATACACATATAAATATTCCGGACATATCACACACGGTCAACTGATCCCAAACTAGGCATAGCCTGTACTATGGGCACCAGAGACTGATATACATAATAGATAAATATTTAACACCCAGACACAGAACAAACATCTGTGTTTATCACACAAATGTTTGTCCAGTGCGGGGATCGAACCCGCGACCTCTAGCGTAGAAGGCAGAGTTACTACTATCTGAGTGAGGCCAGTCAATATCGCACAGGTCGTGTGCGGGTTCGATTCCCGCTGCGAGACAAATGTTTACATGATCTGCAAATATTTGTTCCGGGTCCAAGTAAGTTCTAAGTAAGCTCTGCAGCTTAGTTGGTTAGAGCATTCTCGTGTTTAGTTGAAGGCTGTGGGTTCAAATCCCATCTGAGAAGTTTTTGAGATTTTATGAAAATCTTAAGAAGACTTTATTTTGCGCTGACTTTTGTAAAATTGTCTTCTTGTCTTTTCAGATCTACCTGACTCAAACCCGTTAGACTCTCAAGTATGAAAGAGTAGGAATTACATTTAAGCACCTAGGAATTACATTGACATTATAGTGCCTATATCTAAATAGTGATAAAGACAGCTCTAAAACTACTCTAATCATAAATTTATACAAAATGTCTAGTCCTCATTTTCGCAATTTAATTTTATTAATTTAATTTTATTGATTGAGAGAGCAAAACGGGAAAATATCGCCCAAACAATCTAGGACGACGGCGTTGTATATTTATTTGTTAGAAGATTTATGTACCTTTTGAACCGAAGATCTATGTACTATGAAGATTTGCTTGGTAATAATATGAGTTAAATAATTATAAGGGTCCAAAAAGGGGTTTAAAAAAACAAGTAATACAAATACTTACATCTAGTTGTTTATAAGAAAGAGCTTTGTTCGTACATTCCAAAACGATTTTAGTTTTTATTTGGCCACATGGTTTTTGACAACGAAAATATATATCCAATATAACGTTATTTCCAATGAATTCGTAGTTCAAAGAACATTTTCAAGTTTTAAATGAAATGAAAATGAAAAAATATTTATTTACTGCAAAAGTATACAGACTAACTTAATTTTACAGTTTTGAGGTACTTTGCAGACAACTATTTGGTTAAGGTGGAAGTATCTAGTGGTTTCCTCACTAGGCTAAGCCTTTATCGAGTTTATCTTAATTGATGCTCAACGAACGTCAAAGCATAGTGGCCCCGCCTTCCGATCCACAGGGGTTCGAATCCTGTTGTGCACCAATGGATTTTCTATTCCAAAAATTTGCGCTATACTAGCTCTCAAGCAGTAAAGGAAAATATCGTGAGGAATGCATGTCCTACGGTCATAAGCCCTTTTCGGGGCCACTATACCTCAACCTGGTCGCTGATCTAATACAGGATAACCAAGAAAGAATCAGTGACACGGCAAGAAGAAGAAGTAGTATAGTAATTTAGTTAATTTAACTATAATAAAGTATCTGTCGTTGAATTGTTTTTGTTGTAATTTATTGATGTGTTTTGCTTATGTCCATAAAATAATCTGTATTAACAAAAATCAAAATAAAACTGTTTATATCGAACTTATTTCATTACTTTGATATTTATAATAATTACGTATTCATATATTATGCGGGGTAAGGCACAGCGAGATTTTATCGCTCTAAATTGAAGCAGCCCGCCTGTGGATACCTTATGAGTAGATTTGCCAGAGCTCTTTGAGGGGAGGAGGGGTTAGGGGTCGGCAACGCGTGCGTGATGCCTCTGTTATCGCAAGCGTTCTTAGGCTGCGGTAACCACTAACCGGTGGGCCGTAAGCTAAGGCCGCGCAAGCTTGTTTGCCACCTTAGTTGTTAAAAAAAAACCGTCACAAGGGCCCTCTTACACCACAGATGAGCGGTGAGAGTTTGGCTGGCTGATTTGACACTTCACCGCTTTGGTGGCAATTTGTCCTTAAACTAGAAAAGCCCGGAATCTTTGCGCATGCTCCTACCCCCCAAACAAACAAGAGCCCTTTCGATAACATTAGTGCACTGTTCCACCTTGTAACTGGAGCTATGAGAGATACAGGGAAGCTCTACTTAGCTGGTCTAGGAATTTCAGGTGCTTAAATGGGACCATTATTTATGAGGATCTGATGATGGGTTCCGATATTGAGGTTACGTGATGGCGAAGCCAAAGCTTTGAAAGCTCATTTATTTAACTGTCAGGGTATGTGGATAAGTTTTGAATGTACCAAACGGAAATCTACAACTGAGATTCTTCGCTTTCTTCATTCACTGTAATAATAGCACTAGTAGGCAGAGAAAAAAAAACATTTTGAAATTAAGTTCGTGAAAATCCACTAACATCGTTTGGACTTGTTAGCATTCGGAGGCTTTCGGGAATGTTCGGCTATCTTCGGATTCTGTCGAAGGCTTGCCGGTTACAGGGACCGGACCCTGGCACATTTTATTCCAAGCACGTGTCAAAAACTCAGAATGGACTTTAGCGTTCTGACGCAAGAACTTAGGAAAAACCTGATAAGTCTTTATTGAGAAGCATTTGAGAGAGAGAAGTACAGTAAGTTTATTGGTTTTCCAACTTATGGTAAATCATTTAAAAAACATGTTTTGCCTAAACATTTATAGGTGATACATCAATGTTTTTAAACAGATTTTTATTGGTATTCAATTAATGATTTGAGCACCCATTTTGAATGACATTTAAATAATTGTTGTACCTGATGTAATGAATAAGCAAACGGAAATTGAATAGAGAGGTTGTAGAATATAAAGTACCGAGACAATAGTCAAAATTGAAAAGATAGCCACTTAAACCTTGCTGCAATTCAACTATAACCCTCATTATAAAATTAATAATCAGATACTAACTTTATCACCTCGATAACTCTCGCCATGTCCTTTCTAACAGTAAACAAAAGAAATAGGCGGACATACTTTTATTGACCCTATAAAGTCAGTGAGTGATTTTGAACATAACTGTTTCTCAGTTTGATTCAAGCACTTACTACTGCCAGTCCAGCCCTGTGTACAGGGGTGCAATGCTCGCGCCTGCGCGTCTGCCGCTACGCCCTCTGTCGCCACCCGCCCTGGCCGAGCGGCTGCATGACCGCACAATACTGACTCCTAAAAATCTCGATTTAAAAAACAAAAAAATATATTTTTACAAGCAAATTTGAATTTGGAACTCCCGGGATTTCGTGCCAGTGACATTATGACTGCGTTAGTGCTGTGATTTTTGGAACGTCGATATTTTATAGTGTTGTACAATACGGTTTTGATATCCAATTATTTGGTATTATTTTATCGTGGTCTTGTAATAATGTGTAAAGGTTATCATTTATTTGATTTGAAGTGAAGATGAGTGGTTAGTGGCATGAGTTGCCACCTTGCGTAACGTCAACCGGCAGAGGTAAGCCACTACCATGCAGCTGTGTTCAAACGGCGTGCAATATATTATCTGAAATTTATCTCAAAATTACCCTTACTTCTACCGAATAAAGTCAATTTTGAGTTTGACTTTTATGTCGCTGAGCTATATCGTACACATTTAAATGTCAAACGCAACATTGACTTTCATCAGTAGACTTTCATAACATATCGCGGGCCGTTTGAAAACAGCTTTACTGTTTATTTCTATTGAACGCGTTTTAATGAGGATCTTTGACTTATCTAGTCAAAGATCCTCATTAAAAAATTATTAATTATCATCAAAGTATCAAAAAAAAGTACCACCATCAGCCTGATGAAGACCGCTCAACATAGGCCTCTAGGTATTGAGCCTTCTCCATCCACTGACTTCCCGCAACCTTGACAATATCGTCAGTCCATCGAGTGGGGGGCCTTTGAAAATGTACGCTATACCAGTGCATTCAAACGGTGAAGGAAAAAATCGTAGGAAAAACGGCATGTCTTACCACCTTAGAATTTGAATACGAAAGGATCCGGTTTCCTGACGATGTTTTCCTTCACCATTAAACACGTGTTAATCATAATAATAATAATGCATTTATTTCAGACTATAGAAAAGTTACAGATTTTTATTTAACATTTCTACGCAATAATGCGCACTTCAATATTTCAAATAGAATAACTCATTCGAACCCGGTCGTGCAGACCGGGTTCGAACCCACGACCTTCTGATCGAAAGCTCACACTAGGCCAACACGGCCTACATTACTTCTACGAAGCAAAATTTCAAAAATCTTACTACAACTAGAAATGCGAAAGTTTGGATGGATTGATGTTTGTTCCTCAATCACGCCAGAACGGCTGAACGGATCTGGATGAACTTTAGCACAGAGATAGATTATAGTCTGGAATAGCACTTAAGCTAAGCTTAAGCTCTTTTTATCCTCGCAAGAACCACGCGAGCGAAGCCGCGGGTGGAAGCTAGTAAATAATAAATAGGTACAAAGACTTTCCCTGGCTTCCGTTGGATCCACTGGATTAACACAAATAAAGCCGCGGTTAGGCTCGGCCTTGATAAAAGTGGTCCAATTGTATATAAGTTGAGAACTGAGATCTCGCGGTGTGTGGTGAAAGTTGGTGCTATAGTTAACTATCAGTCCCTGTCTTGTGTAGGTATATAATTTCTTGTTAATCGTAGTAATACTTTTGTTACTTGTAAGTTTATCTAACCCTACTACGTTCTACCTAGCTTGTTAACAGGACAGAACTGTTTTATTTTTGTTTTTTTATTCCTTCTCCGCAAGCAAGCAGTCTCTTAGCTTCTACATGCGAGGACATAGGTATCAATGGTTACGTGTTATTATTTAAGTTTATTTATAGGGTTTATAAAACTGTTTGTTCTCCGAATACAACAAAATAAAATAAAATAGTTTAGGCACAGTTAAGATAAACTTTGAAAATCGAATCTTTACGTTGCGTTGTTCTCACTAATATCCAATCTAACATGAACTATGAAGTCATTGAAACTTTACCAAATCGGAGCTTGCGTAATATAGATTTTTATATGAAACAACTTTTTTTGTATCTCAAAAACAGTTATGGAATAGGTACTCAAATTCGTTTTGGAATGTATGTAAGTTCCTTCAATTATGACACCCCACTTAATATTTATTAGGTACGTTTTATAAACCCCTATCTGAACCACTATGCCGATTTAACTCATACCTATTCTTACCAGGGAATAACTTGGATACTTATTTACATGTATTTCGAAAGTTAAGATCTAAAAAATATACACACATATACCTATACATAGGTGTAGTCTTCAATTTACTGTAAGTATTCCTTTTTTTCTCTTTGAGGGAAAGCGAAGCGGAAAAAGTGATATTAAATCCGCGAGTTATAATCCGGCAGCCATTATCCTAGCTAATTGCATTTGTCGATGAACCGGTAATTTACAATCGTGGATATTGTGTACACGATTTTATTTCAGTTGGAGTAGACGATCTATGCCACATAATGTGTTGGCATTCATCATTGAATTAAAAGAACTAACATTAATCACAAACATAATTTAATTTTATCGAACCTTACATCGACACGCGCATGGATCAACACTATAGGATATATAGCACTCTCCATAAAGGCAACGAGTGCGAGAAAGATAAACATATCTTCTGCACCGCTCACACGGCCTATCGGCCACGAGTTTTTGAACGGACTATAGTCCTTATACCGTTGTCTACCGTTATTTCTGTACTGTTTTTTCCAAATTATGTACGGAACCCTAAAAATCGTGTTGAAACGTGCTATATAGCATCTAAAATGATCCTTAAGTCTTCTATGAGTTTGACTTTTAGGTGTATCAAACTCAGAATTGACTTAATCCCGGGTTATGGATGATTTTGAAACGAACTTTATATGACATATCAAGGATATATCGCATATCGTCTAAACACGGTACAACTAGCTTCCGCTCGCGGCTTCGCTCGCGTGGCACCTTTATAAAAAGTAGCCTATATGCAATAGGTACTGAACTCTTTTTAATCCAAGTTTCAACTAAATCGGTGGAGCCGTTACGGCGTTATTGAATAACAAACATACATCATAACATCCTCACAAACTTTCGCATTTATAATATTAGTAGGATTGTACAATGTACAGGCCTAGATTGGTGGCTATGTAGAATAATGGCTTTCTTTTTCTAGGCGCTTCGGCTACCCGATAACTTATCATTAGGTGAAATTGTATTAGGGTAGCTAGTAGGTTGCCGTGTGGTAGACTTTTACTCAACATTTTTAGCCTCACATCATTCCATCGGCATCACACTGAAGCTCTACATTCCTTATGTGAAAAGGACCGTCAAAAGATGATAGGCACGCGCGCCGTGTTTGTTGCCTGATTCTTCTAGGCTTGGTCGCAAGAAACAGGCGTAGCTTTGCCTATATAGCTATATGACAGTTCAAAGTGATCCTAGTGATTTTATTAAAATAAACACCTTTCGCTTGCTTGCTTGTCATGTCACTGATTCGTTCTTAGTCATCCTGTAATAGGTTGAGGTTTAGGTTGACCAGGTTGAGGTATGGTGGCCTTGAAAATGGCCTATGAGCGTCGATGAAAGAATTAGTGAAGGTAGTGAAAGGATTAAAGTGGTAGCTTGAGATAGCTTAGAGGTAAAAATTATGTTTTTTTCGATACTATTCTTTCTTTTTAACCGAATTTCAAAAGGAGGAGGTTCTCAAGTACTCTGTTTTTTTTTTTGTGTATGTTACTCGATAGCTCCTCCAATAGTAACCCGATTTTGATGATTCTTTCGCTGGTGTATAGAGTATGATACCTGGGTGGTCCCATTTTAATTTAATTCCTGAGGGATTGCAACTTGTCCCGTTAAACTTAAAAAAACGTTTTGGTTAGGCTCTGCGTTGATTTTTAAAGAGAATAAAACCACTACGTTTGATTGACAGTCAGTCAGTCAGTACCAGTTAATAATAAGTAATAACTCTTACAGTAGTAAGAGTTATTACTTATTATTGATGATGAATGGATGTCATACTTACTTTTGTTTTTTATTCGAAAGTTTAGGTGGCCAGTGTCATCCTCAGTAGGTAAGCAAAACGCAAAGAGGTTGATAACAAAAAAATTGATCTTGTAAATATTCAGGAATTTGAAGTCGGTTTTTAGTTTTTGTAAAAAATATCTTATTGTTGATAGAATTACATTATTTCGGGATGGCATACATGTTATGAATTACGTTGTAGGTACATATATACACACCCAACAACGTAGCCAACTTTGTGCAAAGTAAAATCGGCAGCACTGACCACAAAGCACACTGCGCAGTTTTCAAAAGGCTGCAAAACCGCACGATAACAAAAAGCGAAATGGAGCGTTTGCCAGCCCAAAGTGTCGGCAAACGCAAGCACTGCATTTAAACTTCTATTGAGTTGTTCCTACGGTATAAAAGCCTATTCATAAACTTACCTTATGCATGTTAACTGAAACTACCGCACTGCAGGGTGCAGAGGCACATACGTCACGCGATTTTAATCTCTATGCTATAGTATTAAGGTATATATTTCGAGCAGGAATAAACAGGTGATTGGTAATACGGCAAAAGTTAATTTACCCCAATTTAGATGCAAATATTTTGAGGAAGGAAACAGTTCTTGCTTTGCGCCTATTTTTGATCGAGTTAGCGAAGTGAGTGAAGATCTCTCAAACAACTTCGACGAATCGACGTTATATCTTTGTATTTTTTTTTTTAGAGCGTATCTATCGAAACGTCGTTTCGATCTGCATGGAATTTAGTAGGTCAACAGGTTGCACATTTTTTTTTTGCATTCAACCTCTTTGGGTTGTACTATCAAGATTCATCATCATCATCATCATTTCAGCCGTACGACGTCCACTGCTGAACATGGCCTCCCCCACAGACAGAGCGAATTCCTATCATGTGGGGGGATTTGCCCATACTCACCACGCTGGGCATGCGGGTTGGCGAGCGCAGTTAGAGCTATCGTTGTTAAAATGAGGGACGCTGCTGCCCATCCCCTAGCTTTTTTCCCTTAGTCGACTCTAACGACATCCGCGGATAGGTAGGTATGGAGGGGCCTATTCTTTAGCCGGGGCCACCACGGCGATACTATCAAGATTATCTAGTAAGAATATTATTTAAATCGAAAGGTTTAGGGGATCAAAACATGTTTTTTTTAAAGTTACAAACTTTATTGCCAATTGGATGTAGACTAGAGGTAGAATGTAGACCAAAGGGATAGCATACTTATAATGCTATCCCGAAAGGGGCTAAAAATCATGTAGGTATCATGATTTTTTATAATATCTCAAAAATTCGACTCTGACGGGATTTGAACTTCCGCATCCTTCCCCTAGATACGCGAATTCTCTAACTAAATGAGCTACAGAGACACTTCGCGTCCGAGCGAAAATCTTTAGGACATCCAAACGGCTGAAAGCGCCCACAGAAGAAACAATTGTTTTCAATCTAAATTATCCTTCAACTAGCTTCCGCCCGCGGCTTCGCTCGCATGGTACCTACATAAAAAATAGCCTTTATGCTATTCTAGGTAAATAACTCTTTATATTCAAAGTTTCAACGAAATCGGTTCAGCCGTTACGGCGTGATTGAACAACAAACATCTAAACTACTGACTCCTGACATACAGCTCACGCTAGTTCAGGAGTCAGGGCTTATAAAGATTTTATCTTTGGTTTTTAATCAATAAATTTTACTTTTACTTTTACTTTTTTAAACATCCAAACATCCTCACAAACTTTCTCATTTATAATAAGCCTTGTATACTTTTTTCTTAGCCATATAGCTCGCAGAACTGATAACCGTTGGGGAGTAAAGGTTCTCGAATGGCGACCACGAACCGGGCGACGCAGGCCCCCCACCCGATGGACCGATGACATTGTAAAGGTTGCGGGAAGTCGGTGGATGGAAAGGGCTCAAGACCGTTCGTCGTGGAACTCTTTGGGGGAGGCCTATGTCCAGCAGTGGACTTCTACAGGTTGTTGATGATGATGATGACTTTTCTTATATACTCGCAATTTTTTAAGTAGGTAATCAGAGCCTCGAGCATCCATGGCTTATGTTAACAGGTATTTGGCTATCTACCTCTATATACTACCGAGGACCGATGAACTTGCAAAGGTCGCGTGAAAAAGTCTTTGAAGTAGCGAAACATCATTCGTCATGCTCCATTGTATTGTATTTTCCATGGATGTATGTGTATACATACATGTATACTTGCGTGTCGTATAACTGATTCTTTCTTGGTCATCCTGTATCATGTTAGTGACCAGGTTGAGGTATGGTGAGCCTGAAGGGTCTATAACCGTCGGTAAAAGAATCAGTGGTGGATGTATGTGTATACATACATGTACTTGCTTGCGTGTCGTATCACTGATTATTTCTTGGTCATCCTGTATCATGTCAGTGACCAGGTTGAGGTATGGTGAGCCTGAAAAGGAATGGTGAAAGGATTAAATTGCACCTCTTAGAGGCTCATTTCGTATGGTATTTTGACTGACCTCATAGCTCAGTTGGTAGTAACTCTGCCTTCTGCGCTAGAGGTCGCGGGTTCGATTCCCGCACTGGACAAAACATTTGTGTGATGAACACAGATGTTTGTTCTGTGTCTGGGTGTTAAATATTTATCTATTATGTGTATCAGTCTCTGGTACCCATAGTACAGACTATGTATATGGCCTTGTTTGGGATCAGTTAACCGTGTGTAATATGTCCGGAATTTTTATTTATTATTTATTTATTTATTAGTTGCTAGAAAACGTAACCGTTTATTCCTGTCGATGGGTTTGTATGAGTAGTACGTATTCCCCTAGTAGGTTCCTATCTAGTATACAATGTAGTATGTAGGTTTAAAAGTTTTTATTTCACTTATTATTATTATGTGCGCCACCGTCCTCTTTTACTTAGTATATCATGTCCATCCAAAGGTTGCCTGGTAGAGATCGCTTTTACCGATAAGGCCGTCCATTGTTGAATTTAGTTTTTACCATCTGTACTATTCATAAGTTACCTGTAATAAAATTTATATTATTATTCACATATATTTAATTAAAATCTCATTAATTATTATTATTAAATATCATCGGCCCCCCACCCGATGGTCCGACGACATTGTGAGGGTTGCGGGAAGTCGGTGGATGGAGAAGGCTCAAGACCGTTCGTCGTGGCACTCTTTGGGGGAGGCCTATGTTCAGCAGTGGACTTCATCAGGCTGATGATGATGAATTATTGTTATTATTATTGTCATACTATTTTAAGTTATTTTTCCTGGATTGTGAATTTTTCTTTTGGTGTACAATAAAGTAATATTATATTCTATTCTACGTATAAATTTTCGAAAACCTTCATAATTTGGCACGTGTCAAGTCAAGGTGGTTCCGCCCACCTGGCCCCTTAGCCAAATAATAACTTCTTGTTAGGAGTTTGGCTCAATGACACAGTTTAGAAGTTGCTCTTTGATCCTGGCTGTATGGTGATACCTTGCTCCTAATTTATGACGTGGATTACTTGCGCGATTATAATTAACTTCAGAAGGTACCTAGTACCTGTATTAAGGTGAGGGTTTAATTGTTTTATGATTTTTGAATTGTTTTTTCTCAATAACCGCAAAACGCACAGTTTTGATTTTTATAACAAAGATAACTTGAGCATTTTATTTACGTAAATACAAGACAGAAACGCTATTGGCAAAACTTTTCTCGATAGATTTATTTTTTAAAGTAGGGTCGTCTGCAACAGTTTTTTCGAAAATACTCTGAGACTATCTAACAAGAATAACTTTTTTTAAATATTGTGTTAGACAAAAGGGTAGGTTTAGGTACCCAAATCCAAGACACTTTTAAAAAAAAATAGATAGTTTTTGTGATAATCGATATTTTCTTATATGTCGCTTACGTCGATTACTTTCGAGCGCCTTCTAACGCTTGCTATCTCTTTCCGCATTCAAATAAAGTACATAGCGCTGTCACTTTCTTTACTCCGCCCACTCGACAATTTATTTTGATTTTTGTATCCACTTAATTAAACCATATAAATGAAATGAAATAGATTTATTTGACAGACACAGACTGAAGACACAATACATATAAACCAAATAACATAAAGATAAACACGAGTTACAGTAGCAGGTACATTACAATTAAACAACAATATACAAAACAATAACAATAAGTAACTGGTTGTACCATACAAAACCAGTCTCCCGTGCTGTGCGAGTCAAATAGGTACGGTCTCAGCATAAAGCCGCTACACATACATGAGCATATCGTTTCATCCTTATCATTATCAGTCTGTAGAAGTCCACCACTGGCCATAGGCCTCCCCCAGAGTTCTATGACGAACGATCTTGAGCCTTTTCCATCCACCAACTTCCTGTAACCTTCACAATGTCGTCGACGTATCTGGTGGAGGGCCTTCCAATACTGCGTCGCCCGGTACGTAGTCGCCATTCGAGAACCCAACGGTTCCCATATCGGTTCTGCGAGCTACGAGTATTATGGTCTGCCCACTGCCACTTCAACTTCTAAAGTTAGGTCAGTGACTTTGGTTCTTCTAGATAGATAGACACTTAATTGTACACAAGGATTACATACTAAATCTACGTATTTCCTCACTTCCATCAAGCAGCGAAACTCCGAGCATAGCTCTCTCCATAGCCCGTTGAGCGACTTTGAGCTTGTATATGAGGCCAATAGTTATCGACCAAGTCTCAGTGCCATATGTCATCACTGGCAACACGCACTGATTGTAGACTTTCGTCTTGAGGCTCTGCGGTGTCTGCGACACGAAGATATGACGAAGTTGCCCAAACGCTGCCCATCCGTTTCTGGGGCTTTAACTGTCGTCAAATGCGTCCAATCATGGATCTCCAATGCTGACAATAAATGCAAATCTTTACGGTTGTGGGCCTTTATTTTCGTCGAGTTCAAAAGAGTCGTGTTGTCTCACTAATTGGAGTCTAAGAAAGACGGCACTCAAGAGAGCTATGAGAATTTAAAACTATACTGCTCTTGCATATTGGCTTGTATAGTATGAAAGTGCCTAGTTATTGAAGTGAAAAAACTAGTAAGAAAATTAATCCAAAAGTGAAAGTCTTTTAACAATAATTTGACTTATGCCCTGCGCATGCTTCCTGAAGGCCCGTTCTTTTGCCCATACTTACCACTGGGTTGGCGTTCCCAGCTATCCTTGTTGAAAATAACTACCGATCCCCTAGTTTTTTTCCCCTTAGTCGCATCTTATGATATCCACGCGGGTAGGTAGTTACGGAGGGGTATTTTCTTAAGCCGGCACCACCACGGCCTTTAGCCTAAGTAAGTAAAGACAAATAAATATGAAATGCGGGTTAAGTAGTTAGGTCTAGTAAAAGTTTTTAAAAAAGTATTATATCTAACATCTACAACAGGTGCCTTACCTACCTATGACTTAACAGCTACAGTAAAGCTAGTAAATAAATAATTATAATAGCTACTAAAACTCTACACGCTACGCTTACATGTAAACCATTTCCTTTGTGTAATTAGCATAGTATAATTTGAGGCTAATCGTACAGAAATCAAGGAATTTTGGTTTGGTGAGTTATGGTCTTGAGTTCATACGAAAATCTCATATAAAAGCACTTATCGTTTTGCCCGAATTTTCTAATTTTCTGGGCAACTTTTCCAAATTTTCTTTCTCCTAACTACTTCAGTCAGACTATTACGAACTTATAAAAAAAATCGTCAAATCGGTCCAGCCCTTCTCAAGTGATGCGCTTACCAACGAACGGCATTTCATTTTTGTTCAATCAATAAAACAAAGTAATTTATTGCGTAGTACTTCCAGTTGTTAAATAATTCAATACAAATTCAGAGCAGCCATATTCAACGTTGTCCGCATGCAATTACAATTTTCAAAAAAGTTAAGTAGGTAGGTATGTCAGATATTTCAATTTCAATACAATGCAGAAGCTTTATTTCAGGCAACAATAGAATAACAACAGATATTACTATCATACGGCCCTTATACCTACAAATACATATAAATATGAATCACCTTGAGGGATGGACTGTGTGCTAAGAAGTTTTGTAGCTAAAAGTTACTATAAAATTAACGAGGCCTTGGCCGATAATGACATGTTTTGTGATGATGACATTGATTATTTGGATAATAATAGTTAAAATGGTTAAATTTTATTTTACTAAGTATTTACAATATTTATATTATAATACAATATTTATGTATTTGATAACGATTTTTTTATATTTCTTTTATTTTTAATATAATTTTACGGAACCAATACATTTTGTATCTGATGTTTTTGTATAGTATAATATTGTAAATCAATAATTTTAACATTTTGTCTGACGAATCTTAGTACATGTAATATGTCTAAAGAGAAATAAAATTATCATTATCATTATCATTCAAGCGAGACTTTGCGGAAGTCCATTCTCAGATATTAAATAGACACACAAATATATAGTACTATTACGCTAATCTATTCCTTATAAGATTAACATCATCAGCTCCTGATGATGCTTTGTAGAGAGGCGAAACACGTGTCGAGTTCATAATAAGTTTGTTTGTTAAACTTATGAGGAATAGATTAGCGGAATAGTACTATATATTTGTGTGTCTATTTAATATTTGATAGAGGGAAATTGTGCAGACCTCACATGATGTGGGATAAGGGCAGAAAGATGAAGATGATTACGAAGAGTGGAACGATCTGCCTGCGTCTGTTTTCCCGGATGAGTATAATCTAGGAGTCTTCAAATGTAGAGTGAATAAGTTCCTTCTGGTAAAGCGTGCTTCATCTTAGGCCACATCTCACTTGCAGAAGTGAGTTGGAGGTCAAACGCCTAACCATCATCAACAAAAAAAAAACACCTAGCATAGGTGCACTGCATCCCTGTTGCGCAGACTTCGCGGAGGTAATAACGGCATCCTTAACGCGATTGCCGAAAAATTTGATTGTCCTCTAGTGGGGAAACTCATACAGAGGACTAAATCACTTTTAGTTATAAGGTATTAACTTTATTTTGATTTTGTTTTTAATTTTGAATATTGTATTAACTAACATTGTGGACCCTGTTGTCTTGAATAAATGAATAATAATAGGATATTAGGTAGATTTGACTGGCCTCATAGCTCAGTTGGTAGTAACTGCCTTCTGAGCTAGAGGTTGCGGGTTCAATTCCCGCACAGGACATACATTTGTGTGATGAATACAAATGTTTGTTCTGTGTCTGGGTGTTAAATATTTATTTATTATGTATCTGGTACCCATAGTACAGGATATGCCTAGTTTGGGATCAGTTGACCGTGTGTGATATGTCCGGAATATTTATTTTATTTTACCCATTCATCTCGTGCTGATCTGTGTCGTTTGTTTGTTGCAGAGCGCTGGTGTCAGGTCGCGTCTCGCGGTGATGTCGGCATGGAGTGCGTGGTTCCGCTGGCGCTGGTGTGGGTGCTGTGCGTGAGCGGCGCGCCCAACGACACGCGCCGCCGCCTGCATGGCGTCACACTCGACGTCGACGACGAAAAGCAACTGCTCTACGATGACGATGAACGCGTCAATATATCAGGTGAGAGAACAACAGTTTTCTAAATATCCGCGTTCGTTAGCTGCAATAGTAACCCCGTGCCATCAACTAAGCACTATCTACTGCAAAATCTGGGTACAATGTCACTTAATTAGTTAATTATAAATGATGATAAAAAAAGAATTGAATATTAAAATAAAATTGAAATAAAATAAAATAAAAGTACTTATAAACTAAACTAGAGATTTGTCATTTACTTATATCTAGAAAATGTTTGTCTGTCATGAAATCATTTAATGTATAGTAGCATTTACCTTCCAACGTGGTTTTCTAAAAAGCCGCGTTCGTTAGCTGCAATAGTAAACCCGTGCCATCAACTTAGCATTGGTAATACTGACTGGCCTCATAGCTCAGTTGGTAGTAACTCGGCCTTCTGCGCTAGAGATGGCGGGTTCGATCCCCGCACTGGCCAACATTTGTGTGATTAACACATATGTTTGTTCTGTATCTGGGTGTTAAATATTTATCAATTATGTATATCAGTCTCTGGCACCCATAGTACAGGCTATGCCTAGTTTGGGATCAGTTGACCGTGTGTGATATGTGAAAAAAAAATATTGGTGGCCTAGTCACAACCTAATACAGGGTGACCAAGAAAGAATCAGTGACACAACAAGCAAGCAAGCAACTAAGCATTTTGTTCTGCTCATCTGAGGGTGTGTGGCTAGTGCCTTTCTAGACATATAAAGCACCTGAAAACGCAGAAACTACAGTTGCGACTATCATTCATATCAGCCATTGTAAAGCGATCACTACTTAGAAAACAGCCTTTGTTCTATAGAAGCTGTGGTATTCAAAGTCAAAGTCAAAGTCAAAAGGCATTTATTTCAATAAAATCACTAGGATCACTTTGAAACGTCTTAGAAACTAGGTGAAGCTATGCCTGTTCCTCGCGACCAAGCCTAGAAGAATCAGGCAACAAACACGGCTTGGTGCCTATCATTCAATGCTGGCGCCCCAACCGGCGCTCTTAGATGGCCTGTTGATATTTTGCATAAATCTGCAGAATTCCCAACACAAACTTACATATCCAGGTACCAGGTATCAGAGGTGAGAAAAGGTTGATCCTTGTTGCAGCAATATTTGTGAACCTTTTACATCAGCAATAACAATTTCCAACCAAATAACCCGGTATTTTCAGCCGCAGGCAGTCTTCATCCAATGTTCGAATAACCGTGCCATGAATAATAATGACGCTGTATTTGATAATGAAAACGTGAAACATCTAATTAACCGCAGCTTGCATCAGCGAACGAATTTTAGATAAATAAATAAATAAATATTCCGGACATATCACACACAGTCAACTGATCCCAAACTAGGCATAGCCTGTACTATGGGTACCGGAGACTGATATACATAATAGATAAAATTTAACACCCCGACACAGAACAAACATCTGAATTCATCACACAAATGTTTATCCTGAGCGGGAATTGAACCCACAACCTCTAGCGCAGAAGGCAGAGTTACTACCAACTGAGCTATGACGCTGAGGTATGAGATAGAACCCGGATTGTTAGAATAGACGACAACCATGTCGTATAAACATACTAGTTTAGTATACCAATACTAGGTGATTATATTGTATCCCGATAAGGGAATTTATATTACCAGCTTACGCGCGCGCCTTTGTTCGCGTGGTACCTTTATAAAAAGTAAACTATGTAAACTATTTAAGTAGGTAAGTTATTTCTAAGTTTAGTTTAATTGTCACGCCTCACCATCTTTTTTACACGCCCATGATGACTGGTAGAAAATGCTTTAGCATTAAGTCCTCCTTCATCATCATCAGCCCACATTAGTCCACTGCTGGACATAGGCCTCCCCCAATACACGCCACTGAGCCCGGTGTTCGGCCCTTGACATCCACTTACTGCCCGCCGCCTTTCGTAGGTCATCGCTCCACCTAGCCGGGGGGCGCCCCACACTACGTTTGCCTAGACGTGGTCTCCACTCAAGAACTCGTTTACCCCAACGGTTGTCGGTTCTTCGGCATATATGGCCAGCCCACTGCCACTTCAGCTTGCCAACTCTCTGGGCTATGTCGATGACCTTGGTTCTCTGTCGGATAATCTCGTTGCGGATTTTATCCTTCAAAGAAACACCAAGCATAGCCCGTTCCATAGCTCGCTGTGCGACCTTAAAATGGTGAATGAGCCCCACTGTGAGTGTCCACGTCTCGGCACCGTAAGTCATCACGGGTAGGACGCACTGGTTGAAGACCTTAGTCTTCAGACATTGTGGTATAGGCGACGAGAAGACTCGACGTAACTTACCGAACGCTGCCCAGCCCAACTGAATCCTTCTCTTAGCCTCCTTCTCGAAATTGTGTCTACCCATTTGCAATATTTGCCCGAGGTAAACGTACTCCTGCACAATTTCGAGTGGGTGGTAAGTCATTAAGTCCTCCTTACACTAAGTTTAAATGTGAAAGTATAAATAAATAAAAAAAAAAAAAAAAAAAAAGTAGCCTATGTACCGCTCTAGGTAAAGAACTCTCTCTATTTCAATTTTCGTCGAAATCGGTTGAGTTGAGTTGCTGTTTTGGGGCCAAATCAGTATAAACTCAATTATTTAGCTGCTTTAGGAAGTAATCTGGATGTTGATCTTCTCGTCGGTTTAAAAATTACTAAAAAATAATTCTCTGTATTGCATATAAGGTCCGCCGATGCCGACGCCAGCGTTATGTCATGGCACGTTCTGTCGTCACGTCCCATTGTTTGTACAGCTTGATGTATGGACTAGACATGATAAGTGGTCTTGAACTGCCAACGCCATAAGGCCGTGTGCATACGACGTGCGGTATGTCATCTAAATGTATTTCAAAATGATCCTTATCTCTACTGGATAAAGTCAATTTTGAATTTGACATATGAGGGCCTACGGTATCAGCTCTCTTGACTCCCCAAATCGACTTTAACCAGTAGAGATAAGGATCATTTTGAAATACATTTTAGATGATATATCGCAGGTATATAGGTATATAGATGATATATTCTTGCAGGCATTCGAAGAGAATAATGGCAATTGTATGCACTGTCATGTCACAGTTTCAGAACCTTTTAAACCATAAGCTGCCTGTCACTGATTCTTTCTTAGTCATCCTGGCTATGCGACACACAAACCTGCAGGCTATGCAAGGAGACGAAACGCCTCTACACCTATTAGGTGAATGCGGAGCACTTATGCTCAAACGTAGCATCCATTTGGGAAAACACATCCTCAGCCCAATGGAGCTAAAGCAACTCACCCCAAAGAAAATCCTTCAGTATTTAACAGCTGCTGGGCTTTGCGGTGAACTTTGAAAGCCATGTAAAGGGGCTCCACAAACAAAGTGTTGATCACAATAGGCCAGTTGTGGCCGCAGTGATACCATAGCCACATAAAGTAAATAAAAAAAATAAAAAAATAGTCACCTGTCAGCGATCAGGTTGAGGTATGGTGGCCCTGAAAAGGGCCTACGACCGTCGGTGAAAGAATCAGTGTAATGAAAGGATTAAAGCGCCTAGAGGCTCTTTTCGTGCACATATCAAAAGATTTTTTGCAGTGTTTTTTCAATGAAACAAAATAATAGGTACTCTAGTACGTTTAAAAAAAATATTTCTTACTGGGTCACATCAAGCTTTTATAAGATGTGTTATTTGACGTTTTCTACAAAAACTTTGTTCAATATTCTATCATAGTCAAACAACAACAGCGCATCGCAATCAAACTGGATATCCTATGGATACGGAACACGGATGTACCGAGGTGGAAGTCAGACAAAACCAGACAGACTACAGGATAAAGGATGTGCCTCTTCCTATTGTATCCATAAATAAATACCCAACGGTCACATACATAGCCCCGACCTTACACTAGGATTCCCTGTGTCGTGGGCACAGATAACATAATACAGTCGTGGGTATCGGAAACCATTTTTTTATTTATTTATTTGTGAGTATTGTATCACTGCGGCCACTGGCCTATTGTGATCGCCATCAGAAACCTTTTCTACCTAATATTATTATAGGTAAATGAATTTTGCTATAAGTCAACACCAAACCAGTCCAATTAAAATTTCAAAGTGATCCTAGTGATTTTATTGAATTAAACGCCTTTTGACTTTGACCGAAAAACAATCTGAAGTCCATAAGGCAAAGTAGTTTGGGAACCACTGCTCAGCGGTTGGCAATTAGGTCGAAAATCATTTTTTTCAGGTATATTAGGTACTGAAAGATACGATGCTAAATAATGCCTCCAAGTAAAACCTTGTTATAAGTAGTCAGTCCAATTTCCTGAACGTTCTAGATGTTCTTGAAGACCGCAACAGACGAGGTAGGGTCATGGCCGTGTCAAGGTCCCTAGAAGTGAATTTGAAGCAAGACAATTTCAGTATTTTAGGACCACTATTTAATAGTAGATTATGCAATAAGGGCTTAAAGTAGTGTATTATGTCAAGGGCGCTATATTGAACCCCGAGAACGAGGGATTCTTTGGTTAACTCCTGAGCGGAGCGAAGGAGTTAAGGCAAGAATCCTGAGTATGAGGGGTTCAAGATCGCCCAAGACAAATACACATTTAAGCCCGCGATGCATACTCTACTTTTTATACTTTCTGCGAGGCAATTGAAAACAATGACTGTTAAGTAGAAAGAAATGATTTTTCTGGAAGTAAGTTTCCAACTATACCAGAGGCTTCAGATTGTATGCATTCTGGAGTCGAATCAAAATCACTGTCGTCGTCACTTGACATTTTTTAGAAGTTTATTTGAATCGAAACTGAATTTCGGTGTAGATAACAGCACAGCAGTTTGAGCGCTTGGCGCCTTTTTTTCTTTTTTTGTAGTCTATTTTGTAGTGGTCAGTTCGACATTCGAATAACTCCTTCTTCGTGCGCGGGTGAAAATGAATTTCGTAAAAAGTTTTCATGTTTTTCTTTTTTTTAATTAGTAGGCAGTGCAAAGAAAATGTTAACATACAGCCTAATTAAAATAAAATCTCATTGCAGCCAAACATTTTTGAAACCAACCTCGATCAAGAACAACTACATGGGTTGCATTCCAAATTCAAATCACATTATGCCCCATGGGAAATAATGAAATTCAGTACAACATTATGACCCGGCTAGACCGTAGGGCTGTTATGACTTACTTTAGGAAAGGTTTGCATGACACATAATATGGCATTGACGAGCAGGTAGTATAAAAAATTATATATGATCGGGATCATGCACATTGGAATATGTATTTTTACACCTTAAAAACACCTTAGTTGTATAAGAAAAAAAAGATACAAAAGTGTGTAGCGCCAAAGCCCTTTGATTCGTCCAACTTACCGACAGTGGCGCGATAGGCATTCGTTATAGCGAAATTTCACATTTTTCGAAATTTCGATAATGTAGACACAGCATAATAGCCCTAGTCGTAGTAGCATGCAACCTAGGTATATTTTATATTATATGTAGTGTATAATATAGCAAGCGTTCACATTTATATTGCTATAATATATATATATTAACGAAAACCTGTTATTGGCTTTGTGATGTAGTATTTAAGTAAATTAACTTTAGCTGTTGGTATTCCTCAATAAATAAATAAAATAAATATGTCCAGCAGTGGACATAAAAGCGATCTACAGGCTGAGAGTTCTACAAGCTGATGATAATGATAATTCAATTTTTGATTGCATCTTGTAGGGAAACGCAAAGCACAGTCTGCTACTGCACTATACGTATCTAGGCTACTTAGTTGGTCGTAGAACAAAGTTGTTCACTATTCCTCTATAAATAGGTAAGTAATGCTTCTGCACCGGTTTCACACCTTTTGCTGCTGGGAAGCTCGTTTTCCTAGTAGCAGGAACATCTTATAATCAATGATTCAGTGTGTCAGTGTAAGCCACACCCGTATGATGCTTTGTGGATGAGGAGAGATTACACGTGTGGCGTTTTCTGAAAAAAACTGCTCGGTGGTAAGCGCACTTGAGACAGGATCAATTTAGCTATCTTTTTTGAAATGATTGTAATAGTCCAAATAAGGTTTTCAGGGGTTTTTTTTGTAATGTAGTTATTTAATTTCTATTACAATCTAATTAGCTACGTGCGTTCCTTTGAAGCCAAATTGTGAATCAATTGTGACATACACATGCTCACGCAAGTCGTGCACGCGGACGAAGTCGCGGGCGGGTCAATTAGTTATCAAAATATACCTAATTAATAAATGCATGGCCGTGGTGGCCCCGGCTGAAGAATAGGCCCCTCCATGGAAAAAAGCTAGGGGATGGGCAGCAGCGTCCCTCATTTTAACAACGATAGCTCTCACTGCGCTCGCCAACCCGCATGCCCAGCGTGGTGAGTATGGGCAAATCCCCCCACATGATAAGGAATTTGCTCTCTGTCTGTGGGGGAGGCCATGTTCAGCAGTGGACGTCTTACGGCTGAAATGATAATGATGATGATAAATGCATAGCCTTGGAATTGATTAAATCCACTTTTTTTAAAGTCTTTTCTACATTTTCTGTTTATTAGCATAATAACAAAGCTGATTCACAAAATTGTTTGCACAAAAAGATAAAAAATAGAATATAACAAACCGGAAACAAGTAATTCATTATCACTTGCAAGCTTCCACGCTGACCCCTTACATCAACTTTTATAAATCCTCAAAGTTGTACAAAAGTGGAAGACTGATGTCTGAAGGGTCGATAGGCACTGTGACTCAAATGCCACGGCCACAGAACAAACAGTAGTGAAACTCACAGCAGTATCACAAGCAAGTCACTCCAACATACTTTACAGAACAGAAAGATAGAAAGAATTTGTTCTTGGTATTAATCTAGGAGTTGGGCAGGACACCTGGCAAGGCGTGATGATGACAGGTGGAGTAAGGCGGTAACTGAATTGGAATTCAAGAACTGGATATCGGAACGACGGTCGTCCTGTTGCGAGGTGGGCAGACGATATCGCAAGCATCGCGGGCCGCAACTGGATGAGGATTGCACAGGATCGATAAGAATGGCACATACAAAGGGAGGCCTATACCTAGCAGTGGGTGAAGTCAGGCTGTGGATGATGATGATGAGTCTAGGGAAAAGAAATCAATCGCATAGTTCCATAAAACGTCCCATAGAAAACTACCGCAAGGTGGTGCCTACCTCTTATTATCATATCCATTGCAAGTGAAGTCTGCTCTAGTCCACGTGATTTTTGAAACAATAAACTAGAAGGACTTTCTGGGATCCTTTGATATCCACCGTCACATTCTAGTTACACAAAGCCCACAAACTGCATACTGAATCGAAAGTCAGCGCAGTAAGGCTGATTTTACAATGAATTTGGACTGGGAGTGGCATAAGTATGCCATGGCAGCCGTGATGAATCGACGAAGGTAATCGAGGTGCTGCGGAGCCTTTGTCACGAACTCACCAATTGCTGAGGTACGATTGGTAAAAGCAATCAGTTGATGCGGCGTCGTTTGCAAAACTTTTGGCTTACTGTATTTGTGGAAATAAACATATCATTATATTTAGCTCTAAGCACAACTTCTTGTCGAAATCGATAGCAACGCCAATGCTGAACCGGTGATAAACGACCTTCACAGTACCCAATGCAGCTGAAACTGCCCGAAGGCCGTCCAAATTTTATGGCCTGTAGAGTCAATAACTTACAAATAATGCCGTAATAAACGGCATCTCAGGCCGTTACTGGCCAGAATGCAGCAATAACAAGGTCATTATGCAATCTTGGCCTCAAAAGGTTAGGTTTCCTAAAAAGCGGCGTAGCACGTTACATTTTGAAGGCAGCGTGAATAAGCGGCGACAAAAATAGCGTCAGTCAGAGTGACCGAGTATTTCGGTATAAGGCTTACTTCGCAGTGACTGCTAAATTAATAATAGAAAAAGAAAGAACACAGATATAGATAGTCTCACGACTTATATTTCCAAGAATAGTAGACATCCTCTCAGATTTCCAGGCGATCAGATTCTTAAAGATGTCTGAGGTAGGTAAACAGAGACAACTCCAAAAATTTGGCACATGCCCACATTTTAAGTATTCCAAGAACATCCCAGTTTTAAACGATTGGTCTATGAACACTTTCTGGAAGAAACTTCATCTGGTGGGTAACAATTATTCACGTAGATATTTAAAACCCATATTTTTTTTATTTTATTGTATATTTGTTCCCTACTTTCAGCTAGCACGCTGACCTTTTTTTTCTTGTTACCTTTGAGGTTTGGTTATTAGAAAATGTTTATAGCACTAAGCCCTCCTTTTGTGCAACCGTATTATGTGTGTACAATAAAGTATTAAATAAATACCCGCTTTAAGAACTCTTAAATAGTTTTCAAACGATGTTTCCTTTCCTTCACCTATGTAAGCACATGTTAGTGCGCACTTATATTTTTCGAGCAGAAAATCTCTGATGCACGACCGGGCTCGAACCAACGACCTTCGGATCGAAATTCGGGGAGCCGTCTACTAGCCAGCACGGTTTTATCCTTCATAATTATGACGGTGACCGCTTATTAGGAAGAGAAGGCTGTGTTGGCTCTCTTGGCTCGGTGCCAGAGCTCGACAAACAACTTGAAATGAAATAGCAGGTTCAATCATAAGTTCAATAACAATCGGAAGATTGCCGCTTTTGGAAAGGGTTGGCTCTAGTACTTTCCTGGTCACTCCTATTGAGGCTTTGATTTAGCTTAAAATGAAAATACAAGGTGATTCATAATAAGTATCTATCATCCCGAAAGGGGCTTATTCTACACACAATTGGCAATAAAGTTTGTTCTACGACTTTTGGGAATACCTACGACATTCTTCATTGAAAAACTCTACTTAAAAATCTGCTGTGTTGAGGTCAAATCACATTTATTTTTATAAAAAGACCAAGAACAGATGATTTGAAAAAGTTAGTAGGTTTAAAAAAACCGTTTCTTTCTTTTTGTTGATAGAATAAGCCTCTTTCAGGATAGTATACATATTATGAACCACCTTGTACATTAACCTGATTTCACAATAACGGTGTTGTGGCCTCTAGTAATCTCATTAGACAGGCATTTTTCTCTACTAATCTGTAACAAAGCGAGTAGACCTTATTTCGTCTTACCAACAGGTGCGACGCCGACGTAAGCTTGTTCGCCACCATAGTTGTGTAAAAAAAATATTAAAAGTTCTAGGGTGGAAAGAATAAAATAATGTATTGTTTTTTTTTTTTTTTACAGTAGTATATAGAGGTGGCAAACAAGCATACGGCCCACCTGTTGGTAAGCGGTTACCTTAGCCTATGAGCGCTTGCAATACCAAAGGTATCACGCACGCGTTGCCGACCCCGAACCCTCTCCCTAAAGAGCTCTGGCAACCTTACTCATCGCAGAAACACAACACTATTTGAAACAAATAATGTTATTTGGCCGCGATCTTCTGTAAGGCGGAGGTACCTCCCCAGGCGGGCTGCTCCAATTCAGAACGAGAAAATCACGCTGTGCCCTACCTCCTCCTAAATCGAATCGTTTTGCTAATCTTCCATCTTATTGTTGATAGAACCACCTTTCGGGATGGTATACGTGCTATATATACATCACCTTATATAATAGTAGATCATGCAACAAGGGCTTAAAGTAGTGTATTATGTCGCGGGCGCTATATTGAACCTCGAGAACGAGGAATCCTATAGTTAACTCCCGAGCGGAGCGAGGGAGTTAAGGCAAGAATCCTGAGTACGAGGGGTTCAAGATCGCCCAAGACAAATACACATTTAAGCCCGCGATGCATAGTCTACTTTTTATACTTTCAGCGAGGCAATTGAAAACAATGACTGTTAAGTAGAAAGAAATGATTTTTCTGGAAGTAAGTTCCCAACTATACCAGAGGCTTCAGTTTGTATGCATTCTGGAGTCGAATCAAAATTACTGTCGTCGTCACTTGTCATTTTTTAGAAGTTTATTTGAATCGAAACTGAATTTCGGTGTAGATAACAGCACAGCAGTTTGAGCGCTTGGCGCCTCTTTTTTCTTTTTTTGTAGTCTATTCTGTAGTGGTCAGCTCGACATTCGAATAAATCCTTCTTCGTGCGCGGGTGAAAATGAATTTCGTAAAAAGTTTTCATGTTTTTATTTTTTTTTATTTGTAGGCAGTGCAAAGATAATGTTAAAATACAGCCTAATTAGAATAAAATCTCATTGCACCCAAACATTTTTGAAACCAACCTCGATCAAGCACGACTACATGAGTTGCATTCCAAATTCAAATCACATTATGTCCCATGGGAAATAATGAAATTCAGTACAACATTATGACCCGGCTAGACTGTAGGGCTGTAATGACTTACTTTAGGAAAGGTTTGCATGACACATAATATGCCATTGACGAGCAGGTAGTATAAAAAGTAACTTATAGTACCTAGTTTTTAGGGTCCTCAAACAAAGGTCCCCCAGTACCATCTAAGTAGATTCGTGTGCTTTTGTTCAGAATCGGGATTATGTTTTGAATTATGGGCGCAGTAGCCGCGGGAAACGACGACCCAGCTTTGCAGTGATACCCTATCTCGATACGACCCCAATAGTAGCACGTAGTTACTACATTAATGTCACGGAATAGTAGGATACCACATAATAGGATGGTAATGGCGGGGTTAACCTACACATTCTACTACGTAACTACACCAGGCGTTGACTTTGAGATCCCTACTAAAGGTGCACATTTCAAAACGAGAAAGCTAAGATTTCCCTTAGAAGTTAAAGGATATAGGCATGATGATGATGGTGAGTCCCATATAAGCCCTGTTTTTTTTTTTGAAGTTTTTTCCTTTTCGGGCTGGCTATGGCATTTAGGCCTTACCGCCACTTACGTTTATATTTCTCCGTAGTTATTTTTATCTTTCTTCGTTATTTTACTTCTTAGTCATGGTCAAGTCACCGTCAAGTCAAGTCAAATTCAGTTGTAGTAAGATATGATGGTGGCTATTTTACTAAAACCTCAAGAGACCTCTAGGCGCCAACTCGAAAAATGACGATACACGCAATCATTTCATTTCACTTCACTCATGCGGTTTACTCAAACAATATTACGCAAAACACCACCATAATCACATAATATTATTCAATTTAACAAATCACATTCTCAAGTTTCCGCCAAAAAGAAGTCAGGCATGATGATGATGGTGAGTCCCATACAAGCCCTGACTCTACACTAGCATTCCGGTTGACGGCTTCCGAAGCTACGAGTACCACCATGGTACCACAACACCCAGGATTTGAGAAAAATAGGTACCCTTTACCTATAGGTAAAATTATGTACTTACATTGCCGCAATGCTTAGGAGCATTGAAATGCCAACTGAAATCGCTTACTGGACAATCGCTACGACGCACAGTGGGTCGAAATGGCTTAAAAGTGGACTTACGATTTTTTGTTTAAATAGTTGAATTTTATTATGCCAATCGATAAAGCTAACTCTTCTTAACGATAACTACTAACGGTCACTTCCCCGAAAAACGGTTATTTCTATGAGAAAAACCCGGGGCACCTCCGGGTTCTAGTTTGTAATGGTATCCTGTTAAGAACATGTAGTTTAGTATGTTTTCTAAGTTTCATAGCAATAACTTCGATAAATTCTGAGATATGAAGCATTTTATGTTTTCTCCCATACAAAAAAAAACATAAATGTTTTTTTTTTTCATAGAAATAATTGTTTTTCGAGGACTTCCCCGAAAAACACTAACGGTACTAACTACTAACGGTCACTTGACAGTTAGTAGTTATCGTTAGGAAGAGTTAGCTTTATCGTTTGGCACAATCAAAATCAACTATTTAAACAAAAAATCTTAAGTCCGCTTTTTAGCCATTTCGACCCACTGTGCGACGTTGGACTTCACAATTGGTCAAATTGCATTACGTTTTCTCTAATAAACTTTAGAAAATGCAGTTAAAACAACCAGCTGTAAAGGAACTTATTTGAGCAAAAAATGTTGTGCTTAAAATGGTAAGCTACGAAGCAAACTATGTATAGAAAACTGGTCACTAAACTGGGTCACAGCTACTATCGTAAAGATAAAGGCACTAGCACACTGATTATTCCAAACTTACTTCTCCAGCGGTTTGCACGACCGGGATCCGAAACTACGACCTATGGAAGGCGGGGCTCATCATCTCCCTGTCCTTATCTCACTTCATGCGGGGTCGGCACAACATGTTTTTCTCTTCCACTCCCCTCTATCAGCCGTCATATCAGTATTCACTCCTTTCTTACTCATTTCATCTTTCACACAGTCTATCCATCTTTTCTTTGGTCTACCTCTCCCCTTATATCCTTCCACATTCATATTTAACACTCTTCTAGTCACATGGCATTCTTCCCTCCGCATGACATGCCCATACCATGCTAACCTTTTGCTCTTCAACTTCTCAGTCACTGGCGCTACTTTCAAACTTCCTCTGATGTACTCATTCCGTATCTTGTCCATTCTAGTCACTCCACACATCCATCTCAACATTCTCATTTCCGCAGCATGCACTCTTCTTTCATCCGTCCCTTTGGTTGCCCAACGCTAGTATTATGTTATCTGTGCCAACACTCAAATCCATACAGTACGACAGGTCTTATGATCGTTTTGTAAATTTTCTCCTTAAGTTAAGGCGGGGTTAATGCAAGACACTTCCTGACAGTGGCGCATGACTTTCGTAAGCCAAACAGGCCCCCAATTCTACTAATTCAATAGCTTCTAAATGACAATGGTTCAATGAAAAAATGACCTCTTTTGATACTTTTGGTATTCTGCTATCACAGTCGTATTTCAATTGCAGTCATTGTGGAACCAATCGACCAATGAAATCAAAGAAACGAAGGTGGTGACAATCGTAACTGAATGATAATGGTGCTATCAATATCATGCGATTATCATTTTCAAGCCATTGAATTAGTAGAATTGGGGGCCTGGTTGCTTCCAAAATACGATTTGAACACAATAAGCTGAACACGCTTGTCATCAAGAGACGTCAACGAATCCTTTGAAAGGCTTGGAAAGTTTTGGAAACGTGTCAGAAAAGTTTGAAGTTCGTTTTCATGAGTACGAAACGAACAAACTTCCTGAACTGTTCTATAGATGACACGTGTTTCCCAATATAAAGCTTTGGCTAGGAGGTACTTATTACAAGGTGAAACATAACTTGTATAACATCCCGAAAGAGGGTAATTCTATCAACAAAAAGAAGTGAATATTAGCGAAAAAACAAAACATCAATTTATTTGATTTTTTTATCCAAACTTTCTTAACCTGTTTCCACGATTAACGCACAGCCCAAACCGCTGAAGCTATAAAGCTGAAATTTGGACAATAGCTGCCTTATATGCCAAAAACATCCACTAAGAAGGGATTTTCAAAATATCAACCTTTAAGTGGGTGAAAAGGGGTTAAAACGTTTGTATGAAATGTCGTAATCCTTGAACCTACAGATTTGAAACTAATTGAAAATAATATATAAAATAAATAAGTAAAAACGGTATTTTTAGATTTTCGAAACGACACATTAAAAGGGTGTAATGAGATGTCAAAGTTTGTATGGGAGAATCTTAACGCATGGAGAGATTTATCTGAAACTTGGTATAAATACTTATAAAGTCAAATAATGAAATGCGGATTTTAGGGTTTTTCAAAAATGCTCCTTAAAAGGGGATAAATAAGGAGTGCATGTTTTGCAGAAATTGTCTGTAGGGTAAACTTTTTAGTGCTAGGTGCGATTTACTTAAAACATAGTATGCATACTTTTTAAGATCTATTTTTAAATATTCTATTATAAGTGTGTCAAAAAACTCCCGGAAAGGGTGCAATAGGGTGTTAAAGTTTGTATACCTTTTGACATGTCCTGCGACTACCTCCAAACTTGGTAAATATATTTCCAAAAACAAATAACGAGACATATATTTTAGTGTTTTTCCCACACTGCCTCTTGAATGCTGTAAAGGGGTGTCAAAATTTGTATGGGAGAAACTAAACTCGTGGAGAGATTTATCTGAAACTTGGTGCAAATACTCATAAAATCAAATAAAAGAATACCTATTTTTGGATTTTCCTTACTACCCTTAGAAAGGGTGAAAAATGGGTTGACAAAGATTTTTTCCCGAAACAGTTTGCTACTACCTTGAGAATTACGATAAACATTTTCCTAAATAAATAACGAAATGTGGCATTCAAAGATTTTCAAAGAAACCCCAAATGGGGAAGAAGTGGGATATCAAAGTTTGTACGGGACGCAATTTTACGTGTTATGCGATCGACTCCAAACTTGGTATATATTGTACTCTCTACAACAAATAATGAAACACATATTTTAGCGTTTTCCCCACACTGCCTCTTGAATGCTGTAAAGGGGTGTCAAAGTTTGTATGGGAGAAACTAAACGCATCGAGAGATTTATCTGAAACTTGGGATTTTCAAAACTGTCTCTTTTTATCAAGATACCACGCGAGCAAAGCCGCGGGCGTACGCTAGTCATCTATATAACCAAAACTGATCCATTGAGTTAGAACTAATTGACTCCAAAACTGCTGATTTTTGCATGACGTATTTCCAAAAGTCGTAGCACCAACTTTATTACCAATTGGGTTTAAAATAACCCCTTTTCGGGATATCATACATATTTTGAATCACCTTGTATAACATTGTTGTTAAATTCATGACGTGATTTGACAAAAGATTGTCCCGGATGAAACAATATGGCCTGTAGGTAGGTAAAGGTTGCTTGATGAATACCTACACGAAAAACGTGTGAATATTGAGTTTCTCGAAACAAGGGCCATCGAAGACAAAGCGCTTTGAGCACCCTAAGGTGTTGAATGAAGAGCAAAGTCATTGTAAAAACGTTTGCGAACTGACATTAACGACCTCGGTGGCGTAGTGGACGAATGCCCGTCTGAGTCGCAAGGAGTGCGGTTTTTCCCGCTGCGGGACAAATGTTTGCATGATCTGCAAATATTTGTTTCGGTTCTGGGTGTGGGACCAGGGCACTCGTAAATTCTGCTACCCACGACACAGGGAATCCTAATGTGGGGTCAGGACTATGTATGTAATTGTTGGGCGAGTTGATATTTAATCAGGGCACCATCATGTTTGAGCTTGCTTACTTGATTGTCGTGTCACTGATTCGTTCTTGGTCATCCTTTATTAGGTCAGTGACCAGGTTGAGGTGTGGTGGCCCTGAAAAGGGTCTATGACCGTTGGTGAAAGAATCAGTGTAGTGAAAGGATTAAAGTGCGCCTCTTAGAGGTTCCTTTCGTGCACAATGATGATCTAAATGTAATGACCTCATATGACAACCTCAATGACAGACCTCATAGCTCAGTTGGTAGTAACTCTGCCTTCTGTGCTAGAGGTCGCGGGTTCGATTCCCGCACTGGACAAACATTTGTGACTAACACTAATGTGTGTTCTGTGTCTGGGTGTTAAATATATATCTATTATGTATAACAGTCTCTGGTACCCATAGTACAGGCAATGCCTATTTTGGGATCAATTGACCGTGTGTGATATGTTCGGAAAATTTATTTCTTTATTTATTTTTAATGAGGTTCAGTGTGGAAATGACGTGGCTTCTTGTAGAATACGGGGCTGATTTTAACACCATGTTTTAACGTGTAGAGGCGGAGAGAGAAAGGATTTCAATTTAATTAAACCTACCTTTGTATAATTGGCTCACATATTGTTCACGCTCGTTGATTTCAAAATGGCTAACATGCGACATTTTCAGAAACTGAAACACAAATAGGTTTGTGAAATACAAGCTTCCGCCCACGGCTTCGCACGCGTGATATGGATGAAAAGTAGCCTATTCCTATTCTATTCCAGGAACAGATCTTGAAACGCTATATTTTAGGGTTCCGTACATCATTTGGAAAAAACGGAAACTTTATCGGATCACTTTGTTTGTCGTCTGTCTGTCTGTCAAGACTCTTTTTTCTCAGAAACGGCTAAAGGTATTTTGAAATTTATACCGACAAACTATAAGAGTCCTTGAGCTTATAGTGCCGCATATCTAATTTTTGTATGGAAATGTCAAAAATGAAAAACCTCTAGGGTAGGTATTTTTTTTTTTTTTTTTATTGTTAATGGTAAAGCTTTTGGCCACCAACTCACTTTTGCAAGTGAGATGTGGCCTAAGATGGAGCACGGTTTCCCAGAGTGAACTTTATGACCCTAGATTTGAAGACACCCAGATTGTACTCTTTCGGGAAAACAGACGCAGGCAGATCATTCCACTCTTTGGCAGTACTTATAATAAAAGTGGAGCAGAATCGTTTCGTTCGACACTGTGGTATGTCGACCAGGGTAAGGGTGGTATTTACCTGTGCCTCTGCTTGTCCGGTGGTAGTACTTCCAGATACTACCAAACAAATCAAAAATTTCCTCAAAAATAGACCAAGTCTAAACTTGAGGAATTTCAATGTATAAATCATCTAGAATAGATGTGACAAGGAATTTCTTTACCATAGGCACTAATCCGTGTTTATTGCCTGATTCTTCTAGGCGTGGTCGCGAGGAACAGGCGTAGCTTCACCTAGTTTCTAAGTGATCCTAGTGATTTTATTGAAATAAACGCATTTTGACTTTGACTTTACTTTTATCATCACCATCGCTAGTTTTCTTTGTCTCATAGTCTCCTAAAAGTCAGTTCTCACCATCTAGCTTATCTCTAAAGGCTAGTGACGCCAGAAATTATTAAAAAAAATATTAAATTTAGAAACGTTATTAAATTATTAAAACGTTATGCCTTATTTAGGTTGTACTTGGCAAAGGGCCTCGGCCGCGGCGGCGGCTTGCCAACTATGCCATATGCTCCTTGTTGCCGCGGTCATAACTTTGTGTTTACTACAATGTAGAATAGATTAGAAAAACGTTTACTTTTTACAAATAAACACAGTCAAACACCGTCACGATTCAACCGATTCCGTTGAAACTTCGAATATCAAGAGTCATTTTTAAACGTAACAGAAGTTCGACATCAATAATTATTGCGACCTAAAATAGCTGAATGATACGTTCTAGTGGGCGTAGTAGTGTCTGGCCGAGTCCGTTACGTGTCTGAAACGTTCATATTACGGTGTAAACGTTCATGGTATGATGGTACCTACTGGGCAAGGCTACTTTCATCTAAAGAAAAACTGAGCTAGAAACTACATCAAAGTCCTTTATATAAAATTTCAGCTTACACTTAGTTTATCCCATGATAACCTTGTTTTTCGTAATTGGCATGTCTAATTAGAGCTGTCATAGCCATCAAAATGAACACCTACACCTAGGTAGGTAGTGTAATTTAAATGGGAAAATTCCGGGAATTGCCGCCCGCCATCGCGCCCAAGCGAAAACCCGCCTTGCGATATTAGGTACAAAATTCTTATTTCACATGAAGCAGCACACTCCTCATCGCATAAATAAAATGAGCCTTGAGATTATGAGCAGAGAGTAAAAATTTCCTCGCCTTCAAAGTTAATCTGCTGCTTTCATTTCTACAAGCGCGACAGTGCCTTTTGTTACATAAGACCTGAAAGCGTAAATGTACATTCTTCGAATTTTGAAGTTGTAGGACATGCTGGTTTCCTCTTGATGTTTTCCTTCACCGTTTGAGAGCACTAGGATAGTGCACATAACACTTTTGTTTGCCCTTCTGTATGTGTTCAGCAGTGGACGTCGTACGGTTAAAATGACGATAATGATTTATTTATTTAGGTTCGCCAACTTTTGATACATAAAGCATACATCTAACTTAAACTAACGGCCTTATTCTATGTGCACCACCTATTACAGGCAAACACCACATTTTTATTTTTTATTTTTTTATACAACAGAGGTGGCAAACAAGCTTACGGCCCACCTGATGGTAAGCGGTTACCGTAGCCTATGAGCGCTTGCAATACCAGAGGCATCACGCACGCGTTGCCGACCCCGAACCCCCTTCCCCCCTAAAGAGCTCTGGCAACCTTACTCACAGCAGGAACACAACACTATTTGAAACAAATAATGTTATCTGGCTGCGATCTTCTGTAAGGCGGAGGTACCTCCCCAGACAGGCTGCTCCAATTCAGAACGAGAACATCTCGCTGTGCCCTACCTCCTCCTAATGCATCAAAGTTTGTAAAAGAAAAAAAAGGAAATAAAAAAAACAGTTTCTAACCCAGTATCTAAATAATACAATATTAAATAATATTTTCATTTCATTTTTTATTCATTCATCATAACAATTTTTACATCGTGTCTGAAATATAAACTTACTTTTAAAGATATACAAGCATGCACAATACAAAAACACACACACTAATGAAGACGTTCACATTACATTTAATTTTCTCAATAACAAATAACTTTAAGATAAAAGAAAAAAGAAAAAATAACATAGTATTTTCTAAGTAATTATATAAACTAACATTTGAGTTCTGCTAGATGACGATGAAACCTGGCTAAACTATCAGAATGGATATCCAAAAAGTCGCATTTATTAAGAACCCTACAAAAACGAGGTATTGGCGAGTTCGATGATGATGATAACCCAACCAATGGGGTAACTGGGTCAAATGGATACTTTAATGAATATTCCTTGGGTACAATTTACTTCAAAACCTCGGGTCCGGTTCATTTATCCCCTTAACCAAGAAGAAACCGGGTCCCTTAATTGGAAACCAAGATTACTGGATAGTCTTATACGAATTTTTACCTAATTTGACTTACATCTGCCAGCGGTTTGGCTCACATGTTGCCCCCCCCCCCCCCCCCCATAAAAGCCTGGGTATCTCATTAATTTTGAGTAGGATTAGAAAAAGGTTATTGAAATTATATTTTTGTTCTAATAACATTGCGCAGGGATAATTAAGGATAAGTATCCAGTGTTTCGTGTACCTATTTGTGATAACTTGGATTATAAATAAAGGGATCCTATTTCTAGGGATTTTAGGGGCTCATTGCAGTATAACACATGAGGCCAATTTAGTAGGTAAGTATTCCCTTTTAACGAACATAATATAAATAGCTTTCGATATGATTAAATACCAGGCGTCATTACCATTTGCCCATTATAATTTGCAAGGCGCACTAAGATTTTTTGCAGATCTATACTACTATAGGTAATTCATAATATTTATAAGTATAAAAGTCAAAAGTCAAAAGACAAAAAGCATTTATTTCAATAAAATCACTAGGATCACTTTGAAACGTCTTAGAAACTAGGTGAAGCTATGCCTGTTCCTGGCAACCAAGCCTAGAAGAATCAGGCAACAAACACGGCTTGGTGCCTATCATTTTTTTCGATGATCCTTTTTCACAAAATGGAATTTAAAGCTTCAGTGTGGTGCCGATCGAACTAGGTGAGGCTCAAAATAAAAGTTATCTAATTATAATCCCTAATAAATAAGAGCTTAGAAAAAAGTGAAAAAAAAGAAGACAAATGTGAGCTTCAACAAATGATCTAAGGGCAGCACACGCTACACTTGATGAAATATGTGCCTAATGCTTCTATAAAATTGAATAATACTTAAAATATGATGCAAGCAAAATATATACGCGAGAGGTCGCGGGTTCGATTCCCGCACTGGACAAACATTTGTGACTAACACAGATGTTTGTTCTGTGTCTGGGTGTTAAATATATATCTATTATGTATATCAGTCTCTGGTACCCATAGTACAGGCTATGCCTAGTTTGGGATCAGTTGACCGTGTGTGATATTATGTCCGGAATATTTATTTTATTTATTATTTATACCGTACAACCGGCTTATTCTACACCCAACTATAAATAAATATACCGTCACCGAAAGGTCGTCAGGGAACCCTACTTAAACACGTTCAGTAGGTATCTGTTCAGAAATTATGTTACCAAATGATACGACCCACCCATTCATTTGGTGACTGCATTACGAACAAATAGGCGAGAGGCACCACAAGCGCTTACGACGAGATGAAATAACGTGATAAGAAGAAAATAAAAATAAATACTAACATCTGCGTCCTCAATCGGTCGCGGGAGTTTGTTTCCGTCGAGCCTACTTCCGGAACTAGAGCGGCCATTATTTCAGAAAAGTTATATACTATTAGCTTTAAACAGGTTATAGTATACCTACACGGTGTTTGTGATTTTTATTTATTTATTTAGAAGACAGTATAAAATCATAACAGGTTTTTTTTTCTATTAGTGAATTTATAAATTCTTTTGAGAAAATAAATGAGTTAACCGTAACCGTAGGTACCTACTGGAAAAACTGCAGACATATGGCAGCACTGGAAAAACTTCTAGGCTTGGTCGCGAGGAACAGGCGTAGCTTCAATTAGTTTCTAAGACGTTTTAAAGTGATCCTAGTGAATTTATTGAAAAAAAACCCTGTTCATAGTTCATAGTTTTTTATTTATAACATATACGAGTTACAGGTCAATAGGTAGCATGAGTTATGTAATTAATACGTACACAATTAAAACTATGACAAAAAAATGAATTCAAAATTAAATTTAAAAAAATTATAAAATTTAAAATTAAAAAATCAATGTCAAGTCAAAACTAAAATTAAATTAAATAAATTAATAATCTCACACATTGTTGACTTTGACTTCAAAAAATGTAACATGGAAAAACATTGGTGTCGATTCTTTTGTTAGAAGAAAGAAAGAAAGAAAATACTTTTATTTTGGACACACAAGCACAGCACAAACTAATAAAAAAGAGACTAGGTGCAGGTCACAATACAAAAAGGTAGGTAGGAAACAAAACAAAAGTAGGTAAGAAGTAACAAAACTAGGGTATTCATTAGTCCGTGCCGAGGTGCATGCGTGAACCAAAAAAGGTTCCATCTCTGTATTGATGCCGCACACGAAGTGTAGCGGCGCTGGTTTTCAGATGGAACCCTTTGTTGCGTTAGGTATCCTAAACTAACTTAATTGGACAGCTCTAAAAGTGTGTCCCTTTGTTAAATGGAAATATGAAAAGAGACCGACGACAAAGCGCCTCGCTGTCCGAAGCCTAAACTTTTTGTCAACTTTCAAATTTCCTGGTTACCCTAACTGCCACGCCTTACACATCCGTTCGCCGCTCTGAAACAATGTCGTCCGACATTTATTATAGCAAAACGCTTTTCTTGCTAATGTTTGGTAAATTCCTGTTCCTTCTAGTAAATTTCGTGTTTGGTAAATTCCTTTAATCCGAAATCGGAAAAAAATATTAATTCTGAGTACACCCACTGACATTTTCTTGAAAGGAGATTTTCATAGATAGGATTCATAGATATGAAAATAGCGTTTCGGAAACTTCGTCATAATATCTTCTCATCGCAGATACCATAGAACCTCAAGACTAAATTCTACAATCAGTGCGTTTTGCCAGTGATGACATAATATGGCACTGAGACTTGGCCCCATACACAAGCTCAAAGTCGCGCAACGGGCTATGGAGAGAGCTATGCTCGGAGTTTTCACTATTTATAGGTATATTGACAAGAACATATTATGTGATAACCATATTATGCTACCTACCACAATCAAGCATGGATTCTTTCTTTAAAGTGAATAAAATTTAAAAATACATAATAAACATGCTAAAAAAATTTTTTATTATATTTCATCATCATCATCAGCCTGTAGAAGTCCACTGCTGGACATAGGCCTCCCCCAAAGAGTTCCATGACGAACGGTCTTGAGCCTTCTCCATCCACCGACTTCCCGCAACCTTCACAATGTCGTCGGTACATCGGTACATCGGGGGGCCTTCCAATACCCGGTTCGTGGTTATTTTATTTATTTAACCTTAAATAATACGGTTTATTTCCCAATTAGATTACTTAAGGATATAATTAGATAACAAGTAGGTACATATACAATTATAACAATACATGTCAATCAGAATAATTAAAAAATATAAAAATTAATTACGAGATACATATTCACAGAATGTCAAATTAAATAAAATAATCAAAATCAAAAAACAAAAAGAAAATGTAATTAAATTAAACCTAAACATCAGTCATACTTCTCGCTCACAAAATACCAAACACAATAAATGTCAGTTTAATGTATGTATCTTCTTTAATCTATTGTTCTTTAATCTTTTTCATGTTTTGTTAGTGTAGCGTATGCCTTTCGGCGCACTGGTTCCGGTAGAACAACTCCTGTTGAGGCTGTTGTTATCACATCACTTCTAATTATCTCCCAGTGACTTTTCCCGCGCGCCACCTGCATCGGCCGGCTGCACTGACTGCCACAGAGTAGGTATCTATAGCTATCTTTACCTCTCAGTTGGCATCTGTCACTGTCAGTTGTGCACTCGGAAACAGGCTCATTATGGATAGCAGGAAACATACATTCTAGACACTACAGTTAGGTAAACAAAGTCTGGTAATGGTGGTTCTGTGGTGGTTCTAAGAGATAATTTAAAATAAAGATACCTACCCTTTAAGTTATGTACATAGGCTACGAATGCGTTCTTTTTTTTTTGTTGTTTCATATTCCACTTTTCTTTTGTTTTAAGTTTTAAGTGTGGTCCATATACAAAATTACTCTATGGTGTGGTCGCTCAGCGACAGCCTTTTTGTAAATATTCAATAAATTAAAAAAAAAGATACCTACCTAAAAAAAGTATGCCGAAATCTTTTATTTTTTTACACCATGTACTTTGAAAGTAACGTTTCAAAGAAATTTTCGGATCTATAATAATAGACAATTTTAAGAAAATAACCGCCCTTGCTCTGTGATATCATGTTCTTCAAAAATAAAACAAGGAAAGTTTTTAGCTTTGTGTTATCGAGAAGTGTTGAAATTAAATATTATCTTAAAATTATGTACTCAACTTCAATTTTATGAAAATCAACCTTTATTTTATCAGAACCGTCAATTTATCATTCAAAGTCTGAACCCTGATGCGGGTAGACGTGTTTTTGTGTGATGGGTAGTTATTTGATGTTCATAGATTGCATTCCCCTAGAAACGGGGATGCTCTTACCGACCCCGCGGCCTCGGGTCTTTTTCAGTTGTGTTGGTATACTGTGTTGTGTTTTATCACTATAAAAGAAATAGGTAACCGTTTTCTACCTTGTTCCAGAAAAGGGCATGTACCTGGGGTCACCATGCGAGTTCACGTGCAGCCCGGAACTCGTGCACGTGCACTGCGACCCCGTCAGTGCGTCGTGCCGCTGCGACCCGAAACACTCCGTCGTGCTCGGGGTCACAAAAGGATGCGCTAAGCGTAAGTGCTCATCTAAAGGCGTGTAACGGTCACCAAAGGATGCGCTTAGCGTTAGTGCTCATCTAAAGGCGTGTAACGATCACCAAAGGATGTGCTAAGCGTAAGTGCTCATCTAGAGGCGTGTAAGGTTCATCAAAGGTTGCGCTAAGCGTAAGTGCTCATCTAGAGGCGTGTAACGGTCACCAAAGGATGTGAAAAGCGTAAGTGCTCATCTAGAGGCGTGTAACGGTCACAAAAGGATGCGCTAAGCGTAAGTGCTCATCTAAAGGCGTGTAAGGGTCACCATAGGTTGCGCTAAGCGTAAGGGCGTGTAAGGGTCACCAAAAGATGCGCTAAGCGTACCTAAGTGCTCATCATCATCATCATCATGCCTGTAGAAGTCCACTGCTGGACATAGGCCTCCCCCAAAGAGTTCCATGACGAACGGTCTTGAGCCTTCTCCATCCACCGACTTCCCGCAACCTTCACAATGTCGTCGGTCCATCGGGGGCCTTCCAACACTGCGTCGCCCGGTTCGTGGTCGCCATTCGAGAACCTATACTCCCCAACGGTTGTCGGTTCTGCGAGCTATATGGCCTGCCCACTGCCACTTCAACTTGCTAATTCTGAGAGCTATGTCGGTGACCTCAGTTCTTCTACGGATTTCCTCATTTCTGATCGTATCACTTAGTGAAACTCCAAGCATAGCTCTCTCCATAGCCCGTTGCGCGACTTTGAGCTTGTATATGAGGCCTATAATTAACGACCAAGTCTCAGTGCCATAAGTCATCACTGGCAACACGCACTGATTGTAGACTTTCGTCTTGAGGCTCTACGGTATCTGCGACGAGAAGATATGACGAAGTTTCCCAAACGCTGCCCATCCGAGTTGGATTCGTCGGTTGACCTCTTTGTCGAAGTTGGACCTACCTAGTTGAATCGTCTGACCCAAATAGACATAGTGGTATTTAAGGCGTGTAAGGGTCACCAAAGGACGTAGTAGACACGTCGTAGTATTCGTTCTTTGATCATCTAAGTGAAGCAACCTTCAACGCGATCACCAAATAGTTGGGTGACAGCTACCGCTTCCGTGCTTTGGAGGGCACCTTGATATTTAATTCTGATACAAAAGTCGGTAAGCCACTATGGATGCCTTGCCAAAGATTGCGGTGTAAATGGAATGGAGTGTAAATGTCCCTCTAAATCCATTATGGGTAAGAAAGAAAGAAAAAAATACAGAAAAAGTGACAAAACTAGGCTGCTCATTAGTCGTCCCATCGGTGGTCCCATTGGATGTATATCGGCGCTGGTTTTCATATGGAACCATTTGGGCAATCACAACAATCAGAACCAGCAGGAAGAATCCCGTCATTCTATCTTGAACCCAATTGATTTTTCCTCTGACAGAAAGCTATATTAATGTCCAGATAACCAAATGATCTTTAAATACGTTTCGGACACTATGAAAATGTCAACACAAAGCAAAGAAGTGCGTCATAACCGTCAGCAGTTCTGGAACAAAGCAAAGGCAGAGGGAAACAAAAGCACGATTCTACAGAAGTGATTTCGGATGCACTGGCCTGACCTCGCGTGATATTCACTGTTATCTAACAGAGTAATTTGTCCATGTTCGTGAGCCGGTTTCGTGAACTTTTCAAGAATTTAAAGTGGGTAAAGATGGAAGGAGGAAGTCTATAAAATACACGAGTCCACCTCCCCTGTTCTCCCTCCTTCCTATTACGAGGAAATCATTATGAAAACGAGTCTAGCTCGCCCCGCTACCTAAATCTAGATGCAATGGCATTTTTTATCATTGAAGCCAACCCACTGTGTGGTTATTTTTTCCCAGAGATCGTGGCATGCGGCAGAAGTTTCCAGCTTTTTTAAACATCGGAAAGATTACCGAATGGAAACGTCAGTTTTTCTCATCATCTCTGAAACAAAGATCAAAATATCGGTGATGTTCATTCCGAAATGGATTTAGAGCTTGGATGAGCAAAGCTAACGTTTCCGATTGGAAATCTTTCCGATGTTTTAAAATAACACTACCCTACTGGTCCATTTAAAAGTAACCTACAGATTACATAAGATAAGCTAGCGAATAATCTTTGTGTATTCATAAACAGATTGATTTACTGTTTTATTTCACTGAGCTTTGTTTCTCCAAAAATTCATTTCACCCTTTCACGAAAACGTCGGAAGTTAAATTACTATTTACCTCGATGAAAGTACTCCGAGTTAACCTCAAAAATATAATGAAATTTGGCGAAGCCAGTGCAAAACTCCAAATGTTTGAAACTCCAAAGTTTCTCAAACAGTTATTATTTTCATGAAACAACAGCTTTGAGGAAACCTTAGAAGGATCAGCGATCCATTAACATTTATGGAGGCAGTTTTTCATTGGAGTTAATTGTATTGAGCGTAATGTAAGTTACTGCTCACATAAAAGTTGTTTAAGCAAAAAGCTATGCCCGCTACGCAATTCATTTGGGAGGTTACCTAGGTATTTATTTTTAACTTTATTTTACTCGGAAAACAAACAGTGTTCAAGACTAATTCAAACAACTTATAACCAATAATATGTTTTCGCATATAGAAGGTATCCTAGTATTGGTCCAAGTGCAATATATTACGTACTCGTCATCATAATTTTGGCATATGCCTCGGTAATGTAATGTGTGGTCGTGCCTCTAAATACTCCCTTACAAATCTTCAAAGATCAAGTGCCCGGAGAACTGACTACTGATTCTAGGATTGTAACACCAAAATCGTATCGAGTTGTTACCATGGTTATGGGAACTTACCATGTTTACAACGGTGTTACCATTATTACTTCAGCTAAAAAGCTTAAAAGCTAATAGGTAATCATTTAAACATCAAATTCATAATATTTTTTCTCTTTCCAGCCAAGAAACTTGGCGAGCAATGCTTCTACCGGCAGACGTGCCAGGCGTTTGACGCGCATGCGTCTTGCGTCCAGAACAACCACAACGCGTACTGCCAGTGTATCCCTGGCTACCATAGCACCAGCCACTCCCGGCCTACGCAGCGAATATTCTGCACTGAAGGTAAACACACCTACATCAGATATGCTAGGTACTCTACACCTTCAAGGTGGGCAATGGCCCAACAATGCTGCGTCCTGTCATTTGACCCAGGACTAACTACAAGCCAGTACAACTCTAGCACCCCTGCAGAACTAGTCAATCATTTTGATTGCCTGTATTGTGTGTTTCACAAGAATTGGTGCATTATTCGCCAACACCTGGACCGTCTAGCACCTCAGCAAGCCCACAAAGGACCTAGCATGTACCATCTCAGCTATCTGTTGTGCCTGTTTGAAAAACCAAGTGGCAGACTCAGTTTGTCATCAGCAAAAGAAAATAAGCACAAGTCACATATGCATACGTTGCTGCTACGCCAGATATAGTTTAATCCCGTTATATAGCTTGTCCTTCATGGTTTTTAGACCTGGTGCTGCTGACGGCAGACATGCCGACGCTACTAGGCGTGGCGTCCGGCATCTTCGTGCTAGCAGGTCTGCTCTGCATGGTGCTGCACCTGTACACGCGCGCGCGTTTCCACCCCACGCACCTCGCGGACGCTCGCCTGACCCCACCGGCTTTGTACTCACTCAACGACACCGGTGAGTCCTCTCAATGTAAGAACCTTTGTGTATTTTGAACTGTTTCTTCTCAAATCCTTGTCCGATCTTTTTCAGTCTAACAAATGATATAAAACTTTAAACCTTTTGCCCTGCCATAGTAGTTCTTTCGCCAGCGATCACGAGACTTTCTTCAGGCCCGCATACCAAGAAATAAACAGTATCACCACGAACGAACCTATCTGAAATCATACCAATAGCCATAATTATCTCATGGTGTTCTGTGCAGCGTGCACGAAACGCCACGTCATCGTCACCTCGATCTAAGCTGTTCCGTTTTTTAAGTGTTAACCGTTTTGGATATCGCTAATATTGTTAAAATGATCTCCATAGTTGCAATACCCATCGCTACTTGTGTGAGAGAGTCACGGCTTCATTCCAGGTGGAACCGTGAGCGCGACGCGGGCATCTTCCAGGGCGTCGTCCCGCAGCGGCGCGACGTCCGGCACGCTGGAGGAGGCGGGCGGGCGGCGCGGCTCGCGGCGCGGCCTGGCGGTGTCGGCGTCGCGCGCAGGTGCGGCGCGCGCGGCCGCCATCTTGCTAATCTCGCACCACCTGCGGCCCTCGAACCCCGCGCCCCCCGCGCTCCCCGCGCTCCTCGCGCTCGGCGGCGCGCACCCGCTCAAGTGCGCCGCCAAAGGTGAACTGGATAATGTATGCGCGCCGAACGTCATCTGCACGTCGTGAGGGCGGGGCCCTCCCGAATGCTGCCACCTCATCCAGCTCCTTGTTCGAAATTCTCTCTTACCCCCTTTTATAGATAATACAGAGGACATTTTGATGGTATCGGTTCCGAAGCCCCACCTGTTGTTGCTCCTTTATCTCAGTATCCACCTTTATATTCATCTATCCAAGCAATCATTTTGTAAAACCTGGACCATTTAGCAAAACCTATTTATAACCTATCTTCTTTACTTACGCATTTTCTATTCCAAAAAGAAAGATCTAACAACATGGAGCTTTTCAGTTTTTTTCAGCAATCTCAGAAACAGATTTCGAAAACTAATCATGGAGCCCGAATGATGTAGGCTGGGGGCATTCGGGAGGTGTCCAACGCATGTGAGCCGCCCGTGTCCGTTAGATGTTCGTTTCGGTGTTAGCGGCCTCGGACGCTCGAGTGACTGAAAGCCTCAAGATGTTGAGCCAAGTATGCCTTCCGTTTCCCCAACTCCCACTAAGCCAATCGGTGCCAAACATTCAAGTCACTCTCTAAAGATCTAAGGTACCAAATTAACGCTAATTTTGTACATTTGCGACAAGTAGAAAGTTTAAATATCTCCACGAACCCTCATAAAGTAGATTGCGAAAGCATGATGCAGCTACCTCCCTTCCAAGTAATAACTGAGTATTGTTTGCATCATTATTATCTAAGGAGAGTTCTGTAAATCGTCTTTCAAATACCTACTTTTATAAAAGATTCTTAAATAATTGCAATCAGAAAATCTAGCAGGAATATTTCCAAACTCAGGTCAGGTTGATTTTTAAAGAACTTCTTTGTAGTTAATTCATTCAGGCGTGACTTTGCGGAAGTACATTCTAAGATATTAAATACAAAAACAAATATCTATTAATATAACCCTAATCTATATCTCATAAGCTTTCCAAAATGCAGACGCGAGCACCACCCACACCGCCCAAAATAAAGAACCATGCAAAGGCCTTCTTACGTGCAGTATGGCCAGTATGTGGTTGTGCTAACTGCACGTTAGTTTGTATGCTTTGCATGACTTTTTATATTACGGGCGGTGCGGGAGATTCACGCGTCTGCATTTTGTTGAGCTTATAAGGAATACATTAGCGGAATAGTACAAGATATTTGTTTGTCTGTTTAATATCTTAGAACTTCTTTGTTATGGTGGATCTCAGTTGGTCTAAGTGACTTCTAAGGCATATTTGGGATACATCAACCAAAATTCCGTAAGTATAGCTTTGGTGTGCGAAGCTTTCGTGGTATTGGCAATGGGTCAGGAAAGGTATCAGTCGCAGGTGTTAGCAAGATGGCCTGGCCTAATGTGATTTCTGTCATTCACGTGCCTTCTCTGTTGTGATAAAGTGCTAACGAAACTGAAGGTTTGAAACTAAACACGTTTGGAAGTCTGAAGATTTGTACGTACAATTTTTTTTACATTTCTTTAACACGATCAGCTAAACTGTCACATGATCATATTGATGAATAAGATTGCTTTTTTGGAAATCGCCTAACCAACAATTATGCTGAACCTGCTTAAATCAGCAAACCATTACTGTCCATTTATTGCGGCACGCTATTCGTCATCAACGTAGCCACATTAATTTCAAACAGTCAAAACTGGTATATTTTGTTGAATAGTAATGGAACATTTTTGGAGGAGGTAGGGCTCAGCGAGATTTTCTCGTTCTAAATTGGAGCAGCCGGCCTGGGAGGTACCTCCGCCTTACAGAAGATCGCAGCCAAATAACATTATTTGTTTCAAATAGTGTTGTGTTCCTGCGGTGAGTAAGGTTGCCAGAGCTCTTTAGGAGAGGGGGGTTCGGGGTCGGCAACGCGTGCGTGATGCCTCTGGTATTGCAAGCGCTCATAGGCTACGGTAAACGCTTACCAACAGGTGGGCCGTATGCTTGTTTGCCACCTCAGCTGTATAAAAAATAAATATTTCATGGTGACTGGATACCCTGGAATTAGACTTAAAGATCATGTGACTCCACACAAGCACAGAACACTCCACCGATCAATATAACAGCTTCAGTTTCATCGGCCTAGCACGTTGTGCACGCTTTTCATGTCTATAATATGTGTATTCATCCGGGCTGAGCATGTTACACTATCCACCTTCTAAACTATGTACCTAAGTCTAAGTCTAATATCTAATAATAATTAGAACACCCAACAGTCACATACATAGTCCTGACCGCACACTAGGATTCCCTGTGTCGTGGGTATCAGAAACTACGAGTACCTACCAACCATGGTACCACAACACCCAGACCCGGAACAAATATTTGCAGATCGTGTAAACATTTGTCCCGCAGCGGGAATCGAACTCTTACCCCTTGCATCTCAGTAAAAATGAACTGAAAAACGAGTAGGTATTGAAAATTTAGATTTTTTCTGATATTTATTCTAAAATGAGCTCCTTGGAATATTATACTAGTTTCGGAACATATTGTATGCAGCGAATATAAAACAGGAGCAGATTTTTGGGTTGTGTCAACCCGTCTCACGCGAACGTGATCTCGTTCTTTCTTGCTACTTCAAATCCATTTTCAATCCTCAGGTTCAAGACGTCCAAGTCTGACTTCCATGCAGAGTAGCTCATCCTCAATCAGGAGTTATAGCGCCAAGATGTGGGAGCGAGAGCGGGAGCAAAAAGAGAGGCGACAAATGAGCATGCGTCTCGCTCAGTTGCACGACAAAATGGCGGCCGGGAGGGAGATACCCAAGCATGCTCCCACCCCGTCCCCGCGCTCGCCGAATAACTCCACTGATGGGCTTCTGCCATCTGTATGTGAAATTAGAGAAGTAAGATCATTCCTATCCTTTGTAGAGTTCTGGGGCCCGAGTCCGTAATGTTCGTGAGCTACTCACCTGTCACCGTGAGACGTGAAAAGTGAATACGTTACCGTTTTATATGGTGTCACGAAAAATGCTCCTTAAAAACCATCGAGCTATTCATTTTCACGTCTCACAGTGTCAAGTGTCTAACTCACTGACATTACGGACACGAGCCTTTGTAGTTTTCTCAAACACCATTCTTTATAAAAACTCTACTTCACACAGAATCACACTACTACACTCATTCTTTGAGCATCTAACATTTGTATAATTGTCTGTTTCCAAATATACTTATTAAACATGGTGGCTTTATTTATTCTGTGATTAAAAATTGTGAACCTACATAATATAACCACTTTGTTATCAACTGAATTGAATTATAGAATACTAGCTTCCGCCCGCGGGTTCGTTCGCGTGGTAACTTCATAAAAAGTAGCCTATATGCTATTCACGGTAAAAAACTCTTTATATTCCAAGTTTCAATTAAATCGGCCGAGCCGTTACGGCGTGATTGAATAACAAACATCCAAACATCCTCACAAACTTTCGCATTTTGATTAATATAGTAGGATTAGTAGAATAGTAGGATACACAGCTGTATATGACAATAAAAATATACCCATTGAAATAATTATGACATAACCGGCCGTGGTGGCCCCGGCTGAAGAATAGGCCCCTCCATATCTCCTACCAAAGTCAAAGTCAAAAGGCATTTATTTCAATAAAATCACTAGGATCACTTTGAAACGTCTTAGAAACTAGGTGAAGCTATGCCTGTTCCTCGCGACCAAGCCTAGAAGAATCAGGCAACAAACACGGCGCGCGTGCCTATCATTTTTTTCGATGATCCTTTTTCATAAAATGCAATTTAAAGCTTCAGTGTGGTGCCGATCGAACTAGGTGAGGCTCAAAAGAAAAGTAATCTAATTATAATCCCTAATAAATAAGAACTTATAAAAATGTGAAAAAAAAAGAAGACAAATGTGAGCTTCAACAAATGATCTAAGGGCAGCACACGCTACACTTGATGAAATATGTACCTAATGCTTATATAAAATTGAATAATACTTAAAATATGATGCAAGCAAAAACTGTAAAGACACTGCAAAATGGCATTTTAGCTGTCGAGGGGCAGAGCGACTTCAGGCCATGCGGTTTTATCATTTATATAATCATTTAGTTTATACCCGTACACAGTCGTCTCTTACGACGTGTACGGGTATAAACTAAATGAAGGGAAAAAAGCTAGAGGATGGGCAGCAGCGTCCCCTATTATAAAAACGATAGCTCTAACTGTGCTCGCAAATACCCCCGACATGATAGGAAGTAGCTCTGGAAATCTGTGCCGATGTTCAACTGTGGACACCCAACGGCTGGCATGATGACAAAAGTGTATCAGAGTTGGTTAGTGTAGTAGGTGAGGGTCGTAGGTTCGATTTCCGCCTGATTTGGAAACTATAAGGATGTTATAAAAATCTTACCAATTACCTATTGTCCAGCACGTAAGTAATAAAGTGCCGCAATAGAGCACGAAATTAACTTCCATAAAAGGTGTAGTAGGCACTAACTCATTCACCCATGTAGGTGTAGAACGCCTTTGAAACTCCTAATACAGAAATATTGTCTCCTTGTTTTTTTTTTATTGGTGGTGGTTAGGCGTTTGACCTCCATCTCACTTTTGCAAGTGAGATGTGGCCTAAGATGGAGCACGCTTTACCAGAAGGAACTAATTCACTCTAGATTTGAAGACTCCTAGATTGTACTCATCCGGGAAAACAGTCGCTGGCAGATCGTTCCACTCTTTGCCAGTGCTTATAATAAAGGTGCTTGTGGACTTTTTGGCGGGAACTTGAGAAAGTGATGTTGTGCTCTCAATTTATTTTACAAAACTAGTGTTAAATTGAATAATATTATGAGATTATGGTGGTGTTTTGCGTAATATTGTTTGAGTTAACCGCACGAGTGAAGTGAAATGAAATGATTGCGTGTATCGTCATTTTTCGAGTTGGCGCCAAGAGGTCCCATATGGTTTTAGTAAAATAGCCACCATCATATCTTACTTAAACTGAATTTGACTTGACTTGACGGTGACTTGACCATGACTAAGAAGTAAAATGACGAAGAAATATAAACGTAAGACTTGGCGGTAAGGCCTAGATGCCAGAACCAGCCCGAAAGGGAAAAATCTTCAAAAAAAAAAAAAAGGTGCTTGTAGCTCTGTTTCATTTTCCTGGCATTGTACCTCTATACAAGGTGATTCATAATATTTATGCTATGCCGAAAGGGGCTTAATCTACACCCAATTGGGTAGATTATATACCTAAAATAGCATATAGCTACTTTGTTTGTATCCAGGTACCATGCAAGAGATGCCGCGGGCACAAGCTAGTACGTACATAAATTTGAATAGAAAAATCGACGTCCACTGCTAAACATAGGCATCTGTGGTGTCTGTGGTCAGTGTGTGTCAGTGGTCTTTATTGACCTCCAGGGGTCCACCACTTTTAGTCATTTATTTATTTAATTAGTACGGCGATTGTTAATTCATCATCATCATTTCAGCCGTACGACGTTCACTGCTGAACATGGCCTCCTCCACAGACAGAGCAAATTCCGTATCATGTGTGGGGGTTTTGCCCATACTCACCACGCTGGGCATGCGGGTTGGCGAGCGCAGTTAGAGCTATCGTTGTTAGAGCTTAATGAGGGACGCTGCTGCCCATACCCTAGCTTTTTTCCCTAAGTCGCCTCTTACGACATCCGCGGTTAGAGATATGGAGGGGCCTATTCTTTAGCCGGGGCCACCACGGCCGATTGTTAATTATTAATTACTAATTAATTATAATTTATATACATAAAATTAAACACACAAACTTTATATATTCAAGTTCATGATAAACCTATTTATTTTTAGTGTTTCCTCAGTTTTCTGCGTATACACCTAACACCTAGTTCTATTTACAAAACTGCTCTTTAACCTTACACATCACATCACGACAATAACAGCATTAGGTAGGTACTTATTATTAACCTATTGTCCTTGTAATTGTCATAAAGAATAATTAGCAAAACAAGTAGTGACGCAACTTTTAATGAGTAGAAAAGATATTAATATTAGATTCTAATATTATATATGCGAATGTTTGTAAGGATGTTTGTGGTCCAAACACGCCCAAACGCGCGAACGAATTTGGATGGGTGCGGAGATAGATTATAGTCTGGAATAGCATATAGGCTTTTCATCTACATAGGTACCACGCGAACGAAGCCTTATCGAATATAACATATACCAACTGGCGACCTCGGGCGAGTGCCCGTTTATGCCGTAAGAGGGCTCGTTTCCGCTGCGGAATAAATTTTCAAATTATCTGCAAATATTTGAATTCTTATTGCGATTCAAATGCAAGCGTGTCAGCACTATTTTACACTTATTTGAACCATCAATAAAATAAATAAATAATAATAAATAAATATTCCGGACATATCACACATTGTCAACTGATCCCAAACTAGGCATAGCCTGTATGGGTACCAGAGACTGATATACATAATAGATATATATTTAACACCCAGACACAGAACAAACATCTGTGTTAGTCACAAATGTTTGTCCAGTGCGGGAATCGAACCCGCGACCTCTAGCGCAGAAGGCAGAGTTACTACCAACTGAGCTATGAGGCCAGTCAACATCAATATTTGAGACTATCAACTTACGTCACTGCCTAAAAAAAATCGCATTTGATGGTACGGTGTATGACAATAAAAAATACTCATTCCTACTTACTGACGATTCTTTTATTACAAACAAATCCGTATTATTCCAGTTACTATCAAAACCGACAGCACAAGGCCAGTTGCAAGGAGTCGACGGGCCTTGCACCAGCTCCTCGCTGTACTGACACCCGGCGCGCTCCAAGACGCGTTCCTTGGACTCCATGTCTTCCGAGGGCTCTCCTGCCATCGCCTGGATCTAGGACTTGCTGGCTCAGGAGAGCAACTTAGCTCATGCCCTAGCCTAGATCTAGTTTGGACCTAGAAAGGTGCTCGAGATTAGCTCAGCAGAGCGAACTTAGCCGTGGAAGTTCTTGAGACCGGAGCTCAGTGGAGCAGCTAGACACAAGGCATGTTTCTTGGACTATGTGTCTTCCAAAGACTCACCTTAAATGGACCTAGCTCAGGACTTAGGACCAAGCCCATAAAGTGCTAGAGAGCAGTTCAGAACAATCAGTTTGATATCGCAAGTGCATTGGCTCAGGAGAGTTTGGCTGCTTGTAAAGTTAAAAGGTCATCAAAACTTGAATTGTTTTTGAAATGATGAAGTGAGGATTATACGATAGTGACATGATATTTCAGACGGTCTTATGATAGCTCAGGGTGAAATAAAAGGCTTTGAAAAATGTATATCACACTATTCATAAAATACGAAAGTCTGCCTCTCTGTCTCTTTGTAACGTTTTCACGACTTAACGGCTGAATTGATCTTGATGAAATTTGGTACTGAGGTAGCCTAACTAAACCCTTATATGAATGTAATTACATGATTGATGGAAGTACATGGATTTTTTATAGTGGTACCGCGCGAGCGAAGCCGCGAGAAGCCAAGTGCTCGCAATTGAAGTAAGGAATGAATATTTATTAAATATTTATAAAAATTTATAGACATTTTCTCAGACAAGATGGTAAATTTATGTAAAGAAATTCATTTCACAAGGAGAGGACTTAAAAGTGATCGTACCTAGCCGGTATTGCGGCAGACTGAAAAGATGCGTTTTCGGAACTTACGCTTAGGTACGTTACGATAGCAATTGTCAAATACTAACCAATAAAAATTTAAAGATTTCACCGTTAATGTCATCGGTTAATTTTGACTTTTACTATCGTGTCGTAAGCGTAACACTATCGTGAATTATTCGTGCTTGAGGCACTGACGGGGGCGGTTATATTGTGCTTGAGACTGACTCTAATGTGTGCTAAGCTCTCAGGTCTTTAAGGCTTTTAGTTCGTGGCTATAAGTATCGCTAGAGAACGCGAGATTGCTTGCCAATGTGACTATGAATATAGTTATATAGTGAATATACTCACTATACAAAAATAAGGATATCTATTTTAGAGAAACACATCTGTCATTCATAATGTATCAAATGACCAAAGCATTGATTTCTCTGAGCATGTGTGGATCTCCGAATTGATGTATCTGTATATAGTTTATGCTAAAATGATGTAGATAGTTATATATAATGCTGAAGAAACATTCAATTGATGTTTTCTGGCAATATTTTGTAGAATACTCTGACAAAATAAAGAGGTTTTGGCCAATTCATGGCAACCAAGATTTTTTTAATGCATATTTGCTTTTAGAAAATGTTTAAATGTTTCAAAAAACTTGCAATTTGAATCAGGACAAAGAGAATTTCTACTTCTGAGCGTCAGTAAAACATTTTTTAAAGGATTATTGTCAGCTATGACATTTGCATCTGAATAAGTTAAATGTATTTTAAAATTTTCATGCATACCTATATGCATTAACAGAACCAATACATTTTATATCTTATATTTTTGAACATAAGATAGGAAATCAATAATTTTATCATGTTTTTCTGACTAATCTAAGTGCGTGTAATATGACACGTCTAGAGAGAAATACCTTAAGGTTAGTTATATGCAAAATTTTGCCAGAATTTACAATCCTAGGTAAATTTGTAAAAATAGACTCAAATCTAGACAAAAAATCAATCCCGTATGATAAACGCCTGTCTACACCAGTTTAAAAATAGTGAATCCTAAATAAAAATCCCAAGTTGATATTAGAATATGAAACTATAGGGTATTGGAGCGCTTGATGCTTAGGTAGCAGTTTCAGAAGTCGTCAAAATTTCAACTTAGACATATCTAGGCAAAAGCTGTTATATCGTTCAACACTGCCCTTTTACGAATTAAGAACCTATGTAGTATTTGTTCTGCTGAGCTTTAGCACAAATCAGTAACTTTAAGATATTTTCTATAAACTGTATGAAATAGGTAGTCTAATATTTCCAAGTCGCGATAGATTGATAGATGTTCTGCTTACGAAGGCTGAGGGGTAAGTCGGGCAAAAATGGTGTTTATAAGTTTGACCGCAATGTATGTCTGTCTGTGGCACCGTAGCTCTTAAACGAGTGATTTGGAAGTGTTTTTTTTTTTATTTGAAAGCTAGTTTCTTGTAGATGGTGCAAATCGGTGCAGCCATTTTTAATGGGGAATGAAAGTGGGTATGAAAAAATCGAAAATCTTCAAATCTACCCAAGTGGGGTAACAAATGAATGTGTATGATATTCAATTCAATGCGTTTATTTCAGCTTAATAAGTAATGATATGTATTTTATAACAAAACATGAGCATCGGGAGTTTTTTTAATTTTAAAAAGTTAAACTATCCGATTGACAACCTTACCCCGTCCGTAGTAAAATTTTGTCCGAATTATCACTCAGCCTTAGTATATTTACTTAGTGATTTTCGATCTTCGTACGTCTTCGTAGAGATAGGCTGTTAATTTGTACTCGTAGATCTAAATGTATAATTCGCGCCGTTACACAATTGGCGAATTATAGCTTTATAAAAAGCTCAAGAACCGCCCATTCTGTAATGGCTCAACTGCTTGAATCTTCTATTAGTCACTTTTGACGACTTCCGAAGTTCTACAAAAACTAATTTATAAATCGTTATCTAAGTAATCGTTAAAAAGCCATTGTTATTTAGGTGCATTGGATTGTATAGTTTGAACTGGATTAATATTCGACGTTACTTTGATCCCATGTAGTTTATGAATGTGTTTTGATTATGAATAGATGATAATGCAAAGACTGTACGGTTATTAGGATAAGGTTGAATTCACGCGAGCAGTTTGTAAAGAATTCATTTTGAGCTTTGACACTTCTTACAAAGATACCTTCCTCATCAACTATTTTTACTGTACCCATCTTCAATGAAGTCAAAATATATAACACTCTATTTAATGCGACGGTGATGTGTCAGTGCAATCGATGTAGGTTGAGTTACAATTGTTTAATAAAATCAGTCGCTTCGTCGCCACTCCGTCAAAGGCATAGCTAAAGGAGGTTGATGAAGATGTCTTTAAGTATGTAACATCTAAATGCATTCTCATAATTTAATGCATCTTATCTACGCGCTTAGTTAAGATATTGTGTCATAGTACCTCGTCTCGTCGATGCGTAATCGCTCCGCGCAATGTTAGTGCTACACGCGTAGCGTACGTACTTCTGGAATGCATAATAATTGCTACGCGTTGTGCCTCTACGTGCGTAGTTCAACCTCGCCGATGCATAATCGCTACGGGCAGTTTCAGTGCTACGCGGGAGGTGCATGTTTAATTGCTACACATAACACCTCTACGTGCGTATTACTACCTCGCCGATGCATAATCGCTACGCACAGTATTAATGCTACGCGGGTGGTGAATGTATAATTGCTACGCATAACACCTCTACGTGCGTAGTTAGTACTACCTCGCCGATGCATAATCGCTACGGACAGTTTCAGTGCTACGCGGGAGGTGCATGTATAATTGCTACACATAACACCTCTACGTGCGTATTACTACCTCGCTGATGCGCATAGAGTGCTATGCGTGCACTACGCGTGCAGTATTACATCTGTGATGCATTCTTGCTACGCGTAGCACCTCTACGTACATAGTCACCAATGCATTGATTACCGCGTAACGTTAGTGCTACGTAAACGCAACTCAAACTACAGATTTCTTATTCATTTACAAATAAAACTAACTAACTTTTTCATATTGATTTACAAAAAGTTTTTTTTTTTTTTTCAAAAATTACATGATTTATTGGAGTGTATGCAATGTAATGTGGCTTAGGCCAAGCCTTATAGTTCGGAATCGGGACAGGAGCGTGCTATTTAGGGCATAATGTTTTGTACTCATAAATGTAAATAAAATAGTATTAAGAACCTGCTTGCTGATCATTCGCTATTAATTTTGCTTTGGTACAGTCAGCGACAAAGATAGATGAGGAAGCAGATTTAGGCTCGTATTCTGTCTGTAACAGCGCAGCATAGATCTATATATATATATATATATCAATGATAAATGTTATAACATCCCTATTTGTGCCACTCACGTTCAGTTGTGGCGAAGCAATAGATTCAATGTCATTTTTTCAACAAAAATAAACCCTTTTGAAATACCTATGCTTGAATCTCGATTCAGTTCGAGTCCAATTTCTGAATTCGCTAAAGCTTAGTTTAGTTAAGTAAGTACAATAAGATAAACAGAAAACACAAAATGGTCTGTAGGTAACGACTATTTGTAATAACTGATATCAAACCCGAGGCAAGATAGCATTGGGTATGAGGCCATTGATTCCATAAAAGATGATTGAAAAGCGTCGTTCACGGGGTCAATAGGCACTTACGTTACTACGTACGGCCTGTAATGCCTATGCGGAAATATAGCATTTAAATTCTCGAATTGTCAATCTGTTTTTGGCGCTGACCGTACCAATTTGAATCATATTTCCAAATTGACTGGCCTCATAGCTCAGTTGGTAGTAACTCTGCCTTCTGCGCTAAAGGTCGCGGGTTCGATTCCCGCACTGGACAAACATTTGTGACTAACACAGATGTTTGTTCTGTGTCTGGGTGTTAAATATATATCTATTATGTATATCAGTCTCTGGTACCCATAGTACAGGCTATGCCTAGTTTGGGATCAGTTGACCGTGTGAATATGTTCGGAATATTTATTTATTTTATTTATAGACAAAAAAATACAATGATTGCGTATCGTCATTGAACAGTTTTAATTTAATATGAGGCCTAAAATCTGAAATACTGGTGAAAGACAATATCTATCAATGTAGTAGGCCCCTGTTTTGCTAAAGCACGAAATACTAATAGATTATGTACATACATAAATGTTATTGATTTGTTATCTAATATGGTATTGCTGGGCAGTCTGGGATAGTTACCTTAAAGCGTAGGCATCGTAATGTAGTTGTCATGGTAACTCCACATCTCCATGGCAACTACGCTGCACTTGTTATTACGCATTTTGCGTAACTACCCCGGACGCAGGCCTCTGTTTGCATAACGCCAAGGAAAATAAAAATGTCAACCGAAAATCGTACTTTTTTTCGTTTCTCAATCCTTTACCTAACATCTAGGTATCTACTCATAACTTAGTAAGTAGGCACCAAATCGAAATATTTGCCTCACTTTACCTGCCTTACTGCATTTAATACTCAGAGGTTACTGGTCTTTCAATCCGCAGGTCGTTGGTTCAAACCCGGTCGTGCACCAATAGATTCTCCATTCGGAAAATTTATGTCCGCTTTACTAGTGCTCTCAAACGGTGAAGGAAAACATCGTGAGGAAACTGGCATGTCCCACAACCTAAAAAATTTAAGATATGTGACATGTGCATGACAAGAGCCTCTGTGGCGCTCTTTAATCTTTTCACTCCACTGATTCTTTCATCAACGGTCATAGGCCCTTGTGGGCCACCACACATCAACCATTTCCATTCACCATTCACGTTGGCGACGGTTAACCGACTGTCTAGACTTATTTTTATAGCTGACTGGATAATTATTTTCGTTCAATGGAAATGAGCCCACTTATCTTGGTTAGGTAAGTAGGTACCTACGTCTAAACACCTATCCTAACTGCTGGAAAAAATAATATTTTACAAACTAAAATAGAATTGAAGGCCTATCAGATGCCAGTGTTTTATCAGAAATACACGTTTTAGGTAGGTACATATTTCCAGTTACGATGAACGGACTAAATAATTTAAATATTGGATGTAGGCAGAAACATTTTTCATACATAAATTTATTTATTGAACAGTTCTCTGTATCGAAAAAAAATCATGAAAATTTTTACAGCACCCCATCAGCATCCTCATCAAACTCAAATTTAAAATGTGTTTATTTCAATTAATTCACTAGGATCACGGACTTTTTGGCGGGAACTTGAGAAAGTGATGTTGTGCTCTCAATTTATTTTACAATACTAGTGTTAAATTGAATAATATTATGTGATTATGGTGATGTTTTGCGTAATATTGTTTGAGTAAACCGCACAAATGAAGTGAAATAAAATTATTTTGGAAAATTCAGCTCCTAAAGGGGTGAAATTGGGGTTGAACTTTTGTATGAAAGTCCTATGTTTTTGAAATTGGAGACATCAAAATCGGTATTCAGGTTAAGAGCTATAAGTAATAAGATATCCGTATATGAGTTTTATGAAAAGCAGGCCTTGAGGGTTAATAGTCATCATCACCAACCTGTAGAAGTCCAATGCTGGACCTAGGCCTCCCCAAAGAGTTCCACGACGAACGGTTTTGAGCCTTTTCCATCTTCCGACTTCATATTGTCGGACCATGATGGTGACGGTAACGGTAACGGGACGGTAACGGTTACGGTTAACGTTACGGCTACGGCGAGTACGATGTCGGTGATGGTAGGTAGAAGTAGGTAAATAGCTGCATTATAAGTGTTATTACTTTGGTAAGGATAATGGAAAACAGTCTAGGTAGGTAAACAAACGCGGACGAAGTCGTGAGTGGGACAACTAGTATATATATAAAGGAGTAATGAACTCACTCACGTACTGACAGACTCATCAAGAAATTTCGGAAACTACTGGGCCGAGGAGTCTGAAATTTGGAATTCTTTAAGGGGTGTAAGCGTGCAATAAGAACGGATTTTGCAAAATTAAATTCCTAAAGGGGTGAAATAGGGGTTGAACGGTTGTATGAAAGTGCTATGTATTTGAAGTTAGACATTAAAATCTGTTATCAGTTAATTGGTTAGTTCAAAAATATTAAATACCTATATAAGGTTTTTTGAAAACCAACCCTCGGGGTGTATAAATAGGGGATGAAAGTTTGTATGGGAAGTCCTATGCTTTTAAATTTAGAGACATGAAAATCAGTATTCAGGTTAATCGTTTATTTAAGCACAGTTTGAGAGTTATGCTGACACATAATTACAAAAAAAATAAGATGTGACTATGATGGTGACGGTGATGGTAACGGTGAAAGTGACGGTGACGGTGATGATGACGGTGATGGTAGGTAAAAGTAGGTTAAAAGCTGCATAATAAGTATTAATACTTTGGCAAGTATAATAAAAAATTGTCTAGGTATATAAAGAAACGCGGACGAAGTCGTTACGGGATAGCTAGTTTGTATTAATAAAAGAACATGGCCTTAATGGTGATAAACGCACAAGCCCAAACCGCTGAAGCTATAAAGCTGAAATTTGGACAGTAGCTGCCTTATATGACAAACACATCCACTAAAGAGGGATTTTCAAAATATCAACTCCTAAGAGGGTGAAAAGGGGTTAAAACTTCTGAATGTTAAATCGTATTCCTTGAACCTAAAGATTTGAAACTAACTAAAAATAATGAATGATAGAAATAAGGAAAATTTTATTTTTAGATTTTCAAAACTTAAATGGGTGTAATGAGGTGTCAAAGTTTGTATGAGAAAATATTATCGCATGGAGAGATTCATCTGAAACTTTGTACAAATACTCATAAAGTCAAATAATGAAATACGGACTTGAGGGTTTTTCAAAACTGCCCCTTTCTATCAAGATACGATGCGTGCAAAGCCGCGGGCGTTCGCTAGTATAATCATATAAAATATTATTATAAATATTCATAAAAAATTATGAATTATCAAAATGTTATTCATTCTTGAACTTAGGTATTTTGCTAAGTATCTACCTGACCGACCTACGGAAGCCGCAAATAAGATTCGCCGTTTGTTCTATTTCCAGGCATACCGCCGAGCATGCTGTCAACCGCCGCTAGATCGCTAGTGCAGCTTGGTGATGATCGGGTTGCAAAAAGCCTCCAGCACCTCCTGCTGGTACTCATACTCTTCCTTTTCAGCCAGCTGGTTGGCGTCCATCCACTTGATGGTATCGTTGCACTTCTCGAGGATGATTGTCTTGATGAAGTCGGTGATCTTGTGCCGTAGCTTTTCGTCCTCGATGGTAGACTTCATGTTTAAACAGTACGCTTCCAGGGCGTTCTGTGCCTGGATAGTCTCCTTCTGCTTCTCGTCCTCCTTCTTATACTGCTCAGCCTCCTTGACCAACCGTTCAATGTCCTCCTTGGAGAGACAGATCATGTCGTTGGTGACGGTTATTTTGTTTTTGGTATACTTATCAAAGGCGGAGACGTTGAGCATACCGTTGCAGTCCAAATCAAAAGTGACCTCGATCTGAGGCACGCTGCTGGGCGCCGGGCGGATGCCGGTCAACTCGAACTTCCTAAGGCATTCGCCTTCGAACACCTGGATGAGTATTTCAGACTGGTTGTCCGAGCAGGTGGTAAATACCATAGTCTCACGGAAAGGGATATGAACGTTGCAAGGGAAAAGGCAGATCATCGCTCCTCCGGCGATCTTAATACCGAAGGACACAGGCATAATTTCGAGGAGGAGCATTTCCTTGACTTCCTCAGACTTATCTCCGTTGATGATGGCGGCCTGCACTGCGGCACCGTAGGCCACGGCCTCGTCGGGATTGATAGTTTTGTTCAATTCTTTGCCGTCGAAGAAGTCTTGCAACATTATCTGTACCTTAGGGATACGGGTGGAGCCTCCAACAAGAACAATATCATGGACCTGAGACTTGTCCATATTGGCGTCGTGCAGGGAATCTTTGACTAGCTCCATGGTGGAGCGAAAGAGGTCGTCATTAAGCTCTTCGAAACACGCGCGGTTGATTGACGAGTAGAAGTCGATACCCTGGAAGAGAGAATCAATTTCGATGCTAGCCTTGGTGATGGATGAGAGGGTTCTCTTCGCGCGCTCGCAAGCGATACACAGACGACGAAGCGCCCTCTTATTAGTAGCGAGGTCCTTGTTGTATTTACGCTTGAACTCCTGGACGAAGTGGTTGACCATGCGGTTATCAAAGTACTCTCCTCCTAAGTGGCTGTGTCCGGCGGTGGACTTGATTTCGAAGATGTCGTTCTCTATGGTCAGGACCGTCACGTCGAAGGTACCACCGCCCAGATCGTAAACAAGGACGTTACGTTCTCCCTCTTCTTTCTTGTATAAGCCGTACGCTAACGCGGCGGCGCTCGGTTCGTTGATGATTCGGAGTACATTCAGGCCTGAGATGGTACCAGCATCTTTTGTGGCCTGTCTCTGGGAGTTGTTGAAGTGCGCCGGAACTGCGATTACCGCGTTCTGCACAGTTTTGCCAAGGTAGGCCTCGGCGGTTTCTTTTATCTTGGTGAGCACCATGGAACTAATCTCTTCAGGGAAGAAATACCTGTTCTCGCCTTTGTACGAGACCTGGATCTTTGGTTTGCCTCTATCACTGACAACCTCGAAAGGCCACTGTTTCATGCCATCTTGGACGGTAGCTTCTTCAAACTTGCGGCCGATAAGACGTTTAGCATCTGTAACAAACAATACAAACATGATGGGTTTGTAGAAACTGTAACTCTTCCTTGCAATAATAGAATTGAAGTAGTTCCTTATGGTACTGGTACCTTCATTATATGTTCAGGATACTGTATTCATCATCATTATCATCTGCTCGAGGGAATTCTTCCACTCACAAACTCAAAATCACTTCAAATTGCTAATTCTGAGAGCTACATAATTTCTACGGATTTTCTCATTTCTGATTTTATCAGATAGTGAAACTCCCGCGCATAGCCTTAGCCCGTTGTGTGACTTTGAGCTTATGTACTAGGCATATGGTTAGTAACCAAGTCTTAGTGTCGTATGTCATTACTGGCAATACTCACTGTTTGTAGACTATCGTCTTGTGGCGGTGCGGCATCTGCGACGAGAAGATATGACGTAGTTTGGCAAGCGCTGCCGACTTTCTCGTTGTCCACAAACGCTACACATAATGACTGATTATAATCTTTCAGTCTTCTGTATAATCTACTGAAGCTTATGGATGTGGTCTACGGTACTAAAGCCTTTGCAAAACCCGGCCTGTTCGGGCGGCTGGAAGTCGTCGACCTTACGAGCAAGACGATTGTTCTCAAAAAGTTTTAGAAACTTTTAGACTCAGCAGCAAAATGGGCCTATGTTTATGAGTGTGTCACTTTTCTTGAAAAACAGTACCACAACTCTCATGTTCATCGTCTCTGGTGTGACCACCCCAGAAGGTCTGAAGTTATTCCGTCCTCCCCCGGTGCCGTCCAGATATGAATTTAGTTGCCTATTTAACTAAGATAGTAAATTTTAAAAGTAAGAATCTACCTGCTTAACTATCTGAACGTGACTTTAACGAGATATATTTTGATTTTGCGTCTCAAAGCCTTAGTCTCAAGGTACCTAGGGTACCCAAACATCGTGAAGAAGGTACAATTTTACTATAGCCTTGAAGTCGTTAACTCCCACCTGTTCTGTTGACAAAACTACTGGGATTTTTTCCCCCATTAGTTCTGTGACTTAAAAGACATAGACCTCCCCTAGACATAGATTAGACATAGACCTCCCCTAGACATAGACTAGACATAGACCTCCCCTAAAGAGCTGTGAAATTTGCGGTAAGTCGGTGGATGGAGAAGGCACAAGACCGTTCGTTCTGGAACTTAGGTACTTACTGAAAATTGTGTTGGGGTTGATTACAGCCTGATTCTTGGCTGCATCACCGATGAGGCGATCGGTGTCTGTGAAGGCGACATACGAGGGCGTGGTCCTGTTGTACTGGTCATCAGCAATGATCTCCACCTTCCCATGCTGGAACACTCCAACGCAGGAGTAACTGGTCCCTAAGTCGATACCTATAGCGGGTGCTCCGGCAGACATCTGCAATAATCAAACTTGACCTTAAGTGAGGAAAGTTTTGGTATGTGATGGAGTTGCCAACTTGAACAGCAAAATAACTCAAGAACCCCAACTAAAGTAGGTAAGGTAATTTGCCAAGTCCAAGACTAAATGGTTTCCCATTAGGTCATGGCTTGTCCCGTATGGAATACTCAATACTGCAAATATGGGCATGTGCCTAATGCTCGGACAAGCCTCTGATTACCCCCTAAGACTTGTACTTCAAGGATCTGTTCACCTGGAGATCTGAGAGGATGCCCAACCATTCTTGGTGATAAAAGTCGTGAGTCTATTTCTTTCTCTTTTTCAGACTTCTTCTTCTCTTCTTGTCACTGATTCTTTCTTGGTCATCCTGTATTAGGTGCTTATGAACGTCGATGAAAGAATCAGTGTAGTGAAAGGATTAAAGTGTGCCTCTTAGGGCCTCTTTTCATGCACAACGTTAGTTTTTTCAGACTAACTTACCAAGTCATCTCTGATGTTCTCATCGCATTCCATTTTTTGGATGTCATCTACGGGTGTAGCATTGCTGGTGGATGCAGGTGTTGGAGGAGATGATGGATGATGCTGTCGAGGCGGCGGCGATTCCTTCCTTTCATTACTTCCGCGCTTGTATTGTCCGTGTGGGGAACGGCTCCTACAACGGGCCTGACTAGATACATTCTCTTGGCAATCTACGAAAAAAAATGAATTATTCCAAAAATCCCCACGAAGCTGCCCCACATTTGTGAAATAAAATTCCCTTAAAAGTCAGACTTTAACTAGTAGATATCAAAAAATCTAATCAAAATCAAATCAAAATAATTTTATTTGGAACAAAGAACAAATTTTACAATTTAGAAACAATAGGAACACGTTGGTATACTGCATTAGTTAAATTAAAAACTGTATCGCAGTTTCCAGCGCCCACCTCCCGTACAATAGATTGGGTTAATGTTCCGATAAAGTACATAAAAGGCGTAAAGTAAAAAAAAAGTACAATAATATTAATATTGCTTACATAATGCGTGACTTAGGGCTACGTCTATTTAACTGAGTATATAATGATCATTGTTAAATACATTTAGATGACCTAACGCACGCCCGGCGCCGCGCGCCTTACGAAAACGCGTTTGTTAGCGCATGCCCGTATTTAGGGGAAGCTTGAGGGTTCAAATCCTATCTCAGTCAAAAAAATCTAAAGAAACCTACATATTGATTAAAAGACTTGCCCGAGTTGTCATGGTGATTTTTCCCCGTCACTCGTTTTTCCAGTTCTCTTAACCGCGTAGATAAGTCGTTCAGCACCCCATCGTGATTTTTTCCAGAGAATTCATCCATTTTTTTGTTGCCTAAAAATTAAATTTATCTACTGTTATTAATAAAATTAATTACGAATTAAACGCACCGGTAGGTTTTTTTTCTTGTTACATTTAGTATGTACCATCTTTTCCACATGTAATTGCAATAAATATACTTCTTCTTTTATGAAATCGGAACTAAAACAATAAAATTAACAAGGTACCTATGTATTTTCTTCTAATTTTTCTATCTCTTTTTTTAGAATACCTTGCATTGGATTAGAGTATTACATAAATAACGTTATAATAGTAGATTATGCAATAAGGGCTTAAAGTAGTGTATTATGTCCTGGGCGCTATATTGAACCCCGAGAACGAGGGATTCTATGGTTAACTCCCGAGCAGAGCGGAGCGAAGGAGTTAAGGCAAGAATCCTGAGTGGGGTGAGGGGTTGAGGGGTTCAAGATCGCCCAAGACAAATACACATTTAAGCCCGCAATGCATACTCTACTTTTTATACTTTCTGCGAGGCAATTGAAAACAATGACTGTTAAGTAGAAAGAAATTATTTTTCTGGAAGTAAGTTTCCAACTATACCAGAGGCTAAAGATTGTATGCATTCTGGAGTAGAAAAAAAAATATGAAAATATCGATTATTCTATCAACAAAAAGAAATAAGATTAGCGAAATAACTAATTTTATTTCTTTTTGTTGATAGAATAACCCCCTTTCGGGATGGTATACATGTTATGAATCACCTTGTATACATAGGTAATTGAAATCATCATTTTAATTATAAGAATATTAGATATTTATCTTATATATAATGCCAAGTACCTACCGTAACGAATTGGTTTGTTAGTTAGGAAGGTAGGTACCTACTTAATTCCAGAATTACGATTTTGCATACAAATTAAGATTTCATCCCTTTTCATCACTTAATTCAGACTACATAGGTACAGTTTTGGTGTATATGAGTACAGTTTTGGCCCCGCACCCGATTGACCGACGACATTGTGAATATTACAGGAAGTCGGTGGATGGAAAAGGCTCAAGACCGTTCGTCGTGGAACTCTTTAGGAGAGGCCTGTGTCCAACATTGACTTCTACAGGCTGATGATGATGAGGTACCTGCGTCATTATAAACAATTACCTACCGTTTATTGCGGGTGTGTCTAATGAACCACTGTATCTACTCGACACACCCACACACCCGCGCCCCAGGGCACCGATTCTCGTGTTTAGTTTTACGTCAAATTCGACATAGAGGTACCTATTAAGATCGTTGAAAAAAGATAGCGGATCTCTAAATATTACTTTGCTATTCCGATAATTTCACCTGTAGACATCAGAACCTGTATACCAAAATTCTTCTTCTCCCGAGCGATAGACATAGCTACCTGTTAAGATCGTTGAAAAAAGATGGCGGATCTCTAAATATTACTTTGCTATTCCGATAATTTCACCTGTAGACATCAGAACCTGTATACCAAAATTCTTCTTCTCCCGAGCGATAGACATTATCATCTCTGTGTCTGTGAAAAGTGAATAGTTTACCGTTTTTGTATGGAGTCACGAAAAGCGCCCCTACAAAAACCGGTAAGCTATCTATTGACTTTTCACATATCACGTCTCACTCATGAGCATTTATGAATCGGGCTTCTGGCCCCCAATTCTACTAATTCAATGACTTGAAAATGATAATTGAATGTTGATGATCGCACCATTATCATTCAGTTGCGACTGTCACCACCTTCGTTTCTTTGATTTCATTGGTTAATTGGTTTGACAATGACTGCCATTGATATACGACTGTGATAGCAGAATACCAAAAGTGTCAAAAGTGGCAATTTTGCCATTGAACCATTGTCATTTTGAAGCCATTTCATTAGTAGAATTGGGCCCCTGTTCCCTTGATTAGAGATTCACGTCAAACTCGGCATCATTATTATACATAGTTAGTAGGTATAGGCTAGTCTATATATTATGTTATCTGTGGTATAGGTATGTAATGTTGTGTTGAGCCGACATAACGGTTAGGTAGTGTCATTTTTGAGCCTCACCTAGTTCGATCGGCACCACACTGAAGCTTTAAATTCCATTTTGTGAAAAAGGATCATCGAAAAAAAGGATAGGCACCAAGCCGTGTTTGTTGCCTGATTCTTCTAGGCTTGGTCGCGAGGAACAGGCATAGCTTCACCTAGTTTCTAAGACGTTTCAAAATCATCCTAGTGATTTTATTGAAATAAATGCCTTTTTACTTTGACTTTGATTCATTATTAACAAAAATTTACAATGATACCTGCTGTTGTTAATGTGCTTAGGGTGGATTCGACCAAACGCTATGTTATACCAGATTAACAATCCCTGGGATAACTCCCTGGAAAACAGGCTTACTCTAGAGTAATTAGTCATTTTATTCTATGGATAAGACTTTAGCCTAAAACGTCAAATAAGTACATTTCTCCGACATTTAAAATTTTCGTAAATTATTATTATTCATTTATTTCAGATCATGTCCATATTAAAGTTACAAATAATAATTACTTAATTAATTACATAAACTCACACATTACACAAAATTAAAATAAAATCAAATAAAAACACATCAAATAAAAATAACTCAATAAAATAAAATAAAATAAATAAATAAAATAAAAAAATAAAATTAAAACAAAAGTAAAACAATTATCGAAAATTTTAAATGCGCAGACGCTGAGATGTGGCCGTTTTTAGATAGTTAGTTTTTAGAGATATCATTTTATGTTGTGTTATGTTTGTATTTATTGGTAGCAAAATAAACGTTTTCTTGACTAATTGAAAACAAACGGGTGTTTATCGCGTAGGTACTTTATTTTAAATTTTCCCGACGTTTCGTCTGTGTTGCAAACAACAACACCCGTTTGTTTTTTCAATCAGTCATGTATAATGATCGCGATAGTTTGAAAAATACTAAACGTTTTTCTATTCTATTCTAAAATGGAACATAATATCATTGGTATCTCTTGCTTGCGAAATATAAATCCGCAACTGTATAATCACCATATAGGAGGAGTCGCATGTTACCGAGAATACAAATGAATTCTTGTAATTTTACTAATACTATTAATAATAATATTAGTATGTATGGAGTAACTTTGAAAGATAGAGTGAGGAACAGTGTGATAAGAGAGCGTTGTGGGGTGAAAGAAGACGTAGTGATGAGGATTGAGAAAGGTATGCTGAGATGGTTTGGTCATGTTATCGTTTCTCTATATTTTTCGTTCTCTGTTTTTTGTTCCGAAATAAAAGTTATTTTGATTTGATGTAGAGAGAATGAACGAAAGAAGATTGACGAAACAGGTGTATAAGGCGAGTGTGAATGGGACCGTGGGAAGGGGAAGACCTAGGCGTACCTACGTTTAGTGACCAAATCGGTGACGTTTTGGAAAAAGGCCAGGTCATGAGTACCCTAAACCGACGAGCATGTATGAGGAATGTGATGAGAGTGAATGAAGCAAAAGAGGTATGTCAGGAGACCACGGTTTTGCGACCACGGTAAACCGTGGTCTCTGCCTACCCCTCTGGGAAACAGGCGTGATTTTATGTATGTATGTACATTAATACATTTTGCTTTATACATATTATTATCTCGAAGACAATCTTTATTTTCCAAGAATTGGGGAAAAGGGGTGTATGGACGGCACTGGGGCGACGCGGCGGCGGCGGCGCCGCGTGCTAAAAAAAATTCAAGGACAGGATGACGCAATCCACTCGGGGGGCCGCACTGGGCTGAGTGAATATTGTCTATAGGAGTAACTAGTAGGTATTTAGATAAAACCGTTCTCATTCGGTAATTTTCAAATCAAATTTAGAGTAGGTTTAGGTAAAATAAATCACACAAACTTTGGAACTCCGTTGTAGCTACTTACCAACCCTCTGACCCTCTGTTATGGGTACCTACTCTTAGGTGAGTAACAAGTTTCAAAGTATGGTAGAGAAATATAGTTTTTATGTTTTAACAAACCTACCTAATACCGATGTGAATTGAGTAAAGATTATGTTTGGGTAGGTAGGTAGGTATATTGAAACTAACTATTATTAGATTGGATGAAAACGTTGACTTACCTAAACTGAGTTTCCTGTGTGATGTTAATCCTCTAAATTCTGTCGTGTTATTTATCAGCTTGCCATAAGTACAAACTCGGCAAACGTGCGCAATTGACGGCTTCTTCTCACGGAATAACTAAATATTATAGCCAAATTCCTCGCCGCGCGCCGATTCATTTGAGTCCCATACCTACCATAACAAAAATGATAAGTATGTAGGTAACCTAACCTAACTACCACTGTAACACAGGAAGCACAATTCAAGCCTTATCGGTCGGTGGAACGGTACCACAATGATTTATTGGTTTGAACGACTGAAGAACGCGAGCAATGAAGCACACTGCGATCGTGAGGTCGCCGTAAAGGGTTCCATCTGAAAACCAGCGCCGCTACACTTCGTGTGCGGCATCAATGCTGAGATGGAACCATTTTTGGCTCACGCATGCATCGGCACGGACTAATGAATACCCTAGTTTTGTTACTTCCTACCTTTTGTATTGTAACCTGTACCTTGTCTTTTTTATTTTTTTTACTTTATTAGTTTGTGCTGTGCTTGTGTGTCCAAAATAAATGTATTTTCTTTCTTTCTTTTAACATAGGAGTCTCTCTAGCCTAGTAGTATGTAGTACCTAGCTCTAGTATTATGTTATCTGTGCTCTAGCTAAGCTACTCATAGGCTTTCAGCTTAAAGGAGCCATTTCATTCTGGGCCTGGTCCATGTACACTACATAGAAAAATTAGGAAAAAATAGGAGATTACAAGAAAAATACAATTTCATTAATTTGAAGACAAATACGATGGTACAAGAATAGTTATTCTGGTAAGTTTTTTACTATATGAACACTATTTGAAGGCCGCCATGTTGGTTTATAATTGGCGTTTGACATGACATTGACATATTTTCATGTCATGTTGGTTGATTTGATGTTTTTGTGTTGTCAGATAAATGTAGGTTGTCAAAATGACATTTCACGCACGTCCATCCACCATATTTTTGTAGCGCTGTGTGTTGCTCTCTTTGTCGAAGAAAATCATAATGTACCTTAGAACGAAGTCAATTTAAATAAAATAACCAATTAAATACGTTTACTTATTGATTAGCCATATTTTAGAGTAGTGTACACAGTGCAGGCCCAGGCTCCATATATTGATGAAACGTCTCTTTTAACAGTAGGTACACCCAGTGTAGGACTTACGGCCGATAGGACGTTTAGCATCTATAACAAACAATAAAAACATGAAGAAACTGCAACTCTTTTTTGAAAAACAGCCTCTAATGTGTGGTAATAGGGGATGAAAGTTTATATGGGAAGTCCTATGTTTTTGAAGTTAGGGTCTTCAAAATCGATTATTAGGTTAAACAGTTCAAAATAATAAAAAAACAACCCTCAGGGTGTGTAAATAGGGAATGAAAGTTTATTGGTATGGGAATTCTTTGTTTTATAAGACTAACTAGACTATTATTATAACTATGTACCTACCAGATGATTTTATAGAAAACTAGCATACGCCCGCGCCTTTGCTCGCGTGCTATCTTGACAAAAAGGGGGCAGTTTTGAAAAACCCTTAGATACGTATTTCATTATTTGACTTTATGAGTATTTGTAATTTGTACCAAGTTTCAGATACATCTCTCCATGCGTTAAGATTCTCCGATACAAACTTTGACATCTCATTACACCCTTTTAAGGGGTATTTTTGAAAATCTAAAAATACTGTTTTTCCTTATTTCTATCATACATTGTTTTCAGTTAGTTTAAAATCTGTAGGTTTAAAGAATACGACTTTTCATCTCATCTCTTAGGGGTTGATATTTTGAAAATCCTTCTAAGTGGATGTGTTGGCATATAAGGAAGCTACTGTCCAAATTTCAGCTTTATAGCTTCAGCGGTTTGGGCTGTGCGTTGATCGTACGTTGAGGCCTTGTTCTTTTATATAAACAGATAAAAGCTTTTTATTATTATTACTATGTGATTGAAATTTGGCACGCAGGTTCTTCAAAGAGAGTAAACATTTAGGCAAAGGTTTATCTTTGAAATAATAAAACATACTCAAGTCAAAGTCAATAGGCATTTATTTCAATAAAATCACTAGGATCACTTTGAAACGTCTTAGAAACTAGGTGAAGCTATGCCTGTTCCTCGCGACCAAGCCTACAAGAATCAGGCAACAAACACGGCTTGGTGCCTATCATTTTTTTCGATGATCCTTTTTCACAAAATTGAATATAAAGCTTCAGTGTGGTGCCGATCGAACTAGGTGAGGCTCAAAAGAAAAGTAATCTAATTATAATCCTTAATATAGATAAGATAATAGCTAATAAGAGCTTATAAAAATGTGAAAAAAAAAGAAGACAAATGTGAGCTTCAACAAATGATCTAAGGGCAGCACACGCTACACTTGATGAAATATGTACCTATTGCTTATATAAAATTAAATAATACTTAAAATATGATGCAAGCAAAAACTGTAAAGACACTGCAAAATGGCATTTTAGCTGTCGAGGGGCAGAGCGACTTCAGGCCATGCGGTTTTATCATTTATATAATCATTTAGTTTATAGTACGCTTTCTTAATAAGATTACTACTACTACTACTTATTACTACTTGAAATATGGCAAGTAGGTTTTCCAGAGGGTACAGTATTGTGTAGTAGTTTCGGCTTAGCCTTCTGTCGGTCCACTGCATGCCGAGAGAGCATTCAGACGATGAACAGTTTGTCGATCTAGTGTTTTGTCGGTCTCACTAAAAGTCGGGATAGCGTTCTGTCGGGATAAATTGCTTCGGTTTAGTGTTCTGTCGGTCGATAAAATGAACTGTCGGTCTAGTGCACGTTGTTTGTCTGTGGAGATCGTGTGGTACAATCTCTTCATCCACAGACCTCCCGCAGTCTTCACAATGTCGTCGGTCCGTCGGGTGGGGAGGATTTCAACAGTGCGTCGTCCGATTCGTGGTCGCCATTTATTTACATTTGAAACCTTTATTAACCTTCAAGACCTTTCGAATGAAGGTTATTTAAGACCTTTCGATGATCTTCCACACGATGGAGTATGCAAATTAAAACTTTCCCACTACATATAATGCATTGCAGGGGAGGTAGCTACTCTGAAATCTTTATCTCATTGTCTAGACTTTAATTTCAGACTCCAGAGCCTAGTAGTTTCCGAGCTTTCGTGATGAGTCTGTTAGTGAGTGAGTGAGTGAGTGGACTACTCCTTTATATATATAGATTACTTAGGTGAGATGTAAATTTAAACGAGATGGATGAGGACTAAAATTATGTAAAAATTATGTACTTACATTTTGCAAAACTTGACGCATTGACAGTCAATTAAAATATTTTCTTTTTTCTAAAAAATGTAAATGAGCATGTAATTTTTTATTGTATATTAGATTAAGGGCTGTGGGTTTTGTTAAATAAATAAATGGAGGAGGTAGGGCACAGCGAGATTTTCTCGTTCTAAATTGGAGCCTTACAGAAAATCGCAGCCAAATAACAGTATTTGTTTCAAATAGTGTTGTGTTCCTGCGGTGAGTAAGGTTGCCAGAGCTCTTTAATAATAATAATAATATAATAATAATTATTCATTTATTTCAGACAGTAAAGTTACAGGTCTTATTTAAATTATTCTACAGTCCATATCAATATAGGTATACCTACCTTAAAACTAACATGGAAAACTTAAATAACAAAAATATGCACCTGAACTAAGGTACCTGACGCTACTGACTGATGATTGGCCGCAAATAAGATTCAAATCATTTATTCTATTTCCAGGCATACCGCCGAGCATGCTGGCAACCGCCGCTAGATCGCTAGTGCAGCTTGGTGATGATCGGGTTGCAAAAAGCCTCCAGCACCTCCTGCTGGTACTCATACTCTTCCTTTTCAGCCAGCTGGTTGGAGTCCATCCACTTGATGGTGTCGTTGCACTTCTCGAGGATGATTGTCTTGATGAATTCGGTGATCTTGTGCCGTAGCTTTTCGTCCTCGATGGTAGACTTCATGTTTAAACAGTACGCTTCCAGGGCGTTCTGTGCCTGGATAGTCTCCTTCTGCTTCTCGTCCTCCTTCTTATACTGCTCAGCCTCCTTGACCAACCGTTCAATGTCCTCCTTGGAGAGACAGATCATGTCGTCGGTGACGGTAATTTTGTTTTTGGTATACTTATCAAAGGCGGAGACGTTGAGGATGCCGTTGCAGTCCAAATCAAAAGTGACCTCGATCTGAGGCACGCTGCTGGGCGCCGGGCGGATGCCGGTCAACGCGAACTTCCTAAGGCACACGCCTTCGAACACCTGGATGAGTATCACAGACTGGTTGTCCGAGCAGGTGGTAAATACCAGGGCCGCACTGAAAGGGATAGCAGCGTTGCAATGGAAAAGGCAGATCATCGCTCCTCCGTCGATCTTAATACCGAAGGACACAGGCGTAATAGCGAGGAGGAGCATATCCTTGACTTCCTCAGACTTATCTTCGTTCAAGATGGCGGCCTGCACTGCGGCACCGTAGGCCACGGCCTCGTCGGGATTGACAGTTTTGTTTAACTCCTTACCGTCGAAGAAGTCTTGCAACATCATCTGTACCTTGGGGATACGGGTTGAGCCTCCAACAAGGACAATATCATGGACCTGAGACTTGTCCATATTGGCCTCTTGCAGAGAATCTTTGACCAGCTCCATGGTGGAGCGAAAGAGGTCGTCATTAAGCTCTTCAAAACACGCGCGGTTGATTGACGAGTAGAAGTCGATACCCTGGAAAAGAGAATCAATTTCGATGGTAGCCTTGGTGATGGATGAGAGGGTTCTCTTCGCGCGCTCGCAAGCGATACACAGACGACGAAGCGCCCTCTTATTAGTAGCGAGGTCCTTGTTGTATTTACGCTTGAACTCCTGGACGAAGTGGTTGACCATGCGGTTATCAAAGTACTCTCCTCCTAAGTGGCTGTGTCCGGCGGTGGACTTGATTTCGAAGATGTCGTTCTCTATGGTCAGGACCGTCACGTCGAAGGTACCACCGCCCAGATCGTAAACAAGGACGTTACGTTCTCCCTCTTCTTTCTTGTATAAGCCGTACGCTAACGCGGCAGCGCTCGGTTCGTTGATGATTCGGAGTACATTCAGGCCTGAGATGGTACCAGCATCTTTTGTGGCCTGTCTCTGAGAGTTGTTGAAGTGCGCCGGAACTGCGATGACCGCGTTCTGCACTGTTTTGCCAAGGTAGGCCTCGGCGGTTTCTTTCATCTTGGTGAGCACCATGGAACTAATCTCTTCAGGGAAGAAAGACCTGTTCTCGCCTTTGTACGAGACCTGGATCTTTGGTTTGCCTCTTTCACTGACAACCTCGAAGGGCCACTGTTTCATGCCATCTTGGACGGTCACTTCTTCGAACTTGCGGCCGATAAGACGTTTAGCATCTATAACAAACAATACAAACATGAAGAAACTGCAACTCTTCCTAGCAATAATGGACTTAAAGTATGTAGTTCCTTAAAACACTGGTACCATCATTATATGTTCAGACACTGTAGTCATCATCATTATCATCAGCTTGAAGTCTTCCACTACCTATCACTTCTATTCACTACAAATTGCTAATTCTGAGAGCTATATCGATGACCATGGTAAGTTCTTCTACGGATTTCCTCATTTCAAAATACCCTTGAATGGTATCATTCCCAACATGTACCGACCGGCATGGATGCAGCATAAGCATTTTATATGATATTTGTCTTGCCTATGTTCATTTTAAAACCGACTGTTGGGAGGTCTCTGAGCATTGTGCCGAGGTCCTCAAGTGATTGTGATGCCTGCTATGATGCCTGCCTATACTCTGTATGGAAAAAAAATCTTGAATATTTTTGCAATACCTCATCATCATCATCATCAAGTTCAAATTCAAAAGGTGTTTATTTCAATAAAATCACGAGCTTAATGCACGGGAGACTCGTAGAGCTGCGTCGTCGGTACCTGAGAACGCAGCAGAAAATTCTGGCTTGTCCGTGAGGTAGCGCACTTTTTCTGACATGAGGGCTTTTTCTTCTTCTTGCTTTCTTTCTACTTCAATGAAGCCCTCCTTGTCTACTTGTACCTTGGGACAAGGCGCAATTCTGTGAACTGGTTCGCATATAAGCCTTCCTGATTTTTCTAGGCTTGGTCGCGCGAGGAACAGGCTGAGCTTTACCTAGTTTCTAAGACGTTTCAAAGTGATCCTTGTGATTTTATTGAAATAAACGCCTTTTGACTTTGACTTTGACATTGATGAAGCCCACTCCTGAAAATAGGCTTCCCTCAAAGAGTGCCGCGAAGAACGATCTTGAGCCTTCTTCATCCACAGACCTCCCGCAACCTTCACAATGTCGTCGGTCCGTCGGGTGAGGGGGATTTCAACACTGCGTCGTCCGATTCGTGGTCGCCATTCAAAAACCTTTATTAACCTTTAAGTCCTTTCTATAATCTTCCACACGATGGAGTATGCAAATTAAAACTTTCCCACTTCATATGCATTACAGGATTTACAGGGGAGGTAGTTAACTACTCTGAAAAATCTTTATCTCATTGTTTATACTTTATTACTTAGATTATATATAAAAATTACAAGTTATAAATTATCAAATTTAATATGCATTCTTGAACTCAGGTATTGTGATAAGGTACCTGACGCTGTTGATTGATGTTAGCCGCAAATAAGATTCAAATCATTTATTATATTTCCAGGCATACCGCCGAGCATGCTGGCAACCGCCGCTAGATCGCTAGTGCAGCTTGGTGATGATCGGGTTGCAAAAAGCCTCCAGCACCTCCTGCTGGTACTCATACTCTTCCTTTTCAGCCAGCTGGTTGGCGTCCATCCACTTGATGGTGTCGTTGCACTTCTCGAGGATGATTGTCTTGATGAATTCGGTGATCTTGTGCCGTAGCTTTTCGTCCTCGATGGTAGACTTCATGTTTAAACAGTACGCTTCCAGGGCGTTCTTTGCCTGGATGGTCTCCTTCTGCTTCTCGTCCTCCTTCTTATACTGCTCAGCCTCCTTGACCAACCGTTCAATGTCCTCCTTGGAGAGACAGATCATGTCGTTGGTGACGGTTATTTTGTTTTTGGTATACTTATCAAAGGCGGAGACGTTGAGCATGCCGTTGCAGTCCAAATCAAAAGTGACCTCGATCTGAGGCACGCTGCTGGGCGCCGGGCGGATGCCGGTCAACTCGAACTTCCTAAGGCATTCGCCTTCGAACACCTGGATGAGTATTTCAGACTGGTTGTCCGAGCAGGTGGTAAATACCATAGTCTCACGGAAAGGGATATGAAAGTTGCAAGGGAAAAGGCAGATCATTGCTCCTCCGGCGATCTTAATACCGAAGGACACAGGCATAATTTCGAGGAGGAGCATTTCCTTGACTTCCTCAGACTTATCTCCGTTGATGATGGCGGCCTGCACTGCGGCACCGTAGGCCACGGCCTCGTCGGGATTGACAGTTTTGTTTAACTCCTTGCCGTTGAAGAAGTTTTGCAACATCATCTGTACCTTGGGGATACGGGTTGAGCCTCCAACAAGGACAATATCATGGACCTGAGACTTGTCCATATTGGCGTCGTGCAGGGAATCTTTGACTAGCTCCATGGTGGAGCGAAAGAGGTCGTCATTAAGCTCTTCGAAACACGCGCGGTTGATTGACGAGTAGAAGTCGATACCCTGGAAGAGAGAATCAATTTCGATGCTAGCCTTGGTGATGGATGAGAGGGTTCTCTTCGCGCGCTCGCAAGCGATACACAGACGACGAAGCGCCCTCTTATTAGTAGCGAGGTCCTTGTTGTATTTACGCTTGAACTCCTGGACGAAGTGGTTGACCATGCGGTTATCAAAGTACTCTCCTCCTAAGTGGCTGTGTCCGGCGGTGGACTTGATTTCGAAGATGTCGTTCTCTATGGTCAGGACCGTCACGTCGAAGGTACCACCGCCCAGATCGTAAACAAGGACGTTACGTTCTCCCTCTTCTTTCTTGTATAAGCCGTACGCTAACGCGGCGGCGCTCGGTTCGTTGATGATTCGGAGTACATTCAGGCCTGAGATGGTACCAGCATCTTTTGTGGCCTGTCTCTGGGAGTTGTTGAAGTGCGCCGGAACTGCGATTACCGCGTTCTGCACAGTTTTGCCAAGGTAGGCCTCGGCGGTTTCTTTTATCTTGGTGAGCACCATGGAACTAATCTCTTCAGGGAAGAAAGACCTGTTCTCGCCTTTGTACGAGACCTGGATCTTTGGTTTGCCTCTTTCACTGACAACCTCGAAGGGCCACTGTTTCATGCCATCTTGGACGGTCACTTCTTCGAACTTGCGGCCGATAAGACGTTTAGCATCTATAACAAACAATACAAACATGAAGAAACTGCAACTCTTCCTAGCAATAATGGACTTAAAGTATGTAGTTCCTTAAAACACTGGTACCATCATTATATGTTCAGACACTGTAGTCATCATCATTATCATCAGCTTGAAGTCTTCCACTACCTATCACTTCTATTCACTACAAATTGCTAATTCTGAGAGCTATATCGATGACCATGGTAAGTTCTTCTACGGATTTCCTCATTTCAAAATACCCTTGAATGGTATCATTCCCAACATGTACCGACCGGCATGGATGCAGCATAAGCATTTTATATGATATTTGTCTTGCCTATGTTCATTTTAAAACCGACTGTTGGGAGGTCTCTGAGCATTGTGCCGAGGTCCTCAAGTGATTGTGATGCCTGCTATGATGCCTGCCTATACTCTGTATGGAAAAAAAATCTTGAATATTTTTGCAATACCTCATCATCATCATCATCAAGTTCAAATTCAAAAGGTGTTTATTTCAATAAAATCACGAGCTTAATGCACGGGAGACTCGTAGAGCTGCGTCGTCGGTACCTGAGAACGCAGCAGAAAATTCTGGCTTGTCCGTGCGGTAGCGCACTTTTTCTGACATGAGGGCTTTTTCTTCTTCTTGCTTTCTTTCTACTTCAATGAAGCCCTCCTTGTCTACTTGTACCTTGGGACAAGGCGCAATTCTGTGAAATGGTTCGCATAAGCCTCCCTGATTCTTCTAGGCTTGGTCGCGCGAGGAACAGGCTGAGCTTTACCTAGTTTCTAAGATGTTTCAAAGTGATCCTTGTGATTTTATTGAAATAAACGCCTTTTGACTTTGACTTTGACTTTGATGAAGCCCACTCCTGAAAATAGGCTTCCCTCAAAGAGTGCCGCGAAGAACGATCTTGAGCCTTCTTCATCCACAGACCTCCCGCAACCTTCACAATGTCGTCGGTCCGTCGGGTGAGGGGGATTTCAACACTGCGTCGTCCGATTCGTGGTCGCCATTCGAAAACCTTTATTAACCTTTAAGTCCTTTCTATAATCTTCCACACGATGGAGTATGCAAATTAAAACTTTCCCACTTCATATGCATTACAGGATTTACAGGGGAGGTAGTTACCTACTCTGCAAAATCTTTATCTCATTGTTTATACTTTATTACTTAGATTATATATAAAAATTACAAGTTATAAATTATCAAATTTAATATGCATTCTTGAACTCAGGTATTGTGATAAGGTACCTGACGCTGTTGATTGATGTTAGCCGCAAATAAGATTCAAATCATTTATTATATTTCCAGGCATACCGCCGAGCATGCTGGCAACCGCCGCTAGATCGCTAGTGCAGCTTGGTGATGATCGGGTTGCAAAAAGCCTCCAGCACCTCCTGCTGGTACTCATACTCTTCCTTTTCAGCCAGCTGGTTGGCGTCCATCAACTTGATGGAGTCGTTGCACTTCTCGAGGATGATGGTCTTGACGAAGCCGGTGATCTTGTGCTGTAGCTTTTCGTCCTGCATGGTAGACTTTATTTTAAAACAATACGCTCCCTGGGCGTTCTTTTCTTTGCCTTGATAGTCTCCTTCTACTTCTCGTCCTCCTTCTTATACTGCTCAGCCTCCTTGACCAACCGTTCAATGTCCTCCTTGGAGAGACAGATCATATCGTCGGTGACGGTTATTTTGTTTTTGGTTTTCTTATCAAAGGCGGAGACGTTGAGGATGCCGTTGCAGTCCAAATCAAAAGTGACCTCGATCTGAGGCACGCTGCTGGGCGCCGGGCGGATGCCGGTCAACTCGAACTTCCTAAGGGACTCGCCTTCGAACACCTGGATGAGTATCACAGACTGGTTGTCCGAGCAGGTGGTAAATACCAGGGTCTCATTGAAAGGGATAGCAGTGATGCAATCGAAAGGGCAGATCATCGCTCCTCCGGCGATCTTATTACCGAAGGACACAGGCGTAATAGCGAGGAGGAGCATATCCTTGACTTCCTCAGACTTATCTTCGTTCATGATGGCGGCCTGCACTGCGGCACCGTAGGCCACGGCCTCGTCGGGATTGATAGTTTTGTTCAACTCCTTGCCGTCGAAGAAGTCTTGCAACATTATCTGTATCTTGGGGATACGGGTGGAGCCTCCAACAAGAACAATGTCGTGGATCTGAGACTTGTCCATATCGGCCTCTCGCAGGGAATCCTTAACCAGATTCATGGTGGAGCAAAAGAGGTCGGCATTAAGCTCTTCGAAACACGCCCGGTTGATTGAAGGGTAGAAGTCGATATCCAGGAAGAGAGGCTCAATTTCGATGTTAGCCTTGGTGATGGATGAGAGGGTTCTCTTCGCGCGCTCGCAAGCGATGCACAGACGACGAAGCGCCCTCTTGTTGGTAGCAATATCCTTATTGTATTTACGCTTTAACTCCTGGACGAAGTGGTTGACCATGCGGTTGTCGAAGTAATCTCCTCCCAAGTGGCTGCTTCCGGCAGTGGACTTGATTTCAAAGAGGTCGTCTTCGATGGTCAGGATAGTCACGTCGAAGGTACTTCCGCCCAGATCGTAAACAAGGACGTTACGTTCACCCTCTCCTTTCTTGTATAAGCCGTACGCTAACGCGGCGGCGCTCGGTTCAGTTATTATTCGGAGTACATTCAGTCCTGAGATGGTACCAGCATCTTTTGTGGCCTGTCTCTGAGAGTTGTTGAAGTGCGCCGGAACTGCGATGACCGCGTTCTGCACTGTTTTTCCAAGGTAGGCCTCGGCGGTTTCTTTGATCTTGGTGAGCACCATGGAACTAATCTCTTCAGGGAAGAAAGACCTGTTCTCGCCTTTGTACGAGACCTGAATCTTTGGTTTGCCTCTATCACTGACAACCTCGAAGGGCCACTGTTTCATGCCATCTTGGACGGTCGCTTCTTCAAACTTGCGGCCGATAAGACGTTTAGCATTTGTAACAATACAAACATGATGGGTTTGTAGAAACTCTTCCTAGCAATAATGAATAGAATTGAAGTAGTTCCTTATAATACTGGTACCATCATTTTTGTTACTACTCTTCCACTCACTATCAATTAAAATTGCTTATTCTGAGAGCTATATCGATGACCATGTTTCTTCTTTCCTTATTTCTGATTTTATCAGATAGTGAAACTCCCGCGCATTGCCATAGTCCGTGGTGTGACTTTGAGCTTGTGTATTAGGCACATGGTTAGTAACCAAGTCTTAGTGTCGTATGTCACTACTGGCAAGTAACACGCACTGTTTGTAGACTAGCGTCTTGAGGCTGTGCGGCATCTGCAACGAGAAGATATGACGAAGTTTGCCAAGCGCTGCCCCAACCAACATGTAGGTACCGGAGTGGATGCGACATGTGCATTTGATATGATAATTCGTCTTGCCCATGTTTAAACGTCGTCTTCATTTAAAGAACCACTTGTTGGAAGACAGGTCTCTGAGCATTGCGCCGAGCTCTTCAAGCGATTCCGCTATGGTGACTTTATCATCGGCAAATCGAAGGTGAGTTATGTATACGCCAGTGATGTTATCGCCATGTTCGTCCCAAAGAATCATACTATCTTAACTTGACTTCAACTTGATATAATTTCATTTTGCGTCGTATAGCCTAGTCTAAAGTTAAGAAGGTACAGCTTTATCATAGCCTTGAAGTACCTATGTATCTACCTACTTGTGTGTCTGTAGTGCCGAATATTATTTTATCTATCTATCTACTTCTATGTACACTTCGGCAATTCTGGTAAGTACCTAAGTGAGTCTAGGTAGTTAGGTAGGGACATACCTAGGTAGTCGAAATCGCGGGTGGGTAAGCTAGTCATAAATAAAAATATCTCTTGGGTACTTCATCATCATCATCATAATCATCATCAGCCTGTGGAATATGTGGAACAAGGAACTGTGAAATTTGCGGGAAGTCAGCGGATGGAGAAGGCACAAGAACGTTTGTCATGGAACTTAGGTACTTACCGAAAATTGTGTTGGGGTTGATTACAGTCTGATTCTTGGCCGCATCACCGATGAGACGTCCGGTGCTTGTGAAGGCGACATACGAGGGCGTGGTCCTGTTGCCCTGGTCATTAGCAATGATCTCCACCTTCCCATGCTGGAACACTGCAACGCAGGAGTAACTGGTCCCCAAGTCGATACCTATAGCGGGTGCTTCGGCAGTCATCTGCAACAATCAAACTTGACCTTAGTTTTTTTTTATTATTAGTTAACACATGATAATGTGCTCTAATAATATTACAATCTAGCCATACTGTAGGCTAATAAGTAATTGAATATTGACCAAATTTTTTTAAAGTATAGGTCGCGTCATGTACAGCTTGACCGCCAGCGTTCTTTTTACATGACGCGAACTATACCTAACTACAACTAAGAATGTGTCCACTAACACTTTTCTTACAGACACATTGTTCTTGATGTGTTCTTGATAAGTAGCACTCGTTTGCACTTTCACTACTTACTTACATTACACTATTATTTAACACTATACTAGTTCGAAAGATTTGTTCTTTTGAGTATTCTCACTATGTCCGTGTTGTCGAGGAGCTGGATGGCCTCGACGTTCACATGATGATGAAACCTATGTTCGTGGGCTTCTGCATATTTTTTATGACCTCGGCGACGAACTTTATACTTTGGTCCCGACGGATGTCGTCATTTCTTATGTACCAGGGTGCATTAACGATTTCTCTGAGCACTTTGTTCTGGAACCCTTGACCTTAGTGACGAAAGTTTTGGCATGTGATGGAGTTCCCAACTTGTACGACAAAATCACTAGTAAGGTAGTTGGTCCCGTATGAAATACTCAATACAACAAAATTTGGGCATGTGCCAAATGCCAAATAGACATACCTCTGATTACCCCCTTAGTCGTTCACAGGCCTCATAGCTCAGTTGGTAGTAACTCTGCCTTCTGCGCTAAAGGTCGCGGGTTCGATTCCCGCACTGGACAAACATTTGTGTGATGAACACAGATGTTTGTTCTGTGTCTGGGTGTTAAATATATATCTATTATGTATATCAGTCTCTGGTACCCATAGTACAGGCTATGCCTAGTTTGGGATCAGTTGACCGTGTGTGATATGTCCGGAATATTTATTTAAGGATCTGTTCGCCTGGAGATCTGAGAGGATGCCTAACCATTCATAGGGATAAAAGTCGTGAGCCTATTTCTTTCAGACTTCTTGTCTTTTTTTTTTTTTTTTGCAACAGAGGTGGCAAATAAGCTTACGGCCCACCTGATGGTAAGCGGTTACCGTAGCCTATGAGCGCTTGCAATACCAGAGGCATCACGCACGCGTTGCCGACCCCGAACCCCCTTCCCTCCTAAAGAGCTCTGGCAACCCTACTCACCACAGGAACACAACACTATTTGAAACAAATAATGTTGGTTGGCTGCGATCTTCTGTAAGGCGGAGGTACCTCCCCAGGCGGGCTGCTCCAATTCAGAACGAGAAAAACTCGCTGTGCCCTACCTCCTCTCTCTTGTCACTGATTCATTCTTGGTCATCCTGTTTTAGTACAGTGACCAAGTTGAGGTATGGTGGACTAGAAAAGGGCCTATGACCGTCGATGAAAGAATCAGTGTAGTCAAAGGATTAAAGTGCGCCTCTTAGGGCCTCCATTCATGCACAACGTTAGTTTTTTCAGACTAACTTACCAAGTCATCTATGATGTTCTCATCGCATTCCATTTTTTGGATGTCATCTACGGGTGTAGCATTGCTGGTGGATGCAGGTGTTGGAGGAGATGATGGATGATGCTGTCGAGGCGGCGATTCCTTCCTTTCATTACTTCCGCGCTGGTATCGCCCGAGCGGTGAGCGGCTCCTGGAACCGGCCTGACTAGATCGGTTATCGAGGCCATCTACGAAAAAAAATTAATTATTCCAAAATTGCCTTTTGCGCTAGAGGTCGCGGGTTCGATTCCCGTACAGGACAAACATTTGTGTGATGAACACAGATGTTTGATCTGTGTCTGGGTGTTAAATATTTATCTATTATGTACATCAGTCTCTGGTACCCATAGTACAGGCTATGCCTAGTTTGAGATCAGTTGACCGTGTGTGCTATGTCCGGAATATTTCTATTTATTTTATTTACATTTGTAAAATAAAATTCCCTTAACCCTTAACTAATGACGTGGGCCCCGCTCCCCGGCCCCTTAAATCCGCTGTATGCGCTTCAGCTGGCCCCGCTCCCAGGTACCCTCCTGAAGACTGCCGATGCACGCGTGGACGAAAGGACTTGCTTGGCTCGCCACTCCATGGGTAAGTTTTTGAACTCCTTTGGGTCCAGTGGGCCCACCTAATTAGTTACGTTACTTTTTTTTTATAAAATATTGTTTTTTCGCAGTATTTCACCATCGCTCGTTGGGGAAAATGTACCCAATTGTTCTACAAACGAATCAAACATAAGTTAAGAATGGATAACGATCATTTTGAAGATGAGAGAGATGGCGATGGTCATGACCAATAAGTCACCAAAATGATCGTAATACACGCTCCGAAAATGATTTTTCTGATGTCGTAGAATATAAAATTAAAGCCAGTGACCACGAGACGAACTCGGACATAACAGGAAACGAAAATGAAGAAGAAATTTTAGAAGAAACATACGATGGTTCCAGAATCATCTGCAAATTCTGTATGGGAATTATATGTACCAAGAACTAGTTGTCAGTTTTTATCCATGAGAAGCTATGAGAATTTTGTTTTTATTGTCCAATATATTGATGATTTAATTTAAAAAAAAAAGTATATTCTTTTTTAATTTTTGACTCGATATTTTTAAATTTTATCTTAAGAAAATAGCAAATTTATGACTTAAAGTTCCTATCCTTTCGATTTTAGTGTTCAATTGAATTAAGGATATAACTAACTCTAAGCAGTAATAAAAATATTTTGAAAATTATTACTTGTTTATGTTTTATTAAGTTTCCAATTCGTTTGGGTCCAGTGGACCCACCTCATTAGATGCGTGATTTTTTTTCACCTCATTAGATAAGGGTTAAAAGTCACACTCAAAATTGACTTAAGCCAGTGACTTTAGCCATAAGGGTAATTTTGAAATACATTTAGATAACAAATAGCACGCTGCGGCCGGCCGGCGGCGCGGCGCGCCTTACGAAAACGCGTTTGTTAGCGCATGCCCGTATTCAGGGGAAGCTTGCGGGTTCAAATCCTATCTTTAGCCAATTTTTTTGGGACAATAATAAGAAACCTACATATTGATTAAAAGACTTGCCCGAGTTGTCATGGTGATTTTTCCCCGTCACTCGTTTTTCCAGTTCTCTTAACCGCGTAGATAAGTCCTTCAGCACCTCATCGCGATTTTTTCCAGAGAATTCACCCATTTTTTTTGTTTCCTAAAAAATAAATTTATCTGCTGTTATGAATACAATGAGTTATGAATAATGAGTTAAGAACAATGTTATTTATACAGCGCAATACTAAGTGCGAGTAAAACGCACAGTTAGTTTTTTTTTCTTGTTACATTTAGAACGTAACTTTTTTTCCACATGTAATTGCAATAAATATACTTTTACTTTTATGAAATCGGAACTAAAACAATGAAATTAACTAGGTACCTATGTATTTTCTTCTAATTTTACTGTTTGTATTTTTAGAATACCTTGCATTGAATTAGAGTACATAAATAATGTTATAAAATATATCTATACATAATTGAAATCATCATTTTAGTTTTAGTTATCTTATATAATGCCAAGTACCTACCGTAACGAATTGATTTGTTAGTTAGGTAGGTAGGTACCTACTTAGTTAGTTCAAGAATTACGATTTTGCATACAAATTAAGATTTCACCCCTTTTCATCACTTAATTAAGACTACATGTTCAGTTTTGGTGTACATGAGTACAGTTTTGGAAGGCCCCCCACCCGATTGATCGACGACATTGTGAATATTACAGGAAGTCGGTGGATGGAAAAGGCTAAAGACTCTTTGGGAGAGGCCTGAGTCCAGCAGTGACAGGCTGATGATGATGAGGTACCTACCTACGTCATTGAAAGTAAACAATTACCTACTGTTTATTGCGGGTGTGTCTAATGAACCACTGTATCTACTCGACACACCCACACACCCGCGCCCCAGGGCACCGATTCTCGTGTTTAGTTTTATGTCAAATTCGACATAAAAGTGCTATTCTATTAATGTCACCAGTAGATATCAGAATCATCATCGTCATCAACATATCTGTAGAAGTCCACTGCTGGACATAGGCCTCCCCCAAAGAGTTCCACGACGAACAGTCTTGAGCCTTTTCCATCCACTGACTTCCCGTAACCTTTACAATGGTCATCGGTCCATCGGGTGGGGGGGCTTCCAACACTGCGTCGGCGTCGCCCGATTCGTGGTTGCCATTCGAGAACCTTTACTCCCTAACGGTTGTCGGTTCTGCGGGCTATATGGCCTGCCCACTGCCACTTCAACTTGCTAATGAGAGCTATTACGGTGACCTTGGTTCTTCTACGGATTTTCTCATTTCGGATCTTATCACGTAGTGAAATTCCGAGCATATCTCTCTATAGCCCGTTGCGCGACTTTGAGCTTGTATATAACTTATATACAAGCTCAAAGTCGTTAATTATAGGCCTTAAATAATATAAGGCCTATAGTTAACGACCAAGTCTTAGAATCTGTTTACCAAAATTCTGCCAGAACGATAGACATTATCGTCTTGACTGACCTCATAGCTCAGTTGGTAGTAACTCTGCCTTCTGCGCTAGAGGTCGCGGGTTCGATTCCCGCACTGGACAAACATTTGTGACTAACACAGATGTTTGTTCTGTGTCTGGGTGTTAAATATATATATTTTATGTATATCAGTCTCTGGTAACCATAGTGCAGGCTATGCCTAGTTTGGGATCAGTTGACCGTGTGAATATGTCCGGAATATTTATTTATATTTATTATTTATTATTATTATCTCAGGTACCTGAGACTGTGAAACGTAATAGCTTACCGCTTTTGTGTGGATGGAGTCACGAAAAGCGCCCCCACAAAAACCGAGCGAAACCGCGGTCCTAATTGTTGTATAATGGTGTGGTGTTGTGTGAGTAATTAGATAGGTAGTGTCATTCATTATACATAACTTATTATCAAATATCACAATGATAAATAAACAAATAAATATTCCGGACATATCACACACGGTCAACTGATCCCAAAAAATATTTAACACCCAGACACAGAACAAACATCTGTGTGATAGGGTGCCTACTGTTGATATTGTCGTTTACTCCCACTGTTATGTGCTCTAACTAAAACGTCAAATACATTTCTCCGAGACGCCGACGACGTCATAAGGTAGGTAGACCACATCGAAAATGTCATCGAAAATCTCATGAGAAATATCAATGCGCACCTGTCTAATCAAATCACCATAGATAAGGAAAGCCGCAAGTTACCGCGAATACATAAATAGTACCTATCTTATTCTTGTAATTTTAGACATTATCATTAGGTATTCAAAGATTTTACATAATACATATTATCAATAAAGCAAACTCTATTTCCCAAGAATTGGCCCCCAGGGGTAGATGGACGGCACTGGGGCGACGAGGCGGCGGCGGCGCCGCGTGCTAAAAAAAATTTCAAGGACAGGATGACGCAACCCACTCGGGGGGCCGCACTGGGCTAAATATTGTCTATAGGAGTAACTAGAAGTATTTAGATAAAACCGTTCTCATTCGGTAATTTTCAAATCAAATCCAGTTTCGAGGTTTAGGTAAAATAAATCGCACAGCCAACCTTTGGAAGTCCATTGTAGCCCTTAGACTTACCAACCCTCTGTTAGGGGTACTTACCTAGCTCTTAGGTGGGTAGTAAGTCTCAAATTTGTATGGTAGAGAAATTCTTTCGGGGTTCATATTGAGGAAAATTTATTTGTATCACCATTTTTATTACCAACGGCAACGTGAATTAATAAAAAATATGAATAAGAATGTTTTTCTGTTTTGACTCTAATAGTATTCAACTTAGAAGATTATGATTGGGTAGATATTATTGAAACTAACTAAAGTATTATTAGATTGGATGAAAACGTTGACTTACCGAAACTGAGTTTCCTGTGTGATGATAATAATCCTCTAAATTTTGTCGTGTTATTTATCAGCTTGCTCTATGGACAAACTCGGCAAACGTGCGCAATTGACGGCTTCTTCTCACGGAATAAACTAAATCGCTTTGTTTAGTAACCAAATTCCAGCGCCACGCGCCGATTCAATTGAGAGTCCCATAATCCCATACCATAAGAAACAATAATGATTAATACCTACCACTGTACACAGGAAGCACAAGGCTCGAGGCTTATCGGTCGGTAGAACGGTAAATGTTTTATTGGTTTGACCATAAGAGTCTCTATTTCGCTCATGCGCTTTCAACTTCAATTACCTACACCTAGTTGGAGGAGGTAGGGCACAGCGAGGTTTTCTCGTTATTGGAGCAGCCCGTCTGGAGATGATCTACCTAACCGCGGATGTCGTAAGAGGCGACTAAGGGGAAAAAGCTAGGGGATGGGCAGCAACGTAAGCAACGCAAACATTTTAACAAAGATAGCTCTAACTGCGCTCGCCAACCCGCATGCCCAGCGTGGTGAGAATGGGCAAATCCCCCCACATGATAAGGAATTCGCTCTGTATGTGGGGGGGCCATGTTCAGTAGTGAAAGTTCACGGCTGAAATGATGACCTAGTGTAAGACTTTGAAAATCATTTCCCCTACTCAACGTAGCTTACCTATGGTTCGCGATTGTCCGGGGCCCGAGGCGCCCTTGACTTCAGACTCTGCGCTAGCTACTGCACGTATCACGGCTCGGGAAAAATGGGGTACTTACTCAGTAAAGTAGTGTAAATACATAACATAAATTAAAGTACATACTATAAATTAGCATAGCATACTTGGTAGTGAACGAGTGGCGGCCACAAACCGGACAACGCAGTGCTAGAAGGCCCCCCACCCGATGGACCGACGACATTGTGAAGTCGGTGATTGCGGGAAGTCGGTGGACGGAGAAGGCTCAAGACCGTTCGTCGTGACACTTTGGGGGAGGCCTATGTTCAGCAGTGTACTTCATCAGGCTGATGATGATGATAACTTCACCCTCTTCTAAAATTCCTATCTTAACCTCGGTTGACCCTTGACCCCAGTGACCCCCAAGCCGTGTTTGTTGCCTGATTCTTCTAGGCTTGATCGCGAGGAACAGGCATAGCTTCACCTAGTTTCTAAGACGTTTCAAAGTGATCCTAGTGATTTTATTGAAATAAACGCCTTTTGACTTTTGAGTGACTTATATCCTCATTGCTTCCCCTAGAAGGTTGATGATCCTCCTACTAGGTAGGTACTATCGAAGTAAACACTTTTTTGTAATACATAATTCTTAAACCTAGGTTTAATTAAACATTTTCCTGTAAGTAAAAAAAAGAACTGTGCGTTCGTCATAGAACTCTTTGGGGGGCCTATGTCCAGCAGTGGACGATTATAGAATTAGGCACCTATGTAAGCTGTAGACATACACACGAATTTTGATTTCTTACCAACAATGAACCTACTTACCTCCATTTAGTTCCTACGCTCTTGGCATAGAAACTAAAATTTCGTGGGGGTATATAGGTCCAAGCATTCTATTCTGTAAGATAGGGTATAAACCTACTGATGTGACAGGATAAACTAGTCAGGAAAAAACCGCAAACAAGATTCAAATCATTTATTCCGTTTCAATAGGCATTAGCTAACGTGGCGTTATCGAGAAATGGAGTGGAATGTTTAGTCGACCTCCTCGATGGTGGGTCCGGCACCGCCAGCGCCGGGCGCCGCGCCACCCGCACCTGGAGCTCCGCCGGGGAAGCCGGGCATACCGCCGGGCATGCCACCGGGCACGCCACCGGCTCCCTGGTACAGCTTGGTGATGATCGGGTTGCAAATGCCTTCAAGTTCCTTTTGCTTGTGCTCATACTCTTCCTTGTCAGCGAGTTGGTTGGTGTCCAGCCACTTGATGGTGTCGTTGCATTTGTCGAGGATGACGGTCTTGTCGGAGTCGGTGATCTTTTCCTTGAGCTTCTCGTCCTCCATGGTAGACTTCATGTTGAAGCAGTAAGACTCCAGGGCGTTCTTGGCCTGGATGGTCTCCTTCTGCTTCTCATCCTCATTCTTGTACTTCTCAGCCTCATTGACCATGCGCTCGATGTCCTCCTTGGAGAGACGGCCCTTGTCGTTGGTGATGGTAATCTTGTTCTCCTTGTTTGTGGACTTCTCAACAGCAGAGACGTTCAGGATGCCGTTGGCATCGATGTCGAAGGTGACCTCGATCTGAGGCACACCGCGGGGCGCGGGGGGGATGCCAGTCAGCTCGAACTTTCCGAGCAGGTTGTTGTCTTTGGTCATCGCGCGCTCACCCTCGAACACCTGGATGAGTACCCCAGGCTGGTTGTCGGAGTACGTAGTGAAGGTCTGGGTTTGCTTGGTGGGGATGGTCGTGTTACGCTTGATGAGGGTGGTCATCACTCCTCCAGCAGTCTCGATACCGAGCGACAGAGGGGTGACGTCGAGGAGAAGCAGGTCCTGGACCTCCTCGGATTTGTCTCCGTGGAGGATAGCAGCCTGCACGGCGGCACCGTAGGCCACGGCCTCGTCAGGGTTGATGGACTTGTTCAACTCCTTGCCGTTGAAGAAGTCTTGCAGAAGCTTCTGTACCTTGGGGATACGAGTAGAGCCTCCGACGAGGACAATGTCGTGGACCTGGGACTTGTCCATCTTGGCGTCGCGCAGGGACTTTTCGACCGGTTCCATGGTGGAGCGGAAGAGATCGGCGTTCAGTTCCTCGAAACGCGCGCGGGTGATGGACGTGTAGAAGTCGATACCCTCAAAGAGAGAATCGATTTCGATGCTAGCTTGGGTGGAGGATGAGAGGGTTCGCTTTGCACGCTCGCAAGCGGTACGCAGACGACGGAGCGCCCTTTTATTGGTAGCTAGGTCCTTCTTGTATTTACGCTTGAACTCCTGGACAAAGTGATTAACCATACGGTTGTCAAAGTCCTCTCCTCCCAAGTGGGTATCTCCGGCGGTAGACTTCACTTCGAAGATGCCGTCCTCTATGGTCAGGATCGACACGTCGAAGGTACCACCACCCAGATCGAATATAAGGACGTTACGTTCTCCCTGTCCTTTCTTGTCTAAACCGTATGCTATCGCGGCGGCGGTCGGTTCGTTGATGATTCGGAGTATGTTCAGGCCTGAGATGGTACCCGCATCTTTTGTGGCCTGTCTCTGAGAGTCGTTGAAATACGCCGGAACCGTGATGACCGCGTTCTGCACTGTTTTGCCGAGGTAGGCTTCGGCGGTTTCCTTCATCTTGGTGAGCACCATGGAACTGACCTCTTCTGGGAAGAAGGTCTTGTTTTCGCCCTTGTATGCGACCTGGATCTTTGGTTTGCCTCCATCACTGACCACCTCGAAGGGCCAGTGCTTCATGTCGGCTTGGACGGTCGCATCTTCGAACTTGCGGCCAATAAGACGTTTAGCATCTGTAACAATACAAAACCACTATGTAGAAACTGCAGCTTTTCCTATTATTAGTAGAATTGTTTGTAATTCCTCAGAATACTGGTATCATTCAATATGTTCAGAGACTCTAGTCTAGTATATTGGGTATCATCATGAACGCTAACAAAATAAACAACACCTTAATTTCATTCAAATTTTATATTTGCTTTTGCGTAAATTAATGAGGATTAGAAAATAATCAGTTCAATGATTTAGCTAGTGTAATAAAATGATGTAATTACGACATCAGACTGTTTATGCATCATAACTGTTGAGTCACGCCCACGTTACCCACTTCCTGTTGATGTGGGTAACCAAATATCAGGTTTTGTCATGCTAGGTACAAGTGTGTAATTTTTGGATACTATGTTATTGAGAATCTGTTCTGCAAAAAGGGCCCACCAGCAGCCTAGTTGCGGTAACCAGTCCACTAACTCACTAAGTTGTGAAAGAATAGATCCCAGTGATTTACCCTTTTGCTCATTTAGCAGGTCGGAATTCCGGCATGCAGCCTTTTTAAATTGATGAAGGCAGTATTATTTACTTAAAAAAAATAAAGTTGGTTTTCCATTAAGTTAAAATTCCTTACATCATATTTGAAGTACTTGAAGCTGTGAACCGGGGCCCAGATATTCTAGTACGGCTCATAGAGCATCATCAGTTGTGTTATTAAATGTCTACCTACATTAGCATGTAACATAATTATAAAAGGCACAATTTCCTTTGTATGCTACAAATATGCATGTCATTTGTAATGTAATTACACTTTTTTTCACCCAGTTTTGTTTTACATCCCCCCCCCCCCCTCCTACCCCTCCCTTAGGCAACACTGAAAAACAGTGTCTGGTTTTCGGACTAGGCACAAAGCTGAGTTGTTGCCTTTTCAACAAGCAGACAAATTATCTTTGTCCTTTTTATTTTATTTGGTAGTAGGTACCTATTTGTCAATTTTGCTTTTTTATTTTTATTATTTTCTAAGAACCTGTGTACCTATTTTAAAATCTTTAGTCTGTGTTGAATAAATTTATTTTCTTTCTTTCTAATTAGATACTACTAGGTAAACTAGATAGGTATTGAAGGTATAAATGTGCCCCACTTTTGGAATGTCATTGATCCCATAACTAGGATGAGAAGCGACGGTGTGTCATTAGTGCTGCATGGAATTTTTGTAATTCAGCTTAAGAATGTGTTGTGTTTTGTAACTCAGTGGAGTCTACTCCTAGCAGAGATTGATGGTAATAAACAAAGAAAAAAAATCATCAGTACGTACCTAACCTTTACAATAATTTATTCAAGCAACAAATTGGCCAAGTTTTTGTTCTAAATGATTAAAATCCTAAGAATGTTTTTGATTTTAGATATCTGTGACTCAGCTTGATAATACAATTTGATAAAATGATTCTGATAACTATGAATCAGGCATCAAGTACCTATGTAAACGAAGGAGTGTTGCTTCCTTTGGACAAATTATTTTATGCATTTGATTTATAAACTAAACAGAGCCTTGGAATCAATTTCACAGAGGACAACACAAGAGTTTGCCCTTGTTGCCCGTGAATAAATTATTTTATGGAAGGTACATAATGTAGGTTCAAAGCTCACTAAGTTTAATGGCATCATATTTTATAGATGATGACATTTGGAAAGTTCCGGAGTGGGAAGATTTATAGGCAGACAGAACAGTGATGTTTACACATGACATTTTAAGTTTGGTAGGTGAAGTAGGCTATCTCTGGGTGAACTAACCGAAAATTGTGTTGTTGGGGTTCATCGCCACCTGGTTCTTAGCAGCATCACCGATGAGACGTTCGGTGTCTGTGAAGGCGACATACGAGGGCGTGGTCCTGTTGCCCTGGTCATTAGCAATGATCTCCACCTTCCCATGCTGGAACACTCCAACGCAGGAGTAAGTGGTCCCCAAGTCGATACCTACCGCGGGTGCTTTGTCAGCCATCTGCAACAATCAAACTTGACCTTTAGTGATGAAGGTTGTGACATGTGATGGATGAATGGAACCCCAACCAAATAAGGTTAGGTCCGCCATTTTGTGTTTAGCGGTTAGATGCGTTTGGAAATAGCGTGCATGCTGGTTTCCGCCAGGCAAATCCCTACCTTAACCTAAAGTAATAGAGCAGGGAAATAGTAGTCGTTCGATTCGCGGAAAAGCACTTTAGGCGGCCATTACACGAGATTATCGATCGACGAACCTTCTCGAATTTTTTATGGACTTTTCACCTTGAATGCGGTTATGCTGATATATTCGGGACGCACAATGATGACGCACTGTTCTACCAGTAAACTAGACCGTGGGACACCCTGCCTGCAGGTGACAGAACCACGTGCAAAAAATCCCAGGCACGGAGAGGGTTAAACAAAGAGAATGCAAAAAAAAAAGGAAATCAATGGAATACCAATTCGTAGAGAGTCGGCGAGAGAGGAAGAGGAATCCTTGAGAATCACTGGATGAGTAATCATAAATCATGACTCGTTTGAGAATAGGAACGATGAACATCACGCGTGGGACAACTAAAAAAAAATTGCTGAAACACCGATTTTACACAATAAAAGGTATAGAAATCAATGGAAACTATGACTTACTTTGAGTTTCTTGTGTGATAATACTATAGATTCAGTCGTTTATTATCAGCTTGCTCGTTGAACAAACTCGGCAAACGTGCGCGATTGACGGCTTCTTTTCACTAAATAATCGGCATTGGAATTTGACCATAGAGTTTATAGACGCCCGCTGCGTCAATAGACGTCACTGGGACTTTCTGGAATATTCCAGCGACCGACCAATGGGGTACTCGCTTCCCAACCGCGAACAGCTACCATTGGCTGAATTTGACAGCTACTGTCTTATTGTGCCACATGCCCAGAGTGAGAGATGAGGCGAGGTTATATCGAGTCAAGAAAAGTCTTGAAAATTGATAAAATGCTATAAGCAACCACGAAAAATCTGAAAGAATGGGAAACGGCGTACATACCAATTTGACAAACTCGACGGTTCTTGGCAAACGTAAAGGCGAAGACCCAGATGCGATTTTAGTTTAAAAAATCAACTACTACATTACGTACTACTACGTAACTTTACATTTTCCAAGATTTGGCAGAACTTTACTTTAATAAATAATAATTAATTAATAAATAACTTTAATGTCAATTCACCAATTCATGGAACATTATTTTAAATATTCTTTGCGGCTGTTTAGTAGACACACATGTCCTACCTACTACTATGTTTCTTGTTCATTCTCTTACTGTGGATTGTGTAGGTAAGTGACTCAAATCCTCTTTGCCTCCAACGTAAAACAAGCGACTTTGCTGCCGCCACAGCTTGGTATTGACGCATTTCACCAACACCAAGCTTCGGCGGCAGCAACTTGCTGGTCATGGTCAGTTTCAGTTCAGCACAGGCTCGGTAGTATTAGATTGGACAGGATTGTTGTTCGGTATGGCACCAGTAATGTTTTTTTAGTTGCAAACTAATGCATTAATATTATATATAATAATAATTGTTTCTTCGGATAGTGGCGAAGCCAAGAAGTCAGTATTATTGTTTTGTGGACCTTACTGGAGTGACATAGTCACTCTGTGACTAAACGCCCAATTAAAAAAAATAACATATTAAAAAAAAAGTCCTTTTCAACTACAACTCTATTTTTTTCCTGTTTGGATACTAATCTTTTGAGCCAAAAACTTTTGTAGCAATGTTTGTAGCCAACGCCATCTATCAATGAATAGCACGCAGTGTCATCTCTAGCTAGTTAGGTACGTACCTACCACAGAGTACTTTTGGTACCTACTTAACTTAGGTATGAGTGACCTCCTATTGGTCTGCAGGGGCCCAATTCTACTAATTCAATGGCTTCAAAATGACAATGGTTCAATGGCAAAATGACCACTGACACTTTTGGTATTCTGCTATCACAGTCGTATATCAATGGCAGTCATTGTGAAACCAATGAAATCAAAGAAACGAACCTTCGTTTCTTTGATTTCATTACGATTGTCGCCACCTGGTGACAATCGTAACTGAATGATAATGGTGCGATCATTATCATGCGATTATCATTTTCAAGTCATTGAACTAGTATAATTGGGGGCCTGAGAGGCTGAGAATACAGTGAGTGACCTAATACATGCGTTAGCATCTTAGATTTTCTTGGTCTGTACCTAATATCCTCATAACTCAACGATTTGCCTACGCTCGCGTTGGTCTTATCTGGGCAAAAGGGGCTTCTTGCTTACGTTTATACTCAGATATTCTGTTGGGACGCTAAGGGGTACGCTTGTACGCTGTAAGGCGTTTCTGTGTAAGCAAGAAAATACAGATTTTTGCACAGTTTTATTTTCCGCAATCAATGATTCTATAGATATTTTTGAGCCTATTTGCGTTGTTGATCGAAGGCAACACTAGAAATAACTTACGAACATGTTAAACTACAAAACTTTAATAATCAACAGTCCATTCAATACAAATAAATAAATAGAAAACGAACACAATTACTTACAAACCAATATGTACCAAACAGCCAAAATTCTATTCTACAAGTCTTGTTATTTCACTCAGTAATTTTACACAACAGATACATATTATGAAAATCTTATAAATGGTTTTATTCGTGTATGCATGTTTTTGAGAATGGATCACTATGAAATGCATAGTTTAAAATACAATTTAGAATAACAGGTCACAGGAAGCAATTTAAATGTATGGTAACTTCATAAATCTTAAAATATAAAGAGTGGTGGCTTTGTAACTGTGATAGGCTTCGCCCAACATTGTATTGACGCTTAAAAAAAACAGAATAAATATACTTCTCATCAAAAAAATCAAGCCACTTCTCTATATCTTGAAACATACTTTCATAGTCCATTATATAAATCTAGGCTTAAACTAAAACACAAAAAACATTCGAAAGAGTTACCCTCTACAACAGTTTTAGAATGAGTACTATCACGACAGGCCTACTTTCACTACATTGAATCTTTCACCGACGGTCATAGGCCCTTTTCAGTGCCACCATGCCTCAATACCGTCCTAATACAGGAAAACCAAGAAAGAATCGGTGACACGACAAGCAACTTAGGTACTTCATTTAAATTCAAATTTCCATACGAATCGAGTTTTTAGTTGAATGAAAATTGCAAGGATGGTGGGTCGATTTTTTTTTGATGAGAAGTGTATGGCTAGAGTTCACCAACATATTAAACGGCGGTTCCCGAAAACATTCCTTAAAATGATGAGCTTATGTATGAAAGAATCTGTTAAAAGGGACGGTTTAGTTAGATGTGTTGTCGCACTCGTTTCCGTTTCCGGACCGAAAGCAGAAGTGACGTCGGCGTCGGTACCACTCGGCGACAACACACCGACGAGCGCGACCGAAGCTGACCGAAGGAACGAACGGAGTCGACAGCTGTTATTTTTCTCTGGCTGGGCATTCGCTTACGGACCGTGGTCGAAACAACACAGCTGGGAGCTTTGTCCCAGCTTGTTCTTTAAACTGTATATTATTTATATTTGATTAGCGTTATACTGTAAAAGGTGTTAAATAGTGTTATCTGTAAAATCAAGCAATATTCTTGTACCCTAATTTATGTAGATTGGTTTATTAAACGTTACTGATGATTTACTAATAGTGTTCTCTCTTTTAGATGATTGGGTGAATCAGCCGATATTCGGCCAGTTTATGTGTTGGTGAACATCAGGTTAGTAGTACCTAATATAATAGCTACAGACGGTGTTAGTTTATAAACAAAGAAAAATACTAAGTGCATGTGCGAAATTAATTTTGTACACATTCTCATAGACTTTGGCTTATCTAAATCTAAATAGATTATAAAAATAGTAACAGACTGACTGACAAACAACACAGAGCCCAATCCGTTGGTCCTAGAGACCTGTAATTTGGAGGGTGTGTCTCTTTTAGGTACTAGGAAAGGAATTCTCAAAATTCAACCCTTAAGAGGGTGCGACACGCAAACTAAGTCGCGGGGGGTTTCACTAGTTTTTATTTAATTATGGTATGTAGCTCTGGGCCCCAATTCTACTTATTCAATGGCTTCAAAATGACAATGCTTCAATCACAAAATGGCCACTTTTACAGCCATGGCATGGCAGCCATTGTGAAACCAATGAACCAACGAAATTAATGAAACGAAAGAGGCCACAATCGTAACTGAATGATAATGGTGCTATCTTTTTATCATGCGTTGCGCGCATTCTGACTGACTAGAGGTATCTACAAAGAGCATCACAAGCTCTATAACTTACCCTGTTAATCATAATCACTAAAAAAAAATTGGCAGACTTAGTTCTAGCCAATTAGGTTAGTGATTATCAATAAGGGATTTTAAGGGATTTTAAAGGAGTGAAAAATTTGTGTGATTTGTTAATGAACAGTCTGTATGTCTGCTTGTAACGTTTTCATGGCTGAACCGATCTTGATGAAATTCGGTATGGGGATAGCCTAAACCCTGAAGGACATAGCGAGCGAAGCCGCTAGTTTATAATAGTAGGATTTTATATAATTTCCAAAAAAATTCGAATCATAATTTTTTTTTTTGGGATATTATAAAAAATCTATTAAAATAAATAGTATTCCTATAGGGTTATAAATCACTATAAAAATAATAGTAGGAGTAAGGATGATCTTGTCTTGTCCGCAGTGAGCTTGCGATTTGTGTACTGGAACGGATCAGGAGATTCTGAAGTAGGTCTGGTAGGCGGCGCCCAGCGCCGTGGTGATGAACCAGGCGAAGGAACACCACCAGGTGGAGAAGCCCAGCACCCCACGGTACACCTCCTGGGTGAACACCTGGAAAAAATAGAGCATTCTGTACATACTTTGAGAAGCAGGAAAAAAATGTGCATTGTTTGCAAATATTTGTTCCGGGTCTGGGTGTTGTGGTACCATGGTACTCGGTAGTTTCTGATAACCACCACACAGGGAATCTTACTGTGGGGTCAGGACTATGTATGCGACTGTTTGGTGTTATATATTATTATTATTATTTTATACTAGCTTCAACACGCGACTAAGCTCGCGTAGTACCTACATGAAAGTAGCCTATATGTTATTCTAGGTAAAGTTATCTTTTATCTTTATCTATATGTATCTATTATGTATATCAGTCTCTGGTACCCATAGTACAGGCTATGCCTAGTTTGGGATCAGTTGACCGTGTGAATATGTCCGGAATATTTATTTATTTTGTTTCATAGAAATCGGTTGAGCCCTTACGGCGTGATTGAATAACAAACATCTAAACATCCTCACAAACTTTCGCATATAGAATATTAGTAGGAAAGGTTGGCATGCTAGTTGATTAGGATGGTGTTTTAGTTTGTCTTGGTATTATGCTCTTCTTGTCGTGTCACTGATTCTTTCTTGGTCACCTGTATTAGGTCAGTGACCAGGTTGAGGTATGGTGGCCCTGAAAAGGGCGAATGACCGTCGGTGCATGAATCAGTGTAGTGAAAGTATTAAAGTGCGCCACTTAGATGCTCCTTTCGTACACATCTTGGTGCTTAAGCAGTTCTATAGACTTCTTCAGATATTGTGTTAACTTCACGTTCTTACGCTTGTGCATTAAAGGAGCCTCTAAGTAAGAGGCGCACTTTAATCCATTCACTACACTGATTATTCCATCAACGGTCATAGGTCCTTTTCAGGGCCACCATACCTCAACCTGGTCACTGACCTAATACAGGATGACCAAGAAAGAATCAGTGATAAGACATTTTTTTTTTTATTTATTTCATTAAAATCACTAGGATCACTTTGAAGCGTCTTAGAAACTAGGTGAAGCTATGCCTGTTCCTCGCGACCAAGCCTAGAAGAATCAGGCAACAAACACGACCATGGTGCCTATGATTTTTTTCGATGATCCTTTTTAACAAAATGGAATTTAAAGCTTCAGTGTGGTGCCGATCGAACTAGGTGAGGCTCAAAAGAAAAGTTATCTAATTATAATCCCTAATAAATAAGAGCTTATAAAAATGTGAAAAAAAGAAGACAAATGTGAGCTTCAACAAATGATCTAAGGGCAGCACACGCTACACTTGATGAAATATGTACAAGAAGAAGACACTGGTATGGATCGTGCTTTACATACATACATAAAATCACGCCTATTTCCCAGAGGGGTAGGCAGTAACCACGGCTTTCCACTTGCTACGATCCTGACATACCTCTTGCTTCATTCACTCTCATCACATTCCTCATACATGCTGGTCGGCTTAGGGTACTCTTGACCAGGCCTTATAGTGCTTACCATCTTAAGATTCTCCCACGCCAGCACGAACTCCTCCCCTTCGTCCCCCACCCTGGGCACCGGCGTGGTAGGCAGGGGCTTGTCCAGGCCACACATCTCCTCCTCGTAGAAGAGGGCCGTCCACGTGTAGCCTCCGAGGGTCTTGTACATGAGAGCCGAGTACAGCAGCATCATGATCGGACAGATGTACTGGAGCGCTACTACACATAGGTAGTAGAATACAGACGATATCTGGAACGACATACCACATACCACAGTGTCGAACCAAACGTTTCTGCTCCACCTTTATTATAAGCACTGGCAAAGAGTGGAACGATCTGCCAGCGTCTGTTTTCCCGGACGAGTACAATCTAGGAGTCTTCAAATCTAGAGTGAATAAGTTCCTTCTGGTAAAGCGTGCTCCATCTTAGGCCACATCTCACTTGCAAAAGTGAGCTGGTGGTCAAACGCCTAACCATCTCCAATAAAAAAAAAAAAAAAAACGGCGAATCCATACTTATACTATTACAAGCTACCGCCTACGGCTTCGCTCGCGTGTTATAAAGTAGCCTATATGCTATTCCAGACTAAAATCTATCTCTGTGCCAGAGGAGCCATTTCATTCTGGGCCTGGTCCATGTACACTACATAGAAAAATTAGGAAAAAATAGGAGATTACAAGAAAAATACAATTTCATTAATTTGAAGACAAATGCGATGGTACAAGAATAGTTATTCTGGTAAGTTTTTTACTATGTGAACACTATTTGAAGGCCGCCATGTTGGTTTATAATTGGCGTTTGACATCACATTGACATATTTTTCATGTCATGTTGTTTGATTTGATGTTTTAGTTTTGTCAGATAAATGTAGGTTGTTAAAATAACATTTCACGCACGTCCATCCGCTATATTTTTGTAGTGCTGTGTATTGCTCTCTTTGTCGAAGAAAATCATAATGTACCTTAGAACGAAGTCAATTTAAATTAAATACGTTTACTTTATTGCTTAGCCAAATTTAGAGTAGTGTACACAGTGCAGGCCCAGGCTCCATATATTGATGAAACGTCTCTTTTCATCAAAATCCGTTCGGTCGTTTGGGCGTGATTGAACCACAAACATCTAAACATCCTTTCAAAATTTCGCATTTATAATATTACTAGTTTCCGCCCGCGGCTTTGCTCGAGTGGTACATACACATACGTACTACATAAAAAGTAGCCTATATTCTATTCTAGGTAAGGAACTTTATCTATTCCAAGTTACAACGAAATCGGTTAAGCAGTTACGGCGTGATTGAACAACAAACATCCAAACAAATATATATCCAAACTTCCTCACAAACTTTCGCATTTATAATATTAGTAGGATTTATGTCACAAAACCTCTTAGCATTCCTTAAGTCAGAATTGTGAGATAGCTGGAAGTACCCTAGAGGATTTTAATTTTTGCCATTTACATAAAAAAATTAGACAACAAAGTGATCTCTATGAGATCTGTTTTTACCAAATGAGTTACCTACTGAACCCTAAATATATATAAATAAATATAAATGGTACCTTTTTCTGAAGGTCAATGTTAGTGATGTTCCCAGCCTCGGTCCTCTGAGCCTGGAGCCTCCGGTTCGCCATCTCGAGGTAGTGCTGCAGCTGCGTGGGCATCAGCGCCACCCTCACCACCACCGTCACCACCACCAGGCAGAGGCGCATCGTGTCGAACGCTTCCGATGTCATGCTGAAATGCACAACATTGCTTTACAACTATTTGAAATGTTTGCAGTTGGAAGCCGCTTGGAGGGTAATCATCGTTGTTTACCATGCAGAACACAATTATTACGCATGAGTGTATTTTGTATGGCACCCACAATATTTAATATTTCCCAAAATCTGTTCGAATGTTGTCTATTAGTGAATTTAATCTCAAATTAAATGACATTTTAGTTAAAAAAAGTATATTATAGTATAAACGAGTTTTTGTATGACAAACTTAATTTAATTTAATATTATATAAGATTGACATTAATGATAAATTTATATTTTTATTAGTTATTATGTTATTTGTAATCTAATTAATATTGGTTTAAATTTTTGTATTTATAATATTTGTATGACCGATGTCAGAATCTAGTGATCTGTACTCTAAACCTCACCATCTATTAATGTACCTAGGTTCACGAACAATAAATGAATTATGAATTACAAGCTTGTACTGCTACGTTTATTTTAATACATTACAATAACTTTATTTCAGGAAACAATAGAATAAAGAACAGATTTTTTCTTATGCTTCAGCCTATATACATAGTGTACCTTAAATACTAACATACATAATGATATAAATAACAATTAATTGCCACGTAGAAACTGTGACGCGGGACGCGAATTAAGGACTACTTCTTTTATATTTCTATTTTCAGCCGTTTTTATCCCACTGCTGGGCAAAGGCCTCCACCCATTCCCTCCACACTTCACGATCCTGTGCAACGTCAACCCAGACTGAATGACTACTTCATCATTTCAGCCGTTTGACGTCCACTGCTGAACATGGCCTCCCCCACAGACAGAGCAAATTCCTTATCATGTGGGGGGATTTGCCCGGACTCACCACGCTGGGCATGCGGGTTGGCGAGCGCAGTTAGAGTTATCGTTGTTAAAATGAGGGACGCTGCTGCCCATCCCCTAGCTTTTTTCCCTTAGTCGCCTCTTACGAAATCCGCGCATAGGTAGATATGGAGGGGCCTATTCTTCAGCCGGGGCCACCACGGAAATGACTACCTTATATTTAATTATTAATTTCTACTATTTATTTTTGAATACTCCACTTTGAAGTATTCTCAGGTCAAGTGACTATAAACAACAGTTTCGGCAGAATACCGGCGCCTAACTACTCCTCAGTGGTAAGGCATTTATGCTGAGTCGAGACCTTTTTGCTGCTGTGGTCAACATTTCACGTGTTCTTTTATTAAGTTTTTGTGTGTTACCTGTCTACCTTTGTTCCATATTTATTAACTGTTTCTTGCTTCTATTATGATGTGTATTATGTGCCAAGTTAGTCAATAAATGTCTGTCTATGTCTATATTTCAATTGCTTGCTTGCTTTGTCCTTCAGCGAGAATCGAAACCGCGCCGGTAGCGCCTCAGACGGGCACACACCAGCTAAGCCACCGAGGTCTACAATGAATTGACTGATGTGTGATGTGTATGAAACCAAAGATAATATAGTAGATTGTTTTTTTCTATGAAACTCACAGTGGCTTTTCCATCCCGCTGAAGACTCGCACGGAGAGGTAGTTCCGCGTGATGGGCCGCACCCACATCAGCACCAGGATGAAGGGCAGAGCGAAGTTCAAGTTCAGCAGCAGACCTTTTATTTTGTTGTCCTCATAATTTCTGAAAAATATAAAAATTTTCAAACTTGAGAGGTGTCAAGGGACACCCGGATGGAACGAAGTTCCTTTCGATTAATTAGTGAAGGAATTGTAATAAAATTTTATTAAATACATACGCATTGATATTGTAATATTATAAGATATTTTTTACAAAAACTGAAAACCGACTTCAAATTCCTGAATATTTACAAGATTAATACCAACCTCTTTTTTTTGTTATCAACCTCTTTGCGTTTTGCTTACCTACCGAGGATGACACAGGCCACCAACACTTTCGAACAAAAAACCAAAGTATGACATTCAAAAAGTGTCGTTACAACTACTCTATGGTTACAAAAGGACGATTGCCATTAAAAAAAAAAAAAAAAAAAAACTTTTGGTCTTAATTTTTTCCGTCTAGCCTTTCGCCTTTCGCAACGCGCGATAAGGAACTTCGTTCCAAAAATTCTGTGGGGGAGGCCGATGTTTAGCAGTGGACTTCAAATGGCTGGAATGAAATAAATAAAAATACTAGCTTCCGCCGCGGCTTCGCTCGCTAGTCACCTACATAAAAAGTATCCTATATGCTATTCTAGGTAAAGAACTTTATCTATTCAAAGTTTCAACGAAATCGGTTGAGCCGGTACGGCGTGATTGAACAACAAACATCCAAACATTATCACTAACTTTCGCATAAATAATAACTTCCGAGAATGCATTTTTTTTTTTTTTATACAACTGAGGTGGCAAACAATCATACGGCCCACCTGTTGGTAAGCGGTTACCGTAGCCTATGAGCGCTTGCAATACCAGAGGCATCACGCACGCGTTGCCAACCCCGAACCCCCTTCCCCCTAAAGAGCTCTGGCAACCTTACTCACCGCAGGAACACAACACTATTTGAAACAAATAATGTTATTTGGCTGCGATCTTCTGTAAGGCGGAGGTATCTCCCCAGGCATGGTCACTTTAAAAGGCCACCATATCTCAGCACTTAATGCAGGATGACCAGAGAGTACCCGTGACACCACAAGTAAGCCAAGATATTTAATTGCAACTTACTTCAAAGAATCCCAGTGCATCCTAGCCACCCTGAGGCCGGGGAATGTGAAGAGTGTACCGATGATGGCAGCCCATATGGCGAAACATAGCTTCAATATCAGTTTCGAAGCTGGTCCTCTGTGGATGTATAAAGAGGAACATTCATCAAAGTTTTCTCTATATTTTAGTAGGCGCTCTGCAGATACAATGACCTTTGCTGACTGGCCTCAGCTCAGTTGGTAGTAGCTCTGCCTTCTGCGCTAGGGTTGCGGGTTCGATTCCCGCACTGGACAAACATTTAAGATATCGAAACTTGCATTGGCTACTTGGTAGGAACTCGGTGCTTAGCACAGACAACAAACTGTTGATAAACAAGGTTGTACTAAAACCAATCTGGACAAACATTTGTGTGATAATAACACAGATGTTTTTTCGGTGTCTGGGTGTTAAATGTTTTCTATTATGTACAAGTATATCAGTCTCTGGTACCCATAGGCTATGCCTAGTTTGGGATCAGTTGAGCGTGTGTGATATGTCTGGAATACATATTTATTTTTATTTTATTTATTTATTTGCATGGCCAATTATCAAATGGTTTGTGTGGTGATAAGGTGCATAAGGACGACGATAAAGGATACAGCGAAAATTGCCGAGGCGCATAATTTTGATCATACTGCGTGAAAATGTCGAAATTTCAAAATTTTAGACTTTTTCCTTTATTTCTGTCATAAAAGCTCCTAGTTATCTACATTTCAGAGTTGTGATATACTGAAAGTACCCTAGATGTTTTTCATTTTTGCATTATCCATACAAAAATACAAAAAAGACATTCATTGCCATATCTTTTTAATGCATTGAGCTAGAAACTTGATTTTTATACAGCACTATAAGCTCATAGACCTTAGTAGTTGGTGTAAATATTAAGTTTATACTATAAACATTTCTGAAAAAAGGGTTTTGACATATATATGGACAGACAGACAGACAGGCAAACAAAGAGATCCTGGTTTCCATTTTTTCAAAATTAGGTACATAACCCTAAAAACTTACACGGAAGACAATCCCTGATTCTCCAAGAACTTCTGTGCATTCTCATAGAAGCTATCATATGCAGGGTCTATCCCGACTTCCAAGTTGGACTCATCTATGATCAGCACAATCATCGCTATAAGCAGGAAGATGGAGAAGGAGACAATGCAAGTAGACCGCTCCCCGATAGACTCCTCGGATGTGAAGTATTGCTTTGTTAGAGAAAGCAGGATCTTACTGTTGTGCGAGTCAAGGATGTTACATCACTAAAATGAAAACTATGCTTGTTTGTCATGTCACTGATTCTTTCTTGGTCATCACGTATAGTAAAATAAAATAAAGCGTAGGTAACTAGTGGTTCGCCCCGAACTGAGACCTCGCTATGCCTGGTAAATGTTGGTGCTTCAATGAAACTATTTTTTTTTTTAAACTCTCTTTTGGACTTCTAAATCTTAGCTACCCTTTGGTTGATTTAACTCATATTCTTACCAGCAATTCTTGATAGTAGCCTATTGACCTACTAAATTCCTAATATAGACTGGCCTCTTAGCTCAGTTGGTAGTAACTCTGCCTTCTGCGCTAGAGGTCGCGGGTTCGATTCCCGCACTGGACAAACATTTGTGACTAACACAGATGTTTGTTCTGTGTCTGGGTGTTAAATATATATCTATTATGTATATCAGTCTCTGGTACCCATAGTACAGGCTATGCCTAGTTTGGGATCAGTTGACCGTGTGTGATATGTCCGGAATATTAATAAAAATAAAAATAAAAAAAATTATTCCATGCAGATCGGATTAAACATTCTAAAGTTAGCTCTACAAAATATACATATAAACATACAATGTTGATTTTTCCAAGCTGTTAGAGGGATCTTAGCTTGCTCAATGTTAAGGTACAATAGTTCTGTCTAGTCCCAGCAGTGGGTAATATACATAATGATATGTTTTTATTTAATAACCCAATTTTTTTTACAAATTTTACCTAGGAATAGTTTTGTAAAGGATACAAGGCAAATATCACAACCAAACAGCACCATACCATACTCAAGTTGAACTCATCTTTGAGTGGAAAAAATCCAGTGTAAACCTGAAATCATTACAATTAAATGCATTAGTTACAAAGGCTGCCTATTGAATGAGAGAATATTATGTAGCTAACATAAGCTTGAAGTTATAAAAACGACAAAAAAATTGTTATGTACTCGTAATTTTAGTGTTGATAGTGACTAGAATCTTGACCTACTGTCACACAGATGCTAATTAGTAAAACATTACCAACCTCAGATAGAACATAAACTATTGCAGTGTATAATGAGAAATCCACTATCCAATAATACTCGGTGTAAAACCGCAGATGAATCACATCCAGAGGAGTTACTGGAGCTTTCTCCAACTTGATCTCAAGGTTCCGAGGAACATGAAAAGTGTCTTTCTTCCCATTAGACTCATGTTTCCCTTTTCTAGCTTTAGCTTTGTCTTTTCCAGTGAGTGACCTAAGTTCACTGTCTGTAGGGTACAAGTACCGGTATAGCCCTTGGGAGCAAAGTAGCCATCTCGCGAAAGAATAACTCTTGAGTTTCTGCATGAGAGATATCATGACCAAGGTGATTACCGCTTGTGTGCCAAGGAGCGCCTGAAATTAGTAAAATTACAATGAAAATGGGGTTTCTAGTCTATTGGAAGCAAAAACAGAAAGAATATAGTTTATACACACACCATTTTGCCCTGATTTTCATTCACATTTAGGTCTATCTATTCATAGTTTAATTGGTTGGCTTGGCTGGCTGGTTCAATTATTTTTATTCAGTCAAATCGGAAATTCTAACCTCACTCTTTAATCCATTTTTTTTTAATTTTCTCCATACTTTTGACTATTGACTATGGCATCTTAGGTTTTACCGCAGTAACGCGGTAATGTCAATGTCAAATTAAAAGTTCCGTCGAGTGGTTTAGTTCTCTTTGGCATTGTCCACAACTTATGGTATTTTCCCTTAAATTTTGGGTATTTCTTGGTGCCTAGGGTATTTTTAGGATACAGATTTTTAGGGTATTATTTAGGTCAGGAAAAAACATTTTGATCGTGTTTGACAGGTCTGACAAACAACTACCACTTATTTATTATTATTATTAAGTCATTTATTTCAGGAAACACAGCAGAGTACATAATAAAGTATTTAATAAAGTTTATTTCACAGAACGGCACGTATGCAAGTATATTCATATGTTTAAGTAACACAATGCAATAAGCTTGTGCCCACGCGGACATCGCAGGCCCCATGGCTCGCCTGCATGTTCTGAGCAATTCTAATTTATTCATAGCTAGTAGCTAGTAGGTACATGTGATGGGGCCGTCGGTATACAACCACCTTCCGGCATCGACATAGATATTTATTTGATTGGCATCAATATCAAATGCACCGTCAGCCAGTTCTTCAGTTTGTTTTTAAAGGATTGCGTATCCTTTAAAAACAAACTGAAGAACTGGTTTATCGAACAAGCAAGTATTTGTATTAGTTATTAATCTATTTTTTGAATTGATTTAATGAATGTTTACCTAAATTTACTACATAATAACAATTTCGAGGTTTTCCCGCTAACCTACAACATGAAGAGCTTTTAGAAAAATACAAAAATATTTCTCCAGGGCATTAGCAATGCTCCAGGTGTTGCAGATGTCAATAGGCGACGGTAACCGCTTACCATCAGGTGGGCCGTAAGCCTGTTTGCCTCAGTATAACCACAGAAAACATAATACTACTAAAAAAATAAAAATAATGACATAAGTATGATAAGTACCTACCTAATCACGTGACCAATAACTATTATCTGTTATGAATAAATTACTATAGATAGAATAATATTACTATTGACTATTATATGCTCTTGCTTGGTGATTAGCAAATCTTGGTGCAGCAGGTCCGCAACACATCTTGAGTTTTTGAAATTAAAGGAGTAGGTACTACTAGGAGATCAAATAAGAATCGGTCGAAAAGATCAGAGACATTATTGCGAAACGAAGATTATGTACTTTTAAAATTATTTTTTAGTAGTTTTGCAATGTTTATTTTATAATTTATTGTATCTCGCGAAATATTTGAGCGTACTCCACCCACTACGTACATTACAATTTAGCAATATAAGTATACAGTATAAAGTATGATTTTGCAAAAATGTGTGAATATTTGGTTCGTTACACATTCTAGGAGAAAACTGTGCAAATGGGGGAAAATCAAATTTCAGGGTTGGCAGCACTGCTCTTTGGTCCGCCCGCCGCCCGCTCGTCCCGCGCGCGCCGCAGTAGTCCGCCCGCAGATTTTATCGATTGATTGTTGAATCATACGCTATACATTTATTTCGTTCGTTCTGCAATTCGTTTTCGTCGCTGCTGTAGTCTGCGCGCTTGCAGACACGCGACGGGGCTTTTTAGTAGATAGGATTGAAAATTTACTGTGTAGTGTTTGAAAACCGTGCAAAATGGGGTCGTTGTTTAGGAGTGAAGAAATGACACTATGTCAGCTCTTCCTGCAAAGTGAAGCGGCCTATGCCTGCGTGTCTGAACTCGGAGAACTGGGCCTCGTGCAGTTCCGAGACGTGAGTACCTCTTTTTCGATCAGACACCTATACGCCCCTTTTGAAATGCCTTAAGTTCTCATGATCTCTTGGTACCTCTAAGGATTGAATTTATCTTTATAGGTACCTATTCTATGAAGAATTTATCTTTCGATGCGAAATCTTTGACCTCGTTTCAGGAAATACTTGCTCTAATTTCTAGCACCAGTTATCTGATATGTATTGATTTCTTCTATGATCTGGTCCAAATCTGTCCACTTGATGAATTTTGTAATAGTGCTCAGATAATAGGTACATACCTACCCAATATATCTTTATTTTTTGGATGGTCCGTGCTTGGTCAATCTATCAGAGACCAGCTTTTGTTTCTTTTGTTCTATTTTTATTTATGGACTTTGAGTCGCGTAACAACTGAGTCAGTCCTCTAAGGATCCCATTATATATCTATAATGACTAAACTATCAATCCTACAGCAACCTAAATGTAAGCTATAGAGCACAATAGCGGCAACAGATGACTGACACACTCTGAAATAAAGCCATACCACACCTTGGTATGGCTTTATTTCAGAGTTCAGAGTTCAGAGAGTTCATGGTAACATTTATTGAGTTGCCTTACTCCTCCCTCGTAGATCTACTCCAGGGACATTCCACCAAAAAGTGATATGTGTCTTCAGAAATACCACAGGTGTCACAGATTGTGCGATTTACCTTTTTCATATGATACATAAGTTAAGTTATTGTAATTAATAGCATACCTAACATGTGAGCCCAGCCTATGGGTCTCAACAATATATTTCCTACATAGTTTTCTAGGTTCGTTAGACCAGCTTGAACTATGGTAGCCCTAAATAACATAAATTAATACCTTAATCTCTACAGTCCTTGAATTACTGTACCTACTAAGAATCATTTTTTATTATGTACTTAGTTACTTTTGACTCTTAATTTGTTTCTGGTAGGTAAATCATGTGATCCTTGTTGTGTCACTGATTCTTTCTTGGTCACCTGTATTAGATCATCATCATCATCAGCCTGTAGAAGTGCACTGCAAGACTAAACACAGATAAAAAAAAATGCAACCAAGATTATTCTTCTCAAATAAAAATTATCTGTAATTATGTGCATGTATTTTTTGCCAAAATTGTAATAGGTAAACATAATTATTAGGTAGGTAGCAAATGAGTAGGTATTCATTTGTTACCTTCTTTACAGCAGACAGCTAGCAACTGTATAGTTGCTAGCTGTCTGCTTTTTATTGTCTACTAGCTTGGCCCGCTTTGCTTGCGTGGTACTTAGATAGCCTAATATGCTATCTAAGTAAAGAACTGTATCTATTCCAAGTTTCATCAAAATCGGCTCAGCCGTTCTGGTGTGGTTGAGTAACAAACAGCCATCCAAACATTCGCATTTATAATATAGTAAGATGCATTTTAGAAGTTGGATTTCACTCCTTAGAATTTCTCTCATTGCACAACTACCTAGTTCTTTCTAGTAGCTTGATACATGATGAACTACAGTGTGTCAGTGTGGTGATAGGATTTATAAAACTTGCTACACAGCAATACACCAATGTGAACGTGATTTTAGTTCACCCAACTTATGTAAAGAATTTCTGCAGAGATGATATTACAATTTTAACAGAATCAGTATAGCCAACTGCTAAAATTATTAAATAATTGTTAAAATCACATGATATAAAAACTTATAGGTACCTAATTCTGATAAGAATATTGATTGATGTTTTTAATCACTGATAACAAAACAACCATATCAAAACTTATTAACGCCAACTTTACGTAAAACACTACCTAGATACAGTACATGGATGAATATCAAAAAAAAAATAACAATCAATTTAAGATTTTTAAAAATAAACTAGGTATAAACCACTTAAAAACGTACATAAAAACTTTACTACCAAAATACAAAAAAATAAATGTCCATTAGGTAATGGACATCAAGACCACTTAAATACTTACATACCCTCTCAGATAGGTATCTGGGTGGGTATTTAAGTATTAAATAACTAGCGGCTGCCCGCGGCTTTGTTCACGCATTACCCGGCAATAGCATACATCCTTCCTCAGAAACAGATGAAACAAACAAAGACTTTAGAAGAAAGGAAGCTGATTTTTTTTACATCCTCAGACCCACAATTACTTCATCCATAAACTAAGATTCTAGATTATCCGAAGACATTAGTGAGTCACCATGGTTGAAGGACTCTCCCATTCAATGATATGGCATAAAGACTGTACCTATGTCGTATCATTTTATAGCCTATCCACAGCAATGGAGGTCTCATCTTCATCAGCCTGAAAAAAACCACTGCTGGATATATGCCTTCCGCGAAGAGTGCCATGATTAACATTCTTGAGTCTTCTTCATCCACTCATTTCCTACGACCTTTAAAATCGGGTGTCCTTTCCTACCTAGACTGTACCCGCGTTATTTTATCGAGTAGGTCTATCTTAAGCTATGTATATTATGATGACTAATGAGACAATCAATGTGGCCAAAATCCAATGTCACAAAATGACTAACCCTCGCTTTCCTTACCAGTTGAATCCCGACGTGAACGCGTTTCAACGCAAGTTCGTCAATGAGGTGCGCCGCTGTGATGAGATGGAGCGCAAGCTGCGCTACCTGGAGAAGGAGATTCGTCGAGACGGCATCCCAATGCTGGAGATACCAGGGGAATGCCCGGAAGCGCCACAGCCCAGGGAGATGATTGATCTGGAAGTAAGTGCCGCAATTACACCAATATCTTAAGCAGTTCCTTATTGTCCTCACCTGATGAAATTTCAGGATTTTGTCAGCATGATAATAACGTCAGATTGATGAGAGTAAGACTTTTTGATTACATGAATAACTGTTCGGGATTCGAGTGGAAATAGTTCAGATTTGGTAGAGAACTGTTCGTAATTTCGGAAAGAATTTCTCAAAGTTGTGAAAAGAACAGTTTAACATTTGTTAAATAAATCATAATTCTATTAGGGGCAATTAAGACCTGAGCTCACATTCTGACTTTCCCATTCCTGGCCCCAATCCTCCCGCAATCAAGAGGCTCAGCGAAGCCACCTTCCGATTGATTGTAGAGTCTGCTTACCAATGTCATACACGCTCTCTCTTCATAGCTGCTGGTAAACCCATAATGCGATCGCAATGGATGTTTAACTGGTACATTACAAGAAAATAATCTGTCATTTAAAATTCCAAGCAGCCTTTACGCTTCTTGTAACTTACTTTCTATTCCGACCTTCGCTACGTCACAACAACTCGAATTCGATGCAGAGTTTCCTGTCTAACGTGCGATTGTCTTAAATGCATACCAGTAGCTAGTTATACCAGTATTAATGTGTACTTGAACTTGACTGCCAATACTCCTGCCTTAAGGCAACTATTAGCATTTATATTGAACTCTATTACTCAGATGTGTAGCGAGATTTGCAAGCAAACTAAGGTGTTATTACGTCAATCACAGATCATACATGGAATTGCCGTGGGTCGTTTGATTTTGGAAGCGAATGACTTAATCAAAGTCGAGAATTCGAGATATTAATGCTTGCTTGGCATGTCACTGATTCTTTCTTGGTCATCCTGCATTAGATTTTATGGCTGGTGGCTCCGAAAAGGGCCTATGACCGTCGGTGAAAGAATCAGAAAAGGGTTAAAGTCCTCCTCTTAGGGGCTCCTTTCGTGCAGACGTCACGTGCCGTCGAGGATATCTACCATGCTTGTCATAGTCGTGAGCCTATTTCTATATTTTTATCTATTATTTAGGCAACCTTCGAAAAGCTCGAGAATGAGCTCCGAGAGGTGAACCAGAACGCCGAAGCCCTCAAGAGGAACTTCCTCGAGCTGACGGAACTCAAGCACATCTTGAGGAAAACTCAAGTGTTCTTTGATGAGGTGAGTCTTCATTCCCATCTTGTTAGGAGCTCGCGAACCCACCGAATCGCTTACAGGACCACAACTAAACGTATACCATTTGTAACTGAGAACTAGCCGGTTTGTTTTAGTTCAAAAATCTGGGCGTCTATTTCCCCCCCTTAATCGTTCCCCCATAGTTGAGGATCGTGACTCCGCGCAAGTATGCCCCGTTCTATGATTTTTCTCTATCTGCCACGGTCCTCGGCTTGATGGAGAGTGATGTTGACGGGAATGTCAATCTGTTCTGCACCTGTTCAGACCATCGTCTATTGACTGGACTAAACAACTTTTCAATCGATACGCAGCTGAACGATAGCTTACTTATCTTTTTATGTGTTTCGTATTCTGCTATTGAATAACGATCCAGTTACAGTTACGTTTCAGCTAACGATTTTTTTACGAAAGTCTTTTACGAAAGTAATTCAATCGATCGTCATTCGTCACATATCGAACGTAACGAACGATACATTCGAACCGCGATCGGTACTCTAGCATAGTTGGAACTGATTAGAACGTTAAACGTTGTAAATTAGTAGAATTGGCTCTCTGCCTGACACCAAACATTTCGATTCGGAATTAAGTTTTCAAGATGGGGGACGGATAGTGTTCCAAAGACGGAGATGGGTTTGCAACTATTATTTATGGCATGCCACGTCCTAAAAACTGGAACCACAGTTTACAATGGGATAGGTATACCTACCTACCTATACCGTTGTGTAAACTGTGGTTTGTACCTTCTTCAAGTTATCGATAGATGGATATACGTTTAGTTCTGGGCCAGTACCAACATTTCGGAGTCACATGATGCCCGATCGATTACAACTCAGCTTGCGATAAAGTAACTAATCGCGTAGTAAAGTAACCACGCCGAGTAATTTGTCAGCAGATTAGATACCGCCTTCACGTAATTTGTAATGGCGTTTAATAATCCCAATTTTATTTGATGATCCACGTCATACATGCTTTTCAGCCTGCAAACATTACGTTGTATTGAGCGTAACTGGTTAGTCTTCGTCTCTGTACTAATCAATTTAACTGTAAAATTGTCTTTTGTATCAGAGGGATGAGCTATAGGCTGATCGGAGAGTGGAACAATCACGCAATAATGCCGAGGTCAAAGCTGTTGTAGAAAAAAAATAGCTCCACGAATTCAATCGTATTCAAATCATCAACTTTGTTCACTTTATTTATTTTCTCAGTGTCTCATGAATTATTTTATTTTATGTGTTGTATTTATTTCGAGCACAATAACAAGATACAATTGAATACTAATTTATGTTTCAAAACTTTGTCTCTCTTGATTAATACAGATGATAACATTTCCTTTAATGGAGGTCGTGGGTTTTATGTACTTAGGACTCTACACACAAACGTGGGCTTCAAAAACTACAAATTGCATTTCAAATTGTCCATGATCGTTATTGCTTGAAATAATGACGTCTCCGTCAATGTCGCACTCTGTCGGGCCTTTGTGGCCGCTTGATCGATATCACGCGTTTACCTGTCCGCTGAAACTATTCAAAAGACTGATTCGTGCACTCGATCAAATCGCAGCGTATTCACGCACGCAAATGAGAATGTTTGCCGGCACGAATGTGACATTGACTAGGACGAGGCACTGACCTTGACGCCATTTTGGCGTGTGTGTGCACAAGATGGCGGACCCGTCGCGCGAGGAGGAACAGGTGACGCTCCTGGGGGAGGAGGGACTCATGGCCGGCGGGCAGGCTCTCAAGTTGGGGTATGCTGGTCTCCACTACCGCTCGCGACGCGTTTCGACCCCTCCAGAAGTCGAAGCATGTCACAGAGCGTTATTATTTTTGCAGTGCTTGTACTGGGACGCTGATTCCGGAGTCTACCGATCACCACTCAGGCAAGCATTGGAGTCGGCCGGTCTAAAGTATAACTCCATCGTAACTCTTTGAATTTTCGTGTGATGCCATGACAGCTTTCCGTAGCACCGCAACGAAACTCCTAGCGAATGTAAAGTTTTAATGCAACTCGCGGTCTGAATCCAGGCCACTGTTGAGCGTGCTAACCAATTGCTGCCTGAGTGAGTTTGATTTTCCTATTTGAAACTAACAAGTTTTCCCGACGATTTATTTTTGAAGTCCATCTGTGAAGACATTCATACACTCAAACTGGAGGTTATTCTTTATGTTTATTTGGTTTTTCATATCGTCATGCTTTTTTTGTAATGTCATTTTATGCATGTCCATTATTTTATGTTATAAATGTAGTCTTAGTACATCACGAATTCACGACGCGAAACAATACAGATTAGAGTAGCTACACAGTTTAGCTTATACGACACTGTAATTTGAACACAAACTATATGAAGAGTAGAAACAAACTAACAATGCTTTAGACATTAGCTAGGTTGGCACAGAACCGCGTAGCAAAAGTATTTTTTTCAGTGATGCTCTGGCGCTACTTTTTTACTACAACAGGCATTTGGTGCGTTTGTCCGTCTCGTGCGTCTGAACTGTGTCGTATTGGGCAGTGTTTGTGTACATGTTTGTTTGTCTTTGATGTAGCACGAGGGTGGTGCCAGTACCACTGAGTCGATGACGCGCGCGCTGATATCCGACGACCCGAACCGCCATATGGGGCACGTGCAGTTAGGGTATGTATCCGTGTTACCTTCGGCACTGGTGTGACATGAATCTGCTCCCACTCCATTTACACACGCAGGCCGCACCATTGAACTGCTTCTGGAATATCCACTTCTCCGTCCCTCTCCGTCTAACCAAATCCAACCAACCAAATTGAATTTGGAAATAAAAGATAGGAAAACTCAAAAAGTTGAGAAGCAGTTCAATTGCAACTCCTTGGAAAAGATCGCTCGCTCTCTCATCATTTCCAATGATTGAAAAATATGTTCACTATTGCACGATAAATACGAGATTCGTGTTCTAAAGTATGTTACGAGTACATGTAGCTCGTAAAACGTGTCACTTGGATCACATTTTTACGTGTGAAGACGTCATCTGCTGACTTCCGCTGCCACTACGAGAGACGATGCGATCGATCAAGGTGTTTACATAAACTGATAGGTTTATTATTTGACACACATCGCTAAAAATGTTTACATTGTTTTTTTAACTGGCGAATTGCCGCCTTTATCATAAATGTCCTTAAACATTGAGTTTATGGACACAACCTTTTGAAATTTATAAGTCACTTTACTATGTTTATGTAGACACCTTCGAAACAACCTTAATGTATAGTGCCGGTTCTCAGTCGTAAACTTAAATGCCGTAACGAGAAACCGATAAAGATAAAGTTTAACTGACGATAAGAAACTATAAACATGAGAAAATTACACCCCCTTTAACGCTTGCTGAAGTAAAATCTAATGTTGTATATAAGATCAAGCTTCTTGCCTGAAGAAAAAGATTAAAACATTGTAATGCACGAAGAAGATTGTACTTAAACGAACAAAGTATCAGAATTTCTATTTACAGTGACGAAATATTTGTTATTAGGTACATTTGATTACACACCAAATTCGAAATTGCTAAACTTATGCTTGATTTATTCCCTAGTTTACGGGATAAGCAAGAATCCTTGGAATTCCTGCCTTGGTTAGTAGAGTACAATGTAATTATTATAACTTGTAGTTTAGTTTTAGTATTGTTGGTGTCGGGTTGCGTATGTGTGCCTGGTAAGATTGTGTAAATGGGCTATGACGAAATGTAGAAAATCACGCATTCATTTCCACTTTATCCTTATAATGGGATTCGATTTGGTTTACAGTTTGACACATTTCACTAGCTTACTAACATCTCACATCAAAACCACAGTATTTTGTTTAGTATATTTTTTGTCAGTATACTTGGACTTCAAGAATAAATGGAACATAGGGGGCAAAAGCTGTAAATGCTGAAATTGACTCTAAACGTTACAACTAGTACTTTTTCTATTTTTTGGCAGTCATGGAAGTAAATATATAAAGTCTTAAACAGTAGACCAAGAATGAGTCCTAGTAGTAGACTCTGAAAATAGAAAAAGTACTGAGAAATTTCATACGAATCTGTAGATTCTAACAGCGCAGCGTCTTGGTACGAGTGTTTAGTGTTATTTTCCTTTATTACTTTACCTTTTCAGTGAAACAACTCGTGTCATTCATAATATCAAACGCTTTCCTAAAAAAATATTTGAATACGTAAATAAATCATGTGCTCAATGAGTAGAATTCTCAATGTGATTTGTTGTAAATTGGCACTGCTTTATTTAGCTTTGGTTCTTAAAGGTAAGAATTTCGTAATGAAGTTTCGAAATAGATAATGAATGGAAATGAAATTCGTAAATAGATTATGTTCTCTGTGTAAAAGGCTTTCGTTATTAGTTTGTCTAATACTTAATTAACAACTTGATACGTCTCCGTAATGTACGTCTTATACGCAGAAGGACAAGAACCTTTTGAAATGGTCACCGTCATTGTTGATCGTTCCATTAGTTAGAATGTTCGTAGGATCATATCAATCAATCACTTAAACGGAACAGAAATGTACTCATAAAAATCCTGTTAATAATTCCATAGTGGAAAGAAACTTGACCGATGTTATTACATTACAGCACATACGTGCGTGTGAAGTGAATACATCTCACGATGTACTCAATGAAAATATTTATCTTTGCTCGCGCTTTTCTAGGAAGCAAAAGTGATAAAAACCAAAACAAGCTATTGACATGGCTAAAGGGTGATATTTATAGCAACATATACTTATGATTGATACAGTTTCTCCGTCTGGAGAGTTGCTGTGTCATCTTTGAATCCGTATCGTAAATATCTGCCTCACCTTGGCTAAAACAGCTACTTCAGTGTTTGATGTTTACATAAATAAATATTCCGGACATATTCACACGGTCAACTGATCCTAAACAAGGCATAGCCTGTATGGCTATGGGTACCAGAGACTGATATACATAATAGATACATATTTAACACCCAGACACAGAACAAACATCTGTGTTTATCACACAAATGTTTGTCCAGTGCGGGGATCGAACCCGCAACCTCTAGCGCAGAAGGCAGAGTTACTACTAACTGAGCTATGAGGCCAGTCAAAGAGGACACATGAGGACACATGTAAAATGTAAATATTTAATTTCAAATGTTACGTCGTTCATGGCATTTTTTGCGTTCTTTTATTAGATGTCATCATTCTTAAATAGGGTTACAAACAGCTTTGTACTCGTTAATCATCAATTCTTACCATTTGTCACCTCTAATCATCTCTTCTAACCGTAATCGCATGACATGTCGCATGTAGGCAAATGAGTAAGTTATTTATCTAGGCATTGTTCGGTACACTGCCCGCTCACTGACTCAGTATGTTTAGAAGTTTCTTGCACTGGCGACCTTTTAATCTATTGTTGGCATTTATTGTAATTGTCAGTTGTCCATTCGTGTGACTTGTAAATTGTTGGCTTTTAAGTACCTACCTAGTAATTGCATCGTCAGTTACACCGCACATTTAAGTTAGATGCGGGTTTCCATTTACTTCGATGTACAAACTTACTTAAACATCCTTTTCTTCCAGAATATTTATTTTATGTCTTGTGCTTAGTTCACTGCCTTGATTAAATATGATTGGTTTATTAATCATTATCGCTATCTTCAAATCGATCATCTTCAATTTTAAATTCAACTGATCTAGTTAGTTCATTAATATGAGCTTTGAATCTCAGCTCGAGATCACTCGTTAGTTCGATAACAGTCCATTCAATATTAAACGTCATTATATATAGTCCCAGATTCACCCAGATATCGGTACCGTTACGGCTTTACGAGACCGTCGACCTCACTCGAGCGTGACTGACACATTGTCGCGTCGCGAAAAATACCCGTGCTCCAAGTTCATGGCTTGTCTGTTAGTCAAGTGATCATATGACACATTACTGCACAAACAGAAATATCCGGAAAACAAATAAAAGAAATATCGGTTCTTATCTGCATTGCGGGCTTTCCACACTTTGACCTAAATATCTATTTTACTTCAACTGTGTGGGTCATTAATAATCATTATAGTTATAGTTAGGTATATAGGAACAGTGCCTTTTAGTATACCCCATAGTTGAATTGACAGTAAATGATTCAAGACTAGATAAGAAGTACTTCAAATGTCTACCATTCCACTGCTGGGTATAGGCCTCCTTTTTAGTTTGCCAGCCTTCTCGGCCCTGTGCGTCTGATTCAGGTTTTTCACGAGACTTTCTCGATGTGGTCGAACTAACGCGTTATCGGATCAAGCAGTATATACCGAGCATGGCTTGCTCCATGGCCCTATGTGGAACTCGTACTCTTCGCACAGTCTCCTGAGTGAGCGTGGGAATGTCATAAAATATTCATGAAAATTAGTAACTAAATTATTACGTCTTCTGTGGACATTGTGCGAGTGGTAAGTACCTACTTGGCAATGCTCTTGATTTATTTCTTTTGTTTACTCTACAATCGCGATTATTATCTAATGTTTGCCATACACACTGTTACACATTTTATTACATAAAATTATGTAATGATGTTGACATTAATGACAGACAATGACCCAATAGACATTATTTTACCATTAGCAAGAAATAAAACGATTTACAAACATGGGTATATCAATTCCGTAGCCATTACTAAATACCTACCTGTAAAAGTATTGGTATATCTCTAGTATGGATGGACCTAACGATCGTCAACGTCAATACTCATTACTTAGTAGTTATGACATTATATCATACAGCCTATGATAATGAAGCCTTTAGAAGCCCTAGAGGCCTATAATCTATGAAAAGCCTTGACAGAGTTTCGCTCCGAGCAAGATTGACTATAATTTATGTAAATATCATTATGTCGAACAATATTATAGCTGGTACATGTCGTGTTATTAACGTATTTGCATTTTATGATGGTATTCAAATGAATGACACGAGGCTGTGTGTGACACTGGAAGCAGAAAATTGTATGCTTTATGATGAAGAATTGCATTTTGCAGTGAGAATTTAGCAAGCATGTTTATGATCATAGGTAAGGTTTTGTGCTTCCAATTCCAATATATTCTAGTTTAAGGTTCTGTTATACAAATTGTGGAGACATTGATATAAATCCCTAAGGTAGGCAGTTCGAAAGAAACTGAATCGTTTAGATAATAAATGAATTCTTGACTAAAAATACATCATTCCTTTAGATAACTTTCCACGTACTCAAAGGAATGGTGTATTTTTACATTGGTGCCAAATAAGCCGATTTAAACCATTGTTCACCAGCAAATAAGCTTGTGGTTACTGGAACTGTCGGTTCATCATCGTTTCACCCGTAGGACGTTCACTGCTGAACATGAATCCCCCACAGATTTTCAGAGCGATTTCCTATCATGTGGAGGGAATTTTCCCATACTCACCATTAGAGAGCTTTAAAGAGCACTTAAGAGCTATCGTTCTTAAAATAGGGGGCGCTGCTGCCCTAGCATTTTTCCCCTTGTCGCCTTTTAAGATCCACGGGTAGGTAGATATGGAGGGGCCTATTCTTCAGCCGGGGCCACCACGCCACGGCCCCATCGGTTATGATATCAGAAATGGTTTTATAGTTAGTGAATGCTTTACTAAAATTTTAGAAGTAAAGTCTTGTCGTTAAGTTTACATACAACAGCTGCCGCTCCATTGAAATAGATTTTACGGTCACGTGAGCACTAATGTATCACCAATACAGCGTCCAGACAGACTCCAGAACTAAATCTAAATAGCTACAGTCCCCAGACAGTCGGCTTGGGGTTTTGCCAAGGAGACGGGCGCCTACATCTTACATCATGGCAATAAACAGATTATATGAAACCTTAAAGTTGAAGCCATAAAATTCAGTATCGCATGACGCTGATTTACCTGCTCGAAATCATTCCTACTAAAAAACCAAATCAAAACTACAATGCCTTAAAGCAAAACAGACTTAATCGTGATGAGATTTACACTGCAATTTACTTTGAGTAGCGTTTCAGAAGCCGGTGTTCACGTTCTCATCATAATCTGTGGCATTAGTCATTCATTTCACGTGATACCATGAATATACCTACAAATGTTATAGTAATTATATGCGAATGATAGCGACTGGTACCGTGACGTCGCGTTTCAGTAGAACTGAATGGATGAGTGGGTATTGGAATGAAAACTGCGAATTGAATCAACTATCCTTCCAGCCAGTTGACACTTACTGCTGGGTATAGCCTCCTCTACACTAATATTATAAGGAGGTAACATTTTTATAATTCGGGAATGCGTTACGAAACTTCGTAAAAAAGAACTCGCGAATCTAAAAAAAACATTTGGAATCTTGGTATCATTGTCATTGGGATATCCAAATAAACGACAACATTGTAGCTTCGATTTACATGGAATTCAAAGTAGGTGGGTTTTCTGAAAACTAAGATCTTGCCATTGAGGGATTGCCAATTTAGGAATTACCTTGATTGGGTCTAATTTGTTCGATAGATATTATTATGAGCTCGGCATTACTAACTTGGACTTGTCACAAAACCAGTCTCACTTCCTCCATAATATTCAAAGAGTCTATTTTTAACCGACGCCAAATAAGAGGAAGAGTATATTAATTCGTTATTCTTTCTGTTCGATTTTTTTATTTGTTTTATTACTCCATAACGAATGGTCCGATTACAATGGTTTTTCACCATCATCTTATCCAACTAAGAATGAGGCTGACTCCCTTCGCGAGTTTACTTTGAAAGCCATTTCAAACTACACTTGGAGTTCAACAACATCCTATAGAACTTCGCCGGTAGTTATTACAGTTAATGTAAGCATTCCCACTGCTGCTGTAATCAAAATGTTGTTGGCGTTGTCCATTTCGTAATCAGTTAAAGATCGGAAAACCCCCTACTACCCAATTCCATGGTTTTCCGCGTTCGGCCAATTCTTATCCTTTCTGTATTCTACTAGCTTGCGCCCACGGCTTTACTCGCGTGGTACCTACCTGTGGAAAAGGTAGCACGATATTCTATGTAAAGAACTCTATATTTAAAGTTTTATCGAAATCGGTTGAGCGGTTGCGGGGTGATTGAACCACCAAAGTCGAAACATCCTCGCACTTTCGCATTTATAACATGAGTTATATAGCTTGTACCCGCGACTTCGCTCGCGTGGTTCCTAGATAAAAAGTACTAGATGCTCTTAGCTCATAGATAACGCAAGACCATAAAGTCTCGCTCAAAAATTTACTTTATTCAGTAGACGAAAAGGTAAAACCTTAGGACCCTAAGGTCATTAGGGACCCTTAGGTCATTTTGAAATAAATTTCAGATGACATATCAGATCCCGTTTGAAGGCGGCTTCACTGAGATATCGTTTGACATAGCAACTTACACTCGATGAGAACAAAGATTTGATCTAATCTTTGATTTCCCATTAACTTTGCGTCAAGTGCTCTGACATTGCAATCTTGTGCCGTTATCACGAGTAGGTACATACCTGCAGTGCTATTGTTTAAGCGAAATGGCAAAAGAAGTTCGTTGAAAACCGTACCTTGAAAATCATTTTCAGAATCTTAGCAATATCCTAAAGGTCCTTATAATGATCCTTACGTCTACTGACATGAAAGACAATTTTGAGTTAGACAGGAATTCTTCACGATCTAAAAGTTTTCCTTTCCATAATTGAAACATTTATCTCGCTGAGATTAATAAAATCATCCTCAAAATTGCGAACTTCATCCCAATTTCGCTTACGCAATAGCACTGCTTATCTGTTACCGACTCTACGTAATTGACGTCATGCACTTATTGACTTTGGGAGGTGATTGTCTCTCAGTCCTTTAGTTTTACTAATGTATGTGTTGCGCACTGATGCACTGAATCAATGTAGGCAGGTAGTAGGTACAACCTATGTGTCTGGTTATTGAGTAGGTACCTACCTTAAACTTGTGTTATTGTATGGGTTTTTCCTCAAATGCTTTTGCAGTTTTATACGTATGTATTAAATAAATAATATATATTCCGTACATATCACACACGGTCATCTGATCCCAAACTTTATTTATTCATTTATTATTATTATTTATTTATTTGAACGTAAGTACATGGATACAGGATACAATTTAGAATACTGGAAATTGCAGAAGTAAAGACTGTCGCAATTTCCAGTGCCCGACCTAGGGACTAAAGAGATTTATACATTCAAAAATAAATAAACTTTGTACCTAACTATGGAAATTAAAGGATATATAGATATACAAAAGAAAAAAAAAAACAAAAGAAAAAAAAATCTACAAGCTACATTTAAATACTTACAGGGGAAGAAAGGGAAATTGCTGAACTGGGTTTCTCTAGGCATAGCCTGTACTATATATGGGTACCAGAGACTGATATACTTAATAGATAATTATTGAACACCAAGACACAGAACAAACATCTGTGTTAATCACACAAATGTTTGTCCAGTGCGGGAATCGAACCTGCGCTAGAGGTCACCTCTAGCGCAAAGGAGTTACTACCAACTGAGTTATGAGGCCAGTCGTATTGGTAATACATTAAATGACAAAATTCGTGAAATTATTTTGGCAGCCCTATAATTTTTTTCTGAATTATTTACAACTAGCTTGTGCTCGCGTCTTTGCCCGCGTGGCACCCATATAAATAGTAACCTATATGCTATTCTAGATAAAAACTATCTACTCCAAGCTTTATAGAAATCGCTTGAGCCGCTACGTCGTGATCGCCAAAAACTTTAGCATTTTTAATATTAGTAGGAAGGTATATTGTCCGTAACCTTCACAATTTCCTCGGTCCATGAAACCGGCCTTCCAACACTTCGTCGTCCGGTTCGTGATCGCATTCTAGAACCTTTATTTTACGGGAAGTCGTTGGATGGAGAAGGCTCAAGACCGTTCGTCATGGCACTCTTTGGAGGAGGCCTGTGTCCAGCAGTGGACTTTATCACGCTGATGATGATGATGATATTGCCCATCATAAAAGGCTAGGTTTATGATCGGTCGTTATTCTCCTAAGATTCTCATTGGCGCCCATATTTCGTAATGCGGTAGCCATTTTCTGAAAACCTTTGTGTGATTTGTAACACAATGCTGACGTGACCTTTGTCTTACAAAAAGTTTTATTTTTAAAACCGTGTATATTGTAATGGCCCTGGTAGCCCCTCTATATCTACCTACTCGTGGATGTCGTAAGAGCGACTAAGAGAAAAGCTAGGGGATGTGCAGCAGTGTCTCCGTTTTGTAACAACGATAGCTCTAACTGAGCTCGCCAACCCGCGTGCCCAGCATGGTGAATCCCCCCACATGATAGGAGTTCGCTCTGGAAATGTTTGGGGGAGCCTATGTCAGCCTCCCCCAGTCAGCAATGGACATCCTACGGCTGAAATGATTGTATGCTTTCATACAATATGACATTATATTCATGTTTGTATAAACTCTATTCACTGTCACTATTCCTACATAAACACAGGAGAAATCAGCTGTTGTCACAAAGAGGTGTTACAAAAATAATTCTTTCTGTATGATGTAACTACTATTAAATGCGTTATGAACACATTTATGCGGAAATGTTTCAAAGGAATGTTTATTTATATCAATGTCTCTGTTATCTAATTCATATTTATACAGCAACTGTTGTGCCAATCTTATAAATTATATATTTATTATTTCAACTCAATTTGGTACAACGAGTTCTTCTTGCAGTGTATTATATCAAAACTCTACGTACTGTTTTCTTTTTGTCTTTTCATTTTCTGGTTCACTGAGTTAAGACAATGACTATAACAATCAGCCGGAGTTGATTTAACAATCAGTCTGTGAGAAAAATTACAATACGGCAGTAGTCCTTATTTTAATTCGCCATATCTACCGGGGGCCTGTTTCTCAAACGTTACAAGCTACAAATGACCTAAAGCAATAATAAACGTGTATGTTTTTTCTCTTACTTTCGTGAAACGGTCCCCAGAGCTCATAGCAAAAATTGGTTTTTGATGAAATGGAAGGAGGTAAGAGGTAACTGTTCTGCTGACCATAAAAAAAAACATTTTTCTCTATGTCATCCCCATGCATTTTCTACAGAACTTGAATGAATCTCGTCTAAAGTCGTGTTCAAACGGCGTGCGATATGTTATATAATAGATATATGTTTAAAATTTACTTCAAAATGATCCTTACGTGTACTGATGAAAGTCGATTTTGGGTTTGACATTTGAGGGCGTACTATATAGGTATGTAGCACAAACTCTTAATTGACTTTTCTCTAAATTGACGAATTTTATATGACATATCAAAGAGATATCGCATGCCGTTTGAACACGGCTTTACTTCCTTCCACTTCATGGTACAAAAGTATGAGATCTCTCCACCGCCCCCGCTAACGAGCTTTTCCATAGTTTCGTCGCCGGAGTGATCCTCCGCGAGAGGATCCCAGCGTTCGAGAGGATGCTGTGGCGCGCTTGCCGCGGCAATGTGTTCCTGAGGCAGTCGGAAATCGATACGCCACTTGAGGACCCTTCTTCTGTAAGTACATGATGAACTTGGTCGTGGAAATTATGTGCTATCTATAAAGCACTTCAGCTGCTGTATGTGATGTGTGGTACTTGCAGTTTTTCCGAATGCCATTGCCACTTGTGTTTAGGTATAGCTTTAGATCTATGGCCTCGGGATTACTTCGAAATTTTTGTTAAAACAAGCGAGTAGAGATAAGCGAACGCTCTGCAAGACGTTGGCCTTTAAACTTTTCAATAGATTACACAAGAACAAAATATTGGTGCTTGCTTGCTTGCTTGTCGTGTCACCGAGTCTTTCTTGGTCATTCTGTATTAGGTCAGTGCCCTGGTTGCGGTATGTTCACCCTGAAAAGAGCTTGTGACCGTCAAAGAATCAGTGTAGAGAAAGGATTAAAGTGCGCCTCTTAGAGGCTTCTTTCATGCACATGATGTCTTGGATTTTTTTGGTTTGAAGACATGCCGGTTTCCGTACGATATTTTCCTTCACCGTTTGAGAGCAAATACATTTTCCGAATGGAAAATTCATTGGTGCACAACCGGTATTCGAACCCACGACCTATGGATCGGAAATCGGAGTCACTACCACCACTCCACCAGTCTATACAGTTTTCATGTTTTCTTGTCTGGAACTCACCATTTCTTTAAGAGTTAATGAATGAATGAAATGAATGAAAATGCTTTATTTTACACCTTACAAATTGAAAAATATAAAATAAAACAGAAACTAAAACTAAAGACCATAAATGTACAATGGGCGGTCTTATCGCTAAAAAAGCGATTTCTTTCAGACAACCTTTGGATGGAGTGAAGATAAAATTAGAGGAAGATTGGTCGGGGTGGACTTAAAAACATAAATAATGGAAACACTTTAACAACTAAGCAACTGTGTAACTTATCATAAAGTTGAATACTATAAACAAACAGCATACATACAAATATATAATATATAAATATTTATAAATATAAAGATAATAAATACCTAAGCCAGCATCTACAATAGCTCAACAATTCCTTTTTTACAGTCGGACCAAGTGTACAAGTCCGTCTTCATCATCTTCTTCCAAGGAGACCAGCTCAAGACTCGCGTCAAGAAGATCTGCGAAGGGTTCCGCGCCACCCTGTACCCCTGCCCCGAGTCGGCCGCTGACCGCCGCGAAATGGCCATGGGTGTCATGACCAGGATCGAAGATCTCAACACTGTAAGTTCATTTTAGCAGTCCGTAAGGTTTATTAGACGAATTCAAAATCAAAAGGTATTTATTTCAATAAAATCACTAGGATCACTTTCGGGTCTGCGGGCCGTGATCGGAAGCGGCTCCCAGATACCGCCGCATACAGAATACTGAGAGAATGCTACCAACGACCCAAAGTCCTGCTTCGCTATTTTAAGGAGCTGGGCTGGCTGGGGTAGGGTTAGCATAGGGGGACAATGCACACAACACCCCACAGCGGGAAGTCAGTGCAGGTCTAATAAGAATAATGAAGAAATCATCATCATCATCATCATCAGCCTGTAGAAGTCCACTGCTGGACATAGGCCTCCCCTAAAGAGTTCCACGACGAACGGTCTTGAGCCTTCTCCATCCACCGACTTCCCGCAACCTTCACAATGTCGTCGGTCCATCGGGTGGGGGGCCTTCCTACACTGCGTCGCCCGGTTGAAAATGTAATACTATAATCCAGAATGAAGTTGCACAGAAATCTATCGATTTTATTAGAATTCGGCACAGTTTCCTGAAAGCCACCATATCTACAACCGACCATCAAGGCGAGGCTCGACTTAAGCTGTGGCAAGATAAACATCCCCCTTCTCCCGAATACATTGCGCCTGCAGAAAAGCTCCTAGCGGGCAAACTTCTACCTTGGTCAACCTGGAAATCACTTAACCGATTGCGGAGCCAGGTTGGCCGCTGCAGGTACAATTTGAACAAGTGGGGATACTCAAATGAGACGCAGTGCGATTGCGGAGTCGCAACGCAAACTATGTTGCACCTACTTTCGTGCATGCAGTGCCATCACACCTGTTCACTGAAGGACCTCTACGAAGCCACTGACAATGCCGTAGCTGTGGCGGAGTACTGGTCCAAAAAGATTTAGTCCCCCTGAACCATCGACACGACGGAAGAAGAATTAGAATTCTAATACTTTGATATTTTCTGACGAATTGGTTGGGGTCGTCGTATGGATAGCCGCGCCTCTAGGCCAATTACCTACTGAAATAACCATGGGGCCAATGACACCAATATTCATTGTGTGTTCAAGTTGTATTAAGAAGATTGGCCAGTTAAATCATGGATTAAAAATCTACTTTTCAGTGTTGTCTTTGGCTTTAAAGAACTAACGCAACGAAATTCGTATGCTCAGTTTACTGAATAAACCAAAAGATCATTTGTCCACAAACTTGCTAAAGGATTCAAATAAAAAAAAAACATCATATTTATACTACCCCGAAAGGGCTTATTCTACATCCAATAATTGGCAATAAAGTTTGTATTACGACTTACGGAAATTCAAATAGAAAGATTATGTACATCGGTCAACTCTCAACAGTACTAGATTTTCTAGGAACAACAACATGCAACGCAAATTGATTTCACGTTGAGATGGAAACTAGTTTATGCGTATTTAAATCTCCGAACATATTATTATATATTGTTCCATATTATGCGCTACCTGTTGCCCGCGACTTTGTTCGCGTGGAAATTTTGATCCGAGGACTTACGGCCTGATCTAAATGTGATCAATGTAGGTGATGCATTTTCCGGGATATTGATGTCATTGTCGTAATCAGTGCCCCCAAATTACTTGAAAACGAGACACATATCCATTTTTCGGAATGACATTTGCATCTTCCATCTTGAATTTCAAAATGGACGGCATTTTCATGATTGACACCCAGATTGAAGTTTTGGCTTTATTTTTGTATGGAGGTTTATATAGGATATTTCTTCCGCCCTAGGCTTCGCTCGTGTAGTATCTACGAGGGTAAAAAGTAGCCTGTGCTTTAATCTATCTCTGTGCCAAAATTACAACCAGATCCGTTCAGCCGTTCTGGCGTGATTGAATAACAAACATCCATCCAAACTTTCGCATTTGTGATAGTAGTAAGATTTACAATTGCCTAGTGCATTTTATCTTGACGTTTACTGTTGGAAATAAATCAAAAATCAGTGGACAAGGAACTATTTATTCGCTGAGTATGAATGAGGTATCAGTATGACGTGATTCATAATATATTGTGTTAGGTAATTCATAAGGTGCAAAGTCTATCAACAAGTACAAACATTCTGCCATCCAGGGTGGCAATTTTTTTTTAAATACAAAATAGGCTAACGTTTGACCACAATCTCACCTGATGTTAACTAATGATGTGGTCTACGGTGTAGCACGTTTGCCTAGAAGAAACCTATTCACTCTGGTCTTGAAGACACCCAAATTATAGGTATTCGGAAACACAGACGCCGGCAACGAGTTCCACTCTTTGGCTGTCCGCATTATAAAGGTAGACGCAAAGCGCTTGGTGCGGCAAGGCAATTCCGCCAGCTTGGGGATGCTTCCGACTGGTAGTGATCTGGATCCATTAAGCTATCTTTAGATCGTTTGCAACGGTCTCTAGATCAAATGTTTCTTGTGTATTTTATAAAAATAAAATCCAATTCTTATTCAATTATTTTTGGTTTATTATCATCTTTGTAACAGTTATTAAACGTAAGAGAAGTTTGAAATCAAGATTGATATGCGGAATTATTGAGTTTGAACTGACCCCAAAGCAGCTAATTTTTAAAAGATGTTAATTTCCGAAAGTCATAAAAACAAACTTTATTGGCAATTGGGTGTAGAGTAATCCCTATTCGGCTTATCCTACTAATATTATAAATGCGAAAGTTTGTGAAGATGTTTGGATGTTTGTTATTCAATCACGCCATGAGGCTCAACCGATTTCGATGAAACTTGGAATCATCATCATCATCATTGTCTATTAGTGAATTTAAGCTCAAATTAAATGACATTTTAGTTAAAAAAGCATATTATAGTATAAACGAATTTCTGTATGACAAACTTAATTTAATTTAATATTATATAAGATTGACATTAATGATAAATATATATATTTTTTTGAATTTGTTACTTATTAGTTATTATGTAATTTGTAATATAATTAATATTGGTTTAAATCTTTGTATTTATAATGTTTGTATGACCGATGTCAGAATCTAGTGATCTTTACTCTAAACCTCACCATCTATCAATGTACCTAGGTTCACGAACAATAAATGAATTATGAATTATTTCATCATCCGTACGACGTCCACTGCTGAACATGGCCTCCCCCACAGTCAGAGCAAATCCTTATCATGTGGGGGGATTTGCCCATACTCACCACGCTGGGCATGCGGGTTGGCGAGCGCAGTTAGAGCTATCGTTGGTAAAATGAGGGACGCTGCTGCCCATCCCCTAAATTTTATCCCTTAGTCGCCTCTTACGACATCCGCGGATAGGTTGATATGGAGGGGCCTATTCTTCAGCCGGGGCCACCACGGCCAAACTTGGAATATAAAGAGTTATTTACCTAGAATAGCATAAAGTCTACTTTTAATATAGGTACTACGCGAACGAAGCCGCGTACGGAAGCTAGTCATACATATTATGAATCACCTTGGAAATTCGAAAACGACTTTTGGAAATTCGAAATTTTTCATTGAAAATAAAAACCTCTGCAAATATCTGCTGTCAAATCAGTTAAAATTCGATTGTTCAGTTTGGAAAAGTTCCGATAATATGAAAATTTTGACGTTTTTTGCTAATATTCTTTCATTTTGTACAATGCAATAATGAGCACATTGTTCAACAGGTCTTAGGCCAGACCCAGGACCACCGTCATCGTGTGCTGGTCGCAGCCGCTAAGAACATCAAGAATTGGTTCGTGAAAGTGCGCAAGATCAAGGCCATCTACCACACTCTGAACCTGTTCAACCTGGACGTCACCCAGAAGTGCCTTATCGCTGAATGCTGGGTGCCTGCTTTGGACATGGAGACTATCCAACTTGCTCTCCGTAGGGGAACGGTAAGTGGTGCAAACTACAAATTTGTTATATGAAGACCTCGGTGGCGTAGTGCCCGTCTGAGACGCAATTGGTGCGGGTTCGATTCCCGCTGCGGGTCAAATGTTTGCATGATCTGCAAATATTTGCTCCATGGTACTAGTAGTTTCTACGACATCATCTTCCTGCCCTTAACCCATCCCTCATCATGTGGGGTCGGCACAACATGTATTCTTCTTCCATTTCCCTCTATTCAGTCGTCATCTCAGCACTCACTCCTTTCTTCACCATCCATATCCACTTTCACACAGTCCATCCATCTTTTCTTTGGCCTACCTCTACTCCTAAATCCATCCACATTCATATCTAACACTCTTCTTGTCACATGACATCCGTAGTTTCTACAACGTATTGCGAAAAATACAAAAGTGCGCACAAAAACTTGAACATGGTGTTCATTGACCTGGAAAAGGCGTACGATGGAGTACCCGGAAAGGTTCTGTGGTGGGCGTTGAAAGAGAAAAGAGTACCTGGGAAATATGTGCAGCTTGTACGTACTATGTACGCTCGAGCCGGACATTCGGACTTCGGACCGGATATGCGTGCGCCTGCAAGCATGTCCGGTCCGAAGTCCGAAAGCTGGTGTTACCGACGAGTTCAGTGTGACTGTAGGCTTGCATCAGGGGTCGACTTTAAGCCCTTATTTGCTCCTCCTGATTATGGATGCTCTGACATCGGACATACAGGAGGCACCCTGGTGTATGCCTAGTGTGGGGTCAGAATTATGTATGTGAATTTTGGGTGTTATTTATTTAGTTTAGTTTTTGACTACCCCTCTTAGACATTTTCAAGGATCTGATCTCATGTAGATCTGAGAGGTTTTTCATTCTTGGGGACAAGTGTGAGCCTATTTTAATAATTGTTATAATTCCCAGGAGCGCAGCGGCAGCTCGGTGCCGCCCATCCTGAACCGCATGGAGACGGCGGAGGACCCGCCCACCTACAACCGCACCAACAAGTTCACATCCGCCTTCCAGAACCTCATCTACGCGTACGGAGTCGCCACCTACCGGGAGGTCAACCCAGGTACACCATCTCTTAGCTCGGCTATTATTATTATTTTATTTAGTAGCGTTGTGTAGCGTGTGCTGCCCTTAGATCATTTGTTGAAGCTCACATATGTCTTGAGATTACTTTTCTTTTGATACTCACCTAGTTCGATCGGCACCACACTGAAGCTTTAAATTCCATTTTGTGAAAAAGGATCATCGAAAAAAATGATAGGCAGCAAGCCGTGTTTGTTGCCTGATTCTTCTAGGCTTGGTCGCGAGGAACAGGCATAGCTTCACCTAGTTTCTAAGACGTTTCAAAGTGATCCTAGTGATTTTATTGAAATAAATGCCTTTTGACTTTGACTTTTTTGACTTTTTTATTCAGAACATCGATTAAACTTAAATATTACATAGGTATTTGATAAGTGGTTCTAAAAGTATGAGTTTTTTATAATCAAGAAAGGAGCCTCTAAGTCTTCTTCTTCTTCTTCCTGCCCTTGTCCCACATTATGTGGGGTCGGCACAACATGTTTTCTTCTTCCACTCTCTTCTGTTAGCCGTCATCTCCGCACTCACTTCTTTCTTACTCATGTCATCTTTAATACAATCCATCCATCTTTTCTTCGGCCTTCCTCTAGTCTTATATCCATCCACATTCATACCTAACGCTCTTCTCGTTACATGACTTTCATCCCTCCTCATGACATGCCCATACCATGCTAACCTATTACTTCTCAACTTTTCCGTCACTGGCGCTACTTTCAAACTTCCTCTTTAATGCTTTCAATACACTGATTCTTTTAGCAACGGTCATAGGCCCTTTACAGCCACCGTACCTCAACCTGGAACCTACCTAAAACAGGATGACCAAGAAAGAATCAGTGACACGACAGGAAGAAGAAGAGTATAATCAGCCCCTTTGTCAACAACTTAGGTTATACTCAAATAAGGGCATCGAGATTACTTCCTAAAACAACTGAATTGTAATTCAATTTTGAACTGATATAATCACAAAAATTTTCCAGAAGTCGTTGAACAAACTGAAAAACTGCTGCCCTGCTGCCATCCCCTAGCTTTTTTTCCCTAAGTCTCCTCTTACAATTTCCACGTGTAGGTAGATAAGTATTTTGAAACTGAAAATCTTACTAAATCTGTTTGTTCCAGCGCCATACACGATCATAACGTTCCCGTTCCTGTTCGCGGTGATGTTCGGCGACCTGGGTCACGGCGCTCTGATGGCCGCATTCGGCTTCTGGATGTGCTACAAGGAGAAACCGTTGCAAGCCAAGAAAATCGACAGCGAGGTATATCTCAAGCATTTATTGATCGAGCGAGCGAAGATATCTCAAACAACGTGGACGAATCGACGTTCTATGTTCGTTTTGTATATTTGTTAGAGCATAACTTTCAAACAGTCAATCCTAGCATAGGATTCGTAGTTCAGGTGGAATTGGATATTAATCTCTAAAAACAAATCCTCATTATTATTATTTTTATACAACTGAGGTGGCAAACAAGCATACGGCCCACCTGTTGGTAAGCGGTTACCGTAACCTATGAGCGCTTGCAATGCCAGAGGCATCACGCACGCGTTGCCGACCCCGAACCCCCTCCTAAAGGAACACAGCACTATTTGAAACAAATAATGTCATATGGCTGCGATCTTCTGTAAGGCGGAGGTACCTCCCCAGGCGGGCGGCTCTAATTCAGAACGAGAAAATCTCGCTGTGCCCTACCTCCTACTAAAATAAAAATTAAAAAAAAACTAATTTCCCTACCGTTGCCCCCAGATCTGGACGATATTCTTCGGCGGGCGCTACATAATTCTCCTGATGGGCCTGTTCTCGATGTACACGGGGCTGATCTACAACGACATATTCTCCAAGTCGCTGAACGTGTTCGGCTCGGCGTGGCGCGTCAACTACAACGCGTCCACTCTCACCTCCAACAAGCTGCTGCAGCTCAACCCCGACTCCGACGACTATCTGCAGTCGCCGTACCCCTTCGGCATCGACCCCGTGTGGCAGGTCAGTGCCACTCAAAAATAAAATAAATAAATAAGAGGGCATTTATTCACCAAGAATCCTACACACAGTTATCATCATCATCATTTCAGCCGTACGACGTCCACTGCTGAACATGGCCTCCCCCACAGACAGAGCGAATTCCTTATCATGTGGGGGGATTTGCCCATACTCACCACGCTGGGCATGCGGGTTGGCGAGCGCAGTTAGAGCTATCGTTGTTAAAATGAGGGACGCTGCTGCCCATCCCCTAGCTTTTTTCCCTTAGTCGCCTCTTACGACATCCGCGGATAGGTAGATATGGAGAGGCCTATTCTTTAGCCGGGACCACCACGGCCAGTTATACACACAGTTATAAAGATACAATTGGTAATTTACAAGTTTTGGTATGTATGTAGGTAGACAGGTGAAATGGTCGAGGGCTCAGCTACGCTGCTTTTCAGCCTCGCCATAAAATGTCTGCTGTCTTCACAGCAAGTTTGATCCTCGGAAGCCATCAGCCGCTATCAGGCGATGAAGAGAAGGGCACAGATCATTATTATAACCTATGTAGGTAGGTAGCACTAGTTATTTCTTGGTTAGAGGTGGTTAACTCACTCAAAAAACCTGAGATGCAAATCAGCTCGCAGCTCACGCTCTTGAATCAGACCTGGTTCGCAGGTGAACAGCTCAAAACAGCTCAAACTTTTTTTTTTATACAAAATAGGCTTACGTTTGACCACAATCTCACCTGATGTCAAAGTCAAAAGGCATTTATTTCAATAAAATCACTAGGATCACTTTGAAACGTCTTAGAAACTAGGTGAAGCTACGCCTGTTCCTCGCGACCAAGCCTAGAAGAATCAGGCAACAAACACGGCGTGCGTGCCTATGTGCCATTTTTTTCGATGATCCTTTTTCACAAAATGGAATTTAAAGCTTCAGTGTGGTGCCGATCGAACTAGTTGTTAAGTGACGAAGTGGTCTACGGTGTAGCACGTTTGCCTAGAAGAAACCTATTCACTCTACTCTTGAAAACACCCAAATTATAGGCATTCGGAAACACAGACGCCGGCAACGAGTTCCACTCTTTGGCTGTCCGCATTATAAAGGTACAAGCAAAGCGCTTGGTGCGGCTGGGTGGTATATCAACCATGAACGGATGTCGCGTCTCCGTACGTCTGGTTGGTTCAAACTTCCTTTTCCGCTTAACGGCTCATTTAGATCTATGAATTAATTCAGGTGAATCAGGTAAAGTGAAGCGAACAATGCCATGGGTACTAGCAACCAGTTCATCAAACGGGTCAGCTTTTCTTATATGGACTTTATGGTGATGAAAATAAAACACAAATTGCTATAGTATGAAATCGTTTCGAATCAGGAACGAGGTCAGCTTTACCGATATAGACCTTAACGCGTTGAAAATAAACTACAAAAAAAATTTGCTGAATGTCGCGGGTCGCACGACTCAACAGATAAAGTAGACCTGTATTGAGCCGTTGAGCTGCTTGTGAGGGCTAGATCTGTTAACCTGCGGATCAATTCCCTGTGATTCGATCTGAATGCGTGAATCAGACTCGAGTTACCCAACTCTATCTTGGTCATCCTGCTTTTTTTTTTTGACATATCAATAGGAAGAGTTGAATTAAAAACTGTATCGCAGTTTCCAGCGCCAGTGTCCCGTTACAGTTATTGATATCCTACTAATATCCTACTGCGAAAGTTTGGGAGGATGAAATGAAATGAAATAATTTATTTGCGTGAAGCGTGGTACACAATTTGGACATAAATAATAGTGATTAGCCTCGCACACTTCGCCAGGAAACCTAGCATGCAAATTTAAAGTAAAGATAACGTTGACTCTATTTAAAATTACAAAATATTATTGAATTAAAATACTATATAAATAATAAGATTAGATCAGAGAGCAAAACAATAACAAAAAAGTGTTCATCATAACTTTGGAGAGAAGCAAAATAACCATATCATACAATAGGTAGGTATTATTCATATCATTAATTTCATATAACACAATTAATGGGAGAGATGTGATTACTAGATTAATAAAATTAAAATATCAAAATAATGCATAATTACAAAAAAATACTCCAATCAAAATAATACTCCAATTTGACAAAGCAATAATCATAATTTCAATTTAATAAATCATTGACACTATAAAAACACCTTTCAACTAACCATGTGTGATGTTCGGATGTTTGTTTGTTTGTTTGTTTGTTGTTCAATCGCGCCGTAAAAATTGAAAAATCTGCTTATAGCTGACTGCCTGATCGTAAATAAACGAAGAAAACAAAAACATCAACCGAATAAAGTCAATTTGAGTTTGACTTTTATGGGCTTGCGATATCGTTGAGCATATATCGTACGCTCTCAAATGTCAAACTCAAAAATTACTTTATTAAGATTATTTTGAAATAAATGTCAAACATATATGTATTGAACTAGCTCAAGGTAAAGAACTGTATCTATTTCAAGTTTCATCGAAATCGGTTGAGACGTCACGGCGTGATTGAACAACAAACATCCAAATCCAATCTGCCCTTAGATTATTTTGATGAAGCTCACATTTGTCTTTTTTTTACATTCTTATTAGCTCTTATTTATCTGAGATTATAATTAGATTATTTTTCTTTTGAGCCTCACCTAGTTCGATCGGCACCACACTGAAGCTTTAAATTCCATTTTGTGAAAAGGGATCATCGAAAAAAATGATAGGCACCAAGCTGTGTTTGTTGCCTGATTCTTCTAGGCTTGGTCGCGAGGAACAGGCATAGCTTCACCTAGTTTCTAAGACGTTTCAAAGTGATCCTAGTGATTTTATTGAAATAAAAGCGTTTTGACTTGTCTTGACTTGATAAACATCTAAACATCCAAATATCCTCTCAAACTTTCGCATTTATAATATAAGTAAGAAGTAGGATCAAATATCGCACATCGTTTGAACACTGCTTCATGGTAATTACAGCAACACCTTTACAAATCATTCAGACTCTTTTTTTTTAACCTTCCAATAATGTGTGTTCTCTCCCTCAGCTCGCCGAAGCCAACAAGATTATCTTCATGAACGCGTTCAAGATGAAAATCTCCATCATTATCGGCGTATTCCATATGCTGTTCGGAGTGTCGCTCTCACTGTGGAACCATGTGTGAGTTACATTCTTATTTAATGTTCTTGTTACGTACAATCTTGTCAGTTTACAAACCAACGTTCGGGGTCGGCAACGCGTGCCTTTGCCTCTGGTATTGCAAGCGTAGGCTACTTCGTAGGTAAGTGGTTACCATAGCCTGTGAACGCTTGGAATAAAAGAGGCATCACGCACGCGTTGACAACCTCGAACCCTGTCCCGTTAACGAGCTCTGGCAAACTTACTTACCGCAGGAACCCAGCTTTTTAACTATTAATAAAAAAAATGTTTTCTCCTCAGGTACTTCAAGCGCCGCATCAGCATCTACGTGGAGTTCCTCCCGCAGATCATCTTCCTGACTCTGCTGTTCTTCTACATGGTGCTGCTCATGTTCATCAAGTGGACCAGCTACGGGCCCACCGTCGGACACTTCGGCAGCCAAGAAGCTGGTAACCAGACCTACCCTCTATCTATCTAATCAGCCCAATCAATTTATTAATGCTACACAACTACAATAATTCACAGCTAGGTACCTACACATTGTTCGTTTGTGCTCGCTCTCGATCAGGTTTTGGCTGAAAATAAGTGTTTTTACTTTTATGCAAAAAAATTCACTGAGCCATAGCCTATTTGTCGTGCTGCAGCACACACAAACTTAAATACCAACTGTTATTTCCTTTTTTAAATTGCTTTTTTGTTTATTTATGTTTAAAATATTGTTTGAATTGTCTATGTTTATTGTGTGTGTCTGTGGTGCCTAATATTTTTTTTTATCTATCTGTCTATCTATTAGCCCACATCCACCCCCTGCTGGGTAACTCTGTCTCTGTAACTTTGTCATGACTAAACGGCTGAACCATTAATTTTTTTTTAAATATTCCTTACATATCACACACGGTCAACTGATCCCAAACTAGGCGTAGCCTGTACTATGGGTATCAGAGACTGATATACATAATAGATAAATATTGAACACCCAGACACAGAATAATAATACATCCGTATTCATCACACAAATGTTTGTCCTGTGCGGGAATCGAACCCGCAACCTCTAGCGCAGAAGGCAGTGTTACTACCAACTGAGCTATGAGGCCGTCATCATTCTTGATGAAATTTGGTAAGGACATAGCCTAAGCTCTGATAAAAGCCATATGGTTACTTTTTATACGAGAACCGCGCTAGCAAATACGTGGGCAGCCATTGGAAGTCCACTGCTGAACATTACATAGGCCTTCCCGCAGATTTCCAGAGCGACTTCCTATCATGTGGGGGGATTTGCCCATACTCACCACGCTGGGCACTCGGGTTGGCGGGCGCAGTTAAAGCTATCGTTGTTATAATAGGGGACGCTGCTGCCCATCCCCTAGATTTTAGGGTTCCGTACCTAATTTGGAAAAAACGGAACCCTTATAATAATCACTTTGTTGTCTTTCTGTCTTTCAAAACCCCTTTTTCTCAGAAACTGCTATAGGTATCAACTTGAAATTTATCCCAACTATTAGGGTCCGTGAGCCTTTAGTACCGTATAAAAATCAAGTTTCTAGCTCAATGCTTTTAAAATATATGGCAATGAATGTCTAATTTTTGTATGGAGGGGCCTAATCTATTCTTAAGCCGTAGCCACCACGGCCAATTAACCAGTAGTCTGTAATAATCCTACTATCCTACTAACATTATAATTGCGAAAGTTTGTGAGTATGTTTGGATGTTTGTTATTCAATCACGCCGTAACCGCTCAACTGATTTCGTTGAAAGTTCGAATATAAAGAGTTCTTTACCTAGAATAGCATATAGGCTACTTTTTATGTAGCCTATATTTTTTTTTATTTTTTTATTTTTTTTAATACGAAATAGGCTAATGTTTGACCACAATCTCACCTAATGTTAAGTAATGATGTGGTCTACGGTGTAGCACGTTTGCCTAGAAGAAACCTATTCACTCTGGTCTTGAAGACACCCAAATTATAGGTATTCGGAAACACAGACGCCGGCAACGAGTTCCACTCTTTGGCTGTCCGCATTATAAAGGTAGACGCAAAGCGCTTGGTGCGGCAAGGTGGTATATCAACCATGAATGGATGTCGCGTGTCCGTGCGTCTATATATATATTTTTTTTATACTACTGAGATGGCAAACAAGCCTACGGCCCACCCGTTGGCAAGCGGTTACCGTAGCCTATGAGCGCTTGCAATACCAGAGGCATCACGCACGCGTTGCCGACCCCGAACGCCCCTCCCCCTAAAGAGCTCTGGCAACCTTACTCACCGCAGGAACACAACACTATTTGAAACAAATAATGTTATTTGGCTGTGATCTTCTGTAAGGCGGAGGTACCTCCCCAGGCGGGCTGCTCCAATTTAGAACGAGAAAATCTCGCTTTGCCCTACCTCCTATTAAAACCTCCTATATATATGCTATTCTATTTCTTTTTTTTATGTTTTATGTCTTATATTTGTTACAGACATCGTGAAGACCAGTGCATACTGCGCTCCGTCTATCCTCATCACGTTCATCAACATGATGCTGTTCAAGGAGGACGAGAATCTCCGCGAAGTCTGCGAACCCGTCATGTATGCCGGGCAGAAGGGCATTCAGAAGGTATTTTTTTGTTTTTTTTGAGTGATATAGGATAACTTTGAGTGATATATGACTGGCCTCATAGCTCAGTTGGTAGTAACTCTGCCTCCTGCGCTAGAGGTCGCGGGTTCGATCCCCGCACTGGACAAACATTTGTGTGATGAACACAGATGTTTGTTCTGTGTCTGGGTGTTAAATATATATCTATTATGTATATCAGTCTCTGGTACTCATAGTACAGGCTATGCCTAGTTTGGGATCAGTTGACCCTGTGAATATGTCCGGAATATTATATTATTTATTTATTTTTAACTGCTGCGAAATACAAGGAGCGTTTAGCACATCACCCTAACCAGCTAGCAGACCAGCTGGTCCTGGCTGAACCGATCTTGATGAAATTTGGTATAGCAGTAAATGGAAGGCATTGTGCACCAAGAGTGGAGCACAAGCCAAGCGACACTTCAACCCACAACACATTTGCTTATAGTCGAAAGACTGATCGCAGATCAACCTCAGTGTGCTCCTACAGCTCAGGCCCTAAATATGCTTAACGACCTAATTGCTCAGAAACCAGAAATTGATATCTTCTACACTAAAGTTAATGATATGCTTAACGCATGCATTAGCTTCTTTAGCTACTTTAAATAGTATAAGTATATAAATAAATAAATAAATAAATAAATATTCCGGACATATCACACACGGTCGACTGATCCCAAACTAGGCATAGCCTGTACTATGGGTACCAGAGACTGATATACATAATAGATATATATATATATTTGAAAGAGGAGGGGTTCTGGGTCTAATAAAATCACCTTCGCTCATATTACTTTCTTTTTAATTAACTGAAATTATAACAAAATAAATCAATCAATCTTATAAATAAAACGAATCAGTGAACAGTAATAATAAATTACGTAATTAATTAAACTTTCCAATCAACATAATTACTTCACTTCACTTTTAATCGAAATAAATGCTCAATGTTCAATCCGCACTGACCGAGCGCTCGCTAGTGAATGAGCTCTGTCGACCGCGCCGGTTGCTTTTATGGGCGGCGCGTGGCGGGGATCGGTCGACCGGTCGGTGTGAGTCACGCGGCAAGTGGCCTGTTGTTTACGCATTGCGGTTGCGCCGATACGGCCATACTGACGTAGGTGCGTCCCTGCACCTATTTTGAAGTTCTGTCTGTAAACAATAGAAACAACGTATTAGCTAAGCTAAGAGAAAAGTAAAATATCGAACGCATTGGACCTCATAGCCTCAGCGCTAGTATTGGTCAGATATTTTTTTTTTTTTTTTTTTTTTTTCACGATGTGACCTCATAGCCTCAGCGCTAGTATTGGTCAAGCCTCAGAGCCTCAGCGCTCATTATTGGCATCTCATTTACAAACACGCCGTACACATAGTTTTCACAGAAATACTATAACTGTGCTTCACACATCTCATAAAATAATAACATAAAACAAATCTTATCGATTACAATGATATTTGTATTATTCGCTGTTGCTTTCTCTTTCTTCAATGTCTCTACACATCGCCGATACGGCCACTTCACTTTGAATCCCAAACTTGGGTGTGCTTCTCAAATGTTCATGACAAACTTTTCGGCATCTACCTCGACCATTTATTCGTCGAACCTCATATCTATCATGCGGTAATACTTTCTTTATTTCATAAGGTCCGTCATATTTTTGGCTCAGCTTGGTGCCCAATCGTGGTGGTTCTCTTAGTAAAACGTATTCACCCTTATCGAACCTCTTAACTTTGGCTTTTCCTTTATCATATCGTATTTTATCTTTTTCAGCTTGATCGGTCATCCTCCCCAATACAGCATTCCTCAGTGACTGTGGGTCTACCCTTTCATTACCTTCGTCAATAATGTTCAATAGTTCTGGTGGGACGCTCCCCCTTTTGCCTGTTAGCAATTCGATTGGTGTTTGACCAGTGGTTTTTGAGATTGTGCAATTAATGGCAAGCTGCAAAGTCCCTAATGATTTTTCCCAGTGTATTTTTTGGGTGTTTTTTATGACAGTCAGACCATTTTTTTTTATTCTCATAACCCTTTCGACTTGACCGTTTCCTCTACTCGTATATCCTGCACATTGATGGAGTTCTATTCCATATTGGTCACAGTAGACTTTATAATGAGATACAAATGCACCATCGCCATCCACTATAATACGCTTTGGTGCTCCAAATAAAAAAACTATTTCTCTTAAGTGCTTAAGTGCGCTACCTTGGGATTTGCATTTAGCATGTTGTACAATTACAAACTTTGTGTACGCATCGATTGCTACAAAAACGTACTCCTTCTGAGTAGAAGCTCCAATGAGCTTACCGGAAATATCTATGTGCAAAGTATGGAATGGTTCCGGTACCTTTTCGATAGGATGCAATCGGCTTTGTGTAGCTCCGGATGCCCCTTTCATAGTTTTGCAGATCACGCAGTGTTCCACAAAATATCTAACGGTCGAGGACATTTTGGGAAACCAAAAATTCTCTCTTAGTTTAGCGAGCGTTTTCTCCCATCCCATGTGTTTAAGTGCTTCGTGGTAGGTATTTATAAGACTCCATTGGTAAGATTGCGGAACAACTTTGGTCAATTTAGGTTTACCTCTTGTATCTGTTTTATAATGCAAGATTTTATCTTTGAGTTCATATTCTGGATGTAGCTGATTATCTTTACTAATTTCATTGATTATTTTATTCAGCTCATAATCGCGATGTTGTTCCACTATAAGCCAGTCATCTTTGGTCGACAGACTCATGACAACTCGAAGTGGATTCCTACTAAAGAAATCAGCATGTTTCAGTTTCTCACCTTTTCGGTACTCTACTTCAAACTCGAAGTTTTGTAAGAAGGCCCACCACCTATGAATCCTTGGAAGCAATTCCTGTTTGTAGCGTGATGCTTTCACTGCATTACAGTCTGTTATAACGGTAAAATTTCTCCCGTATAAAAAGTGCCGAAAATGTTTTATAGCTCGTACGATTGCTAAGGTCTCCAGCTCGTAGCTATGATACTTAGATTCAGCTGGCGTTGTTCGCATGCTGAAGTAACCGATTACATGTCGAACTCCTGATTTTACTTGGATTAGGATCGCTCCAAGCCCGATTGCACTTGCATCGGTGTGAAGCTCGATCGTGTGGCCTTCCTGGAATATTGTCAGCAGTGGTGCTGAAGTAAGATAATCTATGATTTTAGATCGGACAGCTTCGTGTTCTGTTGTCCATGCCCCTTTTTCGCCTAATTTAGTTAAATTGTACAATGGTATCATTTGTGTAGAAAAGCTGGGTATAAAACGACGGAAATAACCAGCGAGACCATTAAACTGTCTGAGTTGCTTTACATTAGTGGGAGGAGGCGTTCTCGCCAAGGCTTCTACTTTAGATGGGCTAGGCCTTATTTTCCCGTCGCTAACTATGTACCCGAGGTATTCGATGCTAGTCTTTAAGAAGGAGCACTTTTTTACATTGATAGAAAATCCATTCTTGTTGAGCACTTCCAGTACCTGAACCAGCTTTTGAAGGCCTTCTGAAACTGTTTTACTTGGTATAAGCACATCGTCCATATAAACTAAAGCCACCTTACCTCGCAAGTCACCTAAAGCTTTATTAATTGCTCTCTGATAAACTGATGGAGCATTTGTAAGGCCAAAGGGCATTTTTAGGTATTCAAATTGGGCGTCGGGTGTAATGAAGGCAGTTTTTTCAATGGACTCCGGTGATATGGGTATTTGATGGAATCCAGCAGCCATATCAAGACACGTGAAATATTTCGCATCTGCTAACTGGTCCAGCTGTTCAGAAATCAAAGGTAGAGGATAATGGTCTCTTACGGTGTTAGCGTTTAACTCCCTGTAATCAACACAAAGCCTGTCTTCACCGTTCTTTTTCTTAACCATTATAATTGGGCTCGCGAAAGGAGAATTGCTTTCTCTTATAATGTTTTTATCTTGTAGTTCTTTTAACATTTTCTGGACTTTTTCTCGTTCAACGGGTGCCAGCCTATACGGTCTGCGGCTCACTACTTTATCAGGATTTTTTAATCGGATCGAAAGCTCTCCAGTTTTTATCCTCGATTCTGAAATGCCGTCTGTGAATGAACTTTCATATTTACTCAAGATAGCCATAAGATTCTTCAAGTCATCTTCACACGACGCATCAGTATCGAAGTTAGTTGAAGAAACATGGCAAATATTTGCTTGTTGTTCAAGTTTCTGCTCATTTCTGTTTACAACAATACCATCCTTTGCAAGCGTGATTTCTATACCAGGAATACTTAGTATATCTTTTCCAATTAGGATGTCAACGGGAAGTTCATGGTCCAGGACTATGTGAAGATCTAATTCAATGTGTATTTCATGTATTCTACATATAACTGATCTCACTTGGTTCAAAGATATGATAGGTATTGGTCCGATTCCTTTTAAATAAGTTGATTGGGTTACTCGTGATCCAGGAATCACTGAAGCTATGGATTCTTTTACCAGAGAACAATCAGATCCGCTGTCAAAAATCGCACTGAAAGTCCTATCACCTATTGTTATTAAAATAGAATTAGGAATAATACCTCTATCCTTTTGGCACAGGTTGACGTTCTTTTCTGCATTCATCCTTTTGAAACAGGTTTCATACGTATGGCCAGGTGTTGAACAGTACGAGCACTCTTTTTTCCTTTTGTCAGCGGCTTTAGATGATTCCTTAGATGTTGAAGGGTTGTTCTGTTCAGACCTAGATTGTGTCACTGCGTTTTGATTACACCATCGTGCTCTATGACCTAATTTTCCACACACATAACAGGTTAATCCTTGATCTGATTCCATTCGGATCCTTTTATTAGGCACATGCTCTCGTGATGATAAAGATTTGCGTTTTCGCATAGTTTTCGCAATTGCAATTAACTCGGGGACCGTTTTAGACTTACTGTTAAGTAATTCGGTGCGCAAAGTGTCGTCAGTAATGCTGCCAATGACGAACTCGACAGCGTCTTCTTCCGTGGGGTCTGGTTTGACAATTTTCTTAAACATTTTCCACACATTCGAAATGTATTCAGGCATGGTGGTTGCATCATCAATGTTGTAACGTCGGAAACGAAGAACATTTGAAAAGTACCTTGACTCTGGTTCAAAGGTTTGCAGCATGTCTTCTTTCATCTCGGCCCATGTAGTCGTTCTGAGCAGGCAATCGTCAGCCCAGGTTTGCGCCCTACCTTTGAGGACACCAGCTGCCTTAAGCCTCACCTCATGATCTCTTAACTTATATTCTTCCTGAGTCCGTGTGATAAGTTGCACCCATTCTCGAACATCTGCGCCTTTATCTGGATCAAAAGCAGGGAAGTACATATCAGAAATGCGTACTCTACGCTCATCGGCTGGTCGTAGCTTTATCATCATTTCAGTGAGAGCTGCACGATTTTCCTGGGTCATCTGCATCATCATCTCACACATGGTGTCTTTGAAAGTATTTGCTAAAAGAGCCATGGTTGTAGTATTTCCAGCAGGGGCCGATGGTGGTTGGCGTTGGCTCGTCCCCTCTTCTGATGAAAGAGGAGGGGTTCTGGGTCTAATAAAATCACCTTCGCTCATATTACTTTCTTTTTAATTAACTGAAATTATAACAAAATAAATCAATCAATCTTATAAATAAAACGAATCAGTGAACAGTAATAATAAATTACGTAATTAATTAAACTTTCCAATCAACATAATTACTTCACTTCACTTTTAATCGAAATAAATGCTCAATGTTCAATCCGCACTGACCGAGCGCTCGCTAGTGAATGAGCTCTGTCGACCAGTGTTGCCAGTGGCAGATAGTCAAATATAACATGAGACAGCTCAAAAAGTAACATTTTACCGAGAAAAGTTACATTACCTTATATTATGTGGAAATACTTATAAGGGCACTTTATTACAGAAAAACTAAAATAAGTTGTCTGTCCTGTCCCATTTGTACAACTTCGAAAAAATCGTAATAATGAGGGGTTTTTGATTTGCATTTAAAAACAAAATTAGTTTCATATTCCTCGATAGATGGCAGTGTCCCAGTTGGTAATTAGAGTATATCAATGTCAAATGAAAGGAAAACAAACTTTTTCAAAAAAAAAAGAAGAAGTTCTTAGTTGTTTCGTTCGTTTGTGCCTGAGTTGAGTTTTGTTATTTCTATTGTTTTTCGTTATCCATGGATATTTGCTTGCCTACGAAAATAAAATTACCGACACCATAAAATCAGCGAACGAAGTAACGAAAGAATTTTCCAAATCGGTCCATTTTGACGTATACGGTTGTTTTACTATTATTTGACATTGACATACCCTAACTGCCATTTGACGCCCTGCCATCTATCGTTTATTCATAATTTAGCATGTCACATGGCAGTAGACATAGCATGGCGCGCTGCTCTGCGATCGGCGCGGCCGAGCGGCCGGTCGGCCGCCATGCCATGTTTACTGCCATGTGTCATGCTAAATTTTGTCGGGTAATGGGTACTGTTTCAGTACGCGGTCGTGCTATATAACGCGTAATACATTACTCACAATACCTACACACCTCTATTTGACAACTCAACTTTAGAAACAAATACTGTAGGTAGCTATTAGGTACCTATTTACCTTTGATTAGCGGAGGTCGATTAACAAAATCAAATTCTAGGGCTACACCGCCGCCGCCAGCCGGTAACCTACTCTGCCCACTCACTCCTAGTTCCTGTAAACAAAACTAAAGTTCCTAAAACAATGTGCAGTGAACGGTATAGTACCTACCTACTATGCTTATGCTTATTTACTTGTAACATAGACGTTAATACAAAAATAATCATATTTCAGTTGCCAACACGACTTGTTGAATTGCTGATTCCATAAATACCTACTCACTTATTACATAGGTAGTAGTTTTACTACCTACAATAAATGCAACATTTGCTTACCAAGTAATGTTAGCAATTACAAGTCACTGTACAAACGGTTCACACTCACAATCACTTCTGCTTCTTCAATAAAACTCTATTTTATCCAACCAACCCAGATCACAAATTCAATTCACAACTTCACAACAGTTCAGTTGCGGGCGGCGGCATCTTGCGGGCACTCTAGTCACCACTCGCTTATGCTCGCTCGCCTAAGTAGGGTAGGATGGAAGATTGAAAAATACACGAGAGTGAGTATGCGGTACGACGAAGATTTTCGCGCGGACGTCGTCCGTCGCATCAGTCAGTCAGTCCACAAAATCAAGCACGCCAACATGACGAACAAAAACATTGTTGGATGCGTTCCGTTTCACGATATTGTTTTGTGCCAACATGACGAACAAAAACATTCTTGGATGCGTTCCGTTTCACGATATTTTTGTGTTTGCTGGTTTTTTTTTCAAGTTTATTTATATTGACCTAAAAGTAACACAAAGTAACATATTGAGTCGTGTAACATGGAGGTAACATGAGAGGGTCAAAAGTAACGTAAAATGTTACAAAAGTAACATTCTGGCAACGCTGCTGTCGACCGCGCCGGTTGCTTTTATGGGCGGCGCGTGGCGGGCATCGGTCGACCGGTCGGTGTGAGTCACGCGGCAAGTGGCCTGTTGTTTACGCATTGCGGTTGCGCCGATATATTTAACACCGAGACACAGAACAAACATCTGTGTTAGTCACAAATGTTTGTCCAATGCGGGAATCGAACCCGCGACCTCTAGCGCATAAGGCAGAGTTGTAAGAGTATGTAATAATTATTATTATAAGTGCCCTTTTTTAAGTGAATTGTGAATGGCTTGCTGGACGCGTTGGTGTAAACTGTAAGTGCAGCAAGCAATTGAACTGAAATAAAATAAAAATAAAAAATAAAATAAACCTAGAAGAAAAAAATATATATTTTGAAAAACCCACGGCGTTACAAATCGTATGATTATACACTATAACTAAAGAGAAAGTTTCAACGTTTGAATTTATATAAAATAAAGAAGGTCATGTGCAAGAATCGCGCCCTGATGGTTCCGTACCATTACACGAGGTCAGAAAATTTAAATTCCAAGTGTAGGAAGTGACAAACTTATATTTTTCGATCGCTTAGGTAGTTCGTTGTATGATATTGACCGCAAATATAACTTTGTCTCCAATTTTACTGGTAAAAAACATCAAAATTCCTCAATTTTAGACTTTTTCCTCTATTTATGTCACAAAAGCTCTTAGCATTCCAAATTTCAGAATTGTGAGGTCACTCGAAGTACCCTAGAGGTTTGTAATGTAACAATGTAATGTATATCGTTTGTAACGTGTAACGTTTCTTTGCAGTTGTTTGTGATCGTTGCGTTGCTGTGCGTGCCCGTGATGTTGTTCGGCAAGCCGTACTTCATCATGAAGGAGCAGAAGCAGCGCGCTGTGAGTATTGTTTTATGTTCTTTGAAGTTAAGAATTTGTACGAATATGGTATCATCAATGATCATTGCTATTACTATATCAACAAAAAGTAAAATTATTTAGAGAAAAAAAACCGAAATACGAAAATATTCCAAATCTCTTTGTAAAGTGTTTGGCTACCAACTCACTTTTGCAAGTGAGATGTGGCCTAAGATGGAGCACGCTTTCCCAGAGTCAACTTATTGACCCTAAATTTGAAGACTCCTAGATTGTACTCTTTCGGGAAAACAGACGCAGGCAGATCATTCCACTCTTTGGCAGTACTTATAATAAAAGTGGAGCACAAACGTTTCGTTCGACACTGTGGTATGTCGACCATAATATAACTTATTATTGAGCGTATTAGAAGTACGACATCAAAATGGCTATCTAATACATCTAAATGGAGTTCGAACTGATTTGGGGTCAAACAACTGCTCTTTGCATGTGTATTTTCATTGAAATATGTATAACGAAGATCCAACAGTCGTTGAACAAACTTTACTGCCAGTTGTGTGTAAAATATACTACCTTTTAGGAGGAGGTAGGGCACAACGAGGTTTTCTCATTCTAAATTGGAGCAGCCCGCCTGGGGAGGTATCTCCGCCTTACAGAAGATCGCAGCCATATAACATTATTTGCTCTTTTTCTCGGCAACGCGGGCGTGATGCCTCCGGTATCGCAATCGCTCATAGGCTAAGGTAACCGCTTACCAACAGGTGGGCCGTACGTTTGTTTGCCAACTTAGATGTATATTAGATGTATAAAAAAAAATACCTTTCAGGAAAGCATACAATTATGATTATGAGTGACCTTGTATAGTCAGCGCAAATAATAATAATAAATAATAAATATTTCGTACATATTACACACGGTCAACTGATCCCAAACTAGGCATAGCCTGTACTATGGGTACCAGAGACTGACATACATAATAGATATATATTTAACACCCAGACACAGAACAAACATCTGTGAATCACACAAATGTTTGTCCAGTGCGGGAATCGAACCCGCGACCTCTAGCGCAGAAGGCAGAGCTACTACCAACTGAGCTATGAGGTCAGTCAATAAACATAAATAATTACCTCGATAAACATAGTCTAGACGAGTTATATGATGTTTTGTTGAATGTACCTCAATTATAAAGTTTTTTGTTCCGCGATCAAATCGGACAGTTGGATGTGAGTACAATACATAACTTGGATACTTTGTTGCTAGGTTGCTAGTAAGCCTCACTACACTGATTCTTTCATCGGCGCTCACAGGCCCTTTGGTTGGTCAACAGGGCCACCATACCTCAACCTGCTCACTGATCTAATATAAGATGACCCAGAAAGAATCAGTGACACAACAAGAAGAAGAAAAAAAAAGGTCTTATTAAAGTCAAAGTCAAAAGGCATTTATTTCAATAAAATCACTAGGATCACTTTGAAACGTCTTAGAAACTAGGTGAAGCTATGCCTGTTCCTCGCGACCAAGCCTAGAAGTATCAGGCAACAAACACGGCTTGGTGCCTATAATTTTTTTCGATGATCCTTTTTCACAAAATGGAATTTAAAGCTTCAGTGTGGTGCCGATCGAACTAGGTGAGGCTCAAAAGAAAAGTAATCTAATTATAATCCTTAATAAATAAGAGCTTATAAAAATGTGAAAAAAAAGAAGACAAATGTGAGCCTCAACAAATGATCTAAGGGCAGCACACGCTACACTTGATGAAATATGTACCTAATGCTTCTATAAAATTTATACATCTATTCTAGAGGATTTATCGTCAGGTGGAACATTTTACTCACTTACAGGACGCTGTAGTGTCTAGGACATGTTTAGATGGAGTAGGCTTGCCCAGCATCTACACCATCTTTTCAGCCTAGTCGGCCTAATCCACAGGAAAGACATGGTCAATACGTGTGGAGCTAAGCCGCGGGTTTCCTTGCGATGTTTTCCTTCACCGTTTTTAACACGCTTTACCGCTTTAATGCGCAAATAATTTTTCGTATAGAAAAATCCACTGGTGCTAAACGGGATTTGTACCTGCGACCTACGGATCGAATGTCGCTGTGCCTCCCACTAGGTCAATACGGCTTTCTACTATCATCATCATTTCAGCCGTACGACGTCCACTGCTGAACATAGCCTCCCCCATAGACAGAGCGAATTCCTTATCATGTGGGGGGATTTGCCCATACTCACCACGCTGGGCATGCGGGTTGGCGAGCGCAGTTAGAGCTATCGTTGTTAAAATGAGGGACGCTGCTGCCCATCCCCTAGCTTTTTTCCCTTAGTCGCCTCTTACGACATCCGCGGATAGGTAGATATGGAGGGGCCGATTCTTCAGCCGGGGCCACCACGGCCTGTTTCTACTATAACTGTTCTGTTTGCAGCGTCAGGGTCAGCAGCCGGCGGAGGGCGCGGCGGAGAACGGGACGGCGGGCGGGGCGGTGGTCCCGGCGCCGCACCACGACGAGGAAATCTCTGAAGTCTTCATCCACCAGGTACCACACGACGAATCATTCTCTCACTCATTCATCATCGTCATTTCAGCCGCAATCATGTCTACCTATAAAGAACACAAGAACAAAGTCTCTTCCCCTTAACTAGAAACTGTAAGAAAAGTACTACTGGACACTTTCTTAAGATTAACTAAGTCAAAGTAAAATTTCTAATTTCACTCACCCTAAGTAGTATTAAAATCTTGGTTACAACATAGATAAAAAAGGATAAAAATATCAGTTGCAGACTTCCATCGCTGAGTGTACTATCACCAAATGGATAATCCTTTAGAGGGTGAACCATTCATTTAATGACTTTGTGGACCCAGTCTGTTGTTCAATTGTAACCAAAAACAATAGGAACAGTGCACGTCTGAAATGCAAGGGGTGCGGGTTCGATTAAATCAATAAATTATGCAAACTTTCATGGCATAACGCAGATTTTTTGCAAAAAAAAATTTACCTTGGTTGACACAACAACATATTTGTTCCCCGATAACTAATATTATTAATAAAAAAGTATATGATTGATTAATACTTTTTTTTTGACTTGAATTTAATTTAAAACCTCTACGTAAGAATTATGTATATAACTAAAAACAAATGTGACGTGTTATTCAGGAAATGTACGAAATAAATGATCATTGTACTAATGTAATATCTAATGAACCGGACGACGCAGTGTTGGAAGGCCCCCCAACCGATGGACCGATGACATTGTAAAGGTTGCGGGAATTCGGTGAATGGAAAAGGCTCAAGACCGTTCGTCGCGGAACTGTTCGGGGGAGGCCTATGTCCGTGAACTTGTACAGGTTGTTGATGATGATGATGATACTAACGTACAGTTGTGTTAATGTCAGGGTATCCACACGATCGAGTACGTGCTGGGCTCGGTGTCGCACACGGCGTCGTACCTGCGGCTGTGGGCGCTGTCGCTGGCGCACGCGCAGCTCGCAGAAGTCGCCTGGAACATGTTGCTCAGGAAAGGTAACCTACTCTATTTCCTTTGTCTATCCAGTCATTACCAAGGTTACCGACATAGTTTTCAGAATTAGCAGGTTGAAGTGGCAGTGGGCCGGCCATATAGCTCGCAGAACCGACAACCGTTGGGGAACAAAGGTTCTCGAGTGGCGACCACGAACCGGACGACGCAGTGTTGGAAGGCCCCCCACCCGATGGACCGACGACATTGTTAAGGTTGCAGGAAGTCGGTGGATGGAAAAGGCTCAAGACCGTTCGTCGTGGAACTCTTTGGGGGAGGCCTATGTTCAGCAGTGGACTTCAACAGGCTGATGATGATGATGATCCAGTCATTTGAAAATCTATAGTGATTGTCCTTTTCATACTCTATTTCCTCTGCATATCCAGTCATTTGATAATCTATAGTGATTGTCCATTTCATACTCTATTTCCTCTGTCCATCCAGTCATTAGAAAATCTATAGTGATTGTCCATTTCATACTCTATTTCCTCTGTCTATCCAGGCATTTGAAAATCTATAGTGATTGTCCATTTCATACTCTATTTCCTTTGTCTATCCAGTCATTTGAAAATCTATAGTGATTGTCCATTTCATACTCTATTTCCTTTGTCTATCCAGTCATTTGAAAATCTATAGTGATTGTCCATTTCATACTCTATTTTCTTTGTCTATCCAGTCATTTGAAAATCTATAGTGATTGTCCATTTCATACTCTATTTCCTCTGTCTATCCAGTCATTTGAAAATCTATAGTGATTGTCCATTTCATACTCTATTTCCTCTGTCTATCCAGTCATTTGAAAATCTATAGTAAACGTGGTTTTGTGTCGCAGGTTTGATGTCGAGCGGCATCCAGGGCAGCATCTTCCTGTACATCGTGTTCGCGGGCTGGGCCGCCATCTCCGTGTCCATCCTCGTGCTGATGGAGGGCCTGTCCGCCTTCCTGCACACGCTGCGGCTGCACTGGTAACCTTGCAAACCTCCACATTCAGAATATAATAGAAAAGTAATAAGGGAATTGCTGACAAAACAATCAAAGAAAAAATTGTATATGTGGCTCAATGACAAATGTTTTTACAATATAAATGAAATGTTTATTTGATATTTTTGTCATATTCTTGTCACTCGTTATTTTATTATTATTGTTTTTGTTAATTGTAATGACGTTAATTTATTTCTAATTCTGATTTTATTGTATGACTTTCTATTGACTAATTTGAGATTATTTTGATTTTTGTATTGTGACTAATATCTTTGCATGTCGGTCTCCGACGAAGTATATGGCACTATCTCCATAAATATAAAAGACCATGTACCTATATATACTATACTTCATGCAAATTAAGCCATTCATTCATTCATTCATTCAAAAACGTTTATTTTGTTACCAATACAACCAGACCGTCCAACATCATGGTAACAAAAATGGCCACCACTCAACATGTGCTAGGGCAGTTCATACCTAGTAACTAAAAGCTATTCAATTAGTGATTTTTTTTGATAATTTTATAATTAAATGTGTTCTTCTCGCCTTAAACGCAGGATTACCTAGTTCAGGCTCCTATGTAATATCTACCTATATGTAAAAATGACCATTAACTTGTACATTTTTGTGTACCTTATCAATCTTATGAATAAATTATCTTAGCGCTGGTCATCCGTGATTTACTCACTGGCCTGAGCGCTACCGAGCTTTGAAGCCACTTCTTCTCCTTGTCGTGTCACTGGTGCTTTCTTGGTCATCCTGTGATTGTTCAGTGACCAGCCAGGCTATTGCGTAAGCGAAATGGTAATGAAGGTCGCAATTTTAAGGATGATTTTATGAATTTTAGCGACATCTGAAGTTTTTCAAACATGAAAAGGAAGATGCTAAGATCTTGAAGTTTTGCCTTGTCAAGTTTGGAACGTTTTGAATGTTGCTATGATTGTTAAAATTACCCTCAAAGCTACGAACTTCAGTCCCGTCGTGTCGTCGCGCGCGCTGCACGCGTCTATCGGTTTGCAATGTATCGCTCACCGCCTCCAGGCGCCTCTAATAACGGAAACGGTGATCCAATATGTAACGCAAGGTGTGACCAATGCAAAGTTGTGATAAATGAGCTATTGACTTTTATAAGTAATAAGGTCGATACCTTACCTGAATCCGGAATTATACAAATATGTCTCAGTAGTTACTCCATGGAAGAAATAGAAATCGCGAGATCCATAGCTTTTAAGCTGATGGCACCTACGAAAAGAATAACAAGAAGGAAAGAAGGCGCCGAGCAAAAGAGCATACAAGATATTATCAAGTTGATAAAAGAGTTTGAACCGGACTGTCTGCCAATTTTTGTATCAAAAAACTTGAACAAGATTCCGGCAGTATCTTTTGACTACATAGATATAACGACATTTCTTAAGGAAATGGCATTATTAAAAAATGACGTGGCCTATATGAAATCTAAAACATACATTGACAAAGATCATTCAGCATTGACAAAGGACATTGAGTCGGTAAAAAACGAGATCATAAATGTAAAGACAATGTTATCGGATTTGCAGCATAACTACTGTTCGACAAGGCTACCAGATATAGATAACGATTTGAGTTTGTCTCTTAGATCTTATCATAATGATAAGAATACCAGAAACAACCTTAATAACGTAGTATCTGCAGAAAATGCGGGTAGCGAGCTGATTGACGGCGGCGGTGCAGTACACTCGTTAGTGGCGGTAGCGGCAGCGGTGGCCCCCACTCGCAATGCGAGGTGTGAAGGAAGGGGCGGAGGGAGCGGGAAAGCGCCTGCACCGACATTGCGCGCGGGCCCATGCATACCTACTTACACTCACACCGTCACCGACACTGCACTCATGACTCAAGCGACAATCCCCGTAGCAACTATGAATACTGCCTTGTTGAAAAAACAGCTGACTTCTAGCGATATTCTGACGGAACATAGGCCTACATACAGAGATATGGCTGTTGTACCGCAAAGCGACCAAAGTAAACTGATCGATAAAGATGGATTTACGACAGTCACGAGAAAGAAATTTACGTCGTATAGGTATAGAAATACACGAGGGACACTACAAAATACTAGTAAATTACAGGCGGCAGAATCTTTTGGATTTATATACCTGTCACGTACCAAGAAACTAACTACAGAGAACGACATAAAAGAATATATACTAGATATGAAAGAAGAGTGCCTGAGTGTTGAGTTACTAAAACAAAGTAAAGAAACTAATTTTAACTCGTTTAAAATAACAGTACCAATGTCTAAATTAACACATTTCTTGAAAAACGATTTTTGGCCTGAAGGTTTGGTGTTTCGCCGATTTAGACAACAGCGCTCAGTGAAGAGCGATACTGTGGCCTCTAACAATCAATTATGATAGTACAGCCTCATTATAAACCTGTTACTCTAGTCTCGTTTAACTGTCGGTCCATTAAGAGATCCGTAGAACATGTGAGAGACATGTGTAAATACGCGGACGTGATTGCCTTGCAGGAGACCTGGCTATTACCGCACGAACTGGGCTTTGTGTACGAAATAGATGAGGATTTTGCCTGCTGTGCCAAGTCCGCGGTCGACACATCTACTGGAGTTCTGCGCGGGCGTCCGTACGGCGGGACGGCGCTGATGTGGAGATCGAGCTTGTTTACGAGTGCGAGCGTCGTTCAGTGCGATAGTGATCGTTTAGTGGCCGTGCGTTTAGGTATAGGTGATAAGAGTGTTCTAGTTTTTAGTATCTACATGCCAACTAACTGCGAGGATAATCTGCCTGAATATACCGAATGTCTTGCGCAAATAAGCGCTGTTACTGAAAATGCAGACATAGAATGTGTTTTAGTGTTGGGCGACTTTAATGCGCACCCTGGTACTCTTTTTGAAAAAGAGCTGACGGATTATTGCACCGAGCAGTCACTGCAGTGTGTGGATATGCAGAGACTCGCGCCAAGTACCTACACTTTCGTAAGCGATGCGCACGGTACGTGTCGATGGCTCGACCATTGCGTTGCAACTGCGGCGGCCGCCTCGCTTGTGACTGATGTGCACGTACAGTATGGTGTGTACTGGTCAGACCATTTCCCACTTATTACAAAATGCAATTTTAATCTTATAAGATCGAAATCTACATTGAATACACAATGTAAATACACTACGCATGTTTGGGGAGTGAGAGATCAAGCACAAATTGACTTATACTGTAAACTGTGTACAGGTAAATTTTCTAGTCTTTTAGATAACCTTAATAATTTTCAATGTATTAACCAAAGTAGCTGTACAAACTGTAATTGCAAAGACTTGATTAACTCTTTTTATAATGATATTATACATATTTTACAATTTTCAGCTGAGCAAAGCGCTAATACTAAGAAGTTTAAAAATAAATTAATAGGATGGAACTATCACGTGCGGGAGTTACACTGTAGGGCACGAAGTAGTTTTCTTAATTGGGTATTGTATGGTAGGCCATGTTCGGGAGTTTATTATGACGCTATGTCAACGTCACGTAGAGAATTTAAAGCTGCTGTGAAATTTGTTCAAAATAATCAGCAGAAAATAAAAATGGATATGCTGGCCCGCCAGCATACGTCACGAAACTTTGTGCAATTTTGGAAGGAAACGAAAAAGCTTGATAACAAAATTAGTATTCCTGTTAATATTGAAGGAGAAGAAGACCAGAAAAATATAGCCAACTTATTCAGAGAACATTTTAATGTAAATTATAGTTTAAATTCAGCCAACAGTAGACGGAACACTGGTGGACGTGATGGCCCGGAGACTTGCCACATAACAGTAACACCTAAAGATATTGAGAAAGTACTTAAAAATATGAAACGTGGTAAGTCCCCGGGTCATGACGGCCTTAGTGTGGAACATTTGCAGTGCGCGGGTCAGCATATATGTTTCATACTTGCGGGGCTTTTCAATCTTTGCCTACGACACTGCTACCTGCCAATGGAGATGATGCGTACAATCGTGGTACCGATTCCTAAAAATAAAACAGGTGACGTCTCGAGCATGGCAAACTATAGGCCCATTTCGCTCGCCACGATAGTGGCCAAGATACTTGAAAGAGTTATACAAAATAACATAACGCCTTCATTATCCATTGATGACGGCCAGTTTGGTTTTAGACCCCATGTATCTACGGATATGGCGATTTTCTCTCTAAAGCAAGTGATTAATTACTATAAAGACGGTAGGACAAGCGTTTATGCGTGCTTTTTAGATCTAAGCCGAGCATTTGACACCCTCAACCACGAGCTGCTATGGGAGAAACTACGTCGTACAAACGCCCCGAATGATGTTGTTGGTTTGCTTAGATACTGGTATCAGAATCAATCTAACAACATCAGGTGGGGTCAAGAACTGTCTGACAGCTACAGGCTCTCTTGTGGTGTGAGACAGGGTGGGGTCACCTCTCCGGATCTATTTAATACATACGTTAATGACTTGATCGTGGAGCTGAGCAGCACCCCGGTTGGGCTCAGAATAGATGGCAGGTATGTTAATAATCTGAGTTACGCAGACGATATGGTGTTGCTCAGCCCCTCGATCAAAGGACTTAGAAAGCTAGTTAAAATCTGTGAAAAATATGCCGAAGAGCATGAGCTTATCTACAATGTTAAGAAGACGGAGATGGTGGTATTTAGGTCCGGAAAGGGACCCGACACTATACCTAGTGTATTCCTCAACGGGCAGCCTGTTAAAACTGCAGATAGTTTCAAGTATCTTGGCCATATCGTTACATCGAGCCTTAATGACGACAGTGACATTGAAAGACAAAGACGCGCTTTATATGTTGTCGGCAACATGATTATAAGGAAGTTCTGTAAAGCATCCCGTGATGTTAAGTTGACACTGTTTAGATCCTTCTGCCAGACATTTTATACTTGCCAACTCTGGACAAATTACACAAAGAAAGCCCATGATGGTATTCGAGTTGCCTATAACAATATCTTTAGGCAACTTATGGGACTGGAACGATATTGCAGCGCCTCCGGTATGTACCTGGAGGCGCGAGTCAATTCCTTTAATGCCATCCAAAGGCACCGAATTGCTAAATTCATGTCCAGGGTCGGCAAGTGTAAAAATGCTATCATAGCAAGTCTGGCAGACAGGCTCTTTCTGACTGGCGTTTACAGACGCTGGGTGCAATTAGCATCCTAGTTAAGGAAGTAGGTAGGTAACCTACACTAATAGTGTATATTATTTTATTTTTTTACATTTTTATTGTATGTTTGTGTTGTTTTAAATGTGAAATGGATCTCGTGTCTGAAATAAAGATATTATTATTATTGCCATTACGCTTAGGCAATTGCACCACAGGTTGAGGTATGGTGGCCCTGAAAAGGACCTATGACCGTCGGTGGAAGAATCAGTGTAGTGAAATGATTAAAGTGCGCCTCTTAGAGGCTCCTTTCGTGCACATGTGCACCTTTCGGCGTGTGACATGCCTCACGATGTTTTCCTTCACCGTTTGAGAGCAATAGCATAAAGCACATAAATTTTCCGAATTGAAAATGCATTGGTGCACGACAGGTTTCGAACCGACGACCTATGTGTGGATTGCGAAACCGAAGGACCTGTGAAAGGCGCTATAAAATCAGATCTTTGGCTATGAAATCTCATTCTCATAATGCTTTTTTTTTAATTATCTTATTCGTTCAAAATATTTGAAAATAACACAGATTTAATTTGAAGAACAAAAAATGTATTTCTTTAATAATTTCGAAAATAGGATTTTTTAATTTTGTTGATTTTATGATTATTTTATTTTTATAGTGATAATCCCATAGCACTATAAAAATAAAACTTTTCTTTTACTTCCTGACACTTCCTTCAAAATTCCAGGGTGGAGTTCCAGAGCAAGTTCTACGGAGGCGAGGGCTATCTCTTCCAGCCGTTCTCCTTCGAAGTTATCCTCGACTCGGCCGGCCAAGTCGAGGAGTAAGCACCTACAGATCTATCTACGACTATCAACCTTATGCTGGTACAAATAACGTTTAGCAAATGGGACATTGAAATACAAAGGCTCACTTTAGCTAAGAGCAAGTACAGACAGATATATCTACGACTATCAACCTTATGCTGGTACAAATAAAGTTTAGCAAGTGGGACGAAATAACAAGGCTCACCTTAGCCAAGACCGATGCAAACATTGTTAAACCTTTTCTCAAAGTGATGATCAAGTTCTATAGAGTCTACAAAATGATTCATAGTATGTAAACCTGAAAAGGGCTTATTAACGAAAAGAAAGAATATTAGCGGCAAAAAAATAGCAAAATATTCAATTATTTTCATAATTATTCACGAACTTTTTCAAAATTACCTGCTTTTGGTCTTTATAAGTTATTAATAAACGTACGAAAAGTTCGAGATCAAACTTTTACACCGCTGACCTAAAATACCTAAAACATCTGAATCATTCAGATTGAACTGATTTGAGAGTTTTTTCAATGAAAAATGTTGCCAATTGAGTGAAAAATAAGCCCCCTTCGGGATACCATACATATTATGAATCACATTGTATATAGTCTTATCCATACTTGCCATCGCAATCGCGAGCATATGCGGACGCATGGACAATTGGTTCAGCATATAGTTGGCCACAGAAACTGAAATAAAACTTATTTGAAAGTAAATACTTGTATAAATCTGATGGAAATAAACTTGGAATAATACAAAAAACCTGTTCTATAAACACTGGTATTGGCATTATGGTAAAATTTGTCTGCTAGACGGATATAATGAAGTGTTATCAAGTACCCCGTAATTAGCGAAAAATTCGCGAATTGATATGCTTGAAGCTTTTGATGTTCTATTAAATTATATATCGCCAGCAAAAAGGCTTAAATTTAAGTATTTATTATCTTCAACTTCTACAACATAATTAATTATAAATCGTTTCACAGATGTAAACTTTGATTCTTTTTTTTTAAAATATTTTCTTGAACCAATCGCTGCTAAGTTTAAATGTAATTCCAATTATCTAATTATCTATCTTAGACATCGTGTTTCGTAACTATACAATCCCAAAAGCGGCATAAACTATCACAAAAAAAAACTAATTTATATAACTAAATATCTTAATATAACTTATATTTATAAATAAAAATAGCGAACTGTAACAGAGGGTACACATTACATTTGTTTTGTATTTTTTTTAACTAAATTTGTTTGTGAAAAACGTCTTTTTATAGATCAATATGTGAAATAACCCTTTATTCTTGAAAGCCTTCTAATTGTGTACTTAATGTTTTATAATTATTCAAATAATATAATTTTATAGAAGATTCAACTTAATTTCAGGCTCTCTTTTATGATTATTAAGCCTCTACACACCTCCCTGCAATCAGAGGTAATTATAGGAGACACGGTTGCCAACAAAAAAATATCTCTAAACTTCATGGAGAATTGAGATTGAGAAAGTTCGTCTCAGTCAAGTTGGCAACACTTGCCCCAATAAAAGTCTTACATTTTAGGGAGTAGTAAAGAGGCTTTAAGAATTTGTAAGGTTATACAGAACACTAGAAAAAATGCTGTTCACTGTATGAGTAGAAAGTTAATAAATGTTATTAAAATCTAAAAAATATATATTAAATGTTACCTGCTATTTGCACTAAGCATCTACCCCCTTACTTATAAACGCTACTTAAATTTAAGCTATGCTTAAATTTAACACTGTCACTCATTGTTCAGTACTAAGAGATGGTTTAAGTTTTGACAGATTTTTATAAGTAAGGCCACTAATCGAAAGTACATTAGCTTTGTAGTTCTGTAGCCTTATAACGTCATTCCAGTAAAATGTTGAATTCACTCGTTCAGTGTGTAGAGTAGGTGTAATGGTGACGAATAAAGGTTTTTTCGTAGCATGTTACAATGTTGTTTTATATTTATCCAAAACAGTAATTTCGGTGCCCCAAACACAAATAATTATAAGAGTTTGTTGTCCCTATTGAAACATTATTGCATATTTACTATCTCTGATTATCGTAACTTGGAGAGTAAAAATAGTTATGTCCATTTCTATTTATTTTTCAAAGAGAGAAAAGGATGTAAATCGTGTCACACACGGCAGCTTTAATGTAAATATAGCACAATACATCTCGTTACATCTATGGTTGGTGGAGATCCTACAGGACGGGTAGAGTAAGGTGCAGAGTTGTTATTTACAGGAGTATAATATTTACAATGGGTTAGTCCACCTAGTTATACTATTAGTTATACGATATAACAAAATGAACAATAAAAATCCGGATAGTCATACTGAGCAGTATAACTAAACGGATCCGATTATTTTGGATTGGGCTCGTCCATTTAGTTATATTCGTAAATACACAACCGCCTAATGAAATTTATGGGTATTATACGTTATTACAAAAAAAAAGATATTAACATCAAGGACTAACCCTTTACAATAGGTACATGGGTAATTACAGAAAATAATAGATTTTAGCAAACACGATAAAGCACACGACCAGAGTAAAAGTAAAAGTAGTCTGACAGACCGTCGTCCGTCCGAATCAACAATTCGTTCCATTGTTCGTCGCTATGCCAACTGAGAGGTATTTGAATTAAGCGGCGACGCGACGGAGTGATAGTGGCGGCGTAGCTCGCCACACATCTTTCCATAGAAACCGTCAGGAGACCACGCACGGCAGCTAAAATGTATCTTTTTACATCTTCGTATCTTTTGACAGTTTCTATGGAAAGATTTAATGAGATGTATCTAGCTATAATATACATTTTTTACATTATAACTGCCGTGTGTGAAAGGCTTAAAAGGAAAATAATATCATGCAATTTCGTCAACTCGTACCGAATGGGCCGACTTTTGTTGTACGAGATGACGAACTACTCAATTTTTTATCTGTCAAGCAGCGATAATCAGAGATGGTGTAAAACTTTGACACGAAACTATGCAAGACTCGTTCAAATTTACAATTTTTAGTCATATTCTGCGCCAATGGTGATGCTGATGTCGCCTGGGAGGACGGTCGTTTTGTGATACCAGCGGTTTGTGTCCACTATAACTGGAAAACAATCCCACCAATTTTATAAATGCGAAAGTTTGTAACGATGCCAGGATGTAAAGATGTTTGTTAGTCTTTCACGCTGCACGGATTGGAACGTTTAGCTTGGATGTAGTAAATAGCCTGGAAAACAATATAGGCTACTTTTTATTTGGGCGTTTTGGCATCAACCGATAGTACCAACGGATCGGTAGACAAAAATACTCTGTGATCGGTAGCTACACAACGACAAGACGGCAATTCACGATAGCGTTACGCACGCTTACGATACTATAGTAAAAAAAATATGAGCCAATGACATCGGCGCTTGTTTTTTTTATGAATTGTTAACTGACCGTTGCTATTGTATCGTAAGTTATCGATACCGATACTTCGGTAACGATACAGTGTGAAAGAGTTTTTACCTGTCCGCTGATATCGTTTCAGTATCGGTTCGATGTCGTTAACGGGCCAAGTTTAAACGTCCGTGAGAGATGTGTAGAGGCTAAACATGTGGCCTATTGTTCAAAGTAGTATAGTATTATGTTATCTGTGTTTCAAAGGAACAGCGTGTAAGTGTGTACGTACGCATCTCGCCTGGGGAGACGGTGAATGTGAGCCATCGGCAATGGTAGAGGCACTCGGGCGGCGGCGCCAGCTCCCACTGCTTGCGGCCACGGATCTGCGCCTGCCACGACATGTGCTTCACAGAGTCCACCTGCCAAACGAACAATGCATTGTTCATTCTTTGTCGGGTCACTGACTCTTTCTTGTTCTTCCTGTAGTAGGTCAGTGACCAGGTTCAGGTGTGGGCGCCCTGAAAAGGGCCTATGACCATCGGTTCGGGGCACGACTGGGATTCGAACCCAATTGACCATGCGTTCCAATCACCTGTGGATCGGAAGGCGGGGCCTCTACCACCACTTCACCAGTGCTCTACAAGCATTTTTCCTGTGTGAAAGCACCGATTAACACTCCCCATAGTAGGTACTAGGAAGGAACTTACGTGCATATGAGCGCCCTGGCCCGGCCCACCCATAAAGATCCAGTCCACCATATCGCTCTCAGCCGTCTCCGGCAGAAAGTACGGCCTGTCATAGTACTCTCTTAACTTCCTCGTCTCCTCATCGTAGCAGGTGCTCCAGCCGACGTACCACGGGGCTCCGGACAGGTTCGCGCGGGCCTCGTCCATGCTGAAGACTTCTTGAAGCGAGTGCAACCCTGATTTGTAGGCGAAGAAGAAGCAATCGTTCACTTGTTTACCCATCTTGCCGTTGCGGTAGAAGGATGCGAAGAAATTGAAGTTGAAATCCTGTAAAATAATCATCATGTTCTTATTTTGCAAAATACCATAGCAAAATTAGTAAAATCGTGGTTACGCCATCTACCGGTGAATAGCAACGCTATAGATAGATAATGAGTCAAAAGTTGTATTCTGCCATCTATTGGTAAGTAGAAGTAGAAGGTATTACAGGAATAATAAAAGATGGCGCTGTAACCCAATCATGATGAACGAAGTTTGTGGCGCGCAATTTGATCCATGAAACTTTCCCACTTGTGAGAAAAGATTGTGCACGGTAGTGAGAACTCAGATCTTAAATTATATATTTATAAAAAGGAACGCCAACATGTATTAAACATTCAATAAGATCTAAATTACAGATCTTCCAAAGCTCCAAATGTCTTTGGACGGTGGATGCCCGAGATTCAGTACGAAGCTTGGAAGCTACCTGCACAGCCTTCCAACCAGCCGTAGCATCTGTAACGATCACAGGCTCGGCGCTGTAAGCGTGCTGCTCGAACTCCGCCGCCGAAGTGTTGGCGAGCCGGGTAACCCCCGACACGTGGGCGCACATGGAGCAGTCTTCAGGAGGCCGGAACAGCGCAGTCGTTGCCGAGGGCACTTTGAACATGCAGCTCTACGAAATTGTATTTTAATATAAGCAAAATATAAATAAATAGATAATAAAACGTTCATAACAATAGAAATAGGCACAAGACTTTTATACCCAAGCATGATAGCCACATCTCAGATCTCCAGGCAATCAGATCCTTGAAGATATCTAAGGGGGGGGGGGGGGTAGTCAGAGGCACATCCAAACATTTTCACACGTGCCCACATTTCGTAGTAGTGAGTATTGCATCGCGCCGCTTATAAGAATATCTACTTACTAGTTTCCTGGCCATGTTTTCCTTCACCGTTTGAAACACGTGTTACTGAGCAGTAACATTTTTCGACACCCAGACCCGGAACAAATATGCAAACATTTGTCTAGCAGCGAGGATCTAACCCGCACCCCTTACAACTCAGATGGATACTCGCCCGCTGCGCCACCGAGGTCGTAAAGGTCCTTAGCTGATTGACCTCACCTGACTAGATGGCCACTCCTTATAAATCCACGAAGCTCCCAATAACAAAACTCCTATGATCGCGACAACCACATTTTTAGATTTAATCAAGTTAAAACTTTTGCGCGGTTTCGACACTGCCAGCTGCGAAGTAAATGAGCAATTCAACTCTAGAACTTTCACTTTGCTCAGAATTTTTTCAACTTTAGCTTCTGCTGCTTTGAACTTCTTATCGCAAGTTTTGGGTTTAGTTTGGCTCATTTTTGCATGAGGATCTTTACGGGGAGGTTTCAGGAGTTAAAATGGAAGGGTTTAGGCGTGCCCACGGGGTTTTATTTCCTTGGAGCCATAGAACTTCGATGTTTTAGAACGGTCGTTGATTCAGAGCATTATTTTGTTTCTGAATATACGTCGCCCACGCCCAGACGCCTACCATGCTGTATTTTGGAAATTAATAAGTAGATCCCAATTGAATTTGGAATAGTTAGACCTAGCGAAGAAATATAGGTAGGTAATTCGATGTACCTTTAGGTTACATATAAGGGTGTCGCGGGTAGTAGGCGAAGGCTTGATATTTATGAAGCAGTTTAACTTCGTCAACATGAGCCTCCCGCGGTTATTAGGCGAAGGTTTGATACCTATACGAGGCATTTACCGTCGTCATCATCATCAGCCTCCCCCAGAGAGTGCCAAGACGAACGGTCTTGACCTGGTTGTCCATGTCATACTTTGGGGATCATAACCCACCACACTGGTCCAGTGCATGATTGGCGGTGCGCGGCGGCGGCGCTGAGGATGACAGGGGGGTATCGAAGAATGTAGTTAACCCTACAAATAATTCTTCCTAGGAAGGATAGCATTGCCGCTTCTATTACTGGCTTGTCCTCTAGCGACATGTTGCGGGTGCATTGAGTATGAAATTGAAATTCATTATCTCGCCGCGACACCGCAACTGTGCCCGCACGCCTCCCTGCGCTGTAATGGATGGACCCCATTTGATTAAACTGCCATCCGTGTGTAAGAGGCTCTTAGCTCAGTCCTTAGAAAATGTTTTCAATTTTACGCATTTTATTGATCCGTCTGTAAGTAAGTAGCTATCTTGGTACCTCATTTGGAAAAATGGGACCCTTTTTCTCGAACTGTCTAAAAAATATAGAAATAAATAATTCGAATTCTAATTCTAATTTTAAATGCATTAATTTATCTATGGGCCAACATTTTTGTTTTACAATTATTTGATGCCTGAAATAAATGATTTTATTATTAAATGGAATGTTCAATTTTGTAGAAAAATGTGGCTGAAACTTCAGCGCTCTCATGATTTCGAAGTAATTTAAGTATTGGAGGATTTGCGTTCAAGAAATATACCTACCTAGCGATAAAATTATTGACGGACAGGACGGAAGCCTCAGGTGGCGAATCCTACTCGCACTTGTCCAGCTTTAATTAACATCTTGGTTACAAGCAACCAAGGGACTAGGAAGACGCCATACAAAGATGCGAAAAAAAGTGCATCTAGCTAGGCCGTTAGAGCAAAGCTCGAACTCCAAATCTATGTGATGATCCCGTAGACCGAGAATCTGTTAACGGATGATCCTGATTGAGATGACCGGGCAAAAAAATACTAGGTAATAGTACATTATTAATTAATATATATAAATATTATTATAATTATATAATTCTATTCACAGACGTATTACGTATTCAGGTACGTAATTATATTCTACCCAAAATAAATATCAGACGTGTGGTGCGGTGTGGTGTGCGACCAATGTCAACGTCACAAAATGCTAACCAATGTTATCTGTCTGTCAGTCAAGTGTAGATTGTCAAACCGTTGTCAACGTGACGTCAAAAATTCTCCAACCAAAACAAAAAAAAGCCGAGGGACGGCGGATAAAAAACAGTGTTTTTATGTTAATTTGAGTTCTATCTTGCGGTTTATTGCTTTTTAAATACTATTAAATATCCAGGCTAAAGGCTATCAAGGACATAAGTCTACAGTTTTTGCAATGGCAGCGATTCTCGGCGGAGGACTTGGCGGACTATCCACGGGCTACTATTTACTGAAAAACAATGTGACTAACAACAATAACCTGAAGCTGTTCCTCCTGGAAGCCACCGACTACTGTGGCGGATGGATCAAGAGCATCCGCACCAAGGACTACACGTTTGAACAGGGCCCGCGGACTATTAGGCCGAAGGGTGTCGTCGGGCTGAACACACTCAACATGATCCAGGATCTCGGCCTCAGCGAGCACGTCTCGCCGATAAAGCCCGACCACCCGGCGGCGAAGAACAGAATGATCTACGTAAACAACAATCTATACCTCCTCCCTTCCAGTCTGAAGGGAATCTTCCAGACAACCAAACCCTTTTCGCGGCCGCTTATTTACTCGCTCCTAAACGATATCAAGTCACCGCACAAGGACCTACTGGACGATTCTATCTATAATTTCGCAGAGCGAAGATTTGGGAAAGAGATTGCAGACTATGCAATTTCTCCCATGATTTGTGGCATCTGTGCTGGAGATGCAAAGGAAATCTCGGTAAAGTTTCTCATGAGGACACTCTTTGAATGGGAGCAGATTTATGGAGGCGTTGTCAAAGGGATGGTGAAGTCTATGTTTAAATCTAAGAATAATGAACACTTAGAGCTCAGTGACTTAGCTAGGAGGGCCCAAGATGAGAAATGGAATGTGTACACAATAAAGGGTGGGTTAGACACATTTCCGAGGACTCTATGCGAATATTTAAAAGAGAATGATGTCCAAGTCAGCTTAAACAACAGAGTGGAAGAGATACACTTTGTCGATTCAGGCACGGTCACACTGCGGAGCACCTCTGGAGAGCAGCTCAAAGCTAACCATGTGTACTCTTCTATACCTGCATACTCACTTGCCAAACTTTTGGAGAAACAACATCCTGAATTAGCTAAAAACCTGACGGAAATCCCCTTTGTGACAGTGGGAATTGTAAATTTGTACTTTGCCTCACAGAAACCACTCATTGATCCTGCATTTGGGTTCCTTGTCCCGCCTATCGAGAACTCTCCAATCCTGGGAGTAGTTTTTGATTCATGCTGCATTCCTGATCAAAACGGGACAGTACTGACTGTTATGCTCGGGGGGAAATGGTATAAAGAAAAGTTTGGAGATCATACAACTAAGGAAAACTTACTTAAGATTGCTTTAAATGAGATAAAGACAATTTTACAGATTACTGAAGAGCCTGCTGCTTCCAATGTTAACATACTTCATGATTGCATACCTCAGTATGTGGTAGGTCATTACGAGAAGGTAGGTAAGATCCGGCAGTACATTCAAGACTATAACTTGCCCATTTCTCTCATTGGCTGTAGTTATGATGGAGTAGGCATAAATGATGTTATTTATTCAGCTAAGACACAGGTTGAAGAAGACTGTACTTGACTTGGTATATACAGAACTTAAGTTTTTGATGATAACCCTGTTATGTAAGGTTTAGATAATTTATTGAAAAAACTATTTATCTTACATAAATGCTATGAATGGATATTAAACTTATTTATCTTGTTTTTTTAACTTTTTTTATTATCTTTTCTGCAAGCATGTATAACAACTTTATGTACAGTTTGCAAAAGAAGTGTCTTATATTACTATTTCGGATTTTAGATATAATAATTTTATAAATGCAGTAGATCTGATAGCATGGAAATATTCACTACTATAATTTATTATGTTAAAATAAAAATATAAGACATATTGTATGGATGAATCCATACATATATTGTATGGATGAACACATATTTCTTATATTTTTATGTATACCTTACTACATACCTAATATCAAAGATAATTAGACCCTTAAATTGTCTTAACTAATCGGTGATAGCTCTTCTAATTTCTGAAATGCTCAACAATGCTTGGTTCGGGGTATGACGTGATGACGACGACGACGCTGACGGGCGGTGGTGTTTGCTCTTAACTGAATGGTGCTAAATTATGAAGTTTAACACCTTAAATAGGTTGAATTTGTTTCAATGTAGTTGAACCTTGAGAATGAACACATTGGGTGTTCATTCTCAAGTCTTCACTGACAGAATGGAATAAAATATTGAACTTTCAGGTGGTAAGCAGTAAATTAGAAAATAAAAACAATGTTTTAGCTGAAAATAATATTTTATTTTATCATAAAATAGTTTTAGTATGATCGTACCGCGTACAATATAAACGTGCAAAAACAACAACAGGCTTGTTTACTATAAAATATAAGTGCTAAGCTTAGTTTATTGAAAATATCTTACAACTAAATTATGGCTATAAAAAATAAATAAAATCACGTAACACTCCATCACAACTTAAAATGGAATTTCATGAATAATTTCATAGTTTCATCCACTATTCAGAAGGTAGATGTTAATACTCATATATTTCGATTTGTAAGTTACAGAAATAATACTAGATCCCAGAAAAAATACACGATTTGTTCAATAAAACACATTCCTAGAGTAGAAGTGGAACATTACTTGGAGATCATAATCATAAAGCAGCTACATAAATATACACAATGTTGTGTATGTTAAGAAAAGTTATAATCAATATTTAGCAATATCTTTATTATATTATTTTTATACTGATAACCCACACTGAGGTAATACTATAATTTAGTTTGAATAGCCCAGCTTTTTTCTTTCCCAGCCAAAAAAATTCGACTTGAGACGGGATTTGAATCGCAACCTTCCCCTAGATACGGGGATGCTCTAAGCTACTGAGCCACTTCGCGTCTGTGTGAATTTTTGGGATATTATAACAAAAAAGTACATATTTCCATAGTATGGGTTATCACTATAACAATAAAATAATCATTTGCATAGCTGCGACACCTCTCGTCAATTAACTAAAGCTAGCTTTAGAGGCGTTAGCCGGTTAGGAAATCAGTTGCTTCTTCTGTAGGTGGCGCTTTAAGCTTGAAATTCTACAGGTTTTCACACAGATGGGATGTGGCTCGGTTGCTTAGCTGGTTAGAGAATCCCTAAGGAAAGGTTGCTGGTTCAAATCCCGTCTGAGTGGAACATTATTGGGATGTTATAACTAATCATAATCTTTATTTAGTTTCTTTTACGTGGCGATTACATTTTTGTTTTTCATTTCACTTTCACTATGTGGTCACTGACCCGACATACTGTCTGTATACTGTCAATATTATTTCGCCAATTTAAAAGCGTATATCTTAACTTTTTTATTGCTACAATCTGGACACAATAGAAAATCTATTGTCTCTCATGCAGATCTCATCTCATCTCAGTGTTTAAGCCGCAAGCATAATTTTTCCATAAGCATATATCAAGCTGGCCGTGGCCTCGGAAGAATAGTCCCCTCTATTACTACCCGTGGATATCTAAGAGGCGAATAAGGGAAAAAAGCTAGGGGATGGGCATTCCTGCTCCTCTTCATCCACAACATCAACGGGGATTCTCGAACAATTTTGCCACCAACCCAGGGTCCTTCTCCGTTACTTTAAGGAGTTGGGCTGGCTGGGGTGAGGTCAGCAGGGGGACAATGTGTGCATTGTGCAATACACCCCAACGCGGGACATCAGTGCAGATCTTATTCCCCCATTTAGAATTAGAATTAGGGGATGGGCAGCAGCATCCCCTATCAACGATAGCTTTATCTGCGCTTGCTAACTCGCATGCCCAAATGAGCAAATCCCCTGAATGATTATTTGGGTGCAAGTGTTGTTGGAAATCTTTGAGAGGCCATGTTCAGCAGTGGACATCCTACGGCTGAAATTATGATGATGATACCTCAAACTTGGACACTGCCAAGCGACAAAAGCACAGTGGTGTAGAGAGTGTGGTGAGTTTTGTTGGTCGCTGCGCTGGTAGGTGGCGGCACTGTGTTCTTGTAAGAGTACTGCAGTGCAATGGCAACGCTGGCTGGGGAACCGCCCACGGCGTCTTCTGGCGTGCTCACTTCGAGTCGCAGGGCCAACTTGTTGGATTTACGCCACATTATTACACTGAAAGATTAGAAAAATACATTGATTTTTGTTTAAACTTAATATAGTTATAGCATTGTGCAGTCACATACACCAAACAAGGATTCCCCATATCTGAATGGTATCAGAACTACTATTAACGGTTGTCTGGAGAAAATCGTGATCCGCGATATGACCGCCGATTGTATGACCTTATTGAAACTATAAGCTTTTTATACATAATGTGTGTTACATGGTACTACACCACCCCCTGGGACAAATGGTTGCAGATCATTCGAACATTGTACTCTCTATACCATTTTGATAACACAATCAGACCAAACCAGGATGTATCTATACTTGGTTTACTGAGTATGTGTGTATGTGAGTGAGTAGGTGTGTGTGTGGGGAGTGAGTCAATTTGACTTATTCATTGAATCGCATGGATTATTTTGAAACGTTATAAATATAGTAATTAACGTTTGATTATTTTAAGTTAGTTGTTTTACACATTTATTAATAATCGAGATGGAACATATTCAATCCCAAGTGTGTGTGAGAGAGTGTGAGTGTATGTGTGCGTGTGTGAGGTTGTGTGGTGTGCGTGTGTGTATGGAAATGTAAGTAGTTACTCGTTGGTGTCGTGGTGTGCGTCCTCGTCGTACTCGGCCGCGTCGTCCCGCTGCGGCAGGGTCAACGCCCCCGCGGATGACGTCACCGCGCTGCTGACGTCATACCGCGCCGCGCGCTCCAACCACGCGGTAGAGGATGCGTCCTGACAATGAAGAAAGACGCGTCATAATAGTAATTTATTGATAATAATTATTATAAGTCAATTTGTACACAATAAGAACCACAGACTGCTTTATCTGAGCATTTGTTTAGGAGCTACATACAGACAGACACTATTTTCACGACCAAGCAGCTGGACAGATCTTGATGAAATTTAGTATGTGTACTATGAGGAAGGACATAAGCTGAGACCTGACCTGATTTAATTTTTATAAAAGCATTAGGTACATATTTCATCAAGTGTAGCGTGTGCTGCCCTTAGATCATTTGTTGAAGCTCACATTTGTCTTTTTTTTTTACATTCTTATAAGCTCTTATTTATCTGAGATTATAATTAGATTATTTTTCTTTTGAGCCTCATCTAGTTCTATCGGCACCACACTGAAGCTTTAAATTCCATTTTGTGAAAAGGAATCATCGAAAAAAATGATAGGCACCAAGCCGTGTTTGTTGCCTGATTCTTCTAGGCTTAATCGCGAGGAACAGGCATAGCTTCACCTAGTTTCTAAGACGTTTCAAAGTGATCCTAGTGATTTTATTGAAATAAAAGCCTTTTGACTTTGACTTTAATGGATGCAAATTGTCTGATTGAGCTGAAAATTTGCACCCACGTGTTTCGAGAAAGTAGTGGTGTTAAGTAGGTAGGTAGATAATTACCAACAAATAAGTGCTTACAATTTAAATTCCATGAAGACGCCTGTAAAAGCTAGGAAGTTATAAAAAAAATCCATACGAAAGTGTATACCTTTTCAATATTAAGTGACTTCTCGAGCGACTTTTCAATGCTCTTTGGCTCCTCGCGCTCCTCCGGGGGAGGCACCTCGGAGGGCTGCATCAGCTGGACCTACAAAATAAAGTTTTTTTAAGTATGTTTCGTTCGTAGACAAGGAGACATTTTGGAGGAGGTAGGGCATAGCGAGATTTTTTCGTTCTAAATTGGAGCAGCCCGCCTGGGGAGGTACCTCCGCCTTACAGAAGATCGCAGCCAAATAACATTATTTGTTTCAAATAGTGTTGTGTTCCTGCGGTGAGTAAGGTTGCTAGAGCTCTTTAGGGGGAAGGGGGTTCGGAATTGGCAACGCGTGCGTGATGCCTATGGTATTGCAAGCGCTCATAGGCTAACGGTAACCGCTTACCAACAGGTGGGCCATATGCTTGTTTGCCACCTCAGTTGTATAAAAACAAAAAAAAAAAAGACAGTACTTGTTAAGAAACTGAGGACCCTCATCAGCTTGGCCTACAAAATATAGTTTCTTTTTCAGTCATTTATTAGAAGTATACAACGTGATTCATAGTAAATTCTATCAACAGAATTAGAGAATATGCAGTGTTTTTTTAAATAAATTAATAAGTAGTTTGCAGGAAAGCGAGGGGATGGGCAGCAGCGTCCCTCATTTTAACAACGATAGCTCTTAACTGCGCTCGCCAACCCGCATGCCCAGCGTGGTGAGTATGCGCAAATCCCCCCACATGATAAGGAATTAGCTCTGTCTGTTGGGGAGGCCATGTTCAGCAGTGGACGTCGTACAGCTGAAATGATGATGATTGCAGGAAGTCGGTGGATGGAGAAGGCTCAAGACCGTTCGTCATGGAACTCTTTGGGGGAGGCCTATGTCCAGCAGTGGACTTCTACAGGCTGATGATGAATTCAGCTAGTATCATCATCTCCCTGCCCTTATCCCACTTCATGTGGGGTCGGCACAACATGTTTTTCTCTTCCACTCCCCTCTATCAGCCGTCAAATCAGTATTCCCTCCTTTCTTACTCATGTCGTCTTTCACACAATCTATCCATCTTTTCTTTGGTCTACCTCTGCCCTTATATCCTTCCACATTCATATTTAACACTCTTCTAGTCACATGGCATTCTTCCCTCCGCATGACATGCCCATACCACGCTAACCTTTTGCTCTTCAACTTCTCAGTCACTGGCGCTACTTTCAAACTTCCTCTGATGTACTCATTCCGTATCTTAAATACCAAGTGTACTCTTGGTATATTGTTATTTCAACGTTATAACAACAAACCTAAACTTAAAATAATGTGAATGATGTGTTCACATCACTCACTATATTTTTGTTAGCCTATCTTCAAACATTGTAGTCTTTTAAATACCTACCTACAAATATGTCACACTCTTACACAACGCCCTTTTTAAGTATACCCTAATTTGTGGACAATGGGGCTGATTATACTTTAAGAACCACCTATTCTATAAGATTTGTTATGTAATTTTTAGTGTAGTTGTTTGTTGTTCTGAATAAATAAAAATAAAAGTAAAATCTTGTCCAATCTAGTCACTCCACACATCCATCTCAACATTCTCATTTCCACAGCATGCACTCTTCTTTCATCCGTCCTTTTGGTTGCCCAACAGTCAGATCCATGAATTCAGCTAGTGATGTTATGTAATTGTACCTGCATCTCATGTGGTGTGGGGTTGGTGAGCTTGATAAGAAGTGCGGTCTTCTCCCCGGGCCGCACCGACTCGTGAGATATAATCTTCACTTCTGGCACGAGATAGCTGGAAACACACAATATTCAGGTTCATCATTAGAGCACAGGTCGCGGGTTCGTATCCCGGTCGGGCATCAATGGATTTTCCATTCGGAAAATTTATGTGTAAACAAGTAACCATCCTCACAAACTTTCACATCCTACTAATATTATATATGCGAAAGTTTGTGAGGATGTTTAGATGTTTGTTATTCAACCACGCCGTAAGGGCTCAACCGATTTCATTGAAACTTGGAATATAAAGAGTTCTTTACCTAGAATAGCATGTAGGCTTTTTATGTCGGTACCACGCGAGCGAAGCCGCAGACGGAAGCTAGTTTATAATATTAGTAGGATCTTTAAATCCCTTCAATGCTCTAAGTAAGTGAGTAAGGTTGCCAGAGCTCTTTATGGGGGGAGGGGGTTCGGGGTCGGCATCGCGTCTAATTCTGATTCTAATTGGGGGTGGTTAGACCTGCACTGAACGCGGGAACGCTGTGGGGTGTTTAGTCGGCAACGCGTGCGTGATGCCTCTGGTATTGCAAGCGTTCATAGGCTACGGTAACCGCTTACCAACAGGTGGGCCGTATGCTTGTTTGCCACGTCAGTAGTATAAAAAAGTAACATAACTTACTAGGACTACTCATGTCACTTTTGCACTCCGTAGAGGAAATTGCCCTCCTGTAAACCTAAATGGAAGCGAACTCCCACATAAAGACTCTGTAAAATACCTTGGTTTCACTCTGGACAGACGCTTGACCTGGAAGGACCATGTTAAAGCTAAGAGATCGGAACTTGATTATCGATTCAGGAGCCTATACTGGTTGCTTGGACCTCAATCTCGTTTGTCACTACTTAACAAGCGGATTGTATACAACAGTATTCTCAAACCGGTATGGACATACGGGATACAAATATGGAGCACAACGAGCAAATCCAACCGCGCCATCATCCAACGTGCTCAAAACAAAATCCTTCGTACTCTTGTCAACGCACCATGGTTCACGACCAACAAGGAAACCCATGAGTACCTGGAAGTCCCTACAGTAGACGAGGAAATAAAACTCAGAGGAGAGAGCTACTTGGGCAGCCTCAAAAGCCACGCGAACCCACTCGCAAGAGCTTTGGTTGAGAAACCATCAACCACGAAAAGGTTAAAGAGGAGCCACATCCTGGACAACCTGCAAAAATGAGGGAAGAAGGACTGATGAGTCTGGATCCCAAACGCCACTAAACAAGCAGCTCATCCGCCTATAGTCCACCAACAGATTGCGGATAAAAGAAAAGAACAAAAAAAAAAAAAAAACTTACTAGGCCAAGAGCTCTATCTTGAACTTGATGGAGCCTGGGTTGTACTCGGGCTTGGTGAGGTTGTGGTCGCAGGCGCGGCAGCGCTGGCTCCGCTTCACGGACAGCAGCTTGGCCAGCGGGTACAGGCGGGACACTGACTCCGGCTGCCATTCCGGTGAAGCCAGTCGCTGGGGCATGCTAGTAACTGGAATTGGAAAAAATAATAAGAAAATATTTTTTACCTAGTTTACAAATTAATGTACCCTAAGTAGTATTGCAATCTAGCCAAGTAGGCCAATGAGCAATTTTACTTTAACATAGTTTTATAAGGTAAATTATATCTAAGAATGTGTCCAATAGCACTTTTCTTACAGTTTCTAGTTAAGGGGAAGACACTTTGTTCTTGTGTTCTTTATAGGTAGGCACTATCACTTTCACTACATTTCACTATTATTTTACATCATACTAACTCAAAAGGCTTAGTTCTTTTGAGTCGTCTCACTATGTCTGTGTTGTCGAGGAGCTGGATTGCCTCGACGTTCACATGATGTCAAGTCTACGCTCGTGAGCTTCTGCATATTTTTTGATAACTATGTCGACGAAGTCTATGTTGTAAGAAAATATGCAGTTTTTTTTTTTCACATGACATATCACACGGTCATCTGATCCCAAACTAGGCATAGCCTGTACTATGGGTACGAGAGACTGATATATATACATATAGATAGATAACTATTTAACACCCAGACACAGAACAAACTTCTGTGTTAATCACACAAATGTTGGTCCAATGCGGGAATCGAACCCACGACCTCTAGCGCAGAAGGCAGAGTTACTACCAACTGAGCTATGAGGCCAGTCAAGCTAGCTCAGATCTCCTCGAGCCTAAGGGGGTAGTCAGAGGCACATTTGGCACATGCCTTACATACACTTGCAAAGCTGCTAAACTCTGGAATGCACTTCCAGTCTCAATCCGGCATGCTCAGTCTCTTCCTATCTTTAAAAACTTAGTTTTCCAACATTACTTTCTCATCCATCTTAACACTTGTTTAGACTTTAAATTATGTGTTTGTATGTATTCCTTGATATTCTTTGGTCTATAGGTCTCTATCTAGTGTCTATATATATATTACCTATCTAAATTTATTTAATTATATATTTATTATTTATATTTTATACATCTTATCTATACATTTATGATATTAGTATATAGCGTTTGTAGTTTTAAATAAAAAGTTTTATTTCACTTATTATTATTATGTGCGCCACCGTCCTCTTCTACTTTGTATATCCTGGCCATCCAAAGGTTGCCTGGTAGAGATCGCTTTTAGCGATAAGGCCGCCCATTGTCACAATATTTTTATTTCCTTGATTGTTTATTTTCTTTTGGTGTACAATAAAGCTATATTCTATTCTATTCTATGCCTAAAATTTGCAGTAGGTAGTCTAGGGGGAGGTAGATCTGAGGTAGATCTGAGGTGGATCTCGCGGATTCGAATCCTTATCATGCACCAATGAGTTTTTCTATCGATAAAGGAGCCATTTCATTCTGGGCCTGGTCCATGTACACTATATAGAAAAATTGAGAAAAAATAGGAGATTACAAGAAAAATACAATTTAATTAATTTGAAGACAAATGCGATGGTACAAGAATAGTTCTTCTGGCAAGTTTTTTACTATGTGAACACTATTTGAAGGCCGCCATGTTGGTTTATAATTGGCGTTTGACATGACATATTTTTCATGTCATGTTGTTTGATTTGATGTTTTTGTTTTGACAGATAAATGTAGGTTGTCAAAATGTCATTTCACGCACGTCCATCCGCCATATTTTTGTAGCGCTGTGTGTTGCTATCTTTGTCGAATAAAATCTTAATGTACCTTAGAACGAAGTCAATTTAAATAAAATAACCAATTAAATACGTTTACTTTATTGCTTAGCCATATTTTAGAGTAGTGTACACAGTGCAGGCCCAGGCTCCATATATTGATGAAACGTCTCTTTTAAGTGTGTATAACAGGTGCTTGTAATGGTGAAGGTAAACAAGCATGTGGAAGCTAGTATGTATTCTTATGAGCGGCGACGGGCTTGCTGTCACGTATGCAATACTCACCACTGCAAAATGTGGGCATGTACCAAAATGTTTGGACGTTCATCTGATTACCCCTCTTAGACTGACCTAGATCTGATCTGAGAGGTTATCTACCATGCTTGGGGCTAAAAGTCGTGTATATATTTATGAATTAATTTTTATTTAAAAATGATACATACTCTGGTTCAAGTTGACCTCCCTGGTAAAGATGTCTTCAGGCAACTCCTCAACATCAGCGGTGGCCTGGCTCGGCGTGAAGTTGGCGATGGCGGACGACGAGCCCACCTCCACTGACGGCAGCCCAGCTATGTTGCGAGCCGCTGCACCCGTCAGGCCCGTCTTATCCTATAAACAAATCTTACTATCTTACCAACATTATGGTTTTATGTGTAATGAACGGTGAAGGAAAACATCATGAGGAAACCGGCATGTCCTAGAACCTAAATATTCGTAGACATGTGACATGTGCACGAAAAGAGGCGCACTTTCCTCTTTAACTTAGTATATCCTGTCCATCCAAAGGTTGCCTGTTAAGATCGCTTTTAGCGGTAAGGCCGCCCATTGTCACACAATGTTTAAGTTATTTTTTTTTCCTGAATTGTGTATTTGTCTTTTGGTGTACAATAAAGCTATATTCTATTCTATTCTTTAATCCTTTCGCTAATGATTCCTTCATCAACGGATTTTTTTATGGATTTCCTCCAAAATGAGGTTCCCTCTCCAGAAGTGTCTCCAGGAGTGAATTTCCCTCTACATAGCCTCAGTGATAGACCATGTCTATGTGCTGTATGACATCACTGGTAACACACATTGGCCAAATTCATTCATCTTCAGGCACTGAGGTACTATTTTGGACTTACGGTGAGAGTGATGTATTTCCCTCGGATAGCAAACTTCTTGCGCTCTTTCTCCAGTTTCTCCTGCTTCTCCTGCTGGGCGATGGCTTTGTAGTACTCCAGAAGTTGGTTCATGCGAGCCGTGTATGGGTTCGTCCTCTCCGGCCAGCCTCCAGATGCTGTTCACATAAATAATGAATTGGTACAAAATGTGCCACTGGATTACAATAACGTGGCAAAGGCAATTCCACCAGATCATGATCAGTTAATCTATCCAGAGATCTTTTGCTACCATCTTTAGGTAAATCAACTGATAGTAGGGTATTTTTTAAAATATTTGTATTATACTGCAACTGGATGAGGCTTGCACAGGATAGAGGAGAATGGCACATACAACGGGAGGCCTATACCCTGCAGTGGGTGAAGTCAGGCTGTGGATGATGATGATGATACTAAGTATTCATTTTCTGTCTGTAAAGTGTTAGTTACACACTAGTTTTTATAGCTGTGTTCTTTAAAGAATGTTTTTTTTTTCCTTTGTTCATCTATGTTTAGCCAGTCAGCTATAAGCAGATTTTTTGAGTGGTCTTTTGGCGTGCTGGGCTCTACTCCACTGAGTAAAACACATTTGAGACAGCTACTTTCTTTCACTCAGTTCCAGGATGTTGCGGTGCTTAAGCCGCTTTTGTGGGTTTGGTTCTAATAGCTTCACAGCCAGTTCGTTTGGGTGCCTGGAAAGTCTCTTTTTGTATGCAGTTTCTACAAGTCCTACTTTCTCCTTTAAAGTATGTACTGGTAAACACATCCTTAAGATAAACTATACTACAACCAAGCCAATACCAGCCACACCAGACTTGTGACCAGCAGGCAGTGAACTTTACAGACTGCTCAAAAACTAACAATGTGTGGTGTACATAAATACTTAAATCACCAAAATAAATAAATAAATAAATATTCCGGACATATCACACAAGGTCAACTGATCCCAAACTAGGCATAGCCTGTACTATGGGTACCAGAGACTGATATATAATAGATATATATTTAACAAAAAAATGAATGAAATTTAAATGAATTTGTATCAGATTTGTTCTTACCTACAGGCTGGTCAGGAATGCCCACATCACGAGAAGTCCACCGACAGTTAAAACATGACAGATAATACATTTTCTTGGGCTGTTTGTTCTCCACCTTAGTATCGCCACCTTCTGTGATAGAGTGCCGAGGTTGTGCGAGCGTGGCCCGGGTGGATAGGGTGTGGAAACAGCTGGGACAGTCGAAGCAACTGCTGCAGCGGTTCTTCTTCAACCGCGCTTCTGATGAAGGCATGTTTTCTAGGCAGTTGGCACAGTAGTGTGAATCTACCTGTAAGTTTATGAGCTCATTGTTATTCGCAGAATAGTAAGCTAGCTTTAGGATGATATTATTGGTCAGCTGTTTCAGTCTGTTTAGCCTAAAGTTTACTGTTGTATTTGTTCAATTAGTGCGCTTACAGCAACATTAACATCTTACTAACTACCCATTTTAAATGCAAGTTAAGATGGATGGATGTTTGATAACATGTCAAACATGCCAGAACGGCTATACAGATCTAGATGAAAAGTGGCACAGAGATAGATTATAGTCCAGAATAGCACATAGGCAACTTTTTATCCCGGAAAATTGTATGTTTCCCGTGGGAAGATTTGTTTTTGTTATTCACAGAGAAAGGGATCGACATGATGTTTTGCAGTGGTCAGAGAATGACATAGGCTTCTTTTTATCTCGGAAAAATGCAGGGGTCTATGAGATAGCATTGCTAATCACTAAAATGGGTTACTTACCTCATGACAAATGCAAAACCCGCAGCGGATTTTTAGGCAATGACGACAAAAATACAGACTCGTAATAGGTTTTAGCTGGCCGCAGGAGCATATGTATTTCACATAATCCGGCTGGGTCAAATAAGCCATGGTTTATTCAGTATTCACTTAGTTTTCGCAAAAATTGTAACTTGGCTACTCTTCAATCAACTCAAGCAACTTGCGAAAAACCGAAAAAACTACTTTTTCTTTCTTCTTCTTCTTTTTTCCATTAATGGCTATGTATTACAGTCAATCAATATTGCCAATTTCAAGTAATTATAGTTGTCAAATATAAAAATTTTGTTGTTTAGCTAGTAGCGCGACACAGACTAACAGTTTGTTCCGAAGAATATGGTGTGGTGGCGGTCAAAGACTATGTATTATACACTACGGTGGCGGTTTTCTTCAAAACTTCAAATCGCATTTTTTGTAACTTAGGAAAATCATATAATAATACTATTGCCTGTCTATTTGCCTACACTCGTGCTAAGATCCTGAGCTTTAATAGTTAAAATACCACCGAGATTACACACCAAAACTTAACAAACAAGAGAAAAAGACAATAAAACGTGCGGTGGTAGGTACTACGCCTACGGCACCGTGCGGTACGGATGTCTTTTCTACGAGCTAGAGCTTTTGTAACGGCTACTAAACTTTTTGCAACGGAACCCTCCGTTGAGGGTTCCGTTACAAAAAGTAGAGACTTCCACGAGACTTCGTTGTCGGTCCGCTCGTTCCAAACCCGATGCTCTGTACCTACCTAGAGCTTATGAAGTAGCGTTAATAATGCTTAGCTATAAGGTCAGAACTAATTATAGATTGGACAATTTGTACATATACCTACCTACATACCTACCAATGGTAAATTCAACCCCAATTCATTCACGTACCTTGTGACCCTAATGTGTCAAGTGGTTTGCGAACAAAATGGACGCGCTGATTCTTCACACGCAAGGCCGTGGCGTGAATGTTAACCGCAGCCAAGGACTCAGGGATGTAATGAGGGGATCAGACTACAGAAGTCAGGCAACAAAGCAGTAAGCACTGCACAGCCAGGCTTTTGCGTAAGCGAAATGGTAATGAAGATCGCAATTAGGTATTAGGATGATTTTATAAATTTTAGCGACATCTGAAGTTTTCAAACATGAAAAGGAAGAAGCTAAGGTCTTGAAGTTTTCGCTTGTCAAGTTTGGAACGTTTTGAATGTGGCTAAGATTGTTAAAATTACCCTCAAAGTTACGAACTTAATTGCCATTACGCTTATGCAATTGCACTACCTACATTTAAACGGCCTAAAGGAATAGCGTAGCGGATGCGTTTTATATCCATCCACCAATCATATTCATGGTCAACATAGCATGATAGTAGCACTGGGACGGATTCTAATAAGCTAGGTTTTTTTTAAATGGATCGATGCGTGCTGTGGATAGTCGCGAGTGGTGTAGCTATGTGCAGAGCCAGGTACGTACAGTTGCTGCATCGCTGCATCTTCCTTGCACACAGTACCGCGCGGCCGGCGGCGCATCTTCTTAACACATCTCGCTTGCTCCGCTACATAGCTTAGCATCAGTGGAAACGGTCACATAGTTTCGTAGCTTAGCATTCACATCCTTGCATCATAGCTTCATATCACATCTCTGGTGGAAAAGCAGCCTAAATTTACGGAAGCTGACAACGGCCGCGCGCCTGGCGCTTTGGCAAGTTCATGCCATAATAAGGGCATAAGAACGGCGCGAGTGCATTTAAAGTCCCCCAAGGGCCTAAATCAGCGAGTCCATTCCTGCATAAAGTCTTTAGGTCTTTTAAGGCATGGCCAGGAACTACGTGTCCAGTGTCCACCTTCTGCTTTCTAATGCCGTAACGATTGCAAAACGATACCACTTATGTCACTTGTATTAATTACAACAGATTACAAGTGACAATGTTCTCGTATGTAGGTACCTACATACCTAAACTTTTTCATTCCATACAAAACCAGTTATAGATGGCCGCACTTAACAAACATTTACCTACATTCAGTTATATATTATTATGGTAACGGAAAACAAACCAATTAATGGTATCTACCAATTAATGTTACGTAAGTATTGCAATAAAATATTAAGGCTGATGGAAAACATTTGGTTGAGGAACCTACCTACTTTCCTTACAATTTGTGTATCGGACTCCCCCACTCATTCAGGTATACCTAAGTATACCTACCTAGGTACCTACTCCCAATTTGTGATAAAGGGATCATCGCGCGACATCGCGAGATCTCAGTACGGGGCGAACCACTAGTAAATAAGTCCTATTCCATTTTTTTGGTGCCAGCTATAATAACATAACTACAAGATCATCATCATCAGCCTGATGAAGTCCACTGCTGAACATAGGCCTCCCCCAAAGAGTTTCATGACGAACGGTCTTGAGCCTTTTCCATCCACCGACTTCCCGCAACCTTAACAATGTCGTCGGTCCATCGGGTGAGGGGCCTTCCAACACTGCGTCGTCCGGTTCGTGGTCGCCACTCGAGAACCTTTGTTCCCCAACGGTTGTCGGTTCTGCGAGCTATATGGCCGGCCCACTGCCACTTCAACCAGCTAATTCTGAAAGCTATAACTACAATTAACTACAAGTTATGGGTCACTATTTACCAAAAACAATATTGCTCTGCATACACTCTTGTCTTCTAATATAGCACCATTGTTCCTGTGAAACAGTGTGTTTTTGCTCTAAATAGCGAATTTTATTTTATTTTATTTATTTATTTCGACGCACAAACACATTACAACCAAAAGTAAAAATAATAATTATAAAACACAGATTAGAACTAGGTAGTAAAATAAATAATTATGTGCGTAGGTACAACAAAAGTATTAACTGTAAACAAAAGTGAGTGACATGTTTCCTAACGAACATCTAGTGTTTTAGGATACAAGATATCCTTAACATTTTTTATGTAATGGCACAATTTAGAACTAAATATATCTAACTGTAAATTATTTTTAGCCATTTCATTATATTGACGAGCCATCCTGGTCAAAGGATTGTAAAAGGAAATATTATTTTAATAAATTTGTAAGGCCAACAGATTTCTTTCATTCGAATTATGTATTAGTAAATAAATAACACACAACAGTTAACCATACTAAGTCTAGCCCTGACCGCACACTAGGATTCCCTGTGTCATGGGTATCAGAAACGAGAACCACGTTACCACAGCACCCGGAACAAATATTCAATCAGATCAGGGCAGATCAAGCAAACAATTGTCCCTCAGCGGGAATCGAACCCGTGCCCGTCTAAGCCCTCGGGTACTCGCCCGCGCTACGCCACCGAGGTTGGACTAAATGTTGGTTCACTTCTGACGCATTGGCCAGTTTTAGATCGTTTTATGTTGGGGAGCAGTTATTTATGTTTTAGGCCTGTAGGCCTAGTGGAAGGTAACGCCCGATGTCGTGATTGACCTAGAATGGTTTGCAGTTTCCTATCATAATGGTACCTTCTCGTCATCCTAATCAGCCTGAAGGCCCTGAAGAAGTCCACTGCTGGACATAGCCTTCCTCCAAAGAGTTCCATGACCAGCGGTTTTGAGCTTTTTCCATCCACCGACTTCCTGCAACCTTTAACAAAGTCAAAGTCAAAAGGCATTTATTTCAATAAAATCACTAGGATCACTTTGAAAAACAGTGTCGTCTGTTCATCGGGTCCCCACCCGATAGACAGACGACAACACTTCGTTGCCAACACTGCGTTGCCTGGTTTGTGGTCGCCATTCCAACCTTTGGTGTAAATGGTACAACATACTATGCAGTGGCGGATTTGCAGTCATGGCCGCTCTAGGCCCCAGGCCATGTGCCGCCCCTTTCTCAGCACCCATCATAAGACTAGGTGCATAATGACTTTACTTTATTGCCAACTTTATCTAAATCGAAATCAGAAATTTTATTAACTATAATAGCTACTAATTTGTAAATATATTCCGAGATGATAAGCTTTTCTACGACAATTACTACAAATTTTTAGTCACGATTTGCCGCCCCTAATATCTGGCCGCCCTAGGCCCGGGCCTACTGGGCCTTAGGGCAAATCCGCCACTGATACTATGTATTAAAAAACAGTTATTTGATCACTTTTTTAAAAATAATCTGCTCTGACCAATTCCTAAGATGACCACAGTGGACCACCAATACGCAGAGACACCTTTTACTAGAAAAACTTTCTTGCTTGTTGTGTTACATGTTCTTTCTTGGTAGGTAAAGTGCGCAGGGTGAAGTACAGTGGCCCTGAAAAGAGCCAATGACCGTTGGTGAAAGGAATGAAGCGCCTCTTAGAGGCTCCTTTCGTGCAGTGCACACGTCAACTTTCTACGCATTTTTTGGTTCTAGGACAAGTTTCTTCATGATGTTTTCTTTCACCATTTAAGGGCATTAGGGCATAGATTTTTCGAATGGAATGCCTTAGATCCAAAAGTCGTGGGCTTGTGTATAACAATAAAAAACCCCCAGAGGTACCTACCAGTGCACTCAATCAGAAAAACTGATCTAGATCTGTAGATATTGATCTAAGTAGTGGATTATGTGCCAACATGAGAAAAATACGTGAAATGTAGGGACACCTGCCACTTTCTGAGATAGTGACGAAATCAAGAGGTTTTTAGCAAACCTGCATATGATAATTATTTCCGGCTCGTTAGGTAAAAACGTGTTATTCAAGTAACTTTTATAAAAAATGGAAGTTTCGTTAATCGGGCATTCTCAACTTATGTTATACTTACATCGCGCCCTGATGAAAGGGACCCAATTATTATTTTTTGAGAGGCATTTTACCTACATCTAAGTAGATGATTTTTACAGCGTCAGATGGAATTTTTTACTCCCTTACACTGACTTCGAACCAATTAGATTATGTTCCCACTGGTTTGTTACTACTACTGAACACCTGTTTTTGTTGGCTTTCTTTTTTATTTTCTTTTGTTTGGTAAGATAAATAAACTGTTGGTTTTCCAATAAATAAATAAATTACCACTGTCTTCAATACAGGTAAACGCGACGCGAGACAAATTTCAAAGTCTCATGACAAAGTTTAAACTTCACAGAAGGAAATATTACTTTGGCTTTCAGCGGCCCTAGCACGAGTAATGAACGATAGCGTTACGCTTACGATACCTTACATAAGTCAATAGTAGCAGTCAAATATAAGCCAATGACATCGGTTGCGAAGCGGCCGGCGATGCTTGAAACACTGGCTTGTAATCTTTTATTTTAAATCGGCTAATATTTGCCATAATAATATTTGGCTACCGTATCGTAAGCGTAACGCTATCTTGCATTATTCGCGCTTGGGCCACTAGTGCAAGTGTTTTTATGAAGCGTAAACGTGCCTAAAGCCCTGGGAATATTTTTGAATATTCGCTCACACTTGAGATAATTTTGTTCCGCGTCCTATTGTAGGTAGTAATTTGTGTTTCACACACACGATGTCTATGTAATACCTGCATATGCCTACTAACTCTGTATAAGTGTATGTGATGTATTTTCTAAATTATGTAAACAATACATCATACCTAAAGTATTCGGCACTTTTTAGCTTTGATTACATAGGTAGGTAGGTAAAGATTTACGTAAGTAATATTATAAAAGTTAGCGAATTTTTATGCACTAATGCTAAAGTTGGCTGGATGCGTAGTTTATGCTAAAGTTGGCTTTTATATCTCAAAATAGAAGAATTAGGTTCGGCTGAATTTAGAGCACGGATGCTCTAAATTCATTAATGTTTCAGAGACAATTTGTCCATTTCAGTAAAACCATCGCAAGGGGTCTTAAAAAATCCTTTACCACGAAGAACGTATGAAATTCGCCTCGAAAATACTTTTTGTCAAAATTTTGGTAGTTCGAGAGCAGGTACATACTAATTATTTCTTTTACTACCGACGACAGCTCGTCTAGCAACAACCGCAGCCATGAACACGCCACTGAAGCCACAGCAGCACCGCCTCGGGGAGACGGCCGACCGCCGCCGGCCGCCGCCGCGACCGCGGGGCGTAAGGTCGATGCGCACGTCAATTTCTATTGAGCAACACCCACGCGCATGCGCGGACCTCGCGACCGCGCCAGCATTTTCCCGCCAAACGCCGCACGCGCCCAGTCGCGTTTAGCCATTAAAAAAAATGTTTTAAAACTATAGACATTTTAGAGGCCAAATCTGTGGCAGTCTTGGTGAATTTTTATGGTAATTTCGTGTGATTTGTGCTTTGTGTCGTGATGGTGTCACCATGTGGCTGGCGGTGGGACAACTGCTGCTGCTGACGGAGGTCCTGGCTTTTAACGTCAGCTTTACAGGATTTACCGATGTGGTCAGTTTCTAATAGTTAAATTCTTGTCACGAAACCAAAATTCCACCCAAGAAAAGGCTTACCTAGTCCAGGTAAGTCCTTTTCACGAAGGAAGCCAAGATAATAAATTATAAAAAACACTAATAGAGATAATAGGCAACAAAGTTATAAAAAAGTTACACGATGACGACAGCGTCCTAAGGCGACTAAGAAGACTTCTTTCGTGAAAAGGACTACAATTTTGATGCCTACACGCGGGTAGCTGAAAATAGCGCACGCAATGCTTATTTTATATTGCCGAAGGCATGCATGAGTATAATAGAGCAAAAAACGATTAGAAGCATCAAAAATCTGTTTCTGCGCTAAGCTAAGGACTTATTAAGCCGTCTTCAAACTGCGTGACATCTAAAATTTAACTCACTAACTCAAAATTAACTTAAAATGCAGAAGACGTAAGGATCATTTTGAAAATAATTTTATACGTCATATCGAGGATATATCGCATGCCGTTGAATACGGCTTTACCTCCTAAAGATAGGGTAAAGTCAATCTTCATGATATCATTGATTAACTATGTGGTTTGTGAACTTGACAAAAACGGCTGTGATTCTGGATTTTGCTCTACTTAATGCTACGGTGGCGCTACGTACAGTCTACGACAAGTACTAAGTACTCTGTAAATTTTCTACTAAGTATAATGTCTTTGGTACTATCCTGCTCGTGCGCAAAATTTTTATTATTAATCGGAATTTTGAGAAGAAATTAAAAAAATTCCTGCTTTTATCATCCACATCTACCATCACTCCACCAGAGACAAATGAAAACGTTGAGTACTGCGACAAAATATGTAAAGTCTGCGCAACAGGGTCCTTTATGGCTCGTCTTGTATTTAGCGGGGGGCCGTCCTACGCTGCTCTTTCAGTCGCGTCTCTACTCTAAAATCGTTCAACCTATAACTCAAGGAACATGGGAACTCGTTAGGTACCCGTCGAGTACGAAATTCCTATAAATTACACAATTTCAAAGTTGCATGAGAACCACATTAACAGGTATTGGAAATACCGAAGAGAATGTGATAGAGCTTATGGCTAAGCTTAAATTTTGCAATAGTTAGACCACTGTACACTTGTCTACGTCAAAGTGATAATCAGTATTATAAGTTCATAATTCAGTATCAGTAGGTAGTACCTATTAATCTAGTAAGGGTTGCTATTACGGGCATTGTATGAACTGTCTGACTGGCCAAATAGCTCAGTTAGTAGTAACTCTGCCTTCTGGGCTATAGGTCGCGGGTTCGATCCCCGCACTGGACAAACATTTGTGTGATAAACACAGATGTTTGTTCTGTGTCTGGGTGTTAAATACTTATCTATTATATATGTATATCGGTCTCTGGTACCCATAGTACAGGCTATGCCTAGTTTGGGATCAGTTGACCGTGTGAATATGTCCGGAATATTTATTTATTTATTGTGAAGTTTGCGGGAAGTCGGTGGATGGAGAAGGCTCAAGACCTTTGGGGGAGGCCTATGTTCAGCAGTGAACTTTATCAGGCTGATGATGATGATGATGATGATCACGAGATAAGTAAAACAATTATTTATTTACACTATAACTAGCTTGCGGCCGCGGCTTCACTCGCGTGAACCTAGATAAAAAGTACCTATATGCTATGTTAAGTAAAGAACTTTATCTATTCCAAGTTTTTACGAAAACGGTTGAGCCATTACGGCGTGATTGAACAAACATCCAAATTTCGCATTTCTAATATAAGTAGGATAGATTATTATTTAACGTACGAGAAGTTCGTCATCCAGATTGCTACCTAAAACAGCAGAATAATTGAGTTTAAACTTATTTGACACTAAAACAGCAGATTCATTGTATGATCATATCCATTGAGGGACTGAATAACCGGAATATAAAGGTAGTAAAAGGTATTTAAAGGTAAATAACGATATGATGTCATACCGATAAATTCCGGTTACCCGAATATTTCTCTACCGATAAATATAACGGTACCGGAAAATCTCGCTTCGCAGTTCATTCGGTTTATTTCGCTACCGGTACCTATAACCGAAATAAATAAAGGTTTATAAAGGTTTTCTTTGATGAAACTCTACCGATAAATATAACGGTACCAGAAAATCTAGCTTCACAGTTCATTTCGGTTTATTTCGCTACCGGTACCTATAACCGAAATAAATAAAGGTTTATAAAGGTTTTCTTTGATGGAACTCTACCGATAATTATAACGGTACCGGAAAATCTAACTTCGCAGTTCATTTCGGTTTATTTCGCTACCGGTACCTATAACCGAAATAAATAAAGGTTTATAAAGGTTTTCTTTGATGAATGCCGCCACCCCGCCAACGCGGCGCGACTGTCCTAGCGAAATAGCCGCGGCTCAAAATTTCGGTACCGAAATCTACCGGTAGGTATGAAATAACGGTACCGTAATGCCCTACCGGTATAGCATAATGGTACCGAGATGTTTTAGCGGTACCAGTACCTATAACCTCTACCGCTTTCAGTCCCTATTCCATTGTAACCAAACATCACTCCGTTACTTTACTATCGTTCTTAAAACGGTAGCTGTTTATTGGTAAATTCCCAAACAGGATTAAATTAGGCATTTGTAGAACTATTTTTTTCTAAGTTGGTCAAACGTAGTATTCTTGATGCAACACATAAATAATCAAGGTCGAGCTATACACGTTAGCATTCTTCATCACTGCGCCCATACTAAAACGTGTTCTATGAATGACCGTGATAAGTGCGATCACACCCAACGCTGAAGCATGCCATAGGTACAAGTAACCGATTTAGTTACGTTTACATAATAATTTAATAACGTAGTAGGCATAGTAGTATTTCTAAATTATGCACTGAACTGAAAGTTGCGTACATCAACTTTTATAATATAATCTTGAACATTATAATGTAGGTAGAATTATGAGGCAATCGAGCCTGTCTTCAAAACCGCAAAGTATAGTAATTACAAAATGTTTCGTAAATGGTAAACTATCCGGAAAGGACGTCATTAAAAAAAAATAATCAAAAAATAGAACACGAAGTAAAGTAGGTAAGTACACGGGTAAAAGAGGTACCTAGACATACAATAATTACAAATATACATAAGTTTGGTACTCAAAATTCCTATTCTATTAACAAAAAGAAGAAAAGGTTAGCGAAAAAAGAAAATAAAAAGGTTCTTTATTATTTATTATTAGGTGACTAAGGGCAAAAAGCTAGGGAATGGGCAGCAGCGTCCCCTATACTCAGAAAGATCGCGATCGCTCTCCAACCCGCGTGCCTAGCGTGGTGAGTGTGGGCAAATTCCCCCCACAAGATTCGCTCTGGAAATCTGTGGGAAAGGTATCATCATCATTACTGGGTTGGAGAGCGATCGCGATCTTTCTGAGAATAGGGGACGCTGCTGCCCATCCCCTAGATTTTTTCCCTTAGTCACTTCTTATGATACCCACTGGTATGACGGGGCCTATTCTTCAGCCGGGGCCACCACGGCTATTGTAAGTAAGTACTAAAGGATTGTATACAATTTATGCATCACCTTGTATATGGCAGGGAGATAGTAAATATAATTTTATAGGTGGTCAGCTCTGTTGCTAATACGAGAGCTAGCGTTGATAATTTACTCTCACAAAACTCAAAATAACCTCAAGATTAAGATTAGGCCAAGCCGACGACGTAGCTAAGTTAATCGACTGCTTTGAGGGGTCACCTTTAACAATGCGCTAAGCTGTCAGTTTTCAAATTAAAGTGATTCTATGTATCACGTCCAAGATGTGATTTGAATTTTTTCTCTTTGTCAGCCTTGCTTACCGGGACCATCGCCATAGGATATTTCCTAAGGTCTTGGCTCAGTCTCGATTGACGTGAGCAAAATCGGCCAAGCATGTCAAGGACCTCCACCGTCTTGAATTTGATTTGAATGGCAATAAGACGACATGGTAGGCCTCAAGGTCATCTGCCTTCGACTTGTGCCGTGTTTATGAAACTCTAAGAAGCACTTTGAGCCAAAAATTAGCACACATATCAATAAATGGATCCAAATGAACGCCGATCTTGAATCAGTTTCCGTTTTGCAACAAAATTTTGCACAACACCTTAGTAATTTCCGATGACTTGCTATAATAAATTCATAATATTATGCTTAACCATTTCATTTTAATTGGTTTAATTGGCCAGTTCACTGCGACACAGCACTCTAATTTGACCCGTATTTATATAGGACGAGAATTGCCGTAACACAGTTTATAACTAGCACTAGGTAAAGGTTCTTAAACTGTATGCTGTCATTAATTTTTAGTTGGGTAGGTAGGTAGTATGTTGAATTAATAACTGCCTAGGTACCTACCTAATAAGAAGAAGACCTAGAACCAACTAAAATTGGCTCTAGTCAGGGTAACTAATCTCCGTCGGAGCCCGGCTTAGCTCTTTGAATGAAGCGTTATACAATGTGTAGTGTTATGGACGTTTTATGAGCTTTGCGAGTCTTTAGCACTGTGTTTACGACGGTTGATGACGGGTGGCAGATGTGCGATTTGCCCTCTTTGCTAGACTTTTATAGCCTTTTGCATCTCTTCGTTTTTCAAAGACGCTTAAAGTAGTAACTTTTCAACCTAAAAAAAACAGTCTCACGACTATTATCCACAAGGTGATGATCCTTGAAGTTATCTATGCGGGGTAGTCATAGTACGTCCAAACATTTTTGCACATGCCCACATATTACATTAAAGTAGAGAGTATTCCACAATTTAAAAATCTCATCTCACTGGTATTATAAATGTGAAAGTTTGGATGGATGTTTGTTACTCAAGCACGCCAGAAAGGCTGAACCGATTTCAATGAAACTTTGAATATACATAGTTTTTTACCTAGAATAGCATAAAACCTACTTTTTATCTATGTACCATGCGAGCGAAGCCGCGGGAGTAAGCTAGTAAATAATAAATAAATAATAGCCAACGGTCACAAACATAGTCTTTACCCCACACTAGGATTCCCTGTGTCGTGGATATCAGAAACTACAACTACCATGGCCACAACACCCAGAGCAGCGGTAATCGAGCCCGCACCCCTTGCGTCTCAGACGGGCACTCGCCCGCTATGCCACCGAGGTCGTCGTATGTATAAAACTTACTCGTTTTCATAAGTAAGCGTTTGATCGCTTTGAACACGGATATCAAATGTAGGGCGACAGCGACCACTAGATATGTAACAGAACCTGTGCTACACCTTTATGGCGTAGTGCTCGATAATTTCAACATTTTAGTCCACTTTATTTTATATGAGGTGGTTTGTGGTCGCACAGCGGACAGACAATGCAGCTGGACATAATAATATTAACCTTTATTACTTACTAGCTTCCACCCGCTGCTCACGTGGTACTTACATAAAAAGTAGCTTATATACTATTCTAGGCAAATAACTTTTTATATTCTATGTTTCAACGAAATCGGTTGAGCCGTTACAGCGTGATTGAATAACAAACATCTAAACATCCTCACAAATTTTCACATTTATAATTAAGATAGATTAAGTAAGATAGATTAAGTAAGTTGTACAGTCGCATGCACTAAGAATTATACATTTCATAATCTTCAAAATGGTGCCACCACAACACCCAGAATCTTCTGATACCCTCGCAGTGATTCCTAGTGAGGGGTCAGTTATGTACCGACTGTTTGGTGTTATCATTTTGAAAATTATGAAATACTAGCTTGCGCCCTAGGCACTCTACCTATTCCAAGTGTCATCGAAATCGGTTGAGCTGCTATGGCGTGATTGAACCGCAAACATCCAAACACCCTCACATATTTTCGTATTTATAATATGAGTAGGATTTTTTATTTATTTATTTAATCTTTAATGCACACAAAAGACAATGTAGAAAAGGTGGGCTTTTGTACATTTTTTTACCAGCCAGCCTGATTGGGTAGAGACAGGAGGTTGGCGTGCGACAGATTGTTTAACTTAACTAAAAACTATACTATACATAACCATACACTATATTTAAATATGTATATATATATAATACACTGCAATAGATTAACAGATAGTACAAAACAGTGTAGTAGTAGGTTAAGGTTGAAATTGGTGTTTGCCGTTATATTACAGTCGTCATAGTAAAAGTTATAAGGTTGCATCATTTCATATTCAAGTAAAATGCCTTGGGAAAGACTTTATACAAAACATGTTCCAAGAAACCGAATAGATAGTTATCACAATTAACCTTTGACCCGTTATGCCGAGGGCTTCTAGAACCTGTAGCCGTTTCATTACGGCTGTGGCGAGCTGGCCGTGATCATCTGCCTTACGTAGCGTTTGAGATAACGGCCGCCTTGTGACGGTCATCGATTCATAAAAACCAGTGCCATAAACAAACACCGCCGCCTGCATTTCCATACTTCTCAGTATACTAACCACATCCCTACTTCCCTAGTAACATTACTCATCTCGGAGGCATTTACCTACCTAGTCTTACTCTATCTCTATAGATATCACTTGTAAATTATGAATTGATAACAAACTTTATCTATTCCAAGTTTCAACGAAATCGGTTGAGCTTTACGGCGTGATTGTCCAAAGGGACATAGACAAAAAACAATATTAGCGGAAAAAAAATGATTTTTAGAAAAAATCAGTGACGATTAGCAGCAAGCAATGAAAAATGTTGAATTTCCAAAAGTCGTAGAACAAACTTTATTGCCAATTGGGTGTAGAATAAGCCCCTTTTCGGATAGCGTACATATTACGAATCACCTTGTATAACACACATTAACAGCCTTTCAACGGCCGTTTTGCCTACCCATTTATCATAGACAGACATTATTATACGTCAAATTAGAAATTAAAAATTACATCATAACCGATTGATACCGTAACCGGCTACTTACGAGTATAACGGTTTAGGTGTCGATGAATAATCGTCTTTGATCTTGAGGCGCATGTATGATTTTTAGCCTTATTTGGGATGGTTTACATACTATGAATCTTGTATATAAGGTCATTCACAAATATTATGCATATTCTCCCTAAAAAAGATTATTCAATGCAGAATTGACTATAGATAGATAGATAGATAACACTTTATTGATCACCATACGGAAATAATACATAAGATCACAATAACAAATTTACACGGCAATACAATGGGCGGCCTTATCGCTAAGAGCGATCTAAAGACTATAAAGTGTGTTCTACGACTATTGGAAATTTGACATTCTTCACATGAAAAATCATCATGAAATAACACTATGCAAAAATCAGCTGTTTTCGGGTCAAATCAGTTCAAACTCAATTATTCAGCTGTTTTAGGTAGCAATCTTGACGTTGAATTTCGCGTACACTCACTGTTTATAATCAAAAACAGATGATTTGAAATAGATGGAGTTTGAAATAAAACTTTCGCTAATAATTTTTCTTTTTACTAATAGAATAAGCCCCTTTCGGGAATATGATACTAGTTACGGAAGACGTTGTACCATCAACATCAAGTCCACTGTCTGTTCATTGCTGGACATAGGCCTCCCCCATAGGATTGTACCACACGATCTCGACAGACAAAATCACGAAGTGCACCAGACCGACAGTTCATTGTATCGACCTGCAGTAGACCGACAGAACACTAGACCGAAACAATTTATCCCGACAGAACGCTCCTGACTTTCAGTGAGACCGACAAAATACTAGATCGACTAACTGTTGATCGACTGAATGCTCTCTCGGCATGCAGTGGCCCGACAGAAGGCTAAGCCGAAACTACTACACATTACTAATAAAACATTATCTAGACATGCAATGGAAGAACCCAATTCAATTGAAAATCTACAATAACACTACTTGTTTCCTGGCACATAGGTACCTACCTACTGAGATAGTGGGTAGGTGCTTGTGTGCAGGGTTATAAGTTCTAGTAGTAATCTACATTTTTTTTTTTTAAAACACGCATTTGTTTCTACCAATCTGTGGATGATGTTGTGGGTCATACATTTACTCATTCCTTATGCCTCTTACTGTTTACCTATTGTGTAATGTATGACTGTTTATCTTCCCAAATAAATACAATAAAATAAAAATAAAATAAAATCATTCAGCTGGAACACATAGTATAGTATTATGTTATCTGTGACATAACTAAATAGGAAATTATGGAACGTCTGTCATTAATGATTTTAAGAACTAGGAAAAGAATACGATCATTAATTCGGAGAGAATACAAGCACAAATTGGTTATAAAAAAAAAAACAAAAAAAAACGAACGAAAGTGCTAACGAAAATCTATGAATGAATAGGCAATTAAAAGTGCTCTGGCCTATGTAATAAGTATTAGAAATAAATAATCTAAGTTAGTAAATGTTACCCAATTAAGCCTCGCGATTTATAATTAAATTGTTTTTTATTTCTAAGTTTATTTATTAATGTGTAGTAGTTTCGGCTTAGCCTTCTGTCGGGTCACTGCATGCCGAGAGAGCATTCAGATCAACAGTTAGTTAGTTAGAGTCGGGATAGCGTTCTGTCGAGATTAATTGTTTCGGTCTAGTGTTCTGTCGGTCTAGTGCAGGTCGATACAATGAACTGTCGGTCTGGTGCACGTCGAGATTTTGTCGGTCGAGATCGTGTGGTACAATCCCAGAGCTCCACGGCGAACGGTCTTGCGCCTTTTCCGTCCACAAACTTCCCGCAACCTTCACAATGTTGTCGGTCCATCGGGTTTCGGCCTTCCAGCACTGCGTCGCCCGGTTCGTGGTCGCCATTCGAGGACCTTTACTCCCCAACGTTCGTCGGTTCTGCGAGCTATATGCCTGCCCACTGCCACTTCAACTTGCTAATTCTGACACGTTGTATAACCCGCCCCAGTTAAATGTCCGTCAATCTTTGCAACCATTTCATCTATGTCTAATGCAATAACCATGCAAATGCAACAATCTTAATAGAAATCGTAAACATATTGGGAAATATCTCGAAAATCCTTTCTCTATCACAAATGTGAGTTTCCAAGGTCGCCCGGATACATTTTGTCTTTATTTCGAAATTAGCTTTGACTGTTTGCTCACAGCAACTTAGTCATAACGGGCAAATATTAGATGTGACAGACAAACGTTAGAGTTTTTAGTATAGTTTTCGTAATATCCTGGGAAAATCAGCAGTATTGACAGACGTGTCACTCGAGCTGTTGCACGTTCTGGGTCACGACTGTATGCCGGACGAACTGGGGCACGTGAGCACACAAAGTCAATGCCAAAATGATTCTAGTTTACTGAATCATTACAATAGTTAGATAACCAACATCATCAGCCTGTAAAAGTCCACTGCTGGACATAGGCCTCCCCCAATGAGTGCCATGACGAACGGTCTTTCACATTCTCGTCGGTCCATCGGCATTCCAACACTGCGTCGCCCGGTTCGTGGTCGCTAATCGAGAACTTGTACTCCCAACGGTTCTGCAAGCTATATGGCCTGCCCACGGCCACTTGCTAATTCTGAGAGCTATATTGGTCACTTGGTTCTTCTACGGATTTCCTCAATTTGGATCGTATCACGTAGTGAAATTCGGAGCATAGCTCTCTCAATAGCCTGTTGCGGTACTTTAAGATAACCAACATGCGTTTTCAAAGTTCTGGTTGAGTTCTGAACACTGCATCCATATTCTAAATACGCACTCTCCATCCATAGGTATATATAGCATTGGCAATATAAAGTTCTAGCTACCTCCTATCCCAAGGTCGTGAGATCCGATCCTGGCGCAATATTTATTATTACATAATATTTGAAAAAAAAGCACTAGAATGTAAAATGAATCAAAATGAATGTAGAATGTAAAATAGCATTTTCATAAAGAGGTCTTTAGAGGTGTGTGATGACCTATGAATTATATTTGCCAAACCATATATTTGCATATTAATCGTAGTAGTATCTAAAGTATGCAACACACATTTCACTTCTGCTCTTTATACTCGTGAGTCACACTGTGGCAATGGTTTTTCCGTGCATCTGTTTATCAGAGTCCAAGGATTTTAATTTAGACTTTTTATGCAATCTTGCTTCATCCCTGAAGACATTTGCAAAGAGAACGCAAGTCCTGATGTGACTCAATCATTTATTTCGTAACGCCTGAAAGGATTTCGATAGAATAACACCTTTCCTACGTCCATGACCGTGATAATTATGTTTGCTAATTTGAACGCCGAATTTGCATCTATGGCCCTGCTCTAGCACAGAACGTATTTTGTTCTTTCCAATTCTAATATATTTGCTGTTTTGTGTGGTAAGCAAATTAACATCCACGTCTACGGTTTTATAATCCCCTCAAACTAGACTCTTCCATTTTGGAATTATTATTATTATTAATATCTTTATTTCAGGCTACTTGATATATTACACAAACATGTGTAATATGCCATGGCCCATATTAATAATACCTTACAGACTAACATACATACATATAATATTAAACTTAAATAACTACACCACATCTAGAGTCAGGGACTTTCTTGATCGTGAGCGCCTCCCTGTAGCGACGGTAGAAAACTCCAGCTGACCAAAATTCGGGCGCGAGGAACACCTCTTTGTACTTGGCAGCTACCTGGAGCACGTAGGACTTGAAGTTAGTCGCCCTACTCGACTCCAGGCGTTTCAGGCCATGTACAAGAACCTCTGGAGCTCCGACGACGGGCTCTTTCTTCCACATACCGGAGAACACTCTCCCCAGTAGTATTCGGATCCAATCGGGAGAATGACTCTATAAGATCCACAGATGTTAATCAAACACCGTGTTTCTTTCAAAATCGGTCGCAAATTTCTCTTCGGGGCGAGACCTTGAGGACCTTGAGGAGCAAGCACTCATAGGCTACGGTAACCGCTTACCAACAGGTGGTCTGTAAGATTGTTTGCCACCTCAGTTGGAAACAGAAGACCATAACCCGAAATGTCATTAGACCGAGCGACTTTACTTTCCTGCCTATAGTAGTAGATCTAGAGTTCATCCGATTTGATCCACATAGTTTGATAAACAATAGTTTGTGGGCTCATTACATAAAGCTACTTGCACCGCGTCACTAAAGACGCAAAAGCTAGATAAAATTATACTTCTACTAAGAGACACACAGATATCTGTGTCAATGACCAATAACGTTAGGTAACGCTAAATAATGATGTGACGACCCGCCATGACCGGGCTATAATTTAATATCGTCTCTATAGCCGTAGGACTCCAGAAAATCCCGTGGTCAGAAAACAGCAAATAAATTGGTGGGGTTAAGTATTCCAAAAAAGATTTTCTATGTACCCGACGCCAAAGAAATAGGCAACACTCCAAATTATTATAGTGTATTGTATTTTTATTTTACTATCATAATATGTAAAGGGGCTCGAAAGGGGCTTATTCTACACCCAATTAGCAATAAAGTTTGTTCTATGACTTTTGGAAATTTCATATTTTGCACCGAATAAACTCTATGCATATCTATGTATATTAGCAGGTTGAAGTGACAGTGGGCTGGCCATATAGCTCGCAGAACCGATAACCGTTGGGGAACAAAGGTTCTCGAGTGGCGACCACGAACCGGACGACGCAGTGTTGGAAGGCCCCCACCCGATGGACCGACGACATTGTGAGGGTTGCGGGAAGTCAGCGGATGGAGAAGGCTCAAGACCATTCGTTGTGGTACTCTTTGGTGGAGACCTATGTTCAGCAGTGGACTTCATCAGGCTGATGATGATGATGATGAAACTCTATGCAAAAATATGTGCTGTTTTGGGGTCAAATCAGTTCAACTCAATTATTCAGCTGTTTTAGGTAACAATATTGATGTCAAACTTCTCGTATGTATTACCTAATTACCTACTTAAAAGTTGTCAAGTAGACCAAAAACATAGCTAATTTAAATTTTATTTTTTTTCCGCTAGTATTCTTTCTTTTGTTGAAAGAATAAAGCCTGTTTTCGGGATAGTATACATATTTTGAATCACCTTGTGTTAAGCCTGTAACCTGGAGCTTGTAACTATATTAGGAAACTTATAAAGCGTGAGAACGAATTAAAAAATGCATTTACAAACTGATTAAAAACTTCCAAAGAAACGGTCCCACAGAGCCAATAGGTCACACCTAATACGAGGTAAGGTAAACCTACTTCCACAGTATAACACATTGATTAAACAATAGATTGCCGATTAGAATTTCACACGGCATAGATCGTTTCAATACATGAGAATATTAAAATCAACTATACCCAGATTGCGTCACTTGTAATTATAGCTAAATAGCCGTGGTGGCCCCGGCTGATGAATATCCCTCCATATCTACATACCCGTGGATGTCGTAAGAGGTGACTAAGGGAAATAAGCTATGGGATGGGCAGTAGTGTCCTCTATTTTCACAAAGATAGCTCTAACTGTGGCAAGTGCAGTGGCAGCTGTGTGCTCGTTTTTAGAGCTTAGTCTAGCTGCGTAAAACAGAAGAATTGCATCCACGCAGCTTTGGCGACGGAATGCGCCCGCTCCCCGCTAGAATCCTTTCATCTAGGGCCTTAATCTTGGAACCGTTCGACAAAATCTCACTGTAGAGATACGCCACACTGCCACTGATCAAATTCTAGGTTATTCTAACGGTCCGTCCTCACGAGGTGTCGTTTATCTAACTATACAAAAGCGATGTAATCAACTTTCATTCCGTATTTGTTTTAATAGATGCTCGCTGTGGACTTGATGCGTGACCGACGACCACTGGCACACTAATCATAATGCACCTATTTTGCGTCACAATTAAGATATAAATAGGTACTACTTTGTCGTATGTATAGTTATCACGTTTATAGCAAGAGCAACGTTCGTCGTCAATCTGATGAACAACACATAATAATAATAAATTCATTTATTTCGGTTTCTTATTAGATACCTACACCTTATATTAGTAAAATGCTGGAGCGAAATGTTTGTGGATACATAATAATAACAGTTAATAAGACTAAACAGCTCATGTCAAACGTAAAATAAATTTTAAAAGTTAAATTGATATTAATTTGGCACAACATATGAGCTGATATATACTCAGGAATGGCCGTGGTGGCCACGGCTGAAGAATAGGCCCCTCCATATCTACTTATCCGCGGATGTCATAAGAGGCGACTAAGGGAAAAAAGCTAGGAGATGGGCAGCAGCGTTCCTTATTTTAACAACGATAGCTCTAATTGCGCTCGCCAACCCGCATGCCCAGCGTGGTGAGTATGGGCAAATCCACATGATAACGAATTTGCTGTCTGTGGGGGAGGCCATGTTCACCAGTGGACGTCGAACGGCTGAAATGATGATTATGATGATATTCAGGATTCAGAAATATCAAAGAAAACCAGGATTACCGGTTCTCAAAAATGCAATAGAAAGGCTATAGGCGTTCAGGTATACGAATAAGACTAACAAATACCAATAGGTCACGAGAACCTACGGCATGTTACACCGTTACGTAACGCGATTGGAAGATTTAATTCAATGTTGTTGACTTATGGTTATCTTGATGGGTAACGTTAGGTGCGGTGACCCACAAACTTGTTATGGTTGGGAGCGCAGACGGGCGTTTTGGACGCGACGACTAAAGTTTGTAGGCTATGATAAAGATAAATTCATTTATTACCACTAATTAAGGTTCATTCCCGCTTGAGCTTTAGAGATTTTTCATAGTATTAGAAAAACAAAAACCGTGTAGACTATGTTGAGTTTGAAGGATTTACAAGCCTACAAGCTTACAAGCTTTGTTAGAAATACATTTTCGTAAGTCCATCCAGTTTTGGTTTTATTTATTAGTTTTAGCAAAAGTCACTCTTCTAGGAGTGACATAATTTGTCATGTATAATGTTGTATGTCAAGATATTATAAATCACACTTAGCCCCTTCGTCCACGGCGCGACTCAAAAGGAACGCGAATGAAACTGTAGTCACTTATGAGTAGCGTGACTGCGATAGCACTAGTATTTCAATGCGCGTCCGTCCACGACGCTACTCAAAAGGAACGCGTTTGTAACTAGTCTCCTGGCGACTCGACATGCTGGTCGCCAGGCGACTGGTTTCGAGAAACTGTTGAAAACTGAAACGAATAAAAAGTAATTATTAGTGATTCTGACGTCTATGTGACTGGAGAAGTAATAATTCCATGTCATCGCTCGAATTATCACTAGTCATGTTAATTATTTTCGTTTTCAAAACTTTGTTTACATAAAATCGTGTTCTAAGTGACTGAGTTTCAGGAAATTCCGGTAGCGTCGTGGACGAGTCAGAGTTTCCAATCAGTCCGCAACTCTAGTTTCTAATGAGTTCCGTCACTTTTGCGTAGCGTCATGGACGAAGGGGCTTACTCGTACTTACCTACCTATGTAATGATGTGAAACGAATACCTAACTATGAGGAATTGTACGAAATACCTAATCGATAAAATGTTAACAAAACATGTAATATGTTTGTACCTTACCTACCAACTTTAAGTAGGTAAATATAAAGCTCTAGTTACCTAAAGTAGTTTTATTCAGTAAACACAAATAAAATCACTAAGCCCGTGTCTAACACACTCGGTTTGCTGGTAAAACCGCTCGTCTACTCGACCAAGAAATCGTGCAAGTAAGCGCCGCTTGTCAGGCCTATTACATTACCAGAACCTGTGCAGTGAATTACAATAACATATCAATTTGTACTGCGTTACGATACTGTGTGATTGCGCCCGAGAAGAATGAATAATTAAAATTAACGATGTTGTAAATATTTATCTTATTATAAGTATTTGGTTACTGAAGACCTAATAGTCAACACAGCTAGTAAACTTATCATTATAAAAACCTAGGTGAATTATTGATCGAGTGAGCAAAAATTCTCAAACAACTGAAATTAGGAAGTCAACAGGTTGTACTATCAAAATTTGCTGCGAAGACCAAGGGGTTGTTTAGATATAGGGGTCCAACAGGGGTTACAAAAAAATAATAGGTAGTTTCCCATAAATAAGGTGGGGTGTCATATAAAATAGCTATGTTGATACATTCTAAAGGAGTAGAAACGTAAGGCGTATACCTAAAGTTACTTGTGTAATTATTTGTAATTTGTACCAAAGAGTACAATAATACACCGTTGTTTGCACACTGCATTATATATTCTGTGCTGATGAATTAAGACTGCATTTACATTACATTTACATAGTTAAGTGCCGAGTGAAAAGTGACTTTTTAATATTTTTTACATATTCTTTTTTGCATTTGTTGTGAATCGTTCGTACACTCCAAGCTTTCTTAAGCAAGAAAGCTGCGTTGTACCGTTTAAAGGTCATAAAAATAATATTTAAAAAGTATGGGTTCGTTTGCGCATTTGAAGCCGCGGTCTCCTAATGTATCTTCTTACTTCATGTTATCAATAGATACAACAGGGTTATCTATTACCTAAATAAGATATGTATAACCTGAGTAAGACGTATTTCTCTTTATCCTACTATAATCTGTATATGTATATAAAAGAACAAGGCCTGATTCAGCGATCAACGCACAGCCCAAACCGCTGAAGCTATAAAGCTAAAATTTGGACAGAAGCTGCCTTATATGCCAAACACATCCACTAAGGAGGGATTTTCAAAATATCAACTCCTAAGAGGGTCAAAAGGGGTTAAAACGTTTGTATGAAAAATCTTATTCCATGAACCTACAGATTTGAAACTTACTAATAATAATGAATGATAAAAATAAGGAAAAACTGTATTTTTAGATTTTCAAACTACCCCTGTTAAGGGTTTAATGAGATGTCAAAGTTTGTATGGGAGAATCTTAACGCTTGGAAAGATTTATCTGAAACTTGGTACAAATACTCATAAAGTCAAATAATAAAAAACATATTTGAGGGTTTTTCAAAATTGCCCCTTTTATTCAAGATACCACGCGAGCAAAGCCGCGAGCGTACGCTAGTGTATTATAATTGCGAAAGTTGGGATGGATGGATGTTTGTTACTCAATCACGCCATAACGGCTGAACGGATCTGGATGAAATTTGGAATAGATGTTGTTCTTTACTTAGAATAGCATATAGGCTACTTTTTAACCAAGGTACCACGCGAGTGAAGCCGCGGACAGAAGCTAGTAAGTAATTAATGCGAAAAGTTTGTGAAGATGTTTGTTAGTATTTCACCGTTGGAAGCTAGCTTTTAGGTAATTTTTGGTTTGATTCCCTATTAAAAAAAAATTATATAATGCAATTGGAGCGGTTTTAGTAAGTTTCTGCAGGAACGTATTTATAATCTTAAAAACGTAGCACCAAGGCCATGTTGTTTCAAAATTACATAACAGCTTTTAGTCTGTGTTTTTTATTGTATGGCCGGACGTGGTTAGGTGGTTACATGCACTGGTATCGTAAAACTTCTTACAAGTAAGTGCTTTATAGTTTGAGCTTATTTTCGACGCAAACTCGACAAGGTGCCAAGGATACGACAAATGCCACAGTCATCATCATCATCTCCCTGCCCTTATCCCACTTCATGTGGGGTCGGCACAACATGTTTTTCTCTTCCACTCCCCTCTATCAGCCGTCATATCAGTATTCACTCCTTTCTTACTCATGTCATCTTTCACACAGTCTATCCATCTTTTATTTGGTCTACCTCTTCCCTTATATCCTTCCACATTCATATTTGGAAGGATATATATATATGTATATATATATATATATATATATACGACAAATGCCACAGTGAATGCAATAATTACCTACATTTTAAAAACTAAACAAAAACCGACTTTAAGGAACTTTGTATTACATATATTTAATAAAAAAACATAGTCGCCGAATTGAAAACCTCCTCGTTTTTTTAAGTCGGTTAAAAACTAGCTATCACACTCCGAAAGCAAGTGTAATCTGTACGGCCTGCACTCAAACAATCATTTGGGGGGATTTTCCCATACTCGCCACGCTGGGCTTGCGGGATGGCGAGCGCAGATTAAGCTATTGTTGATAATGGATGCTGCTGGCCACTCTCTAGCTTTTTTCCATTAGTCGCCTCTTACGACATCCACGGGTAGTAAGGGGCCTATTCTTCAGCCGTAGCCACCACGGCGATATCTACAATGCAAAGCAATATTGTAATTGTAATGTCTCCATTTAGGCCTGTTTAACTGCATATTCATCTCTCGATTGCGGATCGAGTGACGTAACTCATTCGTATTCACATCACTGATATATTGCACACTTACTCAGTGCGTGCCTGCACATTAATAAAGCCCTGGCTTCTTAAGAATCAGTTATCATCTTATAACGGCCGTGATATAGCTAAGATGTTGCAACGTTAATTTTACATAAGGATGAAAGAGTCACCGCTAGGTATATTACGGTGAGTATTTTCTAGAAAACCAGTATTGTGCACTTGCGAGCATCGGTTTAAAATCAATGGCAATGAATATCGACCTTGCTCGCTCGCAAGTGTAACACTCATTGTCATTAATTCGTTTGGTATTGTCTATGATGTGTTCAATAGCAAGGCTGTTTAGTTTTGATGATGGCGATTAGCACTGTCGGTTGAGATGAATTTGAATATAAATTATAAGTACAATATATATATAATATTATATATAAATATATATATATATAAGTAGGATAGGACGCAACACGGTGCGCGGAGCGCGTTGAAGTCTTTTGTATGACAAGTTTTAAATTGTTTTGAAATCAAAATTACAAATCAAAATATTGTTTATTGTTCCAAACAAGGTGCTGTGTTGCATGGTTTGGGAACTCTTCTTTTAAGTTGCAATAACCTGTTTTAGAAGAGTCCCCTCTTTTCTGTGGTCCGCATAGGAACACTTAAACAATGCCAATCAGAAGTAACTAGAACGAAATATGTAGGTACGTCTGTTGACAACAAAAAAATATAAAATAAGTCCAAACTAAAACAGAACAGTTGCATTACATAAGTTAGGTACCTAGGTAGTATCTAAGTATAAACAATGTTATGTATAGGTAGGCTTAGATCATTTATCTTAGGGTGTAGGTACTTAGAACTACGTAAACATTTTTTGAAATAGATAGTGGTATTTTATATCTACGGCTATCTCTGGCTTGTATTCTCTTAGTGAGGGGAATTTTCAAAGGTATTTCATAGATCAAAGAAAGAAATAATCAAAGATCATAACTACAGTGGAAATAATATCAGTTCTTCGACTGAAGTACGCAAAGTATGCAATCGCCAAAACGAGCAGTAGGTACAAACTTATTTCTAAAACACAGATGAAATCTTTCGTTTCAAAAAAATACTGAAATTCAAACACAGTCTGTGTTTATTTCAACAAAATCACTAGGATTACATTGAAACGTCTTAGAAACTAGTTGAAGCGACGCCTGTTCCTCGTGACCAAGCTTAAAAGAATCAGGCAACAAACACGACGCACGTGCCTATCAGGTTTCGATTTTGCTTAAAAAATGTCGTGCCAGATATTGGTACTAAATTTTTCATATGACCGCATTTTTACTTCTTATATTTCTTTCCAGTGGAAGATCAAGTACCCACTCCGGAAGTCGAACGTCCGTCGCCAGCGAGCCATCCCCCCGTCCACACCGTTCCCCTGCGAGGAGTCCCTATCTTGGGGAAGAAGCAAGGAGCGGCCTACCTCCGTCCATAGACTTAGACCCGGGGACATCGACGTGGTGGCCGCTATAGGGGATTCCCTGGTAGCTGGAAGCGGGGCCTTGGAAGAGTTCGCGTTGGGAGCCTTTGTGGAGTATCGGGGAGTGTCTTGGTGTGCAGGTACTTACGTGACAATCCTTAGCTCTTCAAGTCTTTTTTATCCTGGGAACAATTAGGCTCACCTATGTCCAAAAACTTAGACTGGAAACATCGTTTGCATTGGGATCTCTAGTGGAGACAAAGAGTTTCGCGGTGTTCAGGTACTTACTTGATAATCTCCAAAGTCGACCCTGGTCGGGCGTGTGCCCGTCTAAGATGTAAGGGGCGCGGGTTCGATTACAGCTGCGGGACAAATGTTGGCATGATCTGCAAATATTTGACATGGATCTGCAAATGTTTGATACTGTTTTTGTAATTGGTACCATGGATCCTAGTTTCTAATAACCACGGCACAGGGTGTGTAGTGTGGGGTCAGGACTATGAATGTGGCTGTTCACTTTGCTTTGTTGATACTTATTTGGTTCAAGTTGGATGGTGGCCCTTAAGGGCCCGATAATTTTAAAAGAACTAGTGTAAGGTGTCATGTTTTGCAATAGGAACGTATATATAGGAGAAATCAGAGGCATGCAACTCATCCAAGTGTATGACCGTATATCAAGTATTGTTTAATGGCATGATGTTTGATTTTACAAATTGCTTGCTCATCAATTACGCTGATACCAATAAAAGAATAACAGACGTAATAACACGCACTGTACGTGCAACGAAATATTCAGGCCATTGTAGGCTAACTGGTTTTAAATGATGGCAATCAGATATCATTGAACTGATAATTAGTAATACTTTGAAGCGCTTGTGGTCAGCTAAGTTAAGCAACCTTCAGCGCGGTCACCAAATAGATGATGAGTGCTAGTAGTGAGTAGTCCAAGTGTGTCATTAGCAAGAATCTTCCACCACCACTTCGTGACCGTTCCCGGAGTTGTTCGACGTGCCGTAAGTACCTGACGTGTCTAAAGGGATATTTTGACTTGAACTGAAGCACCGAACCTTGCGCGCCAAGTCAACTTCGGGGAACTACGCCAACGGAGAATCCAGGGTCGTGGAACATCTTTGCTACAACACACACATAATATTGTCGTTTCGCAGGATACCAATTTGTATGCACTCAACCCTATCGTGTCGTTTTCGTAACTCTAGCTTAATTAAAAATACAGTCCACTAAATTGCACAGGCAGCCCGCCTGGGGAGGTACCTCCGCCTTACAGAAGATTGCAGCCAAATAACATTATTTGTTTCAAATAGTGTTGTGTTCCTGCGGTGAGTAAGGTTGCCAGAGCTCTTTAGGGGTGAGGGGTACGGGGTCGGCAACGCGTGCGTGATGCCTCTGGTATTGCAATCGCTCATAGGCTAAGGTAACCGCTTACCAACAGGTGGGCCGTAAGCTTGTTTGCCACCTTAGTTGTATAAAAAAAAACATTTTGGTTACAGTTTTTACGTTTTTACTTACGTTGATTTAGAGAATACATATTTAAAAGATAGTAAAACCTATTACCTAGACTTACTCAATTCTATGCAGAGGGTATTGATGGTTTGAAAGTTATGCATACGAACATACAACGCCGATTTGTCCAAGTTATCGCTCGCTTCGCTCCTCGATCAACTAGAGTCAATGAATGCAATGAAGCACTCATGGCGTAGCTTGCATCCCTCAATGATCACCAAATGGATGGGTGACCGCTAGTGGCATTAACACCTGAGCGCTGCCGCGGTCCCGGCTATAAAAGTCGTCAGCGCACGAAAGAGGCCACCGGGTGGCCTAACATCCGTCGACATCAACTGTTCGCCTGCCACACACCGCGAACTTGTCACGCTCATAATGCGCCAACGCTAAGAGCTCTCACTCTTTTAAATGCCTATGTACACGAGGTCCAACATATAAATATAAATATTCCGGATATATCACACACGATCAACTGATCCCAAACTAGGCATAGCCTGTACTATGGGTACCAGAGACATAATAGATATATATTTAACACCCAGCCACAGAACAAACATCTGTGTTAGTCACAAATGTTTGTCCAGTGCGGGAATCGAACCCGCGACCTCTAGCGCAGAAGGCAGAGTTACTACCAACTGAGCTATGAGGCCAGTCATGTCGACATCTTTAATGATAACATTTGTATAATATTTAATTCGCTAAGAGTATATTTAAGTTTTAATTTTAGACAGTAGGCACTTTGGTATATACTGTAAGCTTGCTGTTTTAACTGAAATAAATAATTTTAATTCTAATTCTAACAGCTCAGTCATCTAAGTTGGCTACTAGCTCATACGAACTTATTTACCTGATAACTAACTAACTAAGTAGCCACCATTTTGTAGAGTAGTGTTTGTTTTATCTCAACGTCCGCCCTTCGATCTGATAAATATGATGATATTTAGAGTACGAAGCGGATAACTCAATTAATTGGGAAAATGTACGAAGTCGTTGTTATGTTAACAAGGTAATTAAAATTATCACACGATCCATCATCATCATCATCAGCCTGTAGAAGTCCACTGCTGGACGTAGTCTTTCCCCAAAGAGTTCCATGACGAAAGGTCTGGCCCCTTTTCCATCAAAAAAAATATCTAGGTACTGTAGATACCTACAATTTTCTCGTAATACAAGGTGATTCATAATATTTATACTATGCCGAAATACATAGGGCATACATAGTTCTACACACAAATGGTATTAAAGTTTATTTTGCGACTTTTGGAATATCATAGCCGTATTACTCTAGTGGCTATATTACTATAGAAGGTCGTAGGTTCAAGTCCTGATCGTGCACTAATAGATTATTTGATCCGAAAAATTTGGGTATGTGCTTAATAACACGTGCTCAGAACGGTGAAGGAACACATCGTGAGGGATACGTGACTTAGCGCATCATAAGAGAGCAGTTGTGACACCATAGCCACATAAAGGCAATTAAAAAAATATATCTCCGCACGCATTGACCATAATTATCTTTCCTGTGGATTAGGCCGACTAGGCTGTGAGGATGGTATAGGTGCTGGGCAAGCCTACTCCATCTAAACATGTCCCAGGAATCAACAGCGTGCGATGAACGAAAAAAATCTACCTAACGCTGTATAAATCATCTAAAATAGATTTGTAATAAGACCTTACTTGTCTACTAATCAGTAATTCAGTGAACCGAGAAGCACTGAGGCCACTGAGGCCGCTCTAGTCCAATAATGGGTAAATTGGGCATTCTAGGCCGCACTACTCCAATATTGAAGTGTTTTGCTACAAGGAAGAGCCCAGTTTCAACAGGCTCTTCACTTTAGTAGTGACGCAAATCTGTTTTTATCGTGACAAAACGCACGCTTTGGCGCCAACATTACTAGGCGTTGGTGTTGTACCACAGTTACGATGGAAATCGCTAGCTCAATTCATAGGACTATCCCTCGTTGACAAGAAACCAATACACTCAACTTTTGAGCTCCCCAATTTAAAATGAATAGAAAATGTTATATAAAAAAAGTAAAAACACAAATGACATAACAAAGAACAAACCTAGTAGACATCTAACCAGCAGGTGCCAAGAAGTCTAGCTCTATGTCGAGTGCAGCCAAACAGGTAGGTACCATGCAAAGAAGCGCTGGAAGAAGGATAGGGTGACGTCACATATACACAAATAGAGAAAAGATAATCGATCGATAAATCGATGTGTCTCAGAAACTTTATGTCTAAAACAATTTGTACACACAAAGAACGAGACATATCTGAAGGAGATATCGTCTCGTTCTTTGAATGTCATGAATGCTGTTAAAAAGGAGATAAAAAAAGTTGGATGGTGTTATCCAACTTTTTTATTTAATATAATTACAAAATAAAATAGAAACTAATTAAACAAATAATTTTGGTCATGCGGCAAGGTGCCAAGAGCACTTGCTGCATTCCCGATTTTTCCCATTACTTTTTTATCTCTTTTCGAGAATCGCATCTTTGACACAATAAACTACCTACATCCAAACGAGGCTTGAGGTAACGGGGAAAGTGAGTATTCATGCCAATTTTGGTCTGAGGTCAGATCCTGTCATGATTTGAATCAATGGACTAAATGAACACAGTCATAATAAAATATTTTTTTTTCAAAACTCACTGCGAATACGCATAAGACTTGACACAAATTACCTACTACACGCATAAGTTAACTTGGAACCTGCGTGGAATGTGCTCCATTACAGCGAGGTGCCTACTGTGCCTAGTTAAGTTCTGCGTGTTGTAGCTGCTTAATTTATGGCCTGTGGAATGGAATTGCTTGTGATTTAAATACGCGATGAGAGCGTTCGAAATTCAAATGTTGTGTTACCTCATTGGATGCACGCCAGCGATTCATTTCAAGAGCTGACATAATATTTAGGGAAAACTATTGCCCAATGTCGATAATTTGTTAGCGAATCCACCTGATGATGGCGATTTATTGGCCACTTTCGATGTTATTACAATTATTATGCTATTATTCTAAACTATCATAATTGTGTAGGAATAATTCAAAAGCCGAGCAAAATTAGCTTAGCCAAATATGAGTGTATCAGCACTCAGCAGTACTATTGAGGACCTCGGTGGCGGCGTAGCGGCCGAGTGCCCGTCTGAGACGCAAGGGGCGCGGGTTCAATTCCTCCAGACTCGGATTCCCTGAGTCGTGGGTATCAGAAACGAAAACCATGGTACCAGACCAGAAACAAATATTTGCAGATCATACAAACTTTACAGGAAAAATAGGTTAAGTTTGTGGAAGTGGCACCATTACGGATAATTGACGATAGCGTTACGCTTACGATACGTTAAATAAAAAAGTAAATTGTGACATCGATGATCCTTGAAGTCCTTTAATTTTGTTAATATTTGACGACCTCGGTGGCGTAGTGGGCGAGTGCCCGTCTGAGACGCAAAGGGTGCGGGTTCGATTTTCGATGCGGCTCTTTTTATGGTTTATTTTTGATTTTGGATTTATTTCTTTTAATTGACAAAGTGTTGGACAATGGCGACTCAAAGTCAATTTTGCGGTCACACGGCTAAGTTCAGAGTGAGACGGCTCAACAAGCAATTAAATACCGTCACATGAATTTAGACTTTATTTCCAGGAGGCGACGCTACATGGCGAGAGTTCATGACGATACCCAACATCCTGAAGGAGTACAACCCCAACCTGAGGGGATATTCAACAGGCACTGGCGAGTGGCTCACCAGGAACGCCAAGTTCAACGTAGCCTTCCCCGTGGCCTCTGATGAGGACGCCTACAGGCAAGCCAAGGTAACGTAGTGGTCCGAGCATAAATAATTCACGATAGCTTTACGCTTACGATACAAAAGCAATTTTTTTTTATCTTATACGGAGGCAAACAGGCTTACGGCCCTCCTGATGGTAAGTGGTTACCGTCGCCTATTGACATCAGCAACAACTGGAGCATTGCTAATGCATTGCCTGCCGAACCCCTCTCCCCCTAAAGAGCTCTGGTCTGGTCTAAATGTCAGATATTTGATCGAGTGAGCGAAGAAAAAAGAAAGCTTGAAGAAAAGAGTATAGCTTGCCTCGCGGTTTTTGTAGTGGTGCTCTTTTTATACAACTAAGGGCTTGTACACAAAACCGCGATGCGACGTCGCATCATTAGATCTACGAGCTTGCCGACTCTGAACCCCCCCACCCCTAAGAGCTTTATGAGAAAACCATACCAAAACGGTAAGCTATTCACTTTTCACCACTCACCGGTGACAAGACTACGTACTCCGGTCTCTGGTTGCCGCTTCTTTAAGAATCGTAGCTTCGTCAATGTTTAAGAATGTTAAATCTCTGCTTTCCTCATAAACTGGGTGAAGGTTCATCAAAAAATTTGAATATTCTCATGGCCACAAGGAAAATATAAAAAACGCACGTATTCTTGCAAACAAACAACAAGAATTCTAGATACATACAATAGAAATAATGTAGCATAGAAATAATGAGTAAACGTGTACACACTCAAGATGAAGCCCCGAATCCTAAACTAGGGAGACCTGTATGTTAGGAGTCAATTTCTTCCCAAAACTAGTACTAAATTAGATGGTTAAAGATACATAGAGCCTATTTTCACCCTCCTCGTGACATGCCTATACCACACTTATCAAGATAAGATTGACTAAGTAGGCTTACCTATTCCTAGCCAAATCAAAATGGCGTCAGCATGTCATAGAGATTGCCCAGAACCCAACAGCAGCTCTTTCTGTGGCCTGGAATGAAGGAATCTCATGGAGAATTTTTCATCAATTCTAATTGCATTATGTGTGTGCAAATAAAAGACTGGATCTGCTATCGTCCTAAATACCTACGCAATTCCGCAATGACTATGAAAATAAGAAAACAATCAGGGTGTAACAATGTGTATATTTAATTAGAGAATAACTAGTTAATTGCACTAAAATATGTTGACCCGAATGCCTCGGTCATATTGGTTTCAAAGTGATCCTAGTGATTTTATTGAAATAAACGCCTTTTGACTTTGACTTTGGTATGAATTGACAACCTCTGTGGCCTGGCGAGTGGATTTCAAACATGCTAGAGTTGCAGGGTTGATTCCCGCTTCCTACGGGACAATGCATGCTTCAATACTTGCCAACTTAGTTGTTGTAGACGATAAAGTGTTGTGTCAAAATCACTGTACTGGGTGAGCACAGATTCAAAGTTATAAAAAAGGTACATAAAGTTGTAATAGTAGAGTAGAGTCAATCAACAATTCGTTTGCATGTAACAAACAGCTATCAAGCTACGTTGAAACTGAACCAAATGGCGCGACGTCGACAGTAACAATTTGAGAAGATCCGCTAGAATTGCAAATGCGCAGTGGGTACTGTAGTTCAGTAGTGTCATACAGGTACGTTGTCATTCTATAACTTTTATAGTAGTTATAAAAAACGATTAATCCGATATGGATACAATTTATAGTGGTCCACCTCGAGACTATGCCCTATAGAATGGTTAAAAAACTATTGAAATCGGACCAAAAGTCAAAGTCAAAAGTCAAAAGGCATTTATTTCAATAAAATCACTAGGATCACTTTGAAACGTCTTAGAAACTAGGTGAAGCTATGCCTGTTCCTCGCGACCAAGCCTAGAAGAATCAGGCAACAGACACGGCTTGGTGCCTATCATTTTTTCAATGATCCTTTTTCACAAAATGTAATTTCGTTACGGACGGAGAAAACGGTGTTTTAAAACAAACATTTAAAGAAAACATACTAGTCACCGAATTGATAACCTCTTTTTTGGTGTCAGTAATAAAACACAAAGTTTACATCGCGCTGTTTAAGTTTTCTTATCATCAGCGCAGCTTAGCCCCGTCGGTTTGGTCGTAGCTTTACCGAGTGTAAAGATACCTGTGTAGTTATATAGTCTTTGCTATTGGTAACGTTTCGTTTGTAAGATGACCGTTTGGGGTCACGATCAGCGTCGCAAGTTATTGCCTATTACACATTCGCTAGATGCTTTTCATCTATGCAACAGTGCTAAGCGGTGTCATATGCATAACGTCTTCGGTTGATTAATTACGGAGGTCATGCAATGTCATAGTTACGATTACCTATTTCTAAGACTGCCAGTGACGCCCAAAGAATCATCCTTAGAAAAAACAAAAAAAAATGTTTATTTCAGTAACTTATAAATTGGGACAATCAGGGTTTGGGAGTCTCTTTTTAAGCAAATGTTTGCTTGTATTAGGAGATAACGCTCTACAATAGCCATTTTCGTAACTTTTATAAGTAAGTAGAGCTTATAGTAAAAACATTTATGTAATATTAACAAATATTAAATATAAAGTAAGTAAAGTGACGTTAAGAGGATACATATAAAAATTTTAGTTAAACTTAAGTGCACTTAAAACATTTTGTGTTGTTTCAGTGAAAGTAGTTCAAAAAGTGTGTGTGTGTGTGAGTTGTGTTTGAGTGTGTATATTTGTGTGTATTCGTGTACGTGTGTAAGCAATAAATTGCAAAAAAATATGCTAGTTTTGAATTAGAGACCATATTGCTTTACACAATAGGTAGTGAAAGTAAGGCCTTAATACATCTATTCTAGATGATTTATACATAGTTTTTTTTTTTTTTTGTGGCTCCCACGACTTGTGCATTTGCCATTTATACAGAGTTAGGTGGAACTTCTTTTTACTTGCAACCTGCTGCAGTGCCTGGGTCATTTATTTACACCCCTTTAGGACGTGAATGTTCAAAATAATCCTTCTATGTGGGTGTTTAGATTATTCAAGGAAGCTGTCCTTTTAGATTTGTATTTCCAAAATACAATACTTCGGTTTGGGCTATCATCATCATCATCAGCCTCTTAAAAATAGGCCTCCCTCCCCCAAAGAGTGCCATGATGAACGCATCATGGCACTCTGGATGGAGAAGGCTCAAGACCGTTGTCTTGAGCCTTCTCCATCCACCGACTTCCCGCAACCTTCACAATGTCGTCGGTTCATCGGGTGGGGGGCCTTCCAACGCTGCGTCGTCCGGTTCGTGGTCGCCACTCGAGAATCTTTGTTCCCCAACGGTTATCGGTCTTGCGAGCTATATGGCCGTTAGGGCTATTTTGATCCGTAATTCAGGACTTCTTATTTTGTGTTCATTGACTTACCTATCTGTCTCTTGTGTATATTGTATTGTTACTTGTATTAGTCTCAATTTTACTGTTAACCTACCTACCTACTAAGTACCTACGCTTTATTTAATTTTTTGTGATTGTTACCTACTGTTGTTTCTTCCGTTTGCTTTTATCTCTGTCTGTGCTGTATTTGTGTGTGTCAAATAAACAATTTATCTATCTATCTATCTCCCTTCAGATAATAGTTGCCCGAATGCGAGCGTCCCCCGACATCGACATTACCAATGACTGGAAGATGCTTACCATCTTCATCGGCGCCAACGACATCTGTTCCGCGGCCTGCCTGAGCCCAGTGGCGTGGTCGCCGGCAGCTCACGCCAGGAAACTGGCGAGGGCATTGGACTACCTCCAGAAACATTTGCCGAGGACATTGGTCAACCTGGTGCCTGTTCTAGGTGAGTTGACAGTTCGAAAGACAATGGTCAGATTTGCCAAGATGGCTTCCGTGAGCATAGTGGCGTGGTTGCCGGTCGTGTATGCTGGGTAGCTGACTACTAACCCTGATATTCTTAGTTGTTATTATTATTTTACCTCTCTCACACTACAGTTGCCTGACATTAATTTCATACAATATTCTGTCAACGACGATCAAAGATACGAATCTCGACCTGTCTCCCTGTTCATCATCATCATCATCAGCCTGATGAAGTCCACTGCTGAACATAGGCCTCCCCCAAAGAGTTCCATGACGAACGGTCTTGAGCCTTTAACATCCACCGACTTCCCGCAACCTTAACAATGTCGTCGGTCCATCGGGTGGGGGGCCTTCCAACACTGCGTCGTCCGGTTCGTGGTCGCCACTCGAGAACCTTTGTTCCCCAACGGTTGTCGGTTCTGCGAGCTATATGGCCAGCCCACTGCCACTTCAACCTGCTAATTCTGAAAGCTATGTCGGTAACCTTGGTTCTTCTACGGTCTCCCTGTTGCCATACCGTAATCCAGGGTCCACATGGGAATTCACGTATCTACTAACTGTAACCAACCATAGCAAAAAATGCATTGATTATTGGTATTTGCAGATGTATCCGTCTCAGTAAGAGTGCTGCGTCCGATGATGTGCCGACTGATGCACTCGTTGTTCTGCACGTGCTTCCACCGCGGAGGGGGCGAGCTGGAGGCCATCATCAAGATGGTCACTCTCTACCAGGAAGCCGAGCGTATGCTGGTGGGTGTTCAGGATTCTGTTCTTGGATTTATTATGAATGACAGGAAATAGTTTATCCCAACAAAAGATTTCTCCAGGCAACGCATTAGCAATGTTCAATGTTGCAGATGTCAACAGGTGACCCCATTGACATCTGCAACAACCTTAAACATATAAGTTAGGCTTATTAGGTAAGCTTCTTTCGGGATATTGTATTGAACATCCTACTAAATCCTTTTTTTTTTTTCTTTATTGTTTTTTCTTTATTGAGGACCTTTAAAAAAGAAAACACAGTTTATACAAAATAGCTTATAAGCCTAAGATAAGGTCCTACAATCGGCGGTCTTATCGCGGTATGCGATTTAAACCAGACAACCGTTTAAATAACTTAAACCTAAATTCGTCGACAACAGAGATGTGCGGGTTGGATGTATTCCAGCCCCCAAACTAGTTATAAACTGTATCTCTCTACTCTCCTATCTTATATCCTACTAATATTATAAATGTGAAAGTTTGTGAGGATTTTTGATGTTTAGATGTTTGGATGTTTGTGGTCCAATCACGGCTAAACGACCCAATGGCTTTGGATGAGATTTGGTACAGAGATAGATTACAGTCTGGAATAGCATATAGGCTGTTGATGTAGGTACCAGACAAGCGAAGCCTTGGGTGGAAGTCAGTATTCAGTAGTTAGTAGTAGTAAACACCTTGAATAGTGAACTTTTTTTGTATCGGGGTATACAACGCTTTGGGTGGAGTAAGGTTACCTGAGCTCTTTAGGGGGGGAAGGGGGTTCGGGGTCGGCAACGCGTGCGTGATGCCTCTGGTGTTGCAGGCGCTCATGGGCTACGGTAACCGCTTAACAACAGGTGGGCCGTATGCTTGATTGCCACCTCTGTTGTATAAAAAAAAAAAGACTGATGATGAAAAACACTATTTTAGTTCAGTTCAGTTCATTTATTCCATAAAGATACAGTTATAGTACACTTGGAAAAGTCAATTAAAAAAGTTACAGCAGTAGGTAGGTACATAGTTGTAAACTTCAGGTAGGTAACACTATACAAGATAGTAAAATACAATTATTACAAATAGTAGGTTTATTTACAGAAAAAAACTTAAAACTAATACAAGTTAATATTTACAAAATACACAAGAAACAGTTGAGTCATCTAAAGACCGTTACAAACGATCTATAGATAGCTCAACTGATCCAGATCACTACCAGTCGGAAGCGTCCCCAAGACGCTGGCGGAATTGCCACGCTGGATGGCAATGCTAATTCGCTGGGCCAAATAAGAGCCAGCTCTCGGGTCACGCGTCGCTTTGATCAGACGTCCTGATATCTTTTTGAAAACCCGGAGGGCCCCGTTTCCCCACAGACCCAGGGTCTCAACCCCAAAAGGCTCAATTATGTAAGCCCTATCAAGACTAACATATTTGCGCCTTTTGGTAGGTACATAATGATTATATTTAAATACGATAAAGTAAGAAAATTTTAAAATCTTAGGCTCGTATTCAGAGACACGACTCAAGCATAGATTTAATCACAGATCAGCTGAACTCTACTTAAGTATTGAATCTCTTCTCAAACATAGCTTTTATTCAAGAACGGTACTTAAACTATTCTCAGCTGAATCGAGTCTCAAATCTGTACTCAAATGTTCTCGTTTACATTTTGATTTATTTATAATTTTCGATCCCTTTTACGCAGAAATTCAAACAGCCAGGGTGGAAATAGAATAGAACAATAAAGTGAAGTATAAATATGCATCAAAGTACGTGTAACGGAACGAAAATGTCATTTGATTAATGTCAAATCAAATCTAAACTCAAGCACCGATTTCGTCTGATTGACGTTTCAGAATAAGCATTTACTCAGGTGAACTGTGATTATTGAATCTATACTCAAGCACTGTTCAAGAATTAGAATCTCGACTCAAATCGAGATTTAAGTACAAATCAATGCTTGAGTCTTGTCTCTGAATACGAGCCTTAATAATCTAATTACATTTTCGGCATAATATTAAGATCATCGGCGAGTGTTTCGTCAAGGGTGTAATATGATTTGGTCATCAACAAGTTTAACGTTGCAGATCGACAGCGGGCGGTACGACCGGCGCGAGGACTTCGCGGTGGTGCTGCAGCCGTTCATGAAGATCTTCAACGCGCCCTCGCCCCCCCCGCGCCCGCTGCCGCTCGTCATCCACCAGTCCTACATCACGCACGACTGCTTCCACTTCTCCCAGAAGGGACACGCTTTAGGTAGACTTTTTTTTTTATTCAACCACAGATAACATAATACTATAGATTCAAGTAAGGTAAGGATTGCCTTCAGTTTTTAACAGCTGCTGGGCTTTGCGGTGAACTTTTTTTGTTTTTTGTGGCTCGCACGACTTGTGCATTTGCCAACAGGCCCTGTAAAGGGGCTCCACAATTAAAGTGGCGATCACAATAGGCCAGTTGTGGCCGCAGTGACACCATAGCCACAAAAAGTAAAAAAAAAATAAGGTAGCAAACAAGTAGCCTATGAACGCTTGCAATACCAGAGGCATCACGCTCGCGTGGCCGACCCCGAACCCCCACCCCCCTTAAAGAGCTCTGGCAACCTTACCGCAGGAACACAACACTATTTGAAACAAATAATGTTATTTGGCTGCGATCTTCTGTAAGGCGGAGGTACCCCCCCAGGCGGGCTGCTCCAATTCAGAACGAGAAAATCTCGCTGTGCCCTACCTACCTCCTCTTTATTTTATTTTTTTGTACAACTGAAGTGGCTCACAAGCATACGGCCCACCTGTTGGTAAGCGGTTACCGTAGCCTATGAACGCTTGCAATACCAGAGGCATCACGCACGCGTTGCCGAACTCAAACCCCCCCCACCCCCTAAAGAGCTCTGGCAACCTTACTCACCGCAGGAACACAACAGTATTTGAAACAAATAATGATATTTGGCTGCGATATTCTGTAAGGCCGAGGTACCTCCCAGGCGGGCTGCTCCAATTCAGAACGAGAAAATCTCGCTGTACCCTACCTACCTCTTTTTTTTTTATACAACTTAAGTGGCTCACAAGCATACGGCCCAACTGTTGGTAAGCAGTTACCGTAGCCTATGAGCGCTTGCAATACCAGAGGCATCACGCATTTGGACCCCGAACCCCCTCCCCAAGAGCTCAGTATTCACCGCAGGAACACAACACTATTTGAAACAAATAATGTTATTTGGCTGCGATCTTCTGTAAGGCGGAGGTACCTCGCTGTGCCCTACCTACCTCCTCCTGAATATAATCCTACTATCCTATCCTGTCCCTGTAAAGGGGCTGCACAAATAACAAGTGGCGATCACAATAGGCCAGTTGTGGCCGCAGTGACACCATAGCCACATTAAGGAAATAAAAAAAAAACCTATCCTGTGCTATTCTGTAATCCTATTCTATATCATAAACCTATACTACTAATATTATAAATGCGAAAGTTTGTGAGGATGTTTATGGTTCAAACACGCCCAAACGGCTGAACAGATTTGGATGAAATTTAGTAAAGATATAGATTATAGTCTGGAGAACCATATATGCTACTTTCATTCTTTCTATCACAGGTACCACGCGAGCGAAGCCGTGGGCGGAAGCTAGTTTTCTAAAAATAAATTCTTCGCAGCTTAATTTATTTTACAATTCTATATTTCCAGCTGCCAACCTCCTCTGGAACAACCTGCTGGAGCCAGTGGGGAACAAGACGGACGACTCCCCCCCTATTCTCCTCCGCTCCTTCCGCTGTCCGTCGCGGAACGCGCCTTTCCTCTTCACGCGAGCAAACTCCAGGGCGTTTGTGAAGACGGGCAGCCAGGAAGGCGCTTTATGATGACCAAGTTCTGCGGAAAAATGAACTCTAATGTTAAAGAAATAAGGCCGATAATACCCCGCTTCAGCGTCACATGGTACTGTTGCGGAAAATGAACTCTAAAATTAACGTAATAAGGCCGATTACTCCGCTTCAACTTCACATGGTTGCAGAAAAATGAACTCTATATAAACTTCTTCGCTCGGCATTGTGATGATAGTGCTGCTGTTCTAGGAAATGAACTCTATTTTGAACGTAATAAGATCGAGAACAGCTTAAAAGTGCTCTACTTCTGAGGGCTACGTAAGTGTAAATAGTTTGTGGTGATAGATAATGAACTCTGTGTTGTGTGAGTTTGAGTTGAGTTTGTCAAAGTAACTGTGTTTGATAAGAAAGAAACTTTAAGCCCATGTTCGAATAGCGTGCAATACGATGCCAAAATGTATACTTATTAAAATGATTCTTACCCCTTCTGAATAAAGTTAATTTTGAGTTTGTCTTTTAGGGCCTTGAAGGAAAGAAAGATCATTTATTTGTCCCCAAAAACAACATAGTTAAAAAGACAAAAGTTTAAAAAAAGAAAGCAAGCATACAAAGTAAAAAGAAAAATAAAACATGTTATAAGATAAAATTTGAATTTTTTGAATTTTTTTTTTATATTTTATAGTAATAATAGAAGAGGTGACTTTTGCATGTGTCTTGCGATATCGTCCAGCAATATCGCACTCCCTCAAATCAAACACAAACACAAACAAAATCACTTTATTTCGAAGGGGTAAGGATCATTTTGAAACGAACTTTATATAAAAGTAGTGAAAGCTACTCTCAAACGGTGAAGGAAAACATCGTGAGGAAACGTGAAGAAAGCCGCGGGCGAAAGTAATATTATAACTCTGTGTTTGTTACCTTGTTACGACTAAACGGCTTGACCGATTTCGATGAAATTTGGTAAGTATGGTATCTTTAATAATCCTAAAGAAGAACATAAGCTAACTTTTATCCAATTACCTCGCAAGTGTAGCCGTGGGCAGACGCTAGTAGAAAAATATCGCATAGCATCGCTCATCGATTTTTAACCCTTTATAATTAATTTTAGTTTTTGAATTGCTCAATTTTGTGTATAAATATCTGCAACTATTCTTAATCTGTTTTCTATGTACATATTGTAAAAAAACATAATTATGTAAATAATTTAATTGTTAGTTGTAATAGTGCCATCGCTGCTATTTTAAAATACCAAATATCTACTTTATAAGTGGAGTTAAGCCGCGTTCAAACAGCGTGCGATATAATATTAGCACCCAACAGTCACATACATAGTCCTGACCCCACACTAGGATTCCCTGTGTCGTGGGTATCAGAAACTACGAGTATCATGGTACCACAAAACCCAGATCCGGAACAATTATTTGCAGATCACGCAAACATTTCTCCCGCAGAATCGAACCCGCACTCATTGCGTCTCAGGCGAGTTAAAATGATCCTTACGTCTTCTGAATAAAGCTATTTTGAGTTTGACTTTTAGGAGCGATATCTTTGAACTATATCATACACCCTCAAATGTCAAACTTCTTCTTCTTGGTGTGTCACCGATTCTTTCTTGGCCATCCTGTATTAGGTCAGCGACCAGGATGAGGTATGGTGGCCCTGAAAAGGGCCTATGACCGTCGATGAAAGAATCAGTGTAGTTATAAATGTCAAACTCAAAATTGACTCTGTTAAGCAGAGGTAAAGATCATTTTGAATCATTTTTTTATGACATATCAAGGATATATCGCATGTCGTTTGAAGGCAGCTTTAAGGTTACCTACACACTGTAATATTAATTCATAATATAAATAAAATAAAAAGTAAGACATTGAAATATCTATTCTAGATGATTTATACAGAGTCAGGTGAAACTTTTTACTCACTTACAGGACGCTGTAGTGCCTAGGACATGTTTAGATGGAGTAGGCTTGCCCAGCACCTATACCATCCTCTCAGCCTAGTCGGCCTTATCCACAGGAAAGACATGGGCAATACGTGTAAATCTGACTAAGCCGAGGGTTTCCTAACGATGTTTTCCTTCACCGTTTCGAGCACGTTTATATGCGCACAATATTTTTCGTACAGAATAATCTATTGGTGCACGAATCCACGACCTTCGGATCGCAAGTCGATGTAGCTCCCACTAGGCCATCATGGATTAAATTAATAAAATAAAAGGTGCTAATATTTCTGAGTTTAATTCAATTTTAACCGTCTTCAAAAAAGATGTTTATAAATTCGGTGTCTATGTACTGAAAAACATCAGTTTCAAAAATCATATGACTACCGATAAGCTACCTACTAACGAATTACCCATAACGCTTGGAAAACTGTTCACAGCAACAAAAATACATACATAGACGATGCAGCATAGACCTGGCGTAGATGTTGCGTAGATCTAGCGTAGATGCAGCGTAGATCTGGCGTAGATGCAGCGTAGACTTAGCGAAGATGCCGCATAGACTTGGCGTAGATGTAGCGTAGATCTAGCGAAGATGCAGCGTAGATCTGGCGTAGATGCAGCGTAGACCTGGAATAGATGCAGCGTAGACTAAGCGTAGATGCCGCATAGACCTGGCGTAGATGTAGCGTAGATCTAGCGTAGATGCAGCGTAGACCTGGCGTAGATGCCGCATAGACCTGGCGTAGATGCAGCGTAGATCTAGCGTAGATGCAGCGTAGACCTAGCGTAGATGCAGCGTAAACCCAGCATAGAAGCATCAAATAACCATGGTACCACAACACCCAGACCCGGAACAAATATTTATATACAGATCATACAAAAATTTATCCCGCAGCTGTAATTGAACCCGCACCCTTACGCCACCGAGGTCGTCTTTAATTTAGCAACACTCCGCATAATCTTTCAATGCTGATGAAATAAACCTACCAATTTGATTGAAACAATGGCATAGCTTGTAATTTCACGGCTAGTTGGAGCCATGCCCTGCCCAGCCCTCGTCTCGTCTAACGTGATGACTACGTATCTACTAAATTATTGATTAGACTATCATACCTATGAACCCCCTTAAGCAATCACTCACAAAATTTATCGGATCGATAAAAGTATATCCGCTTCTTTTCTTTCTTTTGTTTATGTTAGAAATGGACATGGCGAGAGTTATTGTGCCGATAAACTTAGTGACTGATTATGGGGGCTTCAATTAACGAAAAGAAAGAATAATGAACGTTTCTTGTTTTTTTTTTAATTCTCTGCTTTTTTATCCAACGTTTATCTAATATGTACATGTGCGAAAAGTTCGGCACTAAAATTGCTACCAAATAAAACAACTGAATTAAAAAAAAAATTGTCTTTAAAATGATTTGGCCCCAAAACGGCAGATTTTGGCTTAGTGGTTTTTTTAAAAGAAGTAGAAAAAACTTTATTGCAAATTGGGTGTAGAATAAGCCCCTTTCAGATGTTATTTTGCTGCGTTCTTCTGTAAGGGCTGCTCCAATATAGAGCTACACCCTGACTCCAATATCGCCGTGAAGGATTTTCAACCTTATCAAATATCGAATGAATGAAAGATTAACTGCATCTCCGCCAAATGATGTGGTAGTAGGAAACCGCATCTTAAAATAACAAAGTTATTCACAGTTTTTGGTAAAACATATTTATTCCCCTCTGAAGTGAACAGTCTGAATCATTCAGTGCTCTGCAATAGGTAATTTTTTATTAATATTTTTATTTGAATATTCAGGACATATCACACACGGTCAACTGATCCCAAACTAGGCATAGCCTGTACTATGGGTACCAGAAGACTGATATATTTTAACACCCAGACACAGAGCAAACATCTGTGTTAATCACACAAATGTATGTCCTGTGCGGGAATCGAAACCGCGACCAAGGCAGGCAAGCACACAAGGCAGAGTTACTACCAACTGAGCTATGTCTTTGTAAAATTATATGAACGTTACTTGTAAAGAACTGTAATTACTGTAAACCTGACATGCCTATGTTATATGTTATAACGAAATGGTCAATAAATTAATTAAAGAATTAATTATGAGGCCAGTCAATTGAATGCTTTTTCCTTGTATGGTCAGAATTCAATGTTTTGTAGCATTTTCTTCTAGCAAGTCTAGTTAGATAATAAACTTATGTGCTTAATGGCCACTCCAGAATAGTTCTATCAGCTACATAAAAAGCCTTGCTCGCCGCGCCTCGTCACAGTCCGGCCCGGTGCGTTGCCTCGCGAACTCGCTACGCCAACTCGACTTCATTCCACCTCTTCGACACCACGTTACCTACAAAATGGTAAGTTACTGAACAATTTTATGAAAACTAAATAACATATCGGTTTTATTGATAAAAAAAGTTCTAGTCTATTATCTTTTTATAAATGGTGGCTAAAGTCTATTATCTTTTTAAGTTGGCTAAGTGATGATGATAAGTACTTGGATAACTTTTTGCAGGATATTCAAGGTTGTGGTTTAATTAGATTTTTGGTCTGAGGAAGTAATGATCCACTTTGTAAATCACAGTTTGAAGTTACAATAAATAGGTTATTGTTGTTGTTAGGTATCTTTGATTTCCAACAGAAATTGGTTGCTTAGGTAAGCTGAAATTATGCCTCACAAATACTCCGTAAATTGACATACCTAACTTACAATGAGTAGGTAGCAGCAATTTGATTTTTGAACGAAATATTATAATAGGATGCAAAGTTTGCGCTCCCGACCCGTGGTACAACTGTGATGTCCAACTGGTTGTACTACGGAGAATTAAAGTTACCCATAGTTTGTGACGAATGTTTAGATTTTTGTGGATCAATCACGCCGTAACGGCTCGACGAATTTCGATGAAACTTGGAATAGATTGAGTTCTTTACACAACATATAGGCTCCTATTTATCTAGGTACCACAGAGAAGAAGCCATGGACACAAGCTAGTTATTATTTCATATCATTTACCTACATCTATTCCCTACTTTCAGCATTTAAATAAACATTTTTCATCGATTTCAGTAGAGAACTAATTGTTGTTGACTAAGTAATGAAACACGCAATATGTATAGGTTTTTTTTTTTTTTTTATACAACTGAGATGGCAAATAAGCATACGGCCCACCTGTTGGTAAGCGGTTTAAAGTCAAAGTCAAAGTCAAAAGGCATTTATTTCAATAAAATCACTAGGATCACTTTGAAACGTCTTAGAAACTAGGTGAAGCTATGCCTGTTCCTCGCGACCAAGCCTAGAAGAATCAGGCAACAAACACGGCTTGGTGCCTATCATTTTTTTCGATGATCGTTTTTCACAAAATGGAATTTAAAGCTTCAGTGTGGTGCCGATCGAACTAGGTGAGGCTCAAGAGAATCTAATCTAATCTAATTATAATCCTTAATAAATAAGAGCTTATAAAGATGTGAAAAAAATGAAGACAAATGTGAGCTTCAACAAATGATATAAGGGCAGCACACGCTACACTTGATGAAATATGTACCTAATGCTTATATAATTAAAAAAATAATACTTAAAATATGATGCAAGCAAAAACTGTAAAGACACTGCAAAATGGCATTTTAGCTTTACCGGTTACCGTAGCCTATGAGCGCTTGCAATACCAGAGGCATCACGCACGCGTTGCCAACCCCGAACCCCCTTCCCCCTAAAGAGCTCTGGCAACTTTACTCACCGCAGGAACACAACACTATTTGAAACAAATAATGTTATTTGGCTGCGATCTTCTGTAAGGCGGAGGTACCTCCTCAGGCGGGCTGCTCCAATTTAGAACGATAAAATCTCGCTATGCCCTACCTCCTCCAAAAATAGGTAAGGGTCAGTTATTGAAATTATCATACCTGGATATGTTTATCACCAGTAATTTGAAAATGACGAAACTACTGCCTGTTATCATTTTTGTTATCTGTTGTCCGATTTTTGGCGCGTGAATACATGGTATATTGATACGATAATTGAACGAGCCCCCCCATCATTATCACTCGGGTAACATGACCACAAATAAGTTATTACCTTTTTAGTCATCATCATCATTTCAGCCGTAGGACGTCTACTGTTGAACATAAGCCTCCCCCACAGATTACCAGAAACAATCATTGTGGTGGATTTGCCCATACTCGCCACGCTGGGCATGCGAGCGCAGATAAAGCAAAATAGTGATCGAGTCGAACAAAAAATGATAGATAGATAGATAAACTCTTTATTGTACACAGAGATAGATAATAACAAAAGGGAGAAACAAAAAAAAATTATCACGTACAATGGGCGGCCTTATCGCTAAAAGCGATCTCTTCCAGACAACCTTTGGATGGACAGGATAAACAGATCAAATAAGACGGAGGTGTACAAAAAGTTTAACACTACAATACGTACTATAAAAAATAATAATATACTACAATATGATCCTACAAGGTTTCCGTTAGTTTCAATATGAGGTACGGAACCCTAAAAGACGTTAAATTCTACGTGTTCCGTAAATACTTTGGTAACCCGAAAGAGGTTTATTATAAGTTTACACAAAAAGAAAATAATATTAACAAGAAAACTCTTTATCGGCCCTAAGTACCTTTAAAGCAGGGACTTATTACTTCTATTCTAGATGAGTTATTTTGCCGTGGTGGCCCCGGCTGAAGAATAGGCCCCTCCATATCTACCTATCCGCGGATGTCGTAAGAGGCGCCTAAGAGAAAAAAGCTAGGGGATGGGCAGCAGCGTCCCTCATTTTAACAACGATAGCTCTAACTGCGCTCGCCAACCCGCATGCCCAGCGTGGCGAGTATGGACAAATCCTCCCGCATGATAAGGAATTCGCTCTGTCTGCGGGGGAGGCTATGTTCAGCAGTGGACGTCGTACGGCTGAAATGATGATGATGATATGATTTATACCTACAGCTTCAGATGGAACTTTTACTCACTTACAAGACGCTGTAGTGTCTGGGACATGTTTAGATGGAGTAGGCTTGCCCAGCACCTATACCATCCTCCCAGCCTAGTCGGCCGCCTCCACAGGAATAGTCATCACAGAGTCTATACGTGTGGAGCTGACGCTAAGCCGCGTGTTTCCTCACGATGTTTTCCTTCACCGTTATGAGCACGTGTTACATTAAGTATTTATTTTATGAAACACCGAGTATAAACCAGGCTGAAAGTCCATTAACTGCCTTGTTTAACGTTAATCTGAACACAAAAGTAACGGTTTATTGATCTAACGGATTTTGGCAAATTACTGCACTTTTCGTTGCCTTCTGATTGCGAGGTACTCTTTTACTACGTATAACTTTGTACCTTGCGATAATCGTGATGGAAACTTAAAATAAAACTGCTCGTTAGTCAATAAATCATCATCATTGTAGTGTATGCCTTACGCCACACTGGCTGGTTCCTCAGCAGGACAACACACATATCAATATCTCACAGTAACTTCCCGCGCGCCTGCTCGTGCCGGCTTGACCACAGACTAACTGACTGACTCCCAGAGAGTATGTATCCATCTCAGGTGTCATCTGTTATCTGTCACTGTCAGTTTTCCCCCGGAGACAGCATAAGTTAAGGAATGCAGGTATCCTTAAATACTAGTCACTACAATCATCATCGTCCACCGCTAAACACAGGCCTCCCCGTAAAGTCATTAATCAATACCTAAAGTATCTTAGTATCTATATTCGAGATTATATACTGACATTTGTTTGAAAGTAAGCTATGTGATTTTTATTGAGTTACATACCTTTTGACGCCATTTTTATTCTCAAGTGCTTTTCACGACAGAGATCTCGCGGCAATTACAGGTACATACTAATAAGATACTATCGAAAAATTCCGTTACACGAATACAAAAAAAAACCACTAAAAAAAACCACTAAATATAACAAGAATTCATTAGGACTTCTGAAAGACTTCTTTCGTGAAAAGTACTCTCTTTTAAAATAGGTACTCTTGACGAACAAGAAAACGAGCTTTTCTTTACGAAGGAACGAGAAAACGAGAGTAACCTAGGAGAAAATACTCATATACCCGTATCTTTTCAAAATGCAGTTTAGCCTTTATCTACTGGAAATACTAACTCAGACAATTTACTTATGTAGGACTCAATACAATTTTGACGTGAATTATCTTATCTGGCAAAGTGTGTGTAAGACCACGAGTATACACCATGACCAAGACCATGCAAACACCACGCACAGGACATCTCTAGGAACTTACCTGCACAATCTTATACAAGGACTCCGAAACAGTAAGGTAAAAAAATACTAAGAATACGCAGGAATTCTTATTTGAGCTTCTTTTACAGAAATCTCTCATTACCATCAGTACTGGTAATTAAGTGAATCATGTAATCCGTATAACCGTGGGATCCCTGTAAAACTTTAGCTTTACACTGCGCCTACGCACCTTATTGTTACTTGTTACGGTTCGCGGTTCAGTAATTGACAATTGTTCGTCTTCAATGAATCATTATCGACCCACAATATTAATAAAACATCAAAATCGTCAGCCTGTAGAAGTCCACTGCTGGCCATAGGCCCCCCAAATTTCTATGACGAAATACCTTGAGCCTTTCTCATCCACCGACTTTCCGAAAACTTCACAATGTCGTCGGTCCATCGGGCTTTGCAACACAGCGTCGCCCGGTTCGTGGTCACCATTCGAAAACCTATATTCTCAAACGATTGTTGGTTCTGCGACCTATATGTCCTGCCCAATGCCACTTCAACTTGCTAATTCTGGCTATGTTGGAGATCTTGGTTCTACTACGGATTTCCTTTTTTTGGATTTTACTGATAGACTGCTTGCTGCTCGATAGACGCACTGATAGACTTTCGTATTAAGGCTCTACGTTCAATTATAATTCAGTTTTTGTTAATAAAGTAGTAATTATGATGGTTACATGCATCTGTGTAAATTGATACAAGTGGGCTGAGCCAAAGAAAATCAATTTTAGCCAAAACGATAAAGAGTTATAATTACCCGTATAAAACGTGGTTATTGCTAGACACCTTCATATTGTGGTTATACTTAATTTTGCTTTCGGTTTAGTAAATAATGAAAAAAATGCGTTTGTATGTAGGAAGGTACCTATGCTTAGCAGAGTTGAGCTCAAACTTAAAAAAAACGTGTTGACGGCATATAATTACTACTAGTTTTTTTTCAATTTCAATTTCAATTTTTATTCATCCCTTGACATATTTACATGTGCTTAGGGTCAGAACAGAACAGATACATTTTTTTACTTACATAGTAATTATGTAGACAAACAAAATAATAACATGTAGCTTCACGTGTACTTTTCTTCTTGTCGTGTCAGTCACTGATTCTTTCTTTGGTCAACCTGTATTAGGTGACCAGGTTGAGGAATGGTGGCCCTGAAAGGCGCCTTTAGCCTTTAGCGATTAAAGTGCGCCTCTATGAGGTTCCTTTCGTGTACACGAGTAGATAGTAATAGTAATTCTATGGTTGACAGCAAAATTGTGCTGAAAGTAGGTAGGTAACTCCCAAAGTTATACAATTTCGATCAAGGTTCTTCAGGCTGGGATATTATTTTAAGTAGGTATAGAAACACTTGTGTCAGAAGACCCCGCTCTTCTATAGCTATAATTTGGTTACATATTTGTAAGTACTTACTTAAAGGTACTTACGCTACAATAATACACACACTAAAAATACGGTGAATTATTAAAGAACGCGTACACACTCTAGTTTTCTATCCTAAATTATTAAAAAAGGTTGATTTGTCTGGTCTTAAATATAAAATTCTAGGCCCGCGTGACGGAAATAATTAAATATAGGTACGACATATATTAGGTACATACTTCTAATTCAGAAATTATAATAAAGGTGTTTGAACTTATGGGCGTGTAGGTTAGGTACACACGGAATGTACTTAATAATTGCCATAATTGTTATTAGCTTGGTAACAAATACCACTACTGAGGCTTTAGTATTCAATGAACCTAAGTGAATTCTCTCTTCTCACTTTTCGACCGTGAATAGTGAATATTGATTTTCGTAGGCGCCTCGTTCGTGACACCATATAAAATCGGTAATCTTTTCACTTTTGACGGTCGAAAAGTGGGAAGTTTGTCTTTTCCTACACTTGAATTTTGCTTTTCTTACCCTACGGAAGCCTGAGGGTGCGAGTTCTCGCACTTGACCGTGCTCCATCAATCTAGCAGATTTTTTTTTCTGCGTACGGTAGCCAAAATAAATTAGCCTCTCGATGAGTAATTCATCAATTTGAAATCAGAACGCTCCGTGACTGGCAGACAATGCTGGCTGGCTGGATGCTGTCTTCGCCTTTTTAACTTTTTATTTACTTTTTTTGTGTGTCAGTCTTGAGGAAATTATGAAGTGCGTTGAACCCTGCCGTGTCGATTTAATCATAGACCAAGCCCCGAACTGTATCGTGATTTTGTGAATTGGCGCCAAAAGGTCCCTCGAAGAGTACAGATTAAAGTTTATAGTTTTTGGAGCTAAAATTTAATCAAAAATCAAAGCAGAATATCAACTCAAAGATCATCCACTTATAATCATTGCTCTACTGAGTGTCACGGGCTATCAGCATTCATGGATACCTCGGCCGTCTGGAACAACATTGTCTTTGTGTCCTAGTGCGTGACAAAGAACAATTATTAGGTACTACCCTATTATCTTGACTTCCTATATCGTTACTCCTACAATTTATTTGATAGTTGACCTATTTCCTAAATTCTACCATAGAACTAAATTTTTCACTGTATAATTCCACTAAAGATTCAAGATGATTATTTGCGGAAATAAGTGTTACAGAGAGGTATTTTACTATTAATAGGGCACTTCAAAAATTATTCGCTCTTTTCGAGCATCGCAAACAATTATTTTACGTGCAAGACTGTAAACTTATATCAAATACACAACATAGTAGGTACTCAAAATAAATCTGTGTCACGGAAACTGGTGTCTTCAGTAGGATATAAATAAGTAACATTTATATTAATAAAGTTAGCTATAGGAAACATTTCAATAGGCACTTCTTTTTTGCTAGGAGCGTTGAGACAAAGTTAAATGCAGAGCAGGGATTATTTTTCATAAATTTATTTTTCAAAGTAGTCTTCAATGGAATTGAATAGAATTTTCTGCCATATTCTTTGCCAATTATGGACAGGCAATAAGAAATCACGCGCATAAAACGAACCAACCAAAACAGTTTAGGAAAAATCCTTATAGTTTCTTTTTTTTTATTTCTTATCTGCCAGACTCTACCAATCTGACATGTTGCTAGGTCAAATGCTACGGTCAAATGTGACAGTTAAAATTGCCGGCGCCTCTCAAAGTGCAAATAGCTCCACTTGTAGACGATTTATTTTCTACATTTTCTACAAATTTATAAAATTAAACGCCCACTACTCTGCGGTTAGCCTTATTCGTTTATTTATTGCACCAATTCCAATAAATGGTCCAATTTAATTGGAAATCAATTGATTGTCGGTCCCATCATGTGCCCATAAATGGAGACAAATGCGTGGAAGCTTGTAAAACAATTGAAAATTATACCTACCTACTCCTACCTTCCTAATTGATCCGAGTCCGCACCGCACACTCTTGTAGAATACCAAATATGGTATGAAGTTTTTATTGTAATGATTTCAATCTTGAGATCACTGCATTCATTAGTGATTGGGTTTTCTAATGTTCTAAATGTTTTAATGAAAAGCTCTAGTCCTTATTTTGTACGACCCAATAATCCAAGACGCAATAATTAATGGGCTGCTATCGGTTTACAAACATGTTGTAGGTACAGCTAGGGCCCCGATCGTGCTAATTTCAGATACTGTCCAGCCTGATATTTCGGCACCACTTCGTTTCTGGCGCAGCAGCCGCTGCGCTGCTTCGGCACGCTCACAGTAGGTAATACATTATCGGGCTGTACATTATTATCTCCCAAAAGCTCTAACTCGGCCAAAGTCAACCTTCACAAGTTTGACAAGTACCCAAGTACCCATCAAGTTAGTTCCAACAAAAACTCATAGCATGTTTGTTGAAATACATGTACCTACCTAGGTAATGCTACCTGTAGTTATGTGAAATATCTAGGTACATGTAGAGTTATTCTCTGAAATTTTAAATACATTCCACATACGAAGTTCCGAACTTTCCTTTACTTAGGTACCTAAATAAAGTTTGTATGATGGTTTATCCGGGCTGGCGTCTGGTTGATTGATGAAGCTTCATCGTTAACCCACCGTACCACACCGTGTCTGTAACGTAGTCGTAGGTAGTACCTATCAAGAATATTGAACGAAAAAAAACACCTTGGTGTAAAACTAGCTTGTGAGAAATTCAATATTTCGGAATTAAATGCTATTTTAATTCGATTTAACATTCTAATGGTTTCAGATAAAATAAAGGTTTACTTTCATGCAATTAAAACAAATAATCTTGAACTGTTTGCACCTTAAATTGTCCCTATGCCTGAAGCCTAGGACTCTTTCGATTTTTAATTGCAATATATGTAAGCTTGTAACCGTGTTGGCCTAGTGAAAGGTTTCCTGATTTTCGATCCGAACAGCCATTAATGACGATAAAAACTTGAATGCAAGATTCACAGTCATTCAAATTTAATGGCCGCCGCAGATATTAGAGCTTTGCGAAGCACAGACAAAGTGAATGACACTATACACGAGCAACTGAAATTAATTCACAATGACTAGGTAGTAAATCATTCGAGGGCTGCCAACAATCGTTACCATTTGAAGCCTTTTCATTGCATATTAGAGCGTTGTCATGAAAGGGGGAAATTGAGGGCCTTCAGAAAGTGTTAGAACTTAATTACCAAGCTTTTGTTGGGGGTCAAAGACTCTTGGAAAATAAAAAGATCAATGTTTAAATGAAACATTTGCCGAAGCCTACAAGAACTGACACAACCATTGCTGCAGAGTTTATTCCCTCGACTTTTCACATTAACGGGCCGCAAGGTATCTTTAACCACGCGTAGTCACGCCTCGCCTGGTTCAATCGGCACCATACTGAAGCTCTACATTCCATTTTCCTGAGCCGTGTTTGTTGCCTGGCCCCCAATTCTACTAATTCAATGACTTGAAAATGATAATCGCATGATAATGATGATTCAGTTACGATTGTCACCACCTTCGTTTCTTTGATTCCATTGGTACATTGGTTCCACAATGACTGCCATTGATATACGACTGTGATAGCAGAATACCAAAAGTGTCAAAAGTGGCAATTTTGCCATTGAACCATTGTAATTTTTCTTCTTCTAGGCTAGGTAACGAGGAAGAGGCGTAGCTTCACCTAGTTTCTAAGACGTTTCAAAGTATTCCTAGTGATTTTATTGAAATAAACACCTTTTGATTTCATTTGAGTAATGTGAAGCAACCAAAACATGGCGCGGTGAGCCATGGCAGCCGTGTTCATAGGAAACACACTAACGATTTATTTGCTTTTATAAATATCCTGCCTAAAGGAAAATTTGTCTTCCCCAGAGGGAATGCATCTCAGTTCACATCGGCCAAGCGGGAGTACAGATCGGCAACGCCTGCTGGGAGTTGTACTGCCTGGAGCATGGCATCCAGCCTGATGGGCAGATGCCGTCGGATAAGACCCTGGGCGGAGGAGATGACTCCTTCAACACATTCTTCAGTGAGACTGGTGCTGGGAAGCATGTGCCCAGAGCTGTTTTCGTAGATTTGGAACCTACTGTTGTTGGTAAGTTGGGCATTTATTGTCCTAGCAAATAGCTTTATATACCTAAACTAGTACGTCAGCGAACTCTTTGAAGAGAAAGAAAGAAGCACGAAGTAGGTACCTATAATATATTTTTCAAGTGAAACACAATCATAATCATTGATGTACTTTAATTATTTAATTATTTATTGTACAAAGAAAACATACAGAAATAAAACATAATAATACAGGCATGTACTAAGGCAAGCTTAACCCTACAAATAGTTTTCTTCCAGCAAATCTTTGAGGCTAGAGAGAGCTGATAAAAGTAGTGGGTACATGTGTTACAAAAAGGTCTGTTTACAAAAAAATAATAATAATAATAATAAGTATTAGTATCAATGAACCATTATTTAAGGTGACAAAAATATCTCTTGAGTCACCTACTTAGGATTTGTTTACGTTTTTAATCTCGATTATGTACATACTTAGGGTAATGTTTTTTACATAAATTAATTAGGTACCTATGTAAAATCGTTAACCTCCTTTTCGGCAGTCGGGTAATCTACATACAAAAGCTGGTAGCTAGGTGCTAATAAATGGTTTTTGAATAGTTACAAAAATGTCTAAATACTCAGTATCATGCTACGGGTAGGTACGGCTCGGGGTATTGAACCCGCGCCGTTACCACGAGGCCTGTCATTATTCTAGCCAAATTGAACCTAGGTCTGGCTGGCAGTTGGTGATTACCCGCTGTCGACATGACAAACGCATTTACGCTGATGATCATAATTACGACATTATTTCGTACGCATTTCGTACACCTAAAATTTATTTTGTTGGCCAAATCGGTTGGTCTGATCTCTTTGTCTTATTAACTTTTTTTATAATTAGCACATTAAACTGAACACATCATAATTGAACCAATACAATTAAAACTACCTGGTAGTTGAATACAATGCGCGGTGTTATCACTTAGAGTGATCTCTTCCAGACAACCTTTGGATGGACCTATTTTAATAAATTCACTAGAATAATTTTATCATCATTTCAGCCGTAGGACGTCCACTGCTGAACATAGGTCTCCCCCATAGATTCCAGCGCGACCGACCAATCCAACCAAGCACCCAAACAATCGTTTGGGGAGATTTGACTATACTCGCCACGCTGGGCATGCGGGTTGGCGAGCACAGATAATGCTATTGTTGATAGGGAACGCTCAGTGGCGGATTTGCCCTAAGGCCCAGTAGGCCCGGGCCTAGGGCGGTCAGATATTAGGGGCGGCAAATCGTGACCAAAAATTTGTAGAAATTGTCGTAGAAAAGCTCATCATCTCTGAATATATGGTATTTACAAATTAGTAGCTATTATAGTTAATTACATTTCTGATTTCGATTTAGATTAAGTTCATAATTCATAATTCATTTATTGTTCGTGAACCTAGGTACATTGATAGATGGTGAGGTTTAGAGTACAGATCACTAGATTCTGACATCGGTCGTACAAACATTATAAATATAAAGATTTAAACCAATATTAATTAGATTACAAATTACATAATAACTAATAAGTAACAAATTCAAAAAAAATATAAATTTATCATTAATGTCAATCTTATATAATATTAAATTAAATTAAGTTTGTATACAAAAAAATCGTTTATACTATTATATGCTTTTTTAACTAAAATGTCATTTAATTTGAGATTAAATTCACTAATAGACAACATTCGAACAGATTCGAAGTAAATTCATTATGTACCTAGTCTAATGATGGGTGCTGAGAAAGGGGCGGCACATGGCCTAGGGCCTAGAGCGGCCATGACTGCAAATCCGCCACTGGAACGCTGCAGACTATCCCCTGCGAGGTCGATAGTCACCTAGTGTAGTCACTAGTCGGTAGTAATGCCGGGGCCACCACGGCAAGAATGAACTGATAAACTCGTGTAGTAGGTACAGAAAAAAGATAATAATAAAATAATTAGATCACGTCTTTTATCCCCAAGCATGGCAGACATCCTCTCAGATCTCCAGACGATTAGATACTTGAAGATGTCTAAGTAGTCAGAGGGATGTCCGAACATTTCGCACATGCCCATATTTTGCAGATAGGTTGCAAGCCCATTGTTTATTACTTAGTTAATGGTTTCGCCACGATGATTTCCTTCACAGTTTTAAGCACTTGAATTTTCGAACTGAAAATTTTTGGAGCACATCCGGGTGCGACTCGGGTTCGCACCTACCTTCGGATCGAAAATCGGGGAACACTATAGTGTTCGTATTCGTATATACTACACATGTAGTAGGTATACCTACGATGGTGAGAAAATCACATTCTGAGGATATCACAAATGGGAACAGCCGCTGAAGTGTGACTGGAGACACTAGCCATCCGAATCGTCTTGTATTTCTCAATACGGAATCATGACACTTAAATCGGGACAGTTCGCCTTAAAAAAATGTTTTGTCTGACTTAATAAAGCCTTGTTCAAATGGCGTGCGATATGTCATCTAAAAATTTTAAATGATCCTTACAGTCTTTTGTGTAAAGTTAATTTTGAGTTGGACATGCCATTGGGTCACGGCTGATCTTGCAGGTGAAGCAGGTGTAAAATACTGTTCCATATCTTTTGTGGGTAGCGAACATTGTATGGTAATCTTTTTGCTTGCATCATATTTTAAGTATTATTTAATTTTATATAAGCATTAGGTACATATTTCTTCAAGTGTGGCGTGTGCTGCCCTTAGATAATTTGATGAAGCTCACATTTGTCTTCTTTTTTTCACATTTTTATAAGCCCTTATTTATTAGGGATTATAATTAGATTACTTTTCTTTTGAGCCTCACCTAGTTCGATCGGCACCACACTGAAGCTTTAAATTCCATTTTGTGAAAAAGCATCATCGAAAAAAATGATAGGCACCAAGCCGTGTTTGTTGCATGATTCTTCTAGGCTTGGTTGCGAGGAACAGGCATAGCTTCACCTAGTTTCGTTTTAAAGTGATCCTAGTGATTTTATTGAAATAAATGCCTTTTGACTTTGACTTTGACTTTGAATACTAGTGTAGGTATTATGTTCAGAGGCCTTGGTAAAAAAGCCAGTTTTCGTGTTATTATTCACAGATATTCAGACTAACTGATTCTATACCTACCTATTATATTGTGCGGCCGAGCATTACTAATAATTGTTTACACTTCAATGCTCGAACATCTGTAGCTGTAAACATAGCTAGACCCGTAGGTACGACCAACGTTGCGATTTTGTTTAGGGCGTGACGTAGCCTGACAGTTTCTAAGGATCAAAGTCGTGTAAAATAGAGTGACATTGCATTTGAAAGACAATAAGACGATAAGATAGTGCCCTAAACGCAAATCTTGAAATGTCTAGCGAGTCATCGACATCCGTTTTGTTTCATTTATTCAATTATGTAGGTACATAAGCAAAGCTGATTTTAAGACTGGGCTTAGTTTCAAGAGCCCCTCAAGAACGGCAATGGAGCTCGAAGAAAGCAATTAGATAGTCTGAGTGGCGCGTCTGTCTCAATTATATTCGTTCAACTTCGGTTGAGTGCTTCGGTGAGTTCGGCTATAAAAACGTATTTCCTTTTCGGTTGAATTCTTTTAGTTATTTTTGGTGACGAGATGCCCTAAATTACTTATTAAGGTTTATTTTTTAGAAGTAATAATCTAGTAAAATTGAAAACCTACCTTATTACTACCTATTACTTATTCTACATAGCTGAGTAGGTAAGCTCAGCATTCATTACCTACTGTTGCGCAAACATGATACTACAATTTACTGAAAGGGTGAAAGTAAAGATAAGGGTGTAAATTTCTGGAAAATCGACGCACAAACTTTTTTGGATGGTATTTTTATTAAAAGAAGTGGTTTTAAGCGATTCCTTAGAAAGGGCATAGGCTCCTTAATCCGTAATAGTCCTTAATCCGCTAGGGATATAATATAATCTTACGCTACTGATTCTCTTCCAGACGAGGTCCGCACCGGCACTTACCGGCAGCTCTTTCATCCAGAACAGCTTATCACTGGCAAGGAGGACGCCGCCAACAACTACGCACGTGGACACTACACCATCGGCAAGGAGATCGTCGACGTGGTGCTCGACAGGATCAGGAAACTTGCGGACCAGTGCACTGGCCTCCAGGTAAATTATTAGGTACATTTCTCTATCTGGGTTCATACTATACAATATCCGGGAATACTCTCGCTTGATTATGACTGGCCTCATAGCTCAGTTGGTAGTAACTCTTCCTTCTGCGCTAGAGGTCGCGGGTTCGATTCCCGCACTGGGCAAACATTTGTGACTAACACAAATGTTTGTTCTGTGTCTGGGTGAGAAATATATATATATTAAGTATATCAGTCTCTGGTACCCGTAATACAGGCTATGCCCAGTTTGGGATCAGTTGATATGTCCAGAATATTTATTTATTTATCTAAGTATTTTCATATTTCAGGGATTCCTGGTGTTCCACTCGTTCGGAGGCGGCACCGGCTCCGGCTTCACGTCCCTGCTGATGGAGCGGCTCTCCGTCGACTACGGGAAGAAGTCCAAACTCGAGTTCTCCATCTACCCAGCACCCCAGGTACGAAGACATGATAATGACTGCGATGAACTCAACTTTGGAGATTGTTTTTTCTGTTTTAGAGATGTCCGCACCTTTTCAATCCTTATCTTGTGCGCAATATGAGCTTACGTGGTGGCCTCGATTGAAGAATAGGCCCCTCCATATGTACCTATCCATGCATGTCGTAAGAGGCGACTAATGGAAAAAAGCTAGGGGATGGTCCGCTTCGTCTAGTTAGATGCGCAGTTAGATCTATCGTAACAACGATATAACTGCGCTCGAAAGCTCGAAGTCACTCTGGAAATCTGTGCGAGGCTGATGTTCAGCAGTGGACTTCCAACGGGCGGAATGAAGATGATGATGAATAAGAGCTGGTCTGAACACACACTGACTTTGACAACATCACCAAGAAAACAAGCTGTCCTGGAATTCACCAAATCAGCGAAATATGTTACTGAATTCTGAACTCAATCTGATTGGATTAAGCGTAAAAATGTATTTTTCTCGTCTCCAGGTGTCCACAGCAGTGGTAGAGCCGTACAACTCCATCCTGACCACTCACACGACGCTGGAGCACTCGGACTGCGCCTTCATGGTCGACAACGAGGCCATCTACGACATCTGCCGGCGGAACCTCGACATCGAACGACCAACCTACACCAACCTGAACAGGCTTATTGGACAGGTGAGTACCTGCGAGACTGGGTAGTTTAAATTCTACTAGAGAGCGAAGCGAGCTCTACTAACAATGTTAGATAATGTACCGATAAAAGAAGCTAAGCATGTCATGTTTAGCTTCTTTTATCGGTAGAAGGTGAAGAAACAGCCCTACTAATTACTCAGTTAGGTCGGTGGCCAGGTTAAGGGTCACATGAAAAGGTTTTCGTGCTTAAGATGAAACCAGCGTGGTTCAATTCAGTCTCCCCGGAGACTACTTCCATGCTCCTGACACGTATTCGAAATCTGGTTCTAGGATTGCAGGTTTCTTCATCGCTTGAGTATTGTCTACCTACCCTTAAACAATGCGGTGTTGGCCCCGGCTGGTGAATAGGCCCCCATTACTACCCGTGAACGGCGTAAGAGGCGACTTAGGGACAAAAGCTAGTCAACTAACAGCGTTCCCTATCAACAATAGCTTTATCTGCGCCCAGACTGGCGAGTATGAGCAAATCCCCCCAAATGATTGTTTGGGTGCAAGCCGTACAAGGTCGGTCGCGGTGGAAATCTATAAGGGAAGCCTATGTTCAGCAGTGGACATCCTACGGCTGGAATTATGACGAAACAATGTCATGATGAATGGACTTGAGCATGTTCTATTGCAACAAGTAATTTATTCTTATAATGTTTAGACTGGCCTCATAGCTCAGTTGGTAGTAACTCTGCCTTCTGCGCTAGAGGTCGCGGGTTCGATTCCCGCACTGGACAAACATTTGTGACTAACACAGATGTTTGTTTTGTGTCTGAGTGTTAAAAATATATCAATTATGTTATATCAGTCTCTGGTAGGTACCCATAGTACAGGCTATGCCTGCCTTTGGTATCAGTTGACCGCGTGTGATATGTCCGGAATATTTATTTATTTATTATTATTATATGTGCTCCGCAGATCGTGTCGTCGATAACAGCGTCGCTGCGCTTCGACGGCGCCCTCAACGTGGACCTCACGGAGTTCCAGACCAACCTGGTGCCCTACCCGCGCATCCACTTCCCTCTAGCCACGTACGCGCCCGTCATCTCCGCGGAGAAGGCCTACCACGAGCAGCTCACAGTCGCCGAGATCACCAATGCATGCTTCGAGCCTGCCAACCAGGTAAACTGTAACTCTTGTGTACAAAAATAGCCATGTCAATAACAGAACTTTCAGAGGACAGGACTGGTGGTAGTGACGCCTTCTATTCCGTTCGGAACATTTGTGTGAGCTATAATTGTGCTCTCAAACGGTGAAGATACACATCGTAGGTGTAGTGACTTGAGGATACCTGCATTCCTTAACTTATGCTGTCTCCGGGGGACAACTGACAGTGACAGATAACAGATGACACCTGAGATGGAGAGATGTATACATACTCTCTGGGAGTCAGTCAGTCTGTGGTCAAGCCGGCACGAGCAGGCGCGCGGGAATCACTGTGAGACTGTGAGATTATTATATATGTGATATAATAATAACGAGGGAGTTGTCCTGCTAGGAACCAGCATGGTGTAAGGCATACACTACAGTAGGGTTTCTAGGACATGCCGGTTTCCTCAAGATGTTTTCCTTCACCGTTTGAGAGAACTAGAATAGCATAGGTACATGTGCCCGAAAGGAGCCTCTAAGAGGTGCACTATAATCCTTTCACTAAATACACTGATTCTTTCACCGACGCGACGGTCATAGGTCCTTATCTGGGCCAACATATCACAAGTAATCACAACCTGGTCACTGCCTGTATTAGGTCAAGATAGAATCAGACAAGGAAGCAACCAGAACTTTGTCCTTGAATTCGCGAAGCCAACAATCATAAAAATCACTCTTTTTTTCTGTCCAGATGGTCAAATGCGATCCCCGTCACGGCAAATACATGGCCTGCTGCATGTTGTACAGGTAAGTTACCAACCATCAGACATTATACACGCTCCGTACCGTGGTCACTGACCTAATCCTGGATGACCAAGAAAGAATCAGTGACACGACAAGAAGAAGAAGAAGATGTCCGTCTCCGTACCTACCCCACCCGATGGACCGACGACATTGTGAAGGTTGCGGGAAGTCGGTGGATGGAAAAGGCTCAACACCGTTCGTTGTAAACTCTTTGGGGGAGGCCTTTGCCCAGCAGTAGACGTCTACAGGCTGATGATGATACGCTTACACATAATATTGCCAGCTCCACTCACTGTTATGGTACAATTGCAGAGGAGACGTGGTGCCGAAAGACGTGAACGCAGCTATTGCTACTATCAAGACCAAGAGGACCATCCAGTTTGTGGACTGGTGCCCTACAGGATTCAAGGTAGGTAACTTTTTCAGGTCGTTAGCTCAGCTCTGGCAAGCTTACTCACTAATACTCACCGCAAGAACACAATACTATTTCCATCCCATCTATTCGAAAAGGACGACTTGAAGGTGGTGTTTTCTTTATGAAACTTTTAGCGGGCGGGAATGAGTTTTCCAGCCCGCTCTCCTCTCTAAAAGTGCGCCGGAATGTTCTTTGCCGCGCACTTTTTGAATTTGGAACATCTTAGTTTTCAGCGGCAAAGAAATCGAACGCAAATATTGTTTGAATAAAGACTGGCTGGTACGACGGCCGTACGTGGCAACGCCAGCTGAATAAAAAAAAATTATAAAATATGAGGCGTTTTTAATTTCTCTTTAGGTGATGAAAAGTAGAGTGTATCACTCGGGCGCAAAAATATTTTTGGCTCGGGCGACGTACTTTGAATCCCTCGCTACGTTCAGGATTCTACTAAAAAATCCCTCGCTACGCTCGGGCACAGATAACATAATACTATAGGCTACTACTACCTATAAGGCATAATACTATACTAGTAGGCTCGGGATTCTACTCTAGATTCCCTCACCTCGCTCTGGATTCAAAAAAGCGCCCTCGCCGTAAAAATATTATTTTGCTCCCCTAAGATACAATCTACTATTTTGGCTCGGGCGACGTACTTTGAACACCTCGCTACGTTCAGGATTCTACTCTAGAATCCCTCACTTCACTCTGGATTCAAAAAAGCGCCCTCGCCGTAAAAATATTATTTTGCTCCCCTAAGATACAATCTACTATTTTGGCTCGGGCGACGTACTTTGAACACCTCGCTACGTTCAGGATTCTACTCTAGAATTAAATATGAACACTTCGCTCTGGATTTAAATAAGCGCCCTCGCCTTAATAATATTACTTATTTTGCTCCCTTAAGATACAATCTACTATTGAAACAAATAATGTTATTTGGCTGCGATCTTCTGTGACGCGAAGGTACCTTTCAGACGGGTCTTCTCCTATTTAGAGCGAGATACCTCTCATCTGGTGGCAATGGACGAAGTTGTTAGAATTTCGTGTAATTTCCCCTATTTGGCAGGTGGGCATCAACTACCAGCCTCCCACGGTGGTGCCCGGCGGGGACCTGGCGAAGGTGCAGCGCGCCGTCTGCATGCTGTCCAACACCACCGCCATCGCCGAGGCCTGGGCCAGGTAACTCACTTCTCGCCTTTCCTCGAGACGGAGGGGATGCGTAAAGCATTTTTCCATCACTAAAAAAAAAAAAAAAAAAGGTAACTCACTTCTCTCTGCCAATATGTACCAATAATATTGCCTCGCACGCTTCGCTCGCGTGGTACCTACGAAGAGCCTATGTACCATTCCAGACTATACCTCTGTGCCAATATCCAGATCCGTTCAGCTGTTCTAGCGTGATTGAGTAACAAACATCCATCTAACCATCCAAACTTTCGTAGGATAGAACTAGGTTGCGCCTGTAGCTTCGCTATAGTGGCTCCTAGATAAGAAGTAGCTTATATAATGCTAGTCTAGGTAAAGAACTTTATCATTCCAAGTTTCGACGAAATCGGTTGAGCCGTTACAGTGTGATTGAATAACAAACATCCAAACATCTAACTATCCAAACATCCTCACAAACTTTCGCATTTATAATATTAGTAGGATATGATAGTAGGATTGAAAGTCATTTATTATTATTTTTGAAACACAATTGAGTAAATATTGACATGACTGTTCTTGGCAACCAATTTAATATTTCAGAATACAGCCTACAGCCCGGATAGCTCAGTCGGTAGAGCATTGGACTTTTAATCCAAGGGTCCAGGGTTCAAGTCCCTGTTCGGGCGGTTATTTTTGCGCTGTCAAAATTTTCGGGATAAGATCTTATATAGAGCCGCTCGGCGGCGCTCCCTTAGTGGATATTAAATTGTTTAAGCATTAAATCGGATTTAGGCAAACGTGAAGTTAGGTGTTGGCTGCGCAATGGGTTTTCGACCTAAAATGGCCTATGCGCAGCCAATCGGCTAACTTTAATTTTGACTGGATCCACCGACAGTACCGTAACTACGTAGTATAATTGGTTGGATGTGGGCCTGGTTCAGAGCATGTTGGCGGCACCGAACTCGGACGCAGCTACCATGCTCTACCGGGCCACATCTAAGCTGGTAGACAGATGATGGAGTCGAAAAAGAAGCCTCAATGGAGCTGACATGGTCGGGCATACCGAGAAAAGCTACTAAAAAAAACTACGAAGTATCTCCCTAATCTGTGAACGTAACGAATGTTACAGTAATCACTCTTACACAAAGCTTTCCCGACTATTGCAGTAAAAATAATCATTACTTATTCTATTTTAGATACGACCATAAATTACCCAAATGGCACCATTTTTCACTTCCAGATTGGACCACAAATTCGACCTTATGTACGCGAAGCGCGCGTTCGTCCACTGGTACGTCGGCGAGGGCATGGAGGAGGGGGAGTTCTCGGAGGCGCGGGAGGACCTCGCGGCGCTCGAGAAGGACTACGAGGAAGTGGGGGTGGACTCCACTGAGGGAGAGCTGGATGAGGATAATGAGTACTAGGGGGTTAGAGGGGGGCGGTTGACAGAATGCCCAGAAAAGATTTTTCTTTGAGATACTGGCACAGGAGTAATACAAGACAAGAGTAAAATGAGAAAGTCTCAATCTCTCAGTGCATGTTTTGGAATCAATGTCTATAAGACTCTTGCTTCTCACCGTAATTTTTTCGTAAAATTACACAGAAAAAAAATATTATTATTTAAAAGGGAATTTATTATAAAGTGTAAAACCAATTCAGTCAGATTTATTTAGGTTATTTTTTTTTAGAAAAATCTTTACTTTTTACTAGGTATGGTCTGCTGGTACAGAACTAGATGACCAATGACCTTGAAATGGGGTATTCCTGTCGCCGTCATTGTGACCAATTATTTGATAATTCCGGCTGATACAAATTAATAATTAACGTATTTATAAGAGTACAAGAGAGTGTACGGACGAACTTTTGAAAATATTCGTTTAGTATAATAACTTGCATTTATTAATTGTATTAAAGTGATAATAATTTAACATTCTGTATTTTTTTGTATGAAATGATTATTTAGTTTTATTTTGAGCTTGGAAAATGTTTGAGAGAATCTGATTTCTATTGCACAATACATTTTTACTGGAACTTGTAGTTTTCATTTCCTCTTCATATACCTATAATAGCTGTCGCCCGCGGCTTTTCTCACGTGGCACCTACATAACGACTTAATACGACTTCTGGTCAGCTGGAGTGGTCTACCGTCGCTACAGGGAGGCGCACACGATCAAGAAAGTCCCTGACTCTAGATGTGGTGTAGTTATTTCAGTTTAATATTATAAGTATGTTAGTCTGTAAGGTATTTATTAATATGGGCCATGGCATGTTACACATTTTTGTGTAATGTGTCAAGTAGCCTGAAATAAAGATATATTATATTTATATAATTATTATAAAAACTATCCTATACGCTATTCTAGGTAAATAACTTTATCTATTCCAAGTTTCAACGAAATCGGTTGAGCCGTTACGGCGTGATTGAATAACATACATCCAAACATCCTCACAAACTTTCGCATTTATAATATTAGTAGGATGGTAGGACGAGTTTTTATTGACCGAGACGTGAAAAATAGAATAAATGTGGGATGGATGAAATGGCAGGTCACAGGAACTACGTGTGATCCAAAAATGCCCCTTTAACTTAAGGGGAAAGCTTACAAGACGATCATAAGACTTGTCGTAATGTTTGGATCTGAGTGTTGGGCTACCAAAGGGACGGATGAAAGAAGAGTGCATGCGGCGGAGATGCGAATGCTGAGGTGGATGTGTGGAGTGACAAGAATTGACAAAATAAGAAATGAGTACATCAGAGGAAGTTTGAAAGTAGCGCCAGTGACGGAAAAGTTGAGAAGTAATAGGTTAGCATGGTATGGGCATGTCATGAGGAGGGATGAAAGTCATGTAACGAGAAGAGTGTTAGGTATGAATGTGGATGGATATAAGACTAGAGGAAGGCCGTAGGAAATATGGATGGATTGTATTAAAGATGACATGAGTAAGAAAGAAGTGAGTGCGGAGATGACGGCTAACAGAAGAGAGTGGAAGAAGAAAACATGTTGTGCCGACGCCACATAATGTGGGACAAGGGCAGGAAGAAGAAGAAGTAGAACGAGTTTTTGTAGAAAGGACATAAATGTAGGTAAGTATATAAGCTATTTAGTTGTTCAACATTTTATTTAATACTCTCGTCATAAACCTTAAAACTTTAAAAAAAGTCATTATTTAACTACATTATCATTCACTTATTAAAACCTTGCGTGATAAATAAAGAAATATTGGAAATTTCAAATAATTATGTAAGTTACTATTTCAGCATTATGATTTTCAAAATAGACATAACATTCAATTATCTCATAAAGCTATAAATGCAAAGAGACCATGCAACACTTATTTACAGCTAAAGACCAGATATCCAATACTTTCTACATAAATAACGTAAATAATTGTTTTGTTTATTTGACGACCGACCCGTCGGTTGCCCGTCTGAGACATAAGGGGTTCGATTCTCGCTGCGGGACAAATATTTGCATGGTCTGCACATATTAGTTCCGGGTGTGGGTGTTGTGGTACCATGGTACTCGTAGTTTCTGATACCGAAAACACAGGGAATACTATTGAGGGTCAGGACTATGTACGTACTGTTATGAAAAAAATCTTGGAATCAAGTTTAATAGTTGGAAAGCCCAATGCCCTGCTAAATTACTTCCAGAGGTCAGAGCAGCTCTATGAAACCCACTTAAGAGTTAGAATGTTTCGAAGCTGTTACAATATCACTATTAGTCTCAAACACTAGCCACTAGTCTCACTCGTAAGGGTGTATTCACACTAGTCAGTCTAGCAGACCCTGGTGTCTACAAGGTCTACAAGGTGATCCATATTATGAAATTTATTATTACCAAATTATCCCGAAATGGGCTTATTCTATAAAAAAAAATACAGCCTACTTGAGAACCTCCTCCTTTGTTAAAAAATATTAGCGGGAAAAAAATCAAATATTCAAATTGTTTTTTTAAAGATTTTTTCGCGAACTTTTTCAAATAATCTGATTTATGTCCTTTTAAACGTACGAGTAGTTTGACATTATGATTACTACTATAACAGCTGAATAATTGAGGTTGAACTAATTTGAATAGTTTTTTCAATGTTGTATTTCCAAATGTTCAGAACAAACTAACCTAGTTGCCAATTGGGTGTAGAATAAGCCTCTTTCGGGATAGCATGCATATTATGAATCACCAGCATTGCCTTGCAGAGCACGTCCACTAAGACGTCCATTGTATTACATTGCTTTGCATTGCACTGTATTGCATTACATTACATTGAATTGCATTGCGCCCGCACTGAGACATAATAAAGAAAAGTCCCATAAGTTTACCGGCAGGTATACTCTTCAGACCGGAACACAGCAATGCGACCCTTCTTGGCGGAAGAAATAGTATGGTGGTAGTACTTCACCGGACATACTCTTTCACACAGAGCTTTAATACTAAGTATACATTGTATATCACGAATTGATTCACATCACTATACTTAGTGTTCCTACACCAATAATGTTTTGATGAACAATAGCAAAGACTATATAATACTACACTTGACAATAGTCAAATAATAAAGAAGAAAGTTTTGATTTGGCTACGATAGTCACTGAAACCTCATACACTCATCAATATGATCTCACAGACGCGAATCTCTCCACGATGCAGTGGGTAATTCACACTAGGGGGTCTGGCAGACCCCCCACTAGTCGGGCTTGGGGCGGTCGGAGACGGCGGCGCGCGGGAACCAGCCGCGCGGGCCCCGGCCTTCGCCCCCACCTTCCTGCTTCTCGCCATACACCCAACGCCTGGAACAAACAAGAACAAAGGATAAGATTTTATAACTACATGTTAAACCCTGCTGCAATACCACCTAGGATGCGACCCGTGTGGTATTGCATTGGGTCCATGTATGGGATGCTTGCGACGGCGGTACCTATAAAAAAGTAGCCTCTATGCTATTTTAGGCAAATAACTCTGACCATTCAGTTTCATCGAAATCGGTTGAGCCGTTACGACGTGATTGAACAAGAAACAACCTCACATCATTTCGAATTTGTAATATCGGTATGGTAGTAGGATGTGCATGAAAGGAGCCTCTAAGAGGCGCACTTTAATCCTTTCACTACACAGATTCTTTCATCGACGGTCATACGCCGGCATTTTCAGGGCCACCATACTTCAACCTGACCTGACCTAATACAGACAGAATGACCAAGAAAGAATCAGTGACACGACAATAAGAATTAGGATAGGATGGTTTAGTTTGTATGGCTGGTGTGGGTGTCTCGTAGACTACTTACTTTCTATGCCTGGTGACGGTGACGGTGTCTCCGAGACGTAGCGGCAGGCGTGGCTCGGAGGAGCAGGGAGGGGAGACGGCGGCTCGGGGGTGGCTGTAGAGCGGACACCAGCGGCCGCTGTAGTCACGGACGCAGCGGCACGGCCGGGCGCGTTGCCGTTTCTCTATCTTCTGCTCGATTTGCTCACGCTGAGGATATTTGTATTCATAGTGTTTTTATTTACTTCAAAAAAGGTTTTCTATTCAAACGGGACTGATGCATACTACTATGCGTTATTCATAATGTGTACCATCCCGAAAAGTTCTTATTCTATCAACAAAATGATTTTATTTAAACATTTAATATTTTTAAATTAGGCTTTGTCTTTTTATTAAACACGTACGAGAAGTTTGACATCAATTTTACTACCTAAAACAGCTGAATAATTGAACTCCAGTCACCACAACTTATCTGCACTTTTGCATTTTGGAAATTCAACATGCTCATTTTATTCATTATAATTATAATTATTATTTTTTCGCACTATTGTCATTAATTTATTATATATCATATTTTGTAATCATTGATAGTAAACTACACAATCACAACAACACAAATTCACAGCTAGGTACCTACGCATTGTTCGTTTGTACTCGTTCTGTTCGCTCTCGATCAGGTTTTGGCTGAAAATCAGTGTTTTTGCTTTTAAGCAAAATATTTCACTGAGCCATAGCCTATTTGTCGTACTGCAGCACACGCAAACTTGCCTACTCTAAGATACCTTTTTAAAAATTGCTCTTTGGTATATTTATACTTACCTATTGTATGTAATTTAGTTTAAAATTGTTTATCTATGTAAATTGTGTGTGTCTATAGTGCCAAATAAATTTCTTATCTATCTAACATGAAAAAGACTTATAACAAAACAAAAGTCGTACAACTAACATTATTCCCAATTGGGTGTAGAATATGCCTCTTTAAGGCTAACATACGTATTATGAACCACGTTATCAAAACTAGAAGCTGTTGAGAGCTGGAGGGAGTCAATTAGAGTGACAGAGTGAATTGGAGTGAGTCAATTAGAGTGACATTCTTGTAACTTACCGTCAAATCATACTCCCCACAGCCGTCCCTCACCGGCCACTTGAGTCCGTCTCCGGGCGCAAACATCATCTTAACGTTCCTCTTCGCCCCGAGGTTGTACGGAAACACGAAGGGCGGTAACCCCCGCTCTTGTCGACGACTGTCGGCCTTCTCCACTATCCAGTCTTCTATGGTGGTTTGGTTGCGCAGGATTCCTTTTATCTAGAAATAGAAGATTATGTGTCTACAGGAAAGTTGTATTACAAAACTTTAGACATTATTTAAATTAAGTAAGTACTCATGATGTATTTCTAGGTTACACTCTCTTATTACTACCTTGTTTTTAGTTATAATTTTGCTAATTCTTAAGTATACGCATGCTCACTGCAGATAATTAAAACTACTTAGTTTAAGCTTTGTCTAAGTGAAATTCTGTAATTTCTTGACAAACAAATAAATATTCTTTAAACCGAAATTCTATGTTATCCTTCACCATTTTGTCGTATTAATGTGCACATAAATTTTTCAAATATTTTTTTTTAATTATTTAAATGGAAATATTCATTTGTTCATGGCCGAGATTCAAACCCACGGCCTATAAATCGAAAGTTGACTTACACACTTACTTATCTTTCCATTCAGAACAAAACGAGCAGGTCGCCTTAGCAAGAAAACGTACCATTCTTAGCCTATTCACAGATCATTATGATCCCAAGTATAGTTAACTCTCACCTGGAAGTACAGCAGCACCCCGACAGCCAGCACCACCCCCAGCGCCATGCCGATGGCGAGCAGCGACAGGGGCAGTGTGGTGAGAGTCACGAACACCACGGGCTCGCGCCCCGTGCCGTGGTACGCGTACCACACGCGGTATATCGCGTGGTACATGCAGATTGTCAGCACCTGGAACCCCATCCCACTAATCTTACTACTAAAATCTCCAGGGCGGTCAACGCATTAGTAATTTAAAAAATGCCCTGCCAAAAATATATTGAATTTACTTGCATGCATATTTTGACCATTTAAGTTGCATATAATCAAATCAATATTATATGAACTTAAAATGGTCACTATTATTTAATGTTTGGTTACGTGTTGGTTTACCTAATGTTTCTGTGTAAAATTTTCTCAGTCATATTATAATGCAAGTGTTCCAGAAGCTATCTTTTGTCATAATTATGATTAGTTTCTTCCCGCTACTGAAAACTTGGACAGATACATACAATGGTGGCTTGGAAACAGCCCAGCACAGCAGATATGAGGAACATAGTGAAGTACCCATGGTTAGCATGGCCGACGCAGCAGTTGATCCACGGGCAGTGGTGGTCCATCTTCATTACACAATGACCACCTGCAATTTCAAACCATTTCATTCCTGGGGTGCAATTGTGTAAGCGTAATGGTAATGAAGTTCGTAACTCTGAGAACGATTTTATCAATTTAAGCGACATCTGAAGATTTTCAAACATGAAAAGGAAGAAGCTAAGATCTTGAAGTTTTCCCTTGTCATGTGTGGAATGTTTTGATTTTTGCTAAGATTGTTAAAATCACCCTCAAATTTACGAACTTCAATGCCATCTAATTCTAATTCTAATCGGGGGTGGTTAGACCTGCACTGACTTCCCGCTGTGGGGTGTTTTGTGCATTGTCCCCCTATGCAAACCCTACCCCAGCCAGCCTAGCTCCTTAAAATAGCGAAGCAGGACTTTGGGTCGTTGGTAACATTCTCTCAGTATCCCTGTGTGCGGCGGTGTCCGAGCACAGCCCGCAGACCCGATGTGGCCCTGGCCTCTTCAGTGGCTGCACATTGCAAAATTACGTGCTCTACTGTTTCTTCTACCTGTAGGCAGCCCCGACATAATCCGCTGTCAGTAGCCCCTGTCTTGTACAGGTGATGGTTTCAATGCCATTACGCATACGCAATAGGCATGCTGCTCCTGTATTTAATGAAGCTGGGCGGGCTGGGCTAGGTACAGTCAAGTCAGTCAGTCAGAGAAGTCAGTGCAGTTCTATACAAACCCAATAAGAAGTAGTGAGACTTCGTCGACACAGTCATAAAAAAATATGCAGAAGCTCACGAACGTAGACTTCATCATCTTGTGAACGTCGAGGCAATCCAGCTCCTTGCCAACACAGACATAGTGAGAAGACTCAAGGGAACTAAGCCTTTTGAGTTAGTGTAGTAAATAAAAATAGTGAAATGTAGTGTAAGTGATAGTGACTACTTAAAAAGAACACAATAACAAAATTAAAAAAAAAACACTTTTCTTACAGTTTATATTTACGGGGAAGACCCCCTTAAATAGAAGCTGTAAGAAAAGTGCTATTGGACACATTCTTAGTTATAATTTACTTTATAAAACTATGTCCAAGTCAAATTACTCATTAGCCTACTTGGCTAGATTGTATTATTATGTAGGGTATAATAAATACTGTACTCTGGAATAAAAAAAAAAAAAAAATAAGAAGTATTCCAAATTTCTTGAATGAAAACTTGTAATGATTTCAAAAAGCAAGGATATAATTAAGCCATTTTTCGTAAAACTTTAGTTTTCTTGATGATTGTTGACATTTGAAGAGGAGATACTCTAGTTATGTTATTATGAAGTTCATTGATTGAATAATTTAAATATATTTCAAAATTAACTTACAACTCCTACAATGATGTGATCTTGGAGCTTTAAATCCATTGCAAACAGTGCAAAACTGCAGATTCTTGGTGTCATCTTCATTTTCCTAAAACCAACACCGGAACCGGTACAAACCAATTAATATTTTAAATGTTTCAATGATGAATAATCATTAGTTTAATCATGTTTTTATTTTTACCTATTTTGTATACATTTTGTATTTTGTATACAGGTGAATTTTTGAGACGGGACAGTAAGGGCAGGTAGCTTATTCGTTATAATTACAGGAAAACGCTTTTAGGAGACTATCCATAAATTTTTAAGATATTCTGAACTGCATTTACAGTTTTTGGAAAAAATGTACAGTCAGCGAGAAAGTGGTCATTTTACACAAAAACTTTTTTTGATGCCAATCCATCCTGTTTCTTTTAAGGATCAAAAGTCTCTACCGGACTGACTAAGGTTTGAGTACTAGAAATGTCAGATATAGCAAAAAACTTTTTAACTTTTGTCTTCCTATCTATGTTGTTTTTGGTGACAAATAAATGATCTTTCTTTCTTAGTTTAAATACCTACTTATAATGAATAGTAACTTCTATTTAATAATTAGACTCGCAAATATTGAAGGGCCCCAACAGGGTTCTTTTTGAGGAAAATTTATTTGTAAGAGCATTAAATTTACCAATGTGAAATAATAAGGAATATGAATATGAATATGAAGCACAGGCACAAATAAATAAAGATAATGATCTGGCCTCATAGCTCAGTTGGTAGTAACTCTGCCTTCTGCGCTAGAGGATGCGGGTTCGATTCCCGCACTGGACAAACATTTGTGTGATAAATACAGATGTTTGTTCTGTGTCTGGGTGTTAAATATTTATCTATTATGTATATCAGTCTCTGATACCCATAGTACAGGCTATACCTAGTTTGGGATCAGTTGACAGTGTGTGAAATGTATCTATTCTAATAGGAAACTTACTGGTTTCCAACCAAGTGGCACAAAACCTGGCCCTTCAAGTAATGCTTGCAAGAAATAGTACAAGGTCGCGGCCGCCAGAGAAAGGAACAAGGCCGCGTGAGCCGCGCCTCCGAGGGACTGGTGCGGCGGCCACCACATGCTGTGGAGGTGCACCATCGCCCATGTTATCAGTTTAATTATACCTGGAAATGTAAACGTTATGTGTGGTGTAACTGTAGCAAATGTTTTTAAGATAAAAAGACCGGGGATTCAAATCATTCTTTTAAAAAGAGAATGAAAAGACAGCGAAAGCACTGATGAAGTTATAGTAGAAGCAGAACTGACCCAAAACAACAAGCGGCCCCCAGTGCAAGAGGCGCCGAAAAGGAGACGGTGCCATTTTGAGGTTATCACTATCAGTCAACGTCCTTTATTACATGTGTAAATGTTTAGAACAAACATTTAATAATGTTGTTCACATTATAGCCGAAATAACGAATCATTGGACTCCACAATTAACAAAAAACTCGTTTGTAATTTGTGAATGAAGGGTTTCGCTTGGCCCGTTTTGTTTGACATTCATGTTATGATACAGAAGACTTTTGTGTCTAAAAATATGTATTGACTTAAGTTTGACAACCCATTTGAAGCTGACAGTGACAGCAGATACTAATTGAGTTCAAAAATTAGAGAGTTAATTCAAACTTTCAAAGGTTTCATTTTTAAACGAAAATTACGTTCCGGTATATGGTAGACAACTAAAGAAACTCTTCTACTGCGTAAATATAATCGTAATATGTTGCTGCTCAATAAAATATTTTCTAATTTAGAAGAAAATATAGAAGAAATTGGAACCATATAACTATTTAATATGCTGTGCTGTGGAAAGTGTGAAAACAGCCAGTCCAACAGTGGTGGAGGTGGACATAGGTTGGTAACACATCATCATCAGTCTGTAGAAGTTCACTGCTGGACATAAGCCTTCCAAATTGTTTCATGACGAACGGTCTTGAGCCTTTTCTATCCACCGACTTTCGGCAACTTTTAGCTTTTGTACGAGGTTTATTGTTAGTGACCAAGTCTCAGTATGTCATCAATGGCAACATGCACTGATTGTAGACTTTTATCTTGAGGTTCAGCTGCAACGGGAAGATAGGTTAGTAACTACAACACAATTACTTATATTCAATTCATACAAAATAACATTTAATTTCAAACAAAGTTTTACTACATTCAGTTAAAAAAAACTTAGTAAGCATCGCCCAATTAGAATACATTTGTTAATTTATTATATATCTCCGTATGTCCTCCAAATTAATTCAAACATTTAATTCAAAAGTAGTAGTTTTTAGTCACCATATAGTGGCAGCCCTGGCTACCACGTCACGCAAGCAGTTGTCATGTCACATCTCGTTATTTTTGTGGCTGGAGGGTGTGTGCGTTCTTTATGAGTGTTGTGCTACTTATGTGGATTATTAGGCGATAAACTTCTTTTTAACCGGGTAAGCCAACTTCTATGCGAAATTTCCATATCCATCTCAGGCTTATCGGCCAGTGAAAACTTGCACTCACAACCCTAGGTACCTACGGATCAGTTTTCCAAGTGCAGGCGAACGGCCGGTATTTTATTATCACCGCTCGTAAGTAGCTATCTTATTTAAAATTTTATAGAACGGTTCACTGTGCACACTTAGATTGTTGTTCCGCAAGCTACATAATCGTCGTTTACTCACAATGTCGCGAGAACTCAACTTGTTAGCGGACTGTCGTCGCGGTGGAATTTCCATGGCAAATCTAACATGTACTTTTGTATCGTTGCAGATTGAGATCCCAAGCCGCCAACATGCCGAAATCGGTAAGTATCTCTTCTACAACTGTAATACCCTAAACTTAAGTTGTTAGATTTCTACTTCTTGATATTTTGTGAGTTGTACAAGAAGTGCGTGATTATACTGATTTCTCCTTCGCGATGTCATCAAACGCCACAGCAGACAGTAAAAAAACCAACAAGTTTTTGTCTACTGAATACTTGCAATACAAACATGCTTGGGACTTATGTATTTAGGTACCTATGAGAGACTTGCATTCTGTATATGACTCAATAATTAAGTATTAGAAAGTGAAAACAGCTAAGTTTGTTCAGTGTCGTAACTCAGAGAACATCGGGTTATCACCTCAAAATGAAGATAAGATGATAACAATGTTGTACACATCATTAGACCAAAATTTAAACTTTTACAAAATATCTCGATGAAACTTGCATGATTTCTTTTCTGTGAAGAAATTTCTTACAAACTTTACACCCTGCTGCAACCCCTTAGGGGGTTATTTCTTAGTGCACCCCAACGCTACAACAGAATTATTCCCTCGAAATTTCACACTCCTAGGACTTCTGGCTTATCTGGGCACTTTTAGACATCGAAATGGTATGGGGGCTTGTCATGAGAAGGGATGAAATTCATGTAACAAGGAGACTGTTAGGTATGAATGTGGATATTAATTACTCTTATAGATGCGATAAGATGACATGAGTAAGAAAGAAGCAAGTGTGAACCAATCCACAGCACAAATTAAAGCTGCAGTGCAAGTGCTTAGTGTACTAAAAAATTCTACCCTTAAAAGGGGTGTTGCATTACTTTATTATTTCATACAGTTACCAAAATAGTTACAAATTTATTCTGAATCACTTTCCTGTACAAAGTGAACAGGCAATCTTTATGATATAATCAATTACATCATCAGCTATGACTGTGCCAAATAAGTGTCATAGTGTAAACTGAAACAGGTACAACTTTGATAAATGTGGTGTTAATGAGTTCAAAATATACCTAAAATATTTTTCTCCAATATCTACTTGACTGACAAACTTATCAAACCAGTTTTATGGATATTAAAGTTATGCTTATTAAATAAAAATACATTTCTGCAGAAGCACAAGTTCGTAAAGTAAACATTCAATGAAATGACAATTGGGGCAGATAAGAATCCGAAACAAGCTCTCAGAATTAGCGAGTTGATGTGGCAGTGTGCAAGCCTTATATCATACAGAACTGACAGCCGTTGGAGAGTAAAGGTTCTCGAATGGCGACTACGAACCGGACGACTCAGTGCTGGAAGGCCACCATCTGATGGAGAAGGCTCAAGACGGTGGCACTCTTTGGGGAAGCCTATGTTTAGCAAAAGACTTCATCAGGCTGATGATGATGAAGATAATTATAGGAACTTTCGTATTTTATAAAACTTTTGCTAGTTTTTGGTGCCGAGCTAATCGTCACCATTAACAACAAAAATAGCTAAAACAGGAAATTCTGAAACTAATTGTAGTAGTAAATTTTATTATTGTGTGCTAAGTAGGTAGAAGAGTGGGTGCACCCCAGAAAGTACAGAAACTCTGTTTGAGTATTATTTTGCTCAAAAAAGTAACAGGTATCCCCAATAATGAATAAAAGGATCAATCTAAGTCTTGTTATAAGGATACTTTTCGTGTGAATTGTATGAAAGCCTATGTTTACACTTTGCAGATACTTAGCTACATCACCAATGCGCTCGATCTAAGCGGGAGTGATAACGCCTCGGTTAGTCACTGTTTGATGTGTGACCCGATTTTAGTAGCCTTGTAATCATACGCGAATATACTTGAGTCACCTGTAGCTTTGAACCTACCCATATCCAAAGTTTTCTAAGTTTATACGAATGTTTTTTCTAGCTAGAATCCCATTCATGCAAATTGCTCTGAGATTTGTGATTGATCTCTGAACATATTAAAAACCCATCCTTGCTCATCTGCCCCTATTTGTTTTAATGTAGCATGTTGATGAGTCTTAAACCCTTTTCTATGAATGCTGACAGATGTTCTCCTATACACACACTAAACACATGTAATACCCAAACCACTTATCTGCTATAGAACGTAAGGAAACTGCAGTGTAGTGGGAACCAAACCGCCCCGCCTCTTAGCCGCATTTACGTAGAAAGCAAATAGATTGCTACCGATGCCGGATCGAATCGGTCATGTACACAGAATGTATTCAGTGCATCAAGTTCTTGTTTGTCTGATACCGACGCTCACCACCTGCACTGTATGTCACAGTGGTGAATTGAATCCCAGCTAGATATGGATAGTCGACATAAACCTGCTTTACACGTGACCGCGCCCATACGTGTAATCAAACCCTAGCACACCCATGCCTCAATGACATATTGTGGCGTGCATACCACTTACTCCAGTGGCGGAGAAAAACAAAACGGCATAATAAGTGTTGTTACGGAACGAATATTGTAGACGACAGTAATCACAAAGATTGCCCAACCTATGAAGACTCAGCTTTACACGCCAACAAAATGTAATAGACTAGCAAAAAAAGCCGAACAAGGGTTTTGCCATTGTGCAGTGCTAATGGCTACTCAATGGCTTAAATGCATAATACCTTCTCATTATTGCAGTTAAAGATACCAACGATGACTATAAATCAACGAGTAATAGAATTACAAAACGCACACAGAGCGCGCCCAAGTGTGCCGTAGGAAGGAAGTGGGAAAGTGTGTCGCGACTCGCGCTTATCTGGTTAGTGGCCACTGCACTCGCATTCTATGCGTCGTGTTTACATACCTGCCCGTAGTACAGGTTCTAATTTGCTTGTACACCGGGCACTGGCCGTGGTGGCCCGGCTGTAGGATAGGCCCCTCCATATCTACCCTTGGATATTGTAAGAGACGACTAAGGGAAAAAAGGTAAAGGATGGGCAGCAGCGTATTTTAAAAATCATAGCTCTAACTGCGCTCGCCAACCCGCGTGCCCAGCGTGGTGAGTATGGCCACATGATAGTCAGTCGTTCTGGTAATCTGTAGGGGAGGCCGATGTTCAGCAGTGGACTTCCAACGACGGAATGATGATGATGTACACCGGTCACTGGTCCAAATTTAAGCTACACTGTTGTTGTCTTTATCAAAAACTGACGACTCGGCAGGTTGGACTAAATAAGTACTACTCTCTTAATTTGGCTACATCGTTCTTGCAAGAAAAAGCATTGCTGAGACAAGGGTTCATGTTGGAGGAACATGAACAACCAATGATATTCTCAAATTAATTCTAAAAGATAAAGAACAACGTACTCGTTTCACAGTTTACCTGGTTCTAAATTGCAAATAGTACAGGTTCTCTACTATGCTTGGTCGAATAGTTTTGTTAACAAAATTATTAACATCATCAGTCTGTAGAATTCTTCTGCTGCACTAGGCCTCCCCCAAAGAGTTCTAAAACGAACGGTCTTGAGCCTTTTCCATTCACCGACTTCCCGCAACTTTAAAAATGTATGGCCTGCTGACTGCCACTTAAACTTGCTAATTCTGAGAGCTATTAATCTAATTGGCCGTGGTGGCCCCGGCTGAAGAATAGGCCCCTCCATATTACCTATCCGCGGATGTCGTAAGACTAAGGGAAAAAAGCTAGAGGATGGGCAGCAGCGTCCCTCATTTTAACAACGATAGCTCTAACTGCGCTCACCAACCCGCATGCCCAGCGTGGTGAGTATGGGCAAATCCCCCCACATGATAAGGAATTTGCTCTGTCTGTTTGGGAGGCCATGTTCAGCAGTGGACGTTGTACGGCTGAAATGATGATGATGATGATTAATATTATGGGTTTTAGTTAATCTAATCAAAGCGCTTGGACGAAAAAGACAATTACTACGAGTACCATGGTATTATTTACAGTATTACATATTTGTTATCATTATCACTGGTCAGATTGGTGCACGTATAGTTTCGCTCTCATCGCCTTTAAGACCGAGCCTTGTCAATAACCGCCAACATACACTTGTCAGTGACGTGTGAAGGTTCTACCTGAGTGAGACCTTGCTGGCGCCCGTACCATTCTTGGATTTCTAGGAATTGTTCTATTCTATTTGTGGAAATATTTCCGCTGAAGGCCTTTTGACAAAAACATTCCTTTGCACTTCGAGATATTAATTAATAACTGAATGAATATGATAAACGAAACGACTGAGGCAATAATGTGTTTAAGTTTTTTGTTGAGCCGCAGACCAGAATTTTAGGCGAGAGTAATAGTTTAATCTTATAGTGTTCAACAGTTCTATAGGCACAAGTGTAATATTATGTAGGTATAAAGAATGCAATTGCAACGAAAGTCGCCTCTCATTGAAATCAAGACAATCACTCTAATGCTACAGACCAAAAAGAGCTTATTGCCTTGACGACGTGTGAATGACGACCGACGAAGCGACTCTCTCCATTATCCACGAATGGCACACATTACTTACAACGTACGAACTAAATGCATGCAGAACGTGTGCTCGCTACGACCACTACGATAGACTACCGACGTCATTTCAGTGTCAAGCGGAGTCATCATTCGAATTAGATACTGCACAAAAAACTAGTCAAGTACGAGTTCACCAAAAAAACTGAGGATTCCAGTTCACGGAAACATTTAAAGGGAAAATTAAATACCCGAAAATCGAACCTTCTAATAAAAGGCTAAGGTCAAGTAAATTCCGTCGCTAGGGCATTACACAAGTTTAACTTAAAAAAATGCATTTAAATATTTCAATATTAAATGCAAAATACTGTGATTAAGATAACAGCACCCGTATAAACTAGCAGGTGTACGTACGGATAACTATACACAATCATAATGTGATGTGTTACGTCGATGATAATGCTAAGATAGAACCCTACGATAGACCTATTCAACATAACATACCCTACTCAACTATAGAAGGGCTAGCTAGATAGAGGCCCAGAGAGAAATTATTCAAAGAGAAATGAGAAGTGTAACCAAACAAAGGTATTCAATGAATAATGATATGGAAACAAATTAAAAAATTGAATTTATATAAAAAAAAACCGTAATATGAAAGCTCCGCTCACCATCACAGCAAATGGAACCCCAAAGGCAGCGAACCGTGGGCGGCTCGAGCGTGTGAGGTAAGCGCGGCGCGCCGGGGCGCCGGTGTTGCGGCCTTGAGTTCGGGGCGCAGACGCATCCCCGGCCGGGCGCTCGACGACGCCAGTCCTCACTGAACCGCCGCGTCCACCTGACGCGGCTCAAGTGTCGCCTCGCCTTAACCCTTACCCTATACCCTACAACAAAGACAAGGTTCCCCTAACAGTGTGTGTGTGACTTTTCTAGTGCGTGTGACCCAAAATCTAGCATCATGGTCGCGGGAGGCAAGCAGGTACGTTACATAATCCACGGTCAAAGGACATCTCGTGACTTGAAACGTCACTCTGATGCCAATCGCTGAAGAGGCCTTGAGCCGTTCTATGCTTCTGGGTGAATCCTATGGGTTGGACTTTGATCCTATTAGGAAGGTAGATGGTTGATATTTATTTGTTGAATCCGGTCCCTAATCCTATTCTTTTTAAATTGTCATTGGATGTGTTTCCACTTTCAAAGTTGCATAAACTTGTTCCAAGTTGCAAAATTCTTGTTTCTAAGGGACTTAAAATTATCCGTTTATTCCACCCTGTATCTCTATCACTGAATACGTTGTATTGTGCAAATCTCACTTGGCAATACTTGGCGTGGCAACAGGTGTTTGTAAGGTACATATTAGTTGTATAGATTTCAGCTCTGTTGACTCAAATCATAAGTTACGGTGATGTCATCGGAACGTAAACCCAGAAAATACAAAATGGAGTCGCCGCTTCTAGCTTTATTATTTATTTTGCATCGCGCAAACGGTCGTAACCGTCTTTTTGCGCCTTGTCCCTTTCAAACTCGTTCGATGGAAGGAGACGGAGAATTTATCCTGTCTTACGAAAGGCCCTTGGCCCTCTCTTTTGCTAGAATTTCGAAAACACCAACGGTCTTTTCCTTATTGTTCCTGGGGCTCTTAATTATCCAGTTTAGCCTCTTAACTATTCCAATACATGGAATATTGACAAAAGCCATGATTGTGCATTTAGTATGAATATTTATGATTTATTTTATCATTATAGTTGTGAGTTTTAATGAGCCTTATCTAATCAATTTCTCACACATACTCTAACTCGACTTTATATAGATGCTTGATTTTGTAATTCAATGAAATTCTTAACAGTAATATTTACAAAAATATGTCCAACAAAACGTCGTTAATATAAAGATTGGTAATAAAATCATTAAAAATTGTATATATTAATTTAGCAATTAGATAAAACTATTTCCCATTATTCTGCTTAACTACACTGCTTACGTAAATGCATGGTAGAATCCACAAGGTTTTTTCCTCATCCGTCTAAAAGCTGGTTTAACGTGACAAAAACCTATACTTACGTGTAGTAGGTACCTATTTTTTTCAACTTTGCCCTCGAACAACCTACCTAGCTATATTTTGTATCTCTTTTCATTTTGTTACTTATTATTATAATATTATTTAATCATTTGTACGGTCCCTCTTGCATTAATTTTTACCTTAATCATTCATAAAAATAATTATAATAAGAACACCCAAGGGTCACATACATAGTCCTGACCCCACACAAGGATTCTCTGTGACGTGGGTATCAGAAACTACGAGTAGGTACCATAGTACCATATCACCCAGACCCGTAACAAATATTTGCAGATCATGCACACATTTGTTCCGCAGTGGGAATCGAACCCCTTGCGTCTAAGAAGGGCACTCGTCCGCTGCGCCACCGAGGTCGTATATCAAACAATTTCATCTAACTTCTGACTGCATTTCAAGTAATCCAAGTTGTCAATTGCGAAAGATATGCAACCAAACTCATAATCATCATCATTTAAGCCTTACGACGTCCACTGCTGAACATGGCCTCCCCCACAAACAGAGCGAATTCCTTATCATGTGGGGGGATTTGCCCATACTCACCTGGGCATGCGGGTTGGCGAGCGCAGTTAAAGCTATCGTTGTTAAAATGATTGAAGCTGCTGCCCATCCCCTAGCTATTTTCCCTTAGTCGCCTCTTACGACATCCGCGGATAGGTAGATATGGAGGGGCCTATTCTTCAGCCGGGGCCACCACGGCCAATCAAACTCATAAAGCCCCCTCGATATAGCTGAAATATCCCGATGAGTCACTAAAGCTTCGTGAAAAATAGTAGAATCCTCAGAGCCGATCCTGACTCGGAATTGAAATTAGGAAGAATCTTTCACTTATTTAACGCCATGGACCAATTCCACTTGTGGCTATCCCTCATCTAATAAAATCTAATTAAATGTAAATTGTGCATATATAGTACATAGTTGGACTTACGCCAGCACAATAAAGGCCCTATTATGATCTCAAAATGGTAATTTCTATGCACGTGGTAGCATTCAAATGGGCATTGTCACGTATTCTGTCACTTTACTGCTGTACTTGAATTTAATTTGACGGTCGATATGCTCCATGGCTATTTGGCACCGTTTCACTTCGTTTCACTAGCACACTGTTGCGATTTCTACACAACATGTTGAATTTCATTCTCTATCACCTTTACAGGCTCTCGAGATATATTAGCTTTCGTTTGTACTGTGAGAGTGAGATTCGTATCTTCACGTAAATTGGCGTTTTGTCGATCACTATCTCTTTCATCAAGCAATTTATGCGTTGATGAAATCTTTATGGAATTCACAGTCGTACGTATCGCATTTGATAAAAGCCAATCATTATCTACGTAGATTGTGAAACTTATAACTTGAACATGTATATTCTGTACACCTTATCCATCATAGAAATTTATTGAAATAATCAATAGGTGTTTGCATACAATATCCACTCTTTGCAATAATCAATCTAACTCAAAAGACGTCTAGAACAGTTTTAACTGCAGACAACACAATTTTCCTCAAAAATTGTGTCCACGTGTCACCGTCACCTGTTTGAATGCACCTGTCGGAGTACCTTTATCTCGCAGCCTGCCATCTATTGCATCCCTTCAACATGCTCACACATGCGTATCCTTCGCCTTTTAAAGCCTTACTCTATTGCGTTTAGAGTTTAAAGTTGCTACTTCTGCTCTATTATGACTGTCCAGGTGTAGGAAATTCGAACTGAATTTGTGGCTGTAATTCAATATTCTTTACTAATAGAAAAGCATCTGCTTGCTGTCTGCTAAACTTGTGAAGGTATAGCCTTTTCAAGCTACGTCGAAACGAACCCCATAATGTATTTGTTTACACTAATATTATTAAAATAATTGCCTAGCTACAACAAAACAGCAATATTGAACATTAAGGTGGATTTGTAGTTGAACGTATACAAAAATTTAACCGCTATTTGCCGTAATTGTGACTGAAATGTTAGAGTTCAAAGGTAATAATAGTATCATTAAGTGATACAAGAAATTCAATGTTCTTCGTCTAATTACTGTTGTTACCTTGGCCACCGTGTGGACTTCCTACTCGTCTCAGCGAGGACATACTTGTATATTATTATTATATCTCTCATTCTCAGGTAGGTACTTAAAACGCAAATTCCTCGAAACAATAGATGCGGGCACTCGACTATTGTTTTCCTTACAGCAGAAAAAATTACGATGAGTCTATAAATACATAGTTGTCGACGCATATGGGTTCCAAACGTCATAATATTATTTTGCTGTTATATGAGGCTGTATGAAGTAGTGTTCTTCCCTTCCACGATGACCTGTCTGGTAACTTTTAAGTCATTGATATAAGATTCAAATTGCAATGGTTCATGATGGAATAACTATAATTCATTGTAAAATATAGCGCCTGGTAAGCCAAGACCCTGATGTCATCGCCGGATCTAACATTTGCGTTGTGATTACGCGTTGCACTTCGCAAACACGATGTCCTGGCCGACTGTTTGACTTCAGTCTTCATGCGTTGTTGTGAACAGATTTATACCTAGCTCATTACCACAGTAACACATTTCACTGGCTTTATTGAATGTTGTTGTGACATCTGCAATTTCCATGCATTTTCCTACTGGTTTGTCCAACTGTCGTATTATTGTAATCTATTTATACTTATAATATTTCACAACTTAGAGAGCAATAGTTTCACAGAATTTGTGAAACTATTAATCTCTGTTCTTCTAAAACTTATTTAATCTAATTCTTATTCATTTTGGATGTCCTGCCTGATTAACCTACAAATGTTCTCTATTTTCCGTAAAATCCAGTTTTGGTTAATAAAGTAAAATTTACTATAGAAAATTATATTTTCTTATAACGTTATGGGTCCGCTAAAGTCGATTTTATCGCCTCTGCAAAGTACATGTCCCGTCGGGCAATTGCGCCAGCTTGCACAAACATCCGCCGCTTACCCGATAACGCGACTTACGGCCTTATCTCGCTGGTGTCACTACTGTGCGTTGCCGTTCATAAAAGTAATGAGAGACTTTCTGACCAAACTGATGACCGCTTTTGGAAAATTAAATTTCTATACTTCTTTCTGTAGATAGAAATATAAACTTCTCTTGTTAAAAGTTGCTGTGCTAACATAACTAACATACTGTAACTAATACAGTATGTTTTGCACAATCACAAAGATCGTCGTCCGATTTATTCAATACTGAAACTCCTCAGTCTGTGTTTCTTTATCATTCCATCATTGAAGTACACAACACAGCCAGCTGTGGAATGCGCTTTCGTTTGTCTTCAATGCCGTTCTTCTCTTGTTGTACCAGCACCGCTACGCAGGAACACCGATCGCCATTCACCACCGCGTGGAACCAAATCAACACTTTACGAATCTTATCACTTCGATATCAGCACAATCTTGACCGCATTTTCATCATTACCAAACATATTGTTAAATATTTTGTATCTCGCCAAAAAGTATACAATACAACATGAATTCCTTCGGAACTAATATAAGATAGCTTTGACTGAATTATCAGATTTATACTGGCATAATATCCCTTGACAAAATCGTTACGTCGCACACAACACCATAGACCTATTCATCATCTTCATCAGCCTGTAGAAGTCCACTGCTGGACATAGGCCTCCCCAAAAGAGTTCCATGACGAACGGTCTTGAGCCTTCTCCATCCACCGATTTCCCGCAACCTTCACAATGTCGTCGGTCCATCGGGTGGGGGGCCTTCCAACACTGCGTCGCCCGGTTCGTGGTCGCCATTCGAGAACCTTTACTCCTCAACGGTTGGCGGTTCTGCGAGCTATATGGCCTGCCCACTGCCACTTCAACTTGCTAATTCTGAGAGCTATGTCGGTGACCTTAGTTCTTCTACGGCTAACCTATTAGTTTCTAAGACGTTTCAAAGTGATCCTAGTGATTTTATTGAAATAAATGCCTTTTGACTTTGACTTTGACATAGTATTTTACCATGCGGGCCCGGGCTGATTGATACGACACCATGAAGATTCGAGGTTTGCCGACGACCTCGAAATATCTATGAGTAAAAACGAAACTATTATCTGTATTGTTGAAAACCATGCCAAAGATAAAACCGCGAGCCGATGTCGTCCATTGTGTGACGTGACGTTACACTCATAATCGTCCTCAATAATGATGGATGCAAATCGCTTTGAGTACTTGAACGATACGAAGTCGTGGGTAACCAAAACAACACTGTTATTTAATACAGATAATGTTGTTGCTATCGACATGCGTATTCGGATAAACAAACCTCTCCAACTCCCTCCATTTCTACCCGTGGAGTCGTATCTCTAAGGGAAGAAAAGCTTGGAAATGGGCAGCAGCGTTTCCTATTAAGAGGATACAAAAATCATAATAAATTGTCGAGTGGGCGGAGTGAAGAAAGTGACAGCGCTATGTACTGTAATTGAATGCGGAAAGACATAGCAAGCGTTAGAAGGCGCTCGAAAGTAATCGACGTAAGCGAAATATAAGAAAATATCGATTATCTCATAAAAGAAATATTTTTTTTTAAAAGTGTCTTGGATTTACGTACCCAATGCTATTGTCTAACAAAATATTAAAAAAATAGTTATTTTTGTTAGATAGTCTCAGAGTATTTTCGAAAAAACTGTTGCAGAGGACCCAACTTTAAAAAATAAATCTATCGAGAAAAGTTTTACCAATCGCGTTTCTGTCTTGGATTTACGTAAATAAAATGCTCAAGTTGTCTATGTCATAAAAATAAAAACTGTTTGTTTTGCGGTTATTGAGAAAAAACAATTCAAAAATCATAAAATAATTAAACCCTCACCTTAACAACCATAGCATTCATCTGCGCTCGCCATGCCCCGCGCAGTAAGTATAATAAATCCCCTCAAATGTTTGCTAAGCAGGCCGCACAAGAGCTTTTCGTTTGATGGTGATGATTCGGATAAAACAAAATCATAAATAACTATTTTTTTGAGATAATAAACACCGCTGTGCACATATTGTTGATGAAGATTTGATCTACAATAAACTCTTTGAATAAAATATCTTTGAGGACTAAATGACAACAAAGATGAGCAACAAAAGTCAGATACATATTACCTATTAGCAAATGGAAATAAACTTCGGCGATATATATTCAGTGACATAATCTCACCCGGAAGATCACATCCGCTTGGCGCCCGCCCAGCACCATTCAACTGAATAAAACAGCTAACGCTACCTAAACATTATTTACTCGGCTATTTATGTTACCATCTCTATTTCTGTCCCTACTCTGTGAATGAACAGGTTCTTTCTTGTTCTACTTACCATAGAAAACAATGGAATCTCTGATTTGAAACTGTTTATTACATACATTCCCTATAGATCCGAGAGACCTACAGAGACCTACAGATAACCTATGGTAATAAAACAGCATTTCTGTCAATACTTTATTCGCATATCTGAAGAGTTTCAACTGTCACATTTTTCACGCCTTGTTATTTACAAAGCAACAATGATTCGATTCGCATAATAAAGCCGCCCATACTTTACACAATTTTCTTCGCCATATTTGATTCGACACTTGAGGTCGGTTCGTTTGCGGTCGAACGCAAGGGCGGGCAGCCTGCAAATGAATTGAGTTACTAGGAGAATATAGGACAAAAAATATTACTTAGTTCCTGTATAAATTTTCTTACGTAACATCTCTCACAGTTTCTTTTTTTTTTTACAATTCTTTATGATTGCTTGATTAAAAACGTAAGGCATGCAGCCTTACGTTGGCTACGATGATATATTTACAAATATTTTATTTAAAACCACATAGGTTCAAAAGCAAATTCCTAATTTAAAAATGAGGAAATCCGCAGATGAACCATTGTCACCTCAACTAGCTCTCAGTATTAGCAAGTTGAAGTGGCAGTGGGCAGGCCATATAACTCGCAGAATCGACGGCCGTTGGACTGGGGGAATACAGATTCTCGAAAATTTATGATGATGATGATGACAATATATATAGTTTTTTCAGTAAGCCCGAACCTAAACAAGAACTGCATATTTATACTATCCATCAGCTAATCAGTACGTACTTATGCCCCTCTGGAGTATTTATTTTCACTAAATTAATAACAGTTAAGCTGGTAAGATTGGTTCTAAGCACGACATTGACATTATTTAATAGAATAACAAAGACTTGACCATCATTAATGGTCATCAACAATCTACTCCTTTGTGATAGTGTGCATACATACAAGATTCACAGGGACAAAAACTTTTCATAATTATCACTCTCTAATCTCCCTGTTATTTCGCAGATGAACGTCCGAGTGACGACGATGGACGCGGAGCTGGAGTTCGCGATCCAGCAGACGACCACCGGCAAGCAGCTGTTCGACCAGGTGGTCAAGACCATCGGCCTCCGCGAGGTCTGGTTCTTCGGCCTCCAGTACACCGACTCGAAGGGCGACCTCACCTGGATCAAGCTATACAAGAAGGTTAGTCATATTCCATTATTACCCTACCTTACTTGTATGCTATTGGTAATTTAGCAGTGTCTTCAGTAACTACATCGTTTGTAACGAAATATCGAAGATTTTTCTAAGCAGTTGAGATTTTATAAACAGAATCTAAAATTGCATCTTTTCTAAAATTAAATGGCTCATTTTGACGTAATCCCCGTTTCATTTAGATTTAAACTCATAAAGATTGAATTGACGCTAATGTTATCGGTCGTTTTAACGTGGAAATGGCACATCGAGTTGCAAGCGCAGCATGCACGGCCGCGGTCGTGCCAGCGAAATAAATGAGTATTTTTAGCGGAACCGATGCGCCCACAAGTTCAAGTTTGTTTTGGTTCTCGCTCGGCCCATTCGCTAGACACTAATGTCACTCAATGAGACTTTCTCACGACTAACGCTCAAATTTCTAGTTTCTTGTAATTTTGCTTACGTGTTATCTCGCTCGACTCAAATGTTATTGTATATTCAATTCAAATTTAAATAGAGGATATTTCAATCAAATCACTAGGAGCACTTTGAAGTAGGTATATGAAATACTATAAATAATAACTTTGTGTGAATTGTTTATATTATTTCTTGAACGGCATCTATTTCCTTGACAAGCGCAATCACGTCCCATGCAGAGAGCGCGTAGTTCCGTCACCATTGAAAATAAACAATTCTGTGAAATTGTTTCCACGCTTGCTATCCTTTACAGTTGACATTGACCTAGTAAATCAATGTCAACCGCGTTGCACTGAATAATTATAACTACCGAAATCAGTTATCAGTGAGGACACCAGCTTTGACATACTAGTTGACGAAACATGAATATTCAGAGAGGTCGTTGATGACTTTCTTTTGAGACGTGATGGTGGCCGCGTGAGGGGCGTTCAAATGTTGTGCAAACCCTCGTCGAATGATCAGCATACTCAGAGTTGATACAAAAACTTATTTCCTTTTCGTAATGTTAAAAAGAGTTACTTTAACCGGATCGATTAATAGATTCTCACTAGTTCAGGTACCGCTGCACTTGAATTTATTGTTTTTCATGAGTACGTATTTGTATAATATTCCTGGAATTTCGTGTTGAATTGGTCAGCTTACACCGGATTCAGGAGTGCCTTTTATCACAGATAAACGATTAGATAGTTAACAATAATTTTGTAACTATTGACTCAAAAACTAATGAATATTGACGAAAACATAATAATTATATTTGAGGTAGATAATGAAACAATTAAAAATACTACTCGTAGATAAAGTTTGATTATTAGCGTAATCAGCTTAAAATATGACATGGCTGCAAAAAGACTGTATAAGTCTAAACAGAATGTATTACTACTCTTGTCAGCAAACATAATATAACTCTTTAATTTATCTGCACTAGATTGAACAATTGAACAACAACAAGTAATTTTAATAAATACTGGGTTTTCATGACTGCATCAAATAACTTACTAGAAATCTAAGCTCACAAATCATACACTTCACTAGCGTAATCAGCATCGAATTTTATGGTTTTTCAGTTTCAAATGAATAGTAAAATCGTTAACATAGAAACATAACAAAGTAGCAATGCATGATTTCTCACGTATATTCGTACGTTTATCTGTTATTAAGTATTTCAATACGTGCTCTCAGTTTATTAGCTTGTTCACATACAACAATCCTGCCTGACTCATCTCATCGGCTATGGACCAATAAATGTAGGTGTTGGTAATACATGCTAGACATCTGTTGCAATTATAGGCGCTAAGGTCGAAATTAACATCTTGTTTAATATCATTGCGGCTGTGAAAGTTTACATGTATTTTGGGAAATGTATGATGCTCAGATACTATTCATGCCAAAATAAATCTTAACAAGATATTTCCACAGCTAAGAAGTGTGTCCAGCCGGGCATTACATCCTATTCTTATATTATCAATGCGAACGTTTGTGAGAATGTTTGTTGTTAAATCACGCTTTAAAAGCTTCTTTACCTAGGTTTACATATTCTAGAATAGCATATAGGCTACTTTTTATCTAGGTACCACGATAATAACACATGAACAAACAATATAAGTAAAATCTGTAAAGAAGACAAATCGATAGTCGATTAATAAAAGTATCACGATTCGCAGACATCCTTGCGTCAATTGTGACTTTCGCCATAAACACAGTTCCAAGTACCTACTCATTAATATGTAACTGACACTAGCATTGAGTGTGCTGTTTTGATACAGTTTCGTATGTAAACTTTACGCCAACGTAAGAATTTCAAACATCTGCTCCGTTCACTCTTTGATCTTACTCATTTTGACTACTCCCTTTGTTTATGAAGTTGCAATTTTTGCCCTAAATCAACTTAAACAGTCTTGAACGATAGTTTGCTACAAGACCTTGGAATAAAGCTTTACAAATAAACTTATCATCGACTAACTTTTCATCGATGCTTACAACTGTCAGTTATAAATATTCAGTATCTTTATACATTTTACTGCTCTGGCAAGAATGCCACTAAACTATTTACCCTTGACTAACGTAAAGTTGCACTTTTATTTTTATGATCCATTCTTCCACTAATCAACGCTATAACACGTACAGCAGAGAAATTAGCTCGTTTACACAAACTTGTCGAAGCGAATGGTGTGTATGATCGGCTAGTAACCGGGTATTTATCAACACTGGCCGCTATTTAGCGGTTGCCAGGAACAGTTTATTAAACACTCTAGGCTCATTGAATGTGTTTACATTGGGCACGTGGTTAATTCGATCCTGTTTCGGCACTCCCTGAACGATATTTCATTGAAGCTTCTTATCGTCGACTTCTATCTTGCTGTCGTGTCGGGTCGAATGACTTGAACCTAGGTAATTTTACCACCTCGTTTAATATATTGCTGATTCGTCCTTAGCTACCAGGGGTCGAGATCATTATCTTGCATTGCACCTGTTATTCTTGACTTGGACCTTGATCCCTAGTAATTAACATCATTGGCAGGCAAGTGGGCTATAACACATTTAATATCATTTCGAACGACTGTGATGGATGACACCGTTCTATCTATTGGTACCTATAGTTACAAAGATATCATATTTAATTGTTCTTTTAACGAAGGTTGTTTAATAAGTTTCTGTAAGATAAATAAATTAGACAAATATCACTTCAAACTTTTTTTCTATCGTTGTGAAAAGGACGAAATTACAGACAGGGAAAATAAAACGGGAGTTTATTGTTTATCTTGAAAACAATAAATGTCAGGAACTTCGTTTTAATATTCCTGGAGTATATAAACAATACTCTATGTTTGATATTTTTATTTGGAAGTTATCCCCGAATCTCCCATAAATCGCCGCAGATCAAGTTGAGGCGATTATTGTGATTATTGTTCAATTGATTTACTTACACCATTTTGAGCAAACATTTAATTATATCTCAATGAATCTCAAAGTATTTCCGTTAGTTTAGGTACACTTAAAACCGAATAACCATTTTGAGCAAGTTCCAACAACAAATTCCCATCTAGCGTCGTCGCTATCAACATACAACAGCACCAGATTGTAGCGGAGTGACTCACTGAAGGTTGGAAGCTCCGAGATCCCATCTGCTCTGCTTATCGCTCCCCGGCCGTTAACGGTCATATTTTAATTGTTAATGTCGTCACTGTCTATTTATACTCTAGTTGTCTTATTATTTCAAGTGGTTGGATATCGTATCGTCTGTTAACGAGTTTTAAATTTTTGTAAAAGAGTTATGGCATTTTGATTGTTGGAACTTTATGTTCTGTCCATGGATTTATTTTCAATGAATAATATTTTTACAAAATAATTACTTGAGGATGATAATTGTTTATGTTATATCCAGAAACGATTATCTTCCCACGTGTTGTCTTTCACGTCAATTATATTTTAAACGAAACACAACCTGTGCAAGAGTCCAGGCCCCTAATTCAACGAATTCAATGACTTGAAAATGATAATCGCATGATAATGATCGCACCATTATCTTTCAGTTACAATTGTCGCCACCTTCGTTTCATTGATTTCATTGGTTCATTAGTTCCACAATGACTGCCATTGATATACGACTGTAATAGCAGAATACCAATAGTGTCAAAAGTGGCCATTTTGCTATTGAACCATTGTCATTTTTAAGCCATTGAATTAGTAGAATTGGGCCCCAGAAAACGTGTTTTAAACAAGTTATACAAATTTTTGTTTCCAATTATGTTTTATGGTTGTGTTATAGTTTGGTAGGTTTAGCATCTTTAACCTTCGCCGGTTTTATCAAGATTTGCTTATCGGATCATTTTAAAAACAGTATCCTCATGGTCCTTATATTTGCCTTCGCTGAACTGAAGCTGTGGGCGTCATAACGTGCGTCAATAACTACATTTATTGGAAAACTATTCATGCAGCTTTTAATCTAGACCACGGGACGGACTCATTACATTCATGTCATGTATGACAGCGTTGCTATTTAAAGGTTTTCGATGTAACATACGTATGATACACGACTGTGATATGTGTATGGCTATGGTGTGTCACTTACGTAAACCATGCCTTGCCTGTGTTGTGTGTGACCTCGCGCGCGTGATAATTGTTCGCTACTTTGCTTTCCTGTCATGCCAACGAAAGCTTACAGTTGATCCTCTCCTTAATTTTCATATGTCATCTTCCAGACTGTCTAATCTCCTTTTGAATTACATTTAGCAAGAACCAATTGATTCGTACAATATTCTTACTATATTATAAATCGGAATTTTGGATGGATGAATGTTTGTTACTTAATCACGCAAGAACGGCTGACCCGATTTCGATGAAACTTGGAATATATACCTACAGTTCTTTACCTAGAATATAAACTTTTTATTCGTTCTCTGTGCGATAACCTCGTGTTGGATTTTATCCTTCAGAGAAACTCCAAGCATATGCCACTTCTAAGCTCGCTGAGCGACTTTTTATTTGAAGTTTTGAAATTTTACATATTAAATACTTTCATCAGAATCTGAATCGGTTCTAGGCGTGCTAATAGGGCTAAATCATTTATGGATGAGTAGTTTTATTGCTTCACCTCATTATAGGATGCAGTCACTTCAGCTCAAATGCGCATACTGTTATAGAAGAAGGTCTTTACCTTCTTCTTTTGCCTTGTGATGTGTGCAAAATTTTTCCTGGCTTGTGGTTACACCGCCATTTATGCGATTAATTATGATTCATGGTTACACATGAGTTCAGCCTTAAACTTGAAGATTACCTATTATTAACTGGCCAACTTCCTGCTGCTGTAAGGTGGACAATTTATTGTTCACGTGTATTAACTTCCCTGCCTCGTTTGTACCTATTATTTTTATCCGCGCCATGATTTAAATTTCTGGGAATAAGTATTACCCAAGGCATGCCACTGAGTGCTCCAGTTGCTTATTTAACTTAACTTTCATAATATTGTAATGTTTTTACAAAATGTTTAAAGTATAATTGTATATTTTTTGGAGACACTTTTCTATGTAAATATTTTATAATCGTGTTTTTATATTGAGTTCAGAATGTCATTATTAATATCGTTATCTTATTCTCAGTTATTGACCCCAAAGTAATCTGTGTGTAGGTGTCTTTATAATATTGATTCATCAGGTGACTAACCGTCTAAATGACGTCTTTGATAAACTTACTGTGAATGGCTGGTTTTAATTAGTTTGAATTCTGCTAGTTTTAGTCACAGCGCAATCTTTACCTGGAAACTAATAAAACAACCTTCGTTATAAGTACAACAGCTGTATAATTGTAATACTCGAAGATACATCCAAACATTATTCATATCTGAAGGTATGAAATTAGTCTTCACTCGTGAAAACTGATGTAAACTTTATTGACTTATAAGTCTGATTGAATCTCTACGTAGTCAATGTTATATTAGCTTTGATTTCTATCAATTTAGGTATTTACTGATATTTTCGGGTTCGATTCTCGCACTTGGCAAACATTTGTGACTAACACAGATGTTAGTTTGGGATCAGTTGACCGTGTGTGATATGTCCGGAATATTTATTATTATTATTTATTATTATTCAAGTAGTTTTGAATATCTGACTCAAGAGGCTTCGTGAGTTATGTCATCCACGGTTCTCATGTTTGCCGTAGTCATTCATATCTCGGATTCCGGTTCTAGTCGTAGGTAAAATGCCACGGTCGAACGCTTTTGGCTGCTCAATACTTTCGTGTTTAGCAATCGCAGCGACTGTATTGAAATAACTTCGGTTTTGCTGTCTTTGATTGGTTTAGGCAGTCGCATTCCTTCTACCCAGAAAGGACAAGGAATGTAACCGTGTGTACCTTAGTTTAGAGGTGGTTTCTATGTAAACTTTTGCAACAATCCAGGCTCCAACATATTTTAGTTAGACAGATTACTTCTGATCATGCTACGCGTTAAAATAAAGATCTTTATTCGTAAGGGTTCTAATTAAGTCCCACACAACTAGAGAAGTTATCTCTCGTTAAAACTTAACTCTGAGTATGCTGTAAAAGTATTCTTTCTCTATTCTATGTTTTGTTAAGATGCGTGTGATAAGCATTAGCGTTTTTACAACATTAGCAACCTTGTGATCTCATTCTGATATTGTTATAAAAGGAAAAATCTTATATCTGAGTCATTTTCGTCACGTTTTATTTTATCCTTCTTTTGTTACCCGTAGCTATTGGTATAGCTTACGTTATACACATCTGAATCACTTAAGTTTTTGAGCTCATCTGCGATGTTGTTTATTTGACTAAGGTTAAGTTCCAATCATCCATTCCCACATGTGGGTGAGATCACGTTGCAAAAAACGTCCCCACCGACAAACTGTAATAAAAGAGTTCAATAACTCTGATTAAAATTCAGAATAATTCATGCAAAGAATAACCTTAGGTACGTGTTATCCTAGTAAGACTGTCTCAGAAGGTGGGATTTTGTCTGACTTTTTTTATTATTTACAATTTAACCTTCAGCAGCATCGAGTTTTTTTACGTTTTAGGATTCGTTATATTATATTTCGCACAAAGTTAACCTTTTAATACGATTATTTCATTCAGACATAGTTTCACATAGTCTGAAAGCATACTTTCCACTGATGATGGAACAAGAACACACTTTATTGTTTTTCACGGAAAAAATCGCGCGGCAAAAAACGGAATAAAATTTTAAAAAAGCATGACAAAATTGCGTTACAATTTTAAGTATGCTGTGAACACAAAAGCGCCCCTTACGAGGAACTTCTTTCGTTAAAAGGACTACTACACCTTTGCTACTATTGCTTAGATGATTATACACGTAGCATCATTAAAATAAACTGTGCATTGTCTGTGTTGCCATGCCATGTGTTATCTGTGGAACGGCATACGTGTCTAATGTGTTTCTACTTCATCTCTTGTTTTTATTTTAATTTACATGCAAATGCTTGCTAGGTACTACTGTTGATTGCATCGTGCTTATAGTTATAACACCGATTATTAAGACAATCAATGCAAAAAAGATTGTGAATTATTTATATACTTCAGTTCATTTTAATAGGTAACTTACCTGAAGGTAAGGTCACCATGCATTTACATTGAAGAAATTCGCGACATCGTGTTTGGGACTAACTTATTCATTATGCTGATAGCAAAGCTGTGAATTATCTCACGCAGCTGCGTACTGCGACTGTTTTATTAGCGGCTTCTAGTCCAGCATGCTAATAGTAGCTCTACTTCAGCATGGATAGAAGCTGTTTCTCTAGATTGTTATTTCTCATCAAGCAAAATGTGTAAGAACGCACGTATGCTAAGATAAATTGTGGAGAAGATAATTACAAGAAATAAAATTATGAAATTGAATTCAAATGTCTCATCATAGCTATTGAAAACTCAAGGACACGGGCATTGTTTGAAGAGTACAGGTCGTGATGGCACAGGTGATGATGTCGTGGGAACGGGGTCATGCGGCCGTGAGGTCTCGCTTCGGTGACCGCACTTCGTATGTAGTCGAACCTGGCGGATAGTTCCAGAATTTTCCATCAGCAAGAATCGAGCCTAAGGTATTTCTCCAAGCAGAATAGTGTCCCTGGGCCCTACAATGATGTCTTATTGAAATTCAAAATGCAAGCGAGTCAGCATTATTTTACACGAATTTGAACCATAAATCTTTGAGACTCAACTTTAGTCACTGTTCAAACAAAATCGCAAAGTAGATGCGAGGTCTTTGGATTGTTTTTTGAAACTTATGGATGGATACCCTGAAATCTTCATTTTCACTGTTCACCCACTGTAAAACTTATTCATGACATACAGCAATCTCAAATACACGTAATACTACGAAGATCTAGCTAAACCCAAGCATTCACTGCTCCTTCTCCCTTTAAAAGTATTTGCATCATATCAGTTCTGCGTCTAAACTTAGCATTCTCAAGGTCGCGGTCGCTATCATCAAACGATTAAGTAATCAACAAATTATGTGCTATCTCCAGCCGAGATAGCGCCTCTACCGTGACGCAATGTCCTAGCCGAGCACGGATTAACTCACGGACGTCTAATGAGTATTAGAACGATGGCAGCCTGCTGGAAACTGACCAGTTTTTTTCATACAAAAACCGTGGATTCCAATCCAATCTGCCGAACGTCATACAGACACTAATGGCTTATTTGCACTACCACTCTAACTATGATAGAATGCATCAATCTGAATTTCAGCCATAAATAGGCCACTGCTGCACAATGCCTTTTTTCACCAAGATAGCTCTAACTTCGCTTGCCAACCCGCATGCCCAGCGTGGTGAGTATGGGCAAATTCCGCCCAACATAATAGAAATTTGCTCTGGAAATCTGTGGGATCCACGCTGAGTATGCGGGCTGGCGAGCGCAGTTAGAGCTATCTTTGTTTAAATAAGGGACGCTGCTGCCCATCCCGTAGCTGCTTGCCCTTAGTCGCCTCTTACGATATTCTCGGGTAGATTTGGGCGGGCCTATTCTTCAGCCAGGGCCACCACGGCATTCGGAAAACTGAAATGTAATGACGTAACCGATTCGAGCTGATGTTTTATATGCATCGCAATAAACGATGATCGGGCGACAAAAAACGCAACATTCCGCACAGAGCGGGAGAAGATCGCGTGCGAGCAGACTCGAATGCGCGACATGGTATGCTACGAATGGCGCATTTACGACATATCGCTATTTCATTGAGCGTTGCTACATTGCCAAGAATGTAAAAAACAGCATTAAGTTGACACACTGTTACTCCTTTATGTCGATGGTTCCTTGTTGATTCATAACTTTTTTGTCCAGATTTTGCCTCATCCTGAAAGAGTTCCCTATCGACCATGGTTCTGGATCAAGACAAATAATTTACAATTTATAAAACAAAATGGTGGAGAATTTATTGATATCTTGTGTTTGTGTCAAGACGACACAATAGATTCAATGATACTTTAAACATCAAAATCCATCCAGCCGTTTGGGTGCAGCGTCGTTTGACTTGATGGTGACTTGGTTTTTTTTCAGCTTTTCATTAAAATGTGACCTAAAACCTGTGCTTGAGCCACGATTCACGCTTGAGCATATTGTCAGAATACAGGCCTTAGTAGTTTGATTAAACTGACTTCGTCAACACAAAAAATACAGACGGTTAAAAGCAGAAGCAGACACAATTTTGTCGCTATCAAAATTGCCTGATAACCGACTTCGAAAATACTCGTACGTGACTAACTCGCTGGTTACTAATTGGGGGCTAATTAATTCAGCTCCATTTGTTGATATAACGGCCGCTGTCACAGTGACAGCCTCTAACATTGAGCCGTGGCATGTCAACTAATGGCTCCATTCCATATCCTCGACCGTAACCAAAGCCATCGGCGTAGAAGGGTTCGATTGTTGTTTTGAGAAGCGTAGAGTTTCTTGTACAAGTTAATTATCTGAATAAATATGTCTAGCCTTGACTTCATGCAGCATCACGATCTCTGATGACGTCAGCACTAAAAAGATCGTGTTCAGTCAGATAGATTTTACAGAACATACAATATTCGTTCAACATCATTCATTGTACGCATGTATGTTGCGCTTGCGATAACTCTCACTGTGATGACCGAAATGTTGTCTTGGCATCTCCCACACAACGGCTTGTTAAAGCGTATTACTTTTACGCTCTAGTATGTCATCATATTTAACGCGACGATATATTACGCGATAAAATAGAAAAACAGGCAAACTTGGCACTTCTGGCACTACGGTCACATTACTGTTGATACCGACAGCAATTGTTTATTGAGAGCAGCAATAATTCGGGCGATGGCATCGCCTGAACATTTGCTGCCTGCCGGCTGCAAAGAGCCGGACTTGTAGCGAAGCCCGTTGCCGCAGACAGGTGAAAGTGCCGTGACGGACGAACCGACGGCCGCCATCGCGCGACCTTGCTCGTCTCCTTAATGCATAACAAAATGTGCCTCGGATGTCCTCCTCGAGCGAAACCAGTACGCAGCCTCTCTGTCTAGACGTACTTGGAACAAGTTTCAAAGCTCTCCGTGCCATAATATTTAGCTAGAACGAGTTAAGGGCCACTCCTCGAAATTTCTCCTTCGTTTAATGAACGGAAATCATTTCTTCGAATGTTGTCAGTGTAAAGAGTGTTTTTAAAAAACAAATTCAGACGAAGGTCTGACGGATTCATGCTTATGCAAGCATCAGGAGTAAATTACTTGAATGAGATACCTACTGCATAAGGAAAATCCGCGTGCTCGAACTGCATTGGTATTATCGCTTTAATGAAACGTAATTGTGCCAAATATTTAAGAGAAGGGTCGAGCAAGGTGCCACGTTATGCCATGGCGTCGTCCGCGATCTGGGTTATGTTGAAGAAGTGCGGCGATATGTGGTCATCTCTCTCGGTCACTTGGAGACTGTATACGTGTGCGAATGTAGATTTACTAGAAACCTTAATTTACTGGAAAGACATGTCCGCTCTATAATAAATGGAACCTAATAGTTCTTGGAATTGGTGATCAGTTTCTCTCTATATATTCATAATACACGTACGCGTGTTAAACTTGTTGCTTCAGCAATTCCGTTTCTATTATGGCTACTAGAAAAATGTTATCATGAGTTTTTTATACAATTTACCTTCGTGCTCAATACCATAATCTGAGTCATGCTAACAACCTATTTAAGTAATCGATCCATAATTACCTTTCATAACATTAATTATTAACTCTGTATTGTACCGGGACCTCGGCCCAAATAATGTATTTAAACGAAATGTTACGTGTCTCGAAAACGGATTTATAATCGCATACAAACAAGAACGACCCAAATAGGTGGACGATTTTAAATAACATTGAGGAAAAAGTGTATGAGAAAGGTGGTGCGGTGGCATGTAAATTGATTGACAGCATTGGCACCAATAGGGCTCACCTACGAGCATAAGAACAGCTGATTTTGCTGCCATTCCGCGCGGGTCAACGACCGTACTTTCGCTGCTCCCACGACTGCATTGCTCAACGCTCAAGGAGCCTAAGACACTCAACTAGCTGAGAGTAAAGAGATCTGTACACATTTAAGCGCCCAAGGTCCGCTTACAACCTGCACTATGACACCTGCTTTGTGCCACTTCATGCATACCACTGAACACTCATTCTGGTTAACAGTAGCTAGTGCTCAGCCATTATAATGCTGACAGATGGTATTAAGTTATCCAATTCATAAACCCTGCTAAGGGTTCAACGTCTCCCAACTTAATTCTATTATCACACGAGTAATTCTGAGGTCCTTGAAGTCAACGAACCTATTACATAAATTGAACGCAGCGTACTATGATTCAAAGCCTGACTCCATCGCCGAGAAGACGTCTTGCATGTTAGTCCACCTGTCAAGAGCTGTCAAGACACTGTTATCTCCTGAAGATGACGAAGGTGATGAGGAAGCGGCTTACGACAGAGCCGATGACATGGTAAGACCTGGCCTGTTCTGCTAGAAAATGTAATAGAAACGTCTATGAATTGAAGACTAGCTAGGTTTGAAGTAGATATGCTAGAATAAGCTAAACTGTCATTGTTCTTTGGAAAAGTTGACGAAGAAGCAGTAACGCTAGATAAAACCCTTGATACAACGACATAAATTGGAAGTTCACTATTGAAAACTGTGCAAAAAAAATTGGATTATTTTGTTATACATTTTTTTTATTTTTAATCGAAAATGTGGCCACACTTTCGTCCCTAGTATGCGAAATGACGTGAATTCGCCTACTAAGTGCAATATAGGATGGCTCCAAGGAGTTTTATTGACTCTTCATTGAAGTCGTTTTTTTTTAATGATTAAAATATTGAGTAATCTACATCGTTATGATTTATCATGCAGTGATCAAATATCGAGTAATCATAAGCCAAAGTCCATATTAAATAAAAAAAAATATTCTACATGTGTAGCCACTGCCGATTTCAAGGCGTTAAAAAATTACGGAAAATTGAGCCGTATTTTTAGAACATATCTCTGGCCACTGACCTACTGCATGGTGACTAAGAATGAACCAGTCGAAACGGTAAAATGCAGTTCTATCAGGGTTATACTTCGTAAGCTGTCCTCCCGAAGGTTGTGCTCCACTATTGTGTGCTGCGTCGGATCGGACGGGCATTGACACGATTGCTAGAATGATAACATTCTGTGATATTTATCGTTTTCTATAACACGTAATGCTAATCAACTTGGAATTGCCTGTTTTATGGATTGTTGTGTAGCTTGCGTAGCTGTTGAATGAGTTTATCCTTGTGTCGAAAGCTTGAAAGTATAACGAGCTAATTTGGATCTTATTATTATGTTGACATATCGGCAGTTGAGAAAATGAAATATTGCGAAGATATATGTGAAATATATCTGTATATTACGAGGACAGTACAACCCGAAAACTACAATTATAAAGTATGAGTTTATAGTAGGTACTTTATAATTTAAGAAACTGTTTTGATCTCAAAATCGTTTTGCTTTGCGTTTTTTCAATGAAAAAGTTGAATTTACAAAAGTCCTACAGCAAACTTTTTGCCAGTTGGGTTTAGAACAAACCCCTAATTTAGCCTATAGTGTTTTGTATCTGAATTAAAAAATATTACAATAATTTTGTAAGTAATTAAATGCAACCGGCCGCAGACCTACGTTGATAAAAACAGACAGCATACTCTGATCAATGAAAACTGAACATCGTACGCTAACATACGAGTAGATGTAAAAGTTTGTGCTACAAATGAACAGCTGTAAGGTTAAAGGACCTTATTAATTCATAATTACCTACTAATAACATATAGCATCGACTTAGTGATGAAAAAAAAACCTTTTAAGATCTACTGTCTTCTAAATAAATAAATAACTATGTGCCTGTGTGCAGTGATGTGCTTATTGAATTAGCCGGAGGCTGACAATGAATTGTAATTAATTTTGCCTTTTTAACGCTATCCCTGGACCCGGTGGGCACGCAACGAAGTCAGGGTCTCTACCGTTCTCCAGATGGGTAAGATACTAATCATATCATGTGTGTGCGTATTTAAGTGCTTAAAACAGCCTGTAGAAGTCCACTGCTGTACATAGGCCTACCCCAAAGAGATCCAGATGAACGGTCTTGAGCCTCTCCATCCACCGACTTCAACCTTCACAATATCGTCGGTCCTTCTGGTGGGGCCTTCCAACACTGCGTCGCCCGGTTTGTAGTCGCCATTCGAGAACCTTTATTCCTGCGAGATATGGCCTGCCCACTGCCACTTCAACTTGCTAATTCTGAGAGCTATTTCTGTAAACTTGGTTCTACGAATTTCCTCATTTCGGGCAGTGAAACTGCGAGCATAACTCTCTCCATAGCCCGTTGTGCGACTTTCAGCTTGTGTATGAGGCCAATAGTTAGCGACCAAGTCCGTATAGGTAGACGTTAATTCTAGGTATGATTATGTGCAAATTAAAGGAACTCTTGGGTGTTGGAACCTAGGTTATTATAGAAGTCACATATTTAGGTAAAGTGTGATTGTAGGCACATTTATGTCCTGTTTGGTTATGGCCCGTATTTTTGAACAAGTTCACGGTAATCGATGTCGTGGTGTAGCCATTCCTAAAGGGCATTATATGAACTTTATCTTAATACGACACATTTTCGCTGACCGCAAGGAAGGCAATAATAAAGGCCATTTAAAATAACCTTTATTTAATGTTTTGATGCGTGTTGTAGTCGATTTTCAAAAAAACTATAATAAACTTGGCCAAAATAAAATGCGAAATGTTGGATAAAAACCTTATAAAACTTGTGCCCGCAGCTTCGCGTGGTACCTAGATCAAAAGTAGCCAAAATGCATACTAGGTAAAGAACCATCTATTCCAAGTTTCATGGAAATCGGTTGGGCCGTTACGGCAAGATTGAACCACAAACTTTTGCATTAATAATAGTAGGATTCTAAATCAGGACTAATAATAGGTACTCTGCGATGCATCAACCCCGATTCATTTTGATTGAATGTAAAGTATTCAAGCGATCATTGAACGCAGCCGATGCTCAAAGCGCACCGCTTTGTCAGTTGAATAAAGCATGCAATTGAACGGGAGATCTGATACGGGCACTTGTGAGGCTGTGACTCATCCTTATAGATATACAGCGCGGCCGATGCGACGGATCCTGGCAAACGGAAAGTTAGCTGTTTGGATATGCTAAGACGATTTTTGCCTAGAACTTCTCTACCACTCTTTAACTGTATTCTAGGAAGTATGTTTCAAGGTACACTGATCAAATATATTTCGGTAATCTAATTCATTTCCAATTACTTACTGATAAATATAAGATGTTCCGCATTGTTTTATTGATAAGAGATCACGCCGCTAGCCCGTGTTACACTTGCGTGATGCTCTAAAACGGTCAAACGGTAAAAAAACATTGTAAGGAATCCCGCGGTGCTTATGACCGTCGGTGAAATAATCAGTGCAGTGAAAGGATTAAAGTGCGCTTCTTTTGCACATGTCACATATCTTCGAATTGTGAGGTTCTAAGACATGCCATGCGCGAGGTTTTTAATTCTTCCAATAATGCATTGCGCTAGAAAGCCGTTGCCGGCAACAATGTGATCCTACAAGGGTTCCGTTATTTCCAAATGAGGTACGGGACCCTAAAAAACTATCTATATGATATGAGAACGTTTCTCAAACAAGGGTTTTTGTCACCAGGTGATGCAGCAGGACGTGAAGAAGGAGAACCCGCTGCAGTTCAAGTTCCGAGCTAAGTTCTACCCCGAGGATGTGGCCGATGAGCTCATCCAGGAGATCACACTCAAGCTCTTCTACCTTCAAGTGAGTATCCTCACCTAGCTGTCGAAAATACGTCGGGCACAATAAAATCACTCGAGTAATCCATACAGGTGACCCGTATGGACTACTCGAGTACTTTTTTTTTTTAAATGTTATACGGAGGCAAACAGGCTTACGGCCCACCTGATGGTAAGTGGTTATCGTCGCCTATTGACATCTGCAACACCTGGAGCATTGCTAATGCGATGCCTGCCGAACCTCTCCCCCTACTAAAGAGCTCTGGCAATCTTACTCACCGCAGGAACACAACACTATTTAAAACAAATAATGTTATTTGGCTTCTGTAATGCGGAGGTAGCTCCCAGGCGGGCTGCTCCAATTTAAAGCGAGAAAATCTCGCTGCGCCCTACCTCCTCCTAAGTAAAAGTATAATTAAAAGTAGGATTACTTTTATCGTTACTCCGTCACTTCATTAGGCGAAGCACGAATAATTGACGTTGACGTGAATACGTATTTTGACTGCGTCTAATATACCACCTGACGTTGAATAAATAAATAAATAACACCCAACAGTCACAGTATACACAGACCTAACCCCATTCTATAATTCCCTGTGTTGTGGGTATCAGAAACTACGAGTACCATGGAACCATCATGCAAAAACTTTGTCCCGCAGCGGGAATCGAACGCCCGCCCTTTGCGTCTCAGACGGGTACTCTATCGCAACCACCGAGGTCGTCAAATTAGTAGAAAATCAAATGAAATCAGCAAGAATATATGTAAAATGACATATCTTTTGTTTAAACTACCTACAACATTAATAAATAAATAAATATTCCGGACATATCACACACTGTCAACTGATCCCAACCTAGGCATAGCCTGTACTATGGGTACCAGCGACTGATATACATAATAGATAACTGTTTAACACCCTGACACAGAACAAACATCTGTATCAATCACACAAATGTTTGTCTTGTGCGGGAATCGAACCAGCAACCTCTACCGCAGAAGGCAGAGCTACTACCAACCAACTGAGCTATAATATTGTACTTTCTAAAACTACTTTTAATAAAGCAATGTCACAACTGTTTCTTTAATTTGTCTTTTTTTTAGAAAAACGATAGAGAAAGAAGCTATTTAGTAATATGTATATGTCTAAATGAGCCCTAAACCTCACACTAGGGTTCCCTGTGTTGTGAAGTTTAGTCCCTTTTATGATGATATAGGTTTGAAAAAGTGTCTTATATATTCTGTTATTTCTTTGTCTATATTATTTCATTCATAAACAATGTCCTCGTATCCCACAGGTGAAAAACGCGATCCTGTCAGATGAGATCTACTGCCCGCCGGAGACGTCGGTGCTGCTGGCGTCGTACGCGGTGCAAGCGAGGCACGGCGACCACAACCCCTCCATACACGCGCAAGGCTTCCTCGCCAACGACCGCCTGCTGCCGCAGCGGGTCACCGACCAGCATAAGGTGTGTATCATCATCGTTTCAGCCGTTCATTTCCCGCACCGAACGGCTCCCAGTGACTTTAACTAGTTCACTATCATCATTTCAGCCGGACGTCCACTGCTGAACATGGCCTCCCCCACAGACAGCAAATTCCTTATCATGTGGGAGGATTTGCGGTTTGGCGAGCGCAGTTAGAGCTATCGTTGTTAAAATGAGGGACGCTGCTGCCCATCCCCTAGCTATTTTCCCTTAGTCGCCTCTTACGACATCCGCGGATAAGTAGATATGGAGAGGCCTGTTCTTTAGCCGGGGCCACCACGGCACTCTCTTACTAGCTCTTTTACTAGTTAGTTTGTTATTAACTTTTTACTTTTAGTATCTATGTCAATTAGGCCGACCTTCCTTCACGTGAAACTTCATTAGATTAAGTTTTACCTTATAGTCTTAATTTTTCTTAATCATTTTTCTGTTTGTTATATCTAAATAAATACAAATACCTATGTTTTTCCCACTAATATTATAAACTAGCTTCTGCCCGCGGCTTCGCTCGCGTGTTACCTACGAGAATAAAATGTAGCCTATGTGCTATTCCAGACTACAATCTATCTCTGTGCCAAATTTCATCCAGTTCCGTTCAGCCGTTCTAGCGTGACTAAGTTACAAAGTTCAATACTCAGATAAACAAAGTTTGAGAGAAATTTTCACAAAATTTTTTTTTTAAAGTTTGAGAGTTAAATTTGAGAGTGTACCTACATAAATAATTTTGTGATGCAGATGTCCCGCGAGGAATGGGAGCAGAGCATCAGCAACTGGTGGCAGGAGCACCGCGGCATGCTGCGCGAGGACGCCATGATGGAGTACCTGAAGATAGCGCAGGACCTGGAGATGTACGGCGTCAACTACTTCGAGATCCGCAACAAGAAGAACACCGAGCTGTGGCTCGGCGTCGACGCGCTCGGACTCAACATCTACGAGAAGGATGACAAGTGAGTCCCACCACCTTGGACTTTCATCCCGCTTGTCCACTTTATTCCTCCTTGAAAGTAAGAAATAAATAAAGAAAAATTGTTTTTTTTGTCCCACAACAAGTACCTACTAGTTCTCAACATAATTATTACTTAACTACCAAGGCAACAATAAAAAAAAAGAAAAAAAATGTTACTTAAACATTGTCGTGTCACTGATTCCTTCTTGGTCATCTGTATTAGGTCAGTGAGCAGGTTGAGGTATGGTGGTCCTGTAAAGGGATAGGCCCTTTACAGGACCACCATACTTCAACCGGTTAAAGAATCAGTGTAGTGAAAAGATTAAAGTTTCGCTTTTTAGAGGCTCCTTTCGTGCACAATTTATTGATACTTCCTCGTATTATTCGATTAGATAGTACTGGTGGAGTGGTGGTAGTTGCCCCGCCTTCCGATCCACAGGTCGTGGGTTCGAATCCCGTCCGTGCACCAATGGATTTTCCATTCTGAAAGGGCTACGGTAACCAATTACCAACAAGTAAGCCGTAAGCTTATTTGCCACCTTAATAGTAAAAAAAAATATTTCATATTTATTAATAATAACAATAGATTCAGTGTGCCCCCTGGCTTTCGAAACTGCACACCTACTCTACTAATAACATAATCCGTCACATTCCAGACTGACCCCCAAAATAGGGTTCCCCTGGTCGGAGATCCGCAACATCTCGTTCAACGACCGCAAGTTCATAATAAAGCCGATCGACAAGAAGGCGCCCGACTTCGTGTTCTTCGCGCCGCGCGTGCGCGTGAACAAGCGCATCCTCGCGCTGTGCATGGGCAACCACGAGCTGTACATGCGCCGCCGCAAGCCCGACACCATCGACGTGCAGCAGATGAAGGCGCAGGCGCGCGAGGAGAAGCTCGCCAAGCAGGCGCAGAGGTACCGCACTTAATAAATAACACCCACCTGTCAAAACATTTAAATTCACGTGGTGTTTCATCATCATCGTTTCAGCCGTTTATTTATTTATTTAATCTTTAATGCACACAAAAGACAATGTACAAAAGGTGGGCTTAATGCCAAGGCATTATCTACCAGCCAACCTGATTGGGTAGAGACAGGAGGTTGGCGTGCGACAGATTGTTTAACTTAACTAAAAAACTATACTATACATAACTATATTTAAATATGAATATATATATATATATATATATAATACACTGTGTCGGCGAGAGGACATAAATGGAAATGAAATATTAGTTTTTCATTCGTATAAATCTATTAGGTATAAACTCATAGGTACAGATAGCGACCGCGTATGGGAGGGAGCGTGCGTTGTCGTCGGCGGCCGCGGGCAAATAGAAAGATGTTCTGTGCCGTCGACTCGTCGCGCCCGTGAGTTGGACTAGAGCTGTGCGTAGCGGGTGCTAGTGCCGTCCTCGGCGCGAACATACTCCGGGCCCTTGAAAGCTTGTTTTCAAGATTCCATTAATAGACAGATGCGGTTGAGGGCTCGTCTGATGATGCCCTTCGAAGTCGCTATTTCGGCCACTCTTGGCACCTTGTCTTCCAGGCCGTAACACAGGTGGTGTATCCGGCCCAATCTCCATAGCATCGGAGGTAAATTGTTTTCTTTGATAATAACCAGGTCCCCGGGTTGTAGATCCCTTGCGCGCGTCTTCCATTTGGTTTGTTCCTGAAGCTCCGTCACGTATTCCGCCTGCCAGCGTTTCCAAAAGTGCTGCCGTGTTCGTTCTATGAATCAGTATCTTGTCCAGTCTCTTGATGTTCGTGTCTAGTGGTTCCGCTGGAGCTGGGAGCGACATCAGTGATCTGCCAAGGAGAAAGTGCCCCGGTGTGAGTGCTGAGCAATCATAGGGAGAGGAGGAAGAGGGGGGTGAGAGAGGACGGCTATTTAGGATAGCCTCAATTTGTGCAAATAGGGAAGACAGCTCTCCATACGTCAGATGTGTGTTCCCCAAAATGCGCTTTATGTGAAATTTGGCTTATTCTATGCCTGCCTCAGCGTAGCCGTTGAACTTAGGAGCGTAAACCGGAGAAAAAGAATGTTATGTCTTGATCAGATGCATACTCAGCGATCGAAGCTGAACAGTGTTTCTACCATAGTCGCAAAATATTTCTCTCGGCTTACCTCTTCGCGAGATGAAACGGCGTAGAGACAGCATAAAGGAATCTTTAGATGATTCGCCTAGTCTTTAAATGAATATATTATTATGTATTTATAATCAGTTAAGTAATATGAAAAGGCTTAAGTTGCATTTCAAAGTCTTATAACTACGTCCACGCCGCTCTGTATAAAAGGAATAACCCAGCAAATTCTTCGTTACTTGATCCCCTAAATATCTAATATGTAATTAATTATTGATTTGTCGGATTCATGTCATATTTGATATTTGTTCTATTTTAAACTATTATTTGCAAGCTGATGCTAAAATGTTATAATTATCAGTCACAAAGAAAAACATAAATTATCGGAAGTCATTTCTAAGTTTGAAATTACGCGGGCAGCTTTGCCCTCAAGATTCTATCGTTACTATATTATATAAGTGATTCGTATCGTATGTATTACAAATCTCGTCGTATGTATGTATTTGTAAAATGCTTTGTTGGATTTATGAGTTTGAATGAATGGCAATTTGAAACTTGCAGGATTACAAACGTGAGATTGATTGTGGTAACAGCATGATTGAGAGGATTGATTGTGAGCATAAGGCAAATCTGATTTCAATTTTAACAAATCTTCAGCTAAAGCTATGCAATTAAAAAGATTTTCCTCTATGCTATCTCTCTCCGACAACTCGCTGGCGAGCCTTTCACTGTTCAGACACTCGACGCGAGTCTGCATGCTGTCAAAGTTTGATTGAAGATCCAAAGATTTGAAAAGTTACAAATGTGAAGTGTGATGTGAAAAGTTAAAGTTATAATTGGCTAACGGCTTACGCTCCTTGTTTCGCAGGCGAAGTGGCGCGCGGCGATCAGCTGGCCGCGGGCGATGACCCGAGACTGGGCATGCGCTAGCCGCGTGGCCACAGCGGTAGGTAGGTAGGCGCCTGCACTGGCAGCGCACTATGAGCGCGCTGCGCGCGTTTGTCCTGGAATGCAGTGAATAAACAAGCCTTGTAGTGCTAGCGTAAGCAAGCGACAGTAAAATAGTGCTCTAGTAGAAATTGATTTTAAGAAGATTATGACAGGCAGGATGATTTAATTGTAAAACTGATTTTTCCAATGCGGGGAATATATTTGCTAGGTAGACTGAAGCATTTAAAATGTTGCAACGGGAATTAGCGTAAAATTGGAATAATGATGCAAGTTATAGCGTGGGCGTGAAGTAAATATATAGGGTAAATGTAAATGTCTGTAAATGATTGTACCTATCTTTCGAAGCTGGGACACGTGGCAGTGCGAAGCAGCGAAAGAAGCAAATAGCCTTGATTTCATTAAAGGATGATCAGAAAAATGGTCGTAATAGTTCTCGGTAAATAAGTAGCTAGTGAATCATAGAATGTGGTCAATACCTACCCCTCTTGGGTAGATATTTTAGAAAGATGATCGCAATGGATATTCGTAATAAGTATCTAGTGGTTCGTACAGAATTATCAATACCTACCTACCCCTCTTGGGTAGGATCAGCAAGGAATATCAGTAAAAGATGATCGGTACCTACCTACCCCTCTTGGGCAGGATAGGCAAGAAATGTTCAGAAAAAGATGATCAGTACCTACCTACCCCTCTTGGGCAGGATAGGCAAGAAATATTCAGAAAAGATGATCGGTACCTACCTACCCCTCTTGGGCAGGATAGGCATGAAATATTCAGTTACAGAGGATCGATACCCACCTACCCCTCTTGGGCAGGATGGGCATGAAATAATCAGTTAAAGGTGATCGATACCTACCTACCCCTCTTGGGCAGGATCGGCATGAAATATTCAGTTACAGAGGATCGGTACCCACCTACCCCTCTTGGGCAGGATGGGCTTGAAATAATCAGTTAAAGATGATCGATACCTACCTACCCCTCTTGGGCAGGATGGGCACGAAATAATCAATAAAAGATGGTCTATAAAGATGATCTGTAAAAGATGGTCTGTAAAGATGGTCTCACACGCTCTAAAATATGCTAAGATGCTATCTACCTTTATCTGCACAAATTGAGAATGAAATGGGTAGGAAATAGATAGGATAAGCTCACGGCACTCTCCTTGTTAGTGTGATGCAGGATGCGCTGCGCCAAACTTCTTTTGTTCCTCAGCCAGTGACACGTTTTCACCGCGTGGTCTGGTGACCATACGTGCGGCGGAAGCAGGTTCCAATTTCTTGACACGACGAATCCAGATATCGCCGCTGCCCCGGCGCGTTATTGACCGGGACTGTCAGGGATGCGTGCTGGATAACGTGGCTCGACGTTGGCAAGAATAATCGAGGTGGCGGATGCAGTTTCCAATTTCTTGATTCGACGAATCCAGATATCGCCGCTGCCCCGGCGCGTTATTGACCGGGACTATCAGGAATGCGTGCTGGATAACGTGGTTCGAAGAATACTCGACGCGTGTCTTGTCGCGGCAAAATGGCGGAACGGTGGCGCGCGCGCTGTTTTATCGAAGGGACCGTGATTCTATGCCCACCCGGGGGCGCCAAAAAATTTATGTCGGCGAGAGGACATAAATGGAAATGAAATATTAGTTTTTCATTCGTATAAATCTATTAGGTATAAACTCATAGGTACAGATAGCGACCGCGTATGGGAGGGAGCGTGCGTTGTCGTCGGCGGCCGCGGGCAAATAGAAAGATGTTCTGTGCCGTCGACTCGTCGCGCCCGTGAGTTGGACTAGTGCTGTGCGTAGCGGGTGCTAGTGCCGTCCTCGGCGCGAACACACTGCAATAGATTAACAGATAGTACAAAACAGTGTTTTATTAACATGTAGTGTAGATGCTAGAAGTTCTTAAGGAAATGTTCACGAGTTAAGCCGTTCGACGTCCACTGCTGAACATGGCCCCACAGACAGAGCGATATCCTTATCATGTGGGGGGATTTGCCCATACTTTACCACGCTGGGCATGCGGGTTGGCGAGCGCAGTTAGTGCTATTGTTGTTAAAATGAGGGACCCTGCTGCCCGCCCCCTAGCTTTTTTTCCCTTAGTCGCCTCTTACGACATCCGCGGATAGGTAGATATGGAGGGGCCTATTCTTCAGCCCGGCCACGGCACGAGGTGTTTACTTCAATAAAATCACTAGGATCACTTAGAAACGTCTTAGAAACTAGATGAAGCTACGATTTTTTATAATATGTATCCCATAAATTCGACTCCGACGGGATTTGAACCCGCAATTTTCCCCTAGATACGGGGATGCTAACCAACTCTAAACCTACGGTGACACTTCCAGTCGGAGCGTAAAGTTACGCCTTTTCCCCGCGATAAAGCCTAGAAGAATCAGGCAACAAACACTGAGCGCGTGCCTATCATTTGTTTCGATGATTCTTTTTCACAAAATGGAATGCAGAGCGAGATTTTCCTCCGAGCTTTTTCAATCAATATTTTGTAAAACAGAAATATTTACTTGTAGTAGTTTTAATGTACTTTCTGTAAATGAATCAATTGAAATAATAATATAATGAATTATTAAACGTTGGAGAAGTTCAATATCAGGATTCCTACCGAAAACAGCTGAATAATTAAGTTTGAACTGATTTGTCCCTAAAGTCTACTAAATTATATTTCAGCCAATTCATTGTACTAGTGCCACCATCATGAATGCTAATGTCTGGTTGCAGAGAGAAGTTACAGCTGGAGATTGCAGCACGCGAGCGCGCGGAGAAGAAACAGCAGGAGTACGAGGACCGGCTGCGGCACATGCAGGAGGAGATGGAACGATCGCAGGTACACTCATATGACGTGCAATGTGCATTCACCGGTTCGTGCACCAACGGATTTTCCATTCGGAAAATTTATGTGCGCTATACTAGTGCTCTCAAACGGTGAAGGAAAACATCGTGAGGCAACCGGCATGTCCTAGATTCTAGGACATGCCGGACCCTAGAACCTAAGAATGAAATAATAATAAATAATATGATGATTCTTTCTTGGTCACCTGTATTAGGTTAGTGAGCAGGTTGAGGCATGGCTGCCCTAAAAGTGCCAATGACCATTGGTAAAAGAATAAGTGATTTACAGTTATTTTACCAAACAGTCATTAATTAATGTGTGACTTCAAAAAAACAGAATGTACGGGTATACATACATACATAAAATCACGCCTATTTCCCAGCGGGGTAGGCAGAGACCACGGCTTTCCACTGTACAGGTATAGTCTAAATAAACGCTTTATGTTAGCGGTGGCACAAATAAATTCCAGCTGATGTATGGAAACATTAACAATCGCGTTGAAAATCCGCTCTTTCAATTATCTTATAAATAGATTCAATATTTTTCATACGATTAAATTCTGTCTACCTTGACTTCGATGAGCAGTGACCTAATCATACGTTGTTCCAGGCTAACTTGATGGAAGCACAAGACATGATCCGGCGGCTGGAGGAGCAGCTGAAGCAGCTGCAAGCCGCCAAGGAGGAGCTGGAGCGGCGCCAGAACGAGCTGCAAGCCATGATGCAGCGTCTTGAAGAAACCAAGGTATGATGATCATGCGTTATACCTATTAACTTTTGGTCACTTTTGGATGATACTTGCGTTTCAGATTGTTATATTGAATAATTGCAAAAGTCCCAGATGTAAAAACAAGAAAAGGAAGAGGTCCTAGATGAGAGCCTTGAGTGATACCAATTGGTATGTTGATTTCATTGGCTGTGTATTCAATGATTTCTTTGATTTATGTTTATTGATTGTTAACGTTTTTGAAACAAATTACCACTTCAATAATAAAAACATTCTGTTATAGTTATTTCATCTTAGAAACTCCATGTTTTCTAATATCAAAAGCCTTAATAACGTCAAACATGTGACTTTAATTTCCAGAACATGGAAGCGGCCGAGCGCCAGAAGCTGGAAGACGAGATCCGCACCAAACAGGAGGAGGTGTCCCGTATTCAACAAGAAGTCGAGACCAAGGACAGCGAGACGCGCCGCTTGCAGGAGGAAGTTGAGGAAGCCAGGCGTAAGCAGGTTCGTACTTCAAGGATAAAAATAGTAGTATAATAAGGTTGAGACGTGTTGATTTAATATGTAATCCTCGTGTACAATAAAGTGTTAAGGCGATACAGAAATCAAAATAAAATGTCGAGTGGGCGGTGAAGAAAGTGACAGCGCTATGTACTATAATTGACTGCGGAAAGAGATAGAAATCGTTAGAAGGCGCACGAAAGTAATCGACGTAAGCAACATATAAGAAAATATCGATTATCTTAAAAACTATTTTTTTTTTTAAAGTGTCTTGGATTTAGGTACCCAATGCTATTGTCTAACACAATATTTATAAAAATTGTTATTTTTGTTAGATAGTCTCAGAGTATTTTCGAAAAAACAGTTGCAGAGGACCCAACTTTAAAAAATAAATCTATCGAGAAAAGCTTTACCATTCGCTATTCTGTCTTGGAATTAGGTAAATAAAATGCTCAAGTTATCTATGTAAAAACATCAAAACTGTGCGTTTTGCGGTTATTGAGAAAAAACAATTCAAAAATCATAAAACAATGTAACCCTCACCTTAATCTATCTATCGGCGACGATATTATATGTTTGTGGTTTGTTGCAGGACGAGGCGGCGGCGCTGCTGGCGGCGGCGACGACGCCGCAGCACCACCACGTGTCGGAGTCGGGCGCGGAGGGCGCGGAGGGCGCGGAGGGCGACGCGGGCTCGGACGCGGGCTCGGAGTCTGCGGGCGGCGGCGGCGAGCTCGCGCATGCGCCTGATGACCTGGTCGACCCCGTGCACGACCGCCGCACGCTCGCCGAGCGCAACGAGCGCCTGCACAACCAGCTCAAGGTAACCACCCACCAACCAGATATACTTGCTTTTAGGAGGTAGGGCACAGCGAGATTTTCTCATTCTGAATTAGAGCAGCCCGCCTGGGGAGGTACCTCCACCTTCGCAGCCAAATAACATTATTTGTTTCAAATCGTGTTGTGTTTATTTATTTTTTGGAGAACCAACAGCTTTTTTACATTTGATTGAACATTTGTTTAGCTTTAGAGAGCCAATTACAGGTTCTCACGAATAGTAATACATTACTTAAGTATTACAAACAGTGTTCCTGCGGTGAGTAAGGTTGCCAGAGCTCTTTAGGAGGGAGGGGGTTCGGGGTCGGCAACGCGCGCGTGATGCCTCTGGTATTGTAAGCGCTCATAGGCTACGGTAACCGCTTACCATCAGGTGGGCCTTAAGCTTGTTTGCCACCTCAGTTGTATTAAAAAAATAAAAAACTTGCTGTTTTATTCAACTAAAATGTCATACGACCCGCAAAAGCGGCCTGAGCGCCGCAACATCTTGGAACTGACTGAAAAGTAGCAGTCGCAAATGTGTTTTACTCAGTGAAGTAGAGCCCAGCACGCAAACTGGCCGACTGGCTGATCGTAGATAAACAAAGGAAAAAAAAATGTCATACAAGCATACAGCCCAGCCCGCCTGCTGTTGAGTGGTAAACGTAGCCTACAAGAGGCATCACGCACGCGTTGCAGACCCCGAACCTAAACCTGAAGACTGGTCTCATAGCTCAGTTAGTAGTAACTATGCCTTCTGCGCTAGAGATCGCGGGTTCGATCCCCGCACTGGACAAACATTTGTGTGATAAACACGGATGTTTGTTCTGTGTCTGGGTGTTAAATATGTATCTATTATGTATATCAGTCTCTGGTACCCATAGTACAGGCTATGCCTAGTTTGGGATCAGTTGACCGTGTGAATATCCGGAATATTTATTTATCATATATTTATAACACCTTCCACTTAAAGAGCTCTGGCAAGCACCTGAACCCTTTTATCATCTAAGTAGTCGGATATTATGATAATATTTTTTACAGTGTTTTAGTTTAATTAACTTAGCTAACTGATAACTTTAGCACATCGCTTGAGACCTTGTTATAGAAGCGTACACGTCTTCCTTTACACTACGGTAACTACTTCCCAACAGGTGGGCCGTATGCTTATTTGGCAAAATGTGATAATATCGTCTTCGTTAACTTCGTTAACATAGGTCGCAACAACAAGTACTATAATTTTAGCACTCAAATTAGCTAGAATAATCTATATATTACATATTCTTAATGTTATCTCCTCAGGCTCTGAAGCAAGACTTGGCGCAGTCGCGCGACGAGACGAAGGAGACGGCCATGGACAAGATCCACCGCGAGAACGTGCGCCAGGGCCGCGACAAGTACAAGACGCTGCGCGAGATCCGCAAGGGCAACACCAAGCGCCGCGTCGACCAGTTCGAGAACATGTAGGCTCCACCCCCACCCCCACCCCGACAGACACCTCCCCCCCACCTCACCCCCACCCGCGACACCCGTACCAGCAGCCTTACCATCACCGTACCAGTCATTATTCATTATATTGATAAGAGGTTTAAAAATTTGCGGTTATCCATAAGTTGCTACCGCTGTTGGTTCTCCTATAAATAAGCGTCCTCAAAACTGTGAGAAGTAATTGGCTCTCTAAAGCTAAACAAATGTTCAATCAAATGTAACAAAGCTGTAGGTTCTCCAAAAAATAAATAAATAAGTGAGCATGCTTATTAATAGTAAGGCTCGGTATCCATCTAGGTTGAGCGGAGAGAAGGTATGTAAAATAAACCAATAGAATTGCGTCTAAATCGCGTCATCTACGGTGCGATTGGTTGGTTTTGCACATTTCTCCGCTCAGCTTTGGTGGATACCGGGACTAATGTTGTATGAAACATGCCAGTGGCAAGTGATCAATAAAAGAATGCTGTTGTGATTCTAAGGAACCAGTCGTATCAATAATTCAATTCATGATTTCAAAGAGGCTGAAACAACAGAGCAAAAAAAAAGTGATGTGAACAAATGAACAGCTGTAAACAGCTGATTCAAAATGGTGTGATAAATGGCCCATTGCGAAAGTCAATCGATTTTGATAAAAAATTAAACAACTCATTAAAAATTGAGCTGAATCATTCAATAGATTCACTCATTAGTCACAACACTATAGGTAATTTCGTGAATCTAGTTATTGGTTGGACTCTAGCTATGAAACCTAGATATTAATAATCGCTCTTGGTGGCGCGTAAAACGACCAAGAATTGAGCTAACCCAAATGTATGTAGAAGATTATTTCCGCATTTGATTATCTTGGCTTCGTTCGGTGTGGATGGGACATTGCAGTATTGTTTGCGAATACGGGTGCACGTAGCTTCAGATTCGATGACGAACTATTAGTTCCCAATATTTTTGTACTGTAAAGACTGTATTTTCATAAATCGCTGTGTGAGGTGAATGGCGCGCGCCGTCCAAACGTATCGCGCGCCGCTGTCTCGGGACTCGATGTAAATAGGTTCGATTATGATTACTTAATAGTAATGTAATATTGTTTTAGACCATGTGCTATATATTATAACATGTATACTATAACGCGGTCGGATATTTCAACGCGGAGCGACCCCCGCCCCGACGTAAAGGCACAGAAATATTTATGTATCATTATTTTAAGCGATTTGGATTTTATTGGATGATGTTGTGGAACGTTCCGGGAACATCGCGCGCACACGCCGCGCAACGATGTTCGGCATTTTTATTTGTGGTAGAAACGTTATTAAAGTTTGTTGATTATTTTAGCGATTCGAGGTTGGATGTATAGAGATGTGACGCCACCGCAGAGCGACGGCGTCAGTTGGCACGTGGCGTGATAGCACGGGGCGTGTTAGCACGTAGCAGCCTCGTGCGGGGAGAGGGAGGGGGCGACGCCCCTTATTTATTTTTATAATCATTTATATTGTAGATGTAGCGAGTCGAGTTAGTCTTCAAGTGTAAATTACGTATCATATCCCGGTCGGTGCGTCCGGCGCCCGCGCTCAGGCATCAGGCATCAGTCGCAGGCACCCGTCGGGTGCCCTGTAGGTCCGTGTTCAAGTTTTCGTTCTATACAGAACCTTTTTATCGTATGCTCGTAGGAACTGTATAATTTATTATTTAAGTGAGTAAAAGGCATTCCAGTAACAGAGCGGTGGCGTTTGTTTTATTAGATAAAGTGGATAATTTGGAATAATTGTTTGGAAAGTGTTAGTTACATTAGTGCCATCCGTCGCACGCCGGCCCCGGGCCCTCTTCTGCAAACGTATGTCTGGAGTCTGGTCAATGTTGTCAAAAATATACAATACCATGTTGCCTTCAATAATTCTAGTATGAATTTTTCCAATAAAATGTAAGTATAACATTGTTGTGTTTTATTTATTAAATAATGTTTACTATATAACGTACATCAATTTGATATCAGGATACATTTTAGTGAAATTTTGATTAGCAGCTTGTATACAAATTAGATGATAACATTGAGAAACAATTTATTACTGTATGACACATAGGTACAGGTCGTACAGTATAGATATGTTCAAACATACACACAATTCATAAAAACAAAAAATATTTTAATTAATCTTGGATGGATCACCATCAAGATGGTTCAGTATGGGGAAGACTGAACTATAAAAGACAAATTTTAGAGTTAAGAAAACAAAACAGTCTTTTATTTATATTGTAGATTCTGAGCTTCAAAACAACATGTATTCCTGAAGACCTGCACTTATGGGCTAAGTTCACGCACATAGTCAGTCTTCTATAATAGTATTCAGCTCGATAAACAATATCACATCAAAAGGGCTCTTATCTAATCTCCTCGTCCATACTGTTACAGTCATTTCTAGGAAGGATTTCTTTCTACTAGAGGATTTTCATCATCTTGTTCGCTTCCAGAGGCTCTATTCTGAGATGAGTGAGTTATCACTTTTCAACCGTGAAACATATACAGCTTACCGTTTTTTATGGTGTCACGGAAAAGGCGCCTAGAAAAACCAGTAATCTCGCTGACATCCCAGAATATGGCCTCAGTTCGCTACATGTCGCTAGCACAGTTATTTCCATCGATGAGCCAGTCAGGCGCGAAGTAGGTACATATGTAGTAGTGCAGATGGCGCTACACCAGCTTACTAGTAGGACGAAGAAATAGTGAAGAGCGATGTTTCCCCTAAGCGAACAAGTAGGGGGTAGTCAGAGGGGCGCGGTGTGGTGCGGGTGCGCGCGGCGGGAGTGGCGCAGGAGCGAGCTCTTGTCGGTGAAGCTGCGCGCGCACTCGCCGCACGCGAACGTTTGTCCGCTGTGCGACACCATGTGCCGGCTCAGGCCTGGGGACATTAAAACAACCATTTACTTAAAAATTCATTGAAATTACGGATCATTCAACATTTGAAACGTCTTAAATTTTCCAATTATATAATATTTATTATTAATTCCGTTCACTCACCGGGCGACACTAGCAGAGAGCGTTCACTCACCGGGCAACACTTGTAGAGACCGTTCATTCACCAAGCGACACTTGTAGAAACCACTCACCAGGCGATACTTCCAGAGACCGTTCACTCACCAGGCGATACTTGTAGAGCCCGTCACTCACCAGGCGGCACTTGTAGAGACCGTTCACTCACCGGGCAACACTTGTAGAGACCGTTCACCCATCGGGCAACACTTGTAGAGACCGTTCACTCGCCGGGCTACACATGCAAAGACCGTTTACTCACCATGCGACACTAGTAGAAACCGTTCACTCACCAGGCGATACTTGCAGAGACTGTTCACTCGCCAGGCGATACTTGCACAGACTGTACTCACCGGGCGGCACTTGTAAAGACTGTTCTCACCAGGCGTCACTTGTAGAGAGCGTTCACTCACCGGAGGCGTAGAGGAACATGCGGTCGCAGTGCGTGCAGGCGTGCAGCGTGAGCGCGCGCGCGTGCGGCGGCGCGTGCGAGCGCACGTGCGCCGCCAGCGCGCCGCGCTGCGTGAAACTCTTCTCGCAGCAAGGGCACTTGTGGGGACGAATCACTGGAAAACAAACATTATGTTACATACTTACTGAGGATATGTATGAGAAAAAAACATCTCATCGGCTTGAGGAAGTCCACTCCTGTGGTGCAACTGTGTAAGTGTAATGGCAATGAAGTTCGTAACTTTGAGGGTAATTTTAACAATCTTAGCCACATTCAAAACGTTCCAAACTTGACAAGGGTAAACATCAAGACCTTAGCTTCTTCCTTTACATGTTAGAATGTTAGACAAACTTCAGATGTAGCTAAAATTGATAAAATCATCCTTAAAATTGCGATATTCAGTACGATTTTGCTTACACAATAGCCTGGCTGAACATAGACCTCCCCAAATGAGTGCAACGACGAATGATCTTGAGCCTTTCCATCCACCAAATTCGCGCAACGTTTAAAAAGTCGTCTGGGTGTTTTGGCACTCGTTATTTCTGATACTCACGACACAGGGCATCCTAGAGTGGGGTCAGGGCTATGTGACAGTTAAAAAAAAGAATGCTCTTTCCTGAAAAGGATCAATGCAGAATGCATTACCCGCCCCCCTGATAATAATTCTGCTGGTGTCCATGCCCTTGATGAGCAAGTCGCCGTTGCGGTGGTTAGTCAAAGTCAAAAGGCGTTTATTTCAATAAAACCACTTGGATCACTTTGAAACCTCTTAGAAACTAGGTGAAGCTACGCCTGTTCCTGGCGACCAAACCTAAATGAATCAGGCAACAAACACAAGGCGCGTGCCTGTAATTTTTCCGATGATTCGTTTTCACAAAATGGAATGTAGAGTTTCAGTGCGGTGCCGATCTATAGTCGATAATAGTGAAATGTAGTGAAAGTGATAGTGCCTACCTATAAAGAACACAAGAACAAAGTGTCTTCCCCTTAACTAGAAACTGTAAGAAAAGTGCTATTGGACACATTCTTAGATATAATTTACCTTATAAAACTATGTTAAAGTAAAATTGCTCATTGGCCTACTTGGCTAGATTGCAATACTACTTAGGGTACAGTAATTTTTAAACGAGGATTAAAAAAAAAAAAAAAAAAAAAAAAGTGTGGTGCCGATCGAGTTGTTACCTTCGTGCACGAGGCTGTGGCGCTGCAGCACCACCTTCTGCGCGAAGCAGCGCCCGCAGCGGCGGCAGGCGTGCGGGCGCGCGCCCGAGTGCACGGCGGCGTGGCGCCGCAGCGCGCCGCGCGACGCGAACGTGCGCCCGCACTCCGCGCACCACGCGCTGCAACGCAACGTCACGCTACGCCTTTATAACTAACTAGAGATGAGTCGTACTTGCTATTTCGCGTACCAGATCCGTAACGTATCGTATTTTACATGAACCAGGTTCTAAAATAAATACTTGAAAGTATTACTTCGACCGCACGAGTCCACTGCGCAAGTCCAATGCGCAATTCCACAGCGCGGTGGACTTGCGCGCCGCACCCGAGTATTTTTAATACGTCTAAGTATCGTGAAGTCGTACCAGCTACGTATAGTATGATGCGAGAACCTGGTTTAAAAACCTGGTTGCGTAAATACGAACCACCTCTATAACTAAACCTAATCCTATCCTTATTCAGATGGTTAGATAGATAGATAAAAAAATATTTACTACTACAGACACACATCCAAGTTGACGCAATGACTGTCTGTTCTTAAAAAAATTAAATCCGGCACTGGCCGTAAGAATTTTAATTTTTTAATCATGTAATTTTCTTTTGTATATTAGATTCTCGAACTCACGATTTCTTGCTTGCACCATTATTTTTCCGTAATCGGCCATTTTTGTTCTTCTCCTTTGTTTTGCCATCCGCCACATCCTGAGGTTCGACCGTTTCTTCAAGCATGGCGAACGCTATCGACGGTGATTCTACTGGCTCCTCTACCTAAACATAAAAATGCCTACTATTTTCTAATCACTAAATAGGTAGGTAAAGGTAGGCTTGCGACCTACTGTAAAATGTGATCAAGTGCCAATTTTTGGGACATGCCTCTGACTACTCTCTTAGATGGATCTGATCGCCTGAAGGTCTGAGAGGATGTCTACTATTCTTGGGGATAAAAGTAATAAGTATGTAAACCTATTTCTATTATCCTAATAATATATTAATTGCGAAAGTTTGTGAGGATGTTTGCTGTTCAATCACGCCGCAATGGCTCAACCGATTTCGTTGAAACTTGGAACAGATAAAGTTCTTTACATAGAATAGCATAAAGGCTACTTTTTATGTAGGTACCACGCGAGCGAAACCGCGCGCAGAAGCTAGTTTTATATAAACCCTGAATACTACTGAGGGAAATGAATAGTATCTAAAGACAGTAGGTAATAGTAGGTATTTGGCAATAATATAGTAGAATTTTTTTATGATCCTTTTTAATGTCAAACACAATAAGAATGTTTTTTTTTATATATCTATAAAACAATTAGATATAAATAGTGACAAAATTCTTACCCCATCCTCTTCCTCAATCAGCTCAAACTCCACATGGTCATCATCTCCCGTCTCCAGTTCGAAGCTGGTTACACCCTGGTCTTGGACCACTAAACCCTGGTCATTCTTCACCAAGATACCGAGCTCCACCAGTATGGCGTTCAGGAAGGTTGATATGTCGGGGTTTATGTCGTCAGCTTGTTGGATTACTTGGATCTGGAATCATCATTAAATACTTTAGGAGGAGTTAGGGCACAGCGAGATTTCCTCGTTCTAAATTGGAGCAGCCCGCCTGGGAGGTACCTCCGCCTTACAGAAGATCGCAGCCAAATAACATTATTTGTTTCAAACAGTTGTGTTCCTGCGGTAAGTAAGGTTGGCAGAGCTCTTTAGGGGTGGGGGGGTTCGAGGTCGGCAACGCGGGCGTGATGCCTCTGGTATTGCAATCGCTCATAGGCTACGGTAACCGCTTACCAACAGGTGGGCTGTACGCTTGTTTGCCACCTTAGTATATAAAAATAAATAAATAATATATAATAAATAAAATACTCTAGCTAGGATAATACCCAAAAATTAAGCAGAATATCGTTATTTTTAGTAACTGAATAAATTAAGTAATTTCTTTGTGTCTCAGCATAAGTGAACTTTTTACTTTGCATGGGTTTTAGTAAGGTCAGTCCGTCAGGCTATGGAGGCCCCGGCTGAAGAATAGGACCCTCCATATCTACCTACCTGTGGATGTGGTAAGAGGCTACTAAGGGAAAAAAGCTAGGGGATGGGCAGCAGCACATTTAGAGCTATTAACAATAATAGCTCTAACTGTGTGCCCAGTGTGGTGAGTATGGACAAATTCCCCTCACACTATAGGAAGTCTTTCTCTGTGGGGGAGGCGTATATTCAGCATCCTATGGCTAAAATGATGATGATGATGAAGTCAGTGTGCAGCCATGAAAGAGGCGGGGACCACAACAGAACTGTGAGCCATGCTCGGAAGCGGCTTAAAGACACTGCTGCTTACAGGGATACTGAGAAATGTTACCAACGACCCAACATCCTGCTTTGCTATTATAGGGAGCTGGGCTGGTTGGGGTAGGGTTAGCACAGGGGACAATGCACGAAACACCTAACAGCTGAAGTGTGTGCAGGAACACCCCCGATTAGAATAAGGTCAGTCCGGTCAGGGCCGATACTCACTTCTGTAGTTTCTTCCACTTCCTCCTGAATTTTTAGATCAGATTCAGCTACAGAACTAACAGCCATTATTGGCTTGTCACAATCACTAGGCTCTTCAATATTATAAACATCTACTATCACCAATCGCTCCGTCTCATCTGCTTGAGGTTCAATCTCCTCTAGTATTTTATACTCCTGGAGTTCACTGACAGCTTTATTATTTTCTTCGTTTATTTTATTCTCTGCTCTTAATTCCAATATCCTTTCATGATACTTTGTGGCATTGTAGTGTGCTTTTAGCTTGAGGTAGGACACCTCACATTTCTTACGGAATTTGTAATATCTCTCCAGCTCTTGGTGGCAGTTAGCGCAGATGGAGTTTGGTAAGCAGTCTTCTTGAGTTATCTGTAAATTATATTTATAAGTTTTATTAGTTAGTTTACTTAAATTTATTTTATTGTTCTCACAGCTGTAGTGTATACATGAGGAGCTATTGCTCCTAGCTAACCTATTGGTTAGCTATTTATTGGCATATCATGATGAGAGTAGAATGTGATGATCATGAAGAATGTTGAGTTATTTATTTATTTGATTATAGACGAGCAGCTTTCGCTGATGTGTCTACATATCACAGTGTCGAAATTGAAAGTCAATTGTCATGTCTGGTTCACTTTTTTGAGCACTGATTTATTAATTTGTTAGTTAGATATGACGGTGGATGGATATAGGACTAGAGGTAGGCAAGAGAAAGGTTCAGCTTTAGTATCCTGGGGCATTTATGGTTATAGGTACAGATGCTAGATGCCCATAGTAACGGTTTAAGTCGTCTAGAAGTCTAGATTTTGAATAAAACTCATTGAAAGTGTAAGTTAGGTGTCATTTCAACAAAAATAATGAAACCAAACAACACAAAATACGGTAGAAAGACATGGAAAACGTGCCCATCCCCCTCATGCCGAGGATAGCAAAGAAACCCTGATTCAACCAAGGAGGTACTGCACAAGTAGTCTTCACTGACCTCATGGCCCACACATATCATGATCCGCATCGGTAGAGCGGCGCACGGGTTGTCTACTTCCCCAAAGATCGGCACCGGCTCATCCGCTTTGGCCAGGCACAATCTGCACAACTCGTGCACATCCTCTATGACCGTCTCCTCCTGACGTCGCCTGCGGGTGTATGTTTTCAGCATTCTGAAAAACGACGAATAACCAAGCGTGAAACTTGAGAATAAATATAACACCCAACAGTCACATACCTAATCCTGACCCCACACTAGGATTCCCTGTGTCGTGGGTATCAAAAACTACGAGTACCATGGTACCGCAACACGTAAACCTGGCACAAATATTTGCAGATCATGCAAACATTTGTCCCGCAGCAGGAATCGAACCCGCAACCCTTGGGTATCAGACAGGCACTCGCTCGCTACGCCACCGAGAACTTGAAAAGCAACTCAACTTCGGTTCCAAAGAGAATATAACCACTACCTTCTACTCTACTTCTAATACAACACAATTTGTTTACAAAAGTATAACCTCACAACACGTATTTTAGTTGGTAGGGAACGGTATTAGTTTTTAATGTTGCTTTTGCAATTTATGCAATTTTAGGAATAAATACACGGAAAGGCTTCCTTTTTAAGTAAAGTTTTTGGTGGCTTTTTTATTTTTAAAACTTTTGTAAACAAAACAAATTCTTTGCGAACAGCTGAGCTGACTGCACTGCACTGACTGATACAACTGACGTGACAGTGACAGACAGGCTAACTAACACACACAATGACTGACATCTTTGTGACATGGCATACAGTGGATGCAGATGCAGTGACAGCAATCGAGTCAAAAAACAAAGAAATTGGAGGTAGGTTGTAGTCTGTTTAAAATTTTAAATAGCTTAACTATTTTATAGGTCACCATCAGCCCAAAGAGGATGAATGCAAAAAATAATAATTCTATCACCTCTATTAATGCATCAGAGATGCGTCAGCATCTTAGTGGTCTGTGCATCAGAGTCAGAAGCAAACAGCGCATGTTTGATAAATAAATCCTCTTTGGGTATGGGAGCCGAGCTTACGCTCAACAAGTGCAAGCCATACATTTTTTTCCTGCAAAATATGTGGCGGTGCGGAGTTGCATACTTTAATAAACCTATAAGTTTGCGCCAGCTATTTAACACTAAAGTTTTTACAACTGAGCTATAGGGCAACGTGACGTTCTCCATGCTACATTACCTTGTTGGTACCTACTAACAGTGCCTACTTGCCTACCTACTTAGATCTTTATTACCAACCCATCTACATTACTTTGGGAACAGCAGGGTGTTTCATGCAAAATGCACCTGCGGTTTTCACATGGTTTAGGTACCTACCTAATAATTTTGTGAGCATTTGAATAAATAAAGTGGCTAGTGCATTCCTAGGCCTAGCTAGTTTGATCAAACAGAGTCGTATTCACAGTAGCATTTTTATACAATTATTTTTAAAACAGGTAGGTTTTTGGCAGCAAGGTGGTAAACAAGCACACGGCCCACCTGCTGGTAAGGTTTACCATCATCTTCCTGCCCTTATCCCACATCATGTGGGGTCGGCACAACATGTAGGTATTCTTCTTCCATTTCCCTCTATCAGTCGTCATCTCAGCACCACAGCAGGAGTGACCTTTCTTCTCCATATCCACTTTCACACAGTCCATCCATCTTTTCTATGGTACGAGTAGATAAGTGGTTTACAGGTACGCTTGGAAATCTCATTACTTTATTTATTATGTAGGTATCTATGTTTAGGGTCTATATATATAGAATAGGCGGCCTTATCGCTAAAAGCAATCTCTTCCAGGCAACCTTTTTTTTTTCATACCTACCTAACTACCTGCCTACTATTAGGTACCTAATATCTACCACAGACGAGGTTTGGCTATTCTGTGTTATTTATTTATTTATTTTATTTTTATTTTATTTAAGTGTTATGTAAGTACCTACCTAAGTAGGTAGGTAGGTATAAAGAGAGGTCTAAAATCAATGTAGTTAGGTACCGACTTAGTGTTTGAAAAGGCGCCTTTTTCTGTGAGACCATAATAGGATGAAATGATTCAGTGTACCCTACCTATGCTAGAACCTACGCTCCGATAATAATTAGCCCTACCTACAGTTCATAAAGAATGCATCTACCAATCAAGCCTTCTAGTTAACCTTTAAACTTGGATCGAAAATAACACCCTCCGCCTCAATCACGTTTAATAATTCGTACGGTCCAGTCATGTCGCCGTACGCCAACGAAACCACGAAATTATTCCAAAAATTAAATACAGTCCTCTATTTTTGCGGACTGACCGACTTCTGGGTAGAAAGTGTTAATTTATCCAAAACATTCCTGAAATTTTTTGACGTCCTATCGATTTTTATCGAAGCTGTCATGTTTTTGTTTATGGCGTCGGAAGTTGCCGCGTTTTTCACGCAGAGCCACCTATCTCCTAAGCAAGTAGCGGATAGGCTTGTGTTCGGTATTTCCCACCCGATTCTCTACATTTATGTCATGAACTTGATATATTACAAGCGGAATGTTAGAGACGTGCTGTACCAACTGGCAGTGGCGCTGAAGCGAGTCCACAACGATGAGGAGGTGGAGGAGCAGATGATCAGCAAGCTGAAGTTCTACCTGACAGCTTATGTGACGAGCTGCGGTCTTTGCATCGTGTTTTATGGAGCAAGTGCCCTTATCCAGTACATCAGGACAGGTGGAGTTCCGCATTAATCATTATACACAGCCCAATTGCCCACAGCCAAATGCATAGCCTCATAGCTCAGTTGGTAGTAACTCTGCCTTCTGCGCTAGAGGTCGCGGGTTCGATTCCCGCACTGGACAAACATTTGTGACTAACACAGATGTTTGTTCTGTGTCTGGGTGTTAAATACTTATCTATTATGTATATCAGTCTCTGGTACCCATAGTACGGGCTATGCCTAGTTTGGGATCAGATGACCGTGTGTGATATGTCCGGTTAAAAAAAAAACGTCCTGGTGCAGCCCGCGATGCTTACATAGTCTGCCAATCTCACTTTTTTTTTTTTTTTTCTTATACTTCTAAGGTAGCAAACTATCATACGGCCCACCTGTTGGTAAGTGGTTACCGTAGCCTATGTACGCTTGCAATACCAGAGGCATCACGCACGCGTTGCCGACCCCTTAAAAAGTTCAAAACGCCCTTTTTGAAGGACCCCATACTGTAGTCCTT